>JBCNJP010000007.1:85246631-85448704 GCA_039602395.1 Deinandra increscens subsp. villosa | reverse complement strand
AAAAGGTTCTGTCAGCAGGTGGGATATCCAGAAAAGAGGCAGTCCTCTCCACAGCTTCCTCAGTCACTTCAACGAGGTCAGAAAATTTGGGAGCTGCAGGAAACATCAAAAGATCATTAGCAAAATTCAAAGAAACTCAAATACAATGCCTAATTCAGTTTCCTACCCTTTAAAACCCACTTCATCGGCAATGAATCTCCCCCAACAATGGATTCACGCTTCACAAAAAAGAACTTCCTTTTCCAATCATGGTCATTGTGTGACGCACGAGGAATCAATTGAGAGTAGGAAGAACGAGCTTGAAGAACAAAGCGGATGAACCCGTGGGTTCTCAGGTTATAAGCGGCACAAACTTCAGGAATTCCCATCTCAAGCTTCCGGGAATTGTTTAGGTTGTCAAGCGAAAACAGAATCCTCCACACCATCGGCATTGTTTGGGAATAACAGAGGCCGGTGATTTTGAAGAACTCGTTTACGATGGCTGGAAAGGGGTAGGACATCCCGAGCAAGAAAGGGTAATAGAGAAAACAAACCCAGGTGTTAGACATGCAATCGGCCTTCAATCAGGAGTCGAAACGCCGAATGATGGCCGACGACGGAAAAAGTCCGGATTCCTTCAACTGGCGGATGTCTTTGTCAGAAAAGTTGCAGGTTTCTTCTTCATTAAAGGGGAGAATCCCCTGATCAACGAAATCCTCAATGCCTAACGAGGAAGAAGGAGTGGCGGAACGGGTATTCTTCTTCGCCATGACCGGAACAAACAAAAAAAAAAAGATGCCGGAGGTAAAGAAGGAGAACTGACCTGCGATGACGAAGAAGCTCGAAAGGGTTTTTTGGGGAGAAGATGGTGAGATTGTGATCTCGGAATCTCGTATTTAAAGAAGGAGCGATGATAGCTATCCCATCAATCGGACGCCGAAAAAAACGTCCCATCCAACTGTATTTACCGTGATAACGCCGTAAACCTCTCAAGTTAATCGAATTTCGCCAGCTGTTAATCTTATCCACAAGCAACCGAAATTCAGGGGCAATTGTTAGGGGTCAATTTCAGGATGCTTACAGAGAAGATGCGTAATACTAAGGATCTCACTACGGTTTGGGAATCCCGTCCAGTCAGGTATCCTGAAATTTAATTATCGACTAACCCTTATTTTTGCCATGTGCTTTATTCGTTTTCAGGGACGTTAAGGGACCTAACCAACTCCTGAAGACTCGGTCCATAACTAATTGGCACGTGGAGAAGTGGGTCGCATCTCCCTCAACGGTCAAGAGAAGTGGAGAAAGAGGATCCCGGGAATCCCGGATAGTTAGTTAGTTGTTATTTGTTATATAAATCGAGGATTCGATCAGTAGGGACACACAACACATTCTCTCTAGCTTACTTAAAAACACGAATCACTGTAACACTTAGCTCTGATCGATCAAACCTCCAACCCATTGTAACGAATTACTTGATCATTAATAACATTGACTTGGTGGCGGTTTTTCAGCCGGCACCCGAGGTTTTTATCCAGGATTCTCAGAGGCAACTCGAAGGATTCTGGAGTTTTCCTCGCTAAAATCCTTGTGTTATCATCCCAACTTGGAATACTTGCTCACTTGATAGTTAAGCACGCTACCTCACAATCTAAGTTTGGAATACAGGATTCCTAAGTGAATTTTTGACCAAAACAATCGTGGTTTTGAGTTCAAAACTGTTATGACTATATGTAAAACTGAGGGTTTGTTGTGTTGATTTATGGCAGGAGATTGCTGAAAAAACTGGAGGATTAGTCGATTAGGTTAGATTAGATTGTTCCTCCATAGGTTTCTTGGACTTCTTAAGCTCTTCAATCTCCTTCATCACCGTTTGATTGGTCTTTTCTTGCTGATCCATCTAATTTTTCACCTGTTTAATCAAGGAAAACATATCATTGTTAGTAATAACAGGATCAACAGATTGAACCTGGGATCCCGTGAACACGGGATAATCCATTATCTTCGGTTGCTCATCCACTTTCTTCTGGCGATCATTGGTCTTCTTCTGGCTTCCTGGAGCGGAAGGAAGGGGAGGAATAGTGGATGATACAGAGGCCGAAAGAGATTTTTGTTGGTTTGACATCTTTTGGATTGGAGATCAAATGGAGTGGATGAAAAATGGAATTTCCTTTGAATGAAGCACCACTTGCCCCACGGTGGGCGCCAAACTGTTTTGGTCAAAAATTCACAAAGGTATTTCGTATTCCAAACTTAGAATGTGAGGTAGTATGCTTGTAAATATGCTCGAAAATGTAAGATTGAACACAAGGATGTAACGAGGGAAAATCCAGAATCCTTTGAGTTTCCTCTAGGAATCCGGGCAAAAAACCTCGGGAGCTGGCCTGAAGAGCCTGCCTAGCAGTTTTATTAATGCAAAACAAAGAATTACAGAGTTTTGGAGGTTTGATCGATTGACACTAAGTGTTTACAATGATTGTAGGCTAACAGAGCTATAGTGCGTCGGGTGTGTGTATCTAAGTCAATCGAATCCTCGTTTATATAAGAATTACAATGATAACAAACTTTCCGGGATTCCTGGGTCCCTATCGTCCAACTAACTTGACCGTTACAAGCCTCTCCGTTCACTTGGTCCACGATCTTCTTTAACTGGAACTTGTATTTCGAAATTAGTTGGTGACTTCAACGGTACCTGGTCAAACAGGCACGTGGCATATATAAGGGTTAGTTAAATACAATAAATCAGGATACCTGAACAAGTGGGATTCCCATACGATAAAGGATTCCTGAACCACATGAGCTTCCTGCGAGCATCCTGAAAATATACCCTCAACAAGTAATAAGTGGGTCAACAGATTGAACATTTGATCAATGTAGGGTAATTTGTTTTCTTCAGCTGCACATCCATTTTCTTCTGACGATCATCAGTTTTCTTCAGGTTTCCTGGAACAGGATGAAGAGGAGGAATGGAGGATGAAACAGAGGGTGAAACAGATTTCGCTTGAGTCAACATTCTTTGAATTAGGGATTGAATAAGGTGAGAGAAACTGAGAATTTTGGTAAGGTTAAAGCACCACTCGCCCCACGTGGGTGCCAAACTACTTTGGTCAAAAATCACTGAAATGATTTAGTGATCAAACTTTTATTATGAGGTAGTGTGCTTGGTTAATTTATGAAAAAAAGCCAGAAAGTGTAAGTTTGACACGATGATATAACGAGGGAAAATCCGGAATCCTTCGAGTTTCCTCTAGGGATCCTGGCAAAAAACCTCAGGAGCCGACCTGAAGAGCCTGCTGCCTAGCAACTTTATTAATAATAAACCGAAGATTACAAGTGTTCGCAAGGCTTGATCAATCAATCTAACTGCTACAATTGTTGAATGCTATTCAAAGTCAAGTGTGAGAGTTGTGTGTTCGAATGTTGTGTCCATGTGATCGATCTAAGCCTGCTTAAATAATAAAGATACATATAACAAATATTCTGAGATTCTTAGGATCCTATCGAAGACTATCTTGATTGTTATCCGTTACACGTCCACTTGGTCCATGTTCTTCCACTTCTGGAGCGATTCTTTAGGAGGTTGTTAGTTGTCCAACATACCTGCAAACAATTAAACACAAGGCAAAATAAGGAGTTAGTGAATTATAATTAATCAGGATATCTGAACTGGCAGGATTCCAAACTCATTCTATGATCCCTGTACCCTCTGAGCTTCCTAGCAAGCATCTTGAAAATCTATCCAATACCGGGGTTACGAGGTGTCCTTGAGGTTCGAATGTGAGCTTCTTTGCCACTCTAGCAAGAAATCATAGTTGGTGAGCTATTGGAGAAGAACCCTAGCCGGCGATGTTCTTGATGTGGTTGTCAAAAAAGATGAGGTTGGTGGGAGATTTTAGTTGTGACCGTTGTTGGATTGTAAAAATTTTCTTGCCGTTTTATAAAGTGTTTTATTACATGAGCCGAATAAGAAAATGAGAGAATAAATAAAATAGGAAAAGAATTTTTTGCCCGTCACGTGATTTACACGTGAGGGGATTAACAGTCCTACTTAATAGAATTAGGCGTAAAGGATAAAAGATGAAAGTTTAAAAAGGTTAAAGGACAAATAATGTAACAAAAAAAAATGATAAAGGATAACATTTGCAAAAGTGACAAAGATAAAGGACAAAATATATAATTTTTTCTAACTTTTTTTAGGTAAGTTAATTTTTTATATTTGTTTATAAGTGTTAAAATGTTATATAACTAACTTTGGTTTCAAATGGACCTAGCATAACTTACTGCAACCACCACCACCACATCCAACTGCCATCACCACACCTCAAAAATATGGTAGATGAATATGTATAGACACTTTTTTCTTTCTAAAAAGATGCCTCTCAAACCGAGCCCATTTTAACAGACTTGATTCAAAATCAAAGATCAAGCATATACTTTTTCGGAAACACATGTTTAGGTACCTAAATAACAAACAGTTCTATAGTATCTCTCCCCCTCCAGTCTCTATATACGATCGATCAACCTACCTGTCTATCTATCTATCCATCCATCTCTTACATTACTCACAAAATACGGAAAATTGACTAGCAAACAAATGTACACAGATATACCATCCCCTTTCTACATTTATATACATCAAAGAAGCTGCCAACTGCAAAAAAGTGTGGGTGTTATCACAAACCCGTCTCATACGCCCAAAAGGTATCAGGATCAGGACAAAAGAGCGAGAAATCTTCAATTTCTAAGTTTGCTATGTGCCAATCAAAAAACCGTGCTTGTATCACCTTGAATACCACCAGCAGCGTTGGTAACAACCACCAGTCCTCGTCCTCACTGGTTTCACAAGAAATTTTTCAGTTTATAAATTGCTTGAATTCAGATATGGTTTATCTTTAACAAGTCAAATCCGTAAGATTTACAAGTCCAGCTACCTTCTAAATTACTTTTTTTTTTTTCATGAAAACCAAATTACCACTGTAAAAGATATAGTTTTGAAACCATATTTATTACATATTATTTATTACAAATTGAGCAAGGGGTCTCAGCTCGAGAAGCCTCTCTATCCCCGGGATAGAGGTAAGACTCACCCCCATCACACCTTCCCAGACACCAACAATAATAGCTATGCTATGAATGGGCTTTAAGCTTTATACCGGGTATGTTTGCTTGTTATCAGAAAGTGGACAAAAACTGTTTTGGGTCAACCTAACTAGCTCCGACGGGTTTTGAATCATGCCACATGTGATTAAAGATTTACCTCCTGTTCTCCCATGCGTTGGGCTCGTCGTACATCTGGAACGAGAAAAACCCATAATGAATCATGCCACATGTGAATGCCACAGCCTGGACAAGGTGAATAAGATGAAACCCAATCACATAAAAGCAATAATCCCAAAATGACGATAGATATAAGAAAATCAGCATCTGCTGATTGTGATTTGAGTTTGACTATGTTCTAAACTTACAATGTTTGAAAGAGAGGTAGCATTCCAGAGTGCATAGATTCGAGCAAGTGAGGCCCTTCTATGACCTCTACTAAACAACGCGTTTAAACCCGCAGGGAAGGGAGAAAGCAACGATAAAGGGAGAATAAGCAGAACCGCTAGAAAAGCTCCAAGAGAGATCCAATAAAATTCAACCAATAGCAGGAGTGTGACAGAGATATCCGATAAAAGCAACACACATATTAATAGTTGTAAAGTATCCTGAAACCACATAAATCTTAAATTTCATTTTTCTTGACCAGTATCAATATAGCCGTAAACTTCCACCCATTTGCTTGTTAATTGGAGCATTTGGGTTATACAATCGCTAACGGTCGCTAACAGGTCAAACTGGTAAAATAAACAAGCTTAAAAAGAAACGAGTCGAAAGTCACCCAAAGTTCGGTTTTTAATACATAAAGCCTCCTAAATAATTTCATTTAAAAAACCATATAAACTTGGAAATAATATAACTTTTGTAAGCATTTCAGGTCAATCTAACATGGCTTTTACCAATATTAACCAGTTTGGCCTGTTACTTGACCAGCCAATATTATTGCCAATTTAAAAGTACCGGTTAGCATAGTAACATACCTGCCGGCCAGTAGGTCTAGTATTGTGCAAAAGTAAGGAAAATGGAAAGAAATAATCCCTTCGAAATTCCAATGATTTCAAAGAAGCATCATTGATGATACCACCATTAACTCCACCTGCAACCCTTTTACGGTTTAGTGCATGACCCGTGTATGATTGACTCGGTTGCGGCTGATTAACAATCTTCTCTGCAATATACCTGGATGATATACCCATATATCCACATATATTAAGAATATAACAACAGAACAAGATCTATAAACTAATATTGCATGGGATAAAGTTACCTCGGTGATTCTGCATTGTTATCTATCAAATCAGGGTGTTGTAAATTGTGAAAAGGATCATCAACAACAATTACTAAAATACCCAACTGATAAAAACCGCTAGCAGTGGCTTGAAACCATCCGAGCTCAACTTTGACTCCGTGAAAGTCAAGCTGGGGGTTCCCATGAGTTTTTATCCAATTAATAACAGGAACTAGAGAAGACCGTATTGATCCACTTCTCACCGTTCTTAACTGCGCATTTAAACCAGCTACCAACCGATTCCAAACAGATGAAGGAACATGCTGTCCAACCACATACATGCACGTGTCAGAAAGATATAATTTCATCACATTTGCTTGTATGGGCCAATTTAGACCATTTTTTAATCTCTAATGGGTCAAATACAAAAAACAAATATCTAAAAAGAAAATGGGTCAAACGAATTGAAAGTCGCCCGAAGTGTATTTTTAATGCATAAAGCCAGGTACGCCCTTTTATTTAACAAGATTATTACTGAAATGATATGATTTTGTAATCATCTTTGACATACTTTTTGTCTACAAAAAAGAAAAAAAGAACAAAAGTGATTCAGGCCCATCAGACCAGATCTGCACCATCTGTACCAAAAAAGAAACTTGTTTTTGACCCAGTCTGCAGTCTGCACATGGCGACACCTCAATGTAATAATAAAAAACACATAAATAACTAGAAAAGACCTGTCCTATAAGATTTGTCAGCAAAGTGTCACTATGAAGACTGTAAGGTGCCATGTAGCTTCCATCTCCGCCAAAAATGATGCACATTGGGAACCTTTTCTGAATACTTGTTACCATGTCTAACCGCTTCTCATCACCACCTAAGAAGAAATCGATGTATGCTACCGATAAATCTGGTGTCGCACCAACCTTCACACATTAATTTTCTCCAGTCTGAGTATCATGCAAAAAAAGCTTAATGTTAATACTAATCTTAGAATATATGTGCGTATAACCTTCATCCCTTTGTATAAAGCTCTTGATCGGCATGAACGAAGACAAGAATGATCATATTCGGACTTAACAAACTCCTGAAGCCGATTGATTTTGTATCTCCGACGCCACTGTTTCCAGGACCACCCACAAGGGTAAGCAAGCAACGAGAGTATACTGTGGACTGATCCTTCCCACCAATCATATGCAGCAACTGAGTTTATCTCATCGATAAATCTGTTAAACGAATCTTCATATCTGCATCTCAAATGGCATTCGGTTATACATCTCATGTTCTTTGCCAAGATAGAGAACTTTAGTACAATTATATCCACGATCAAAATAAGTGTTCTTACACAATACCAATGATTGCATCAGGAGGGGAGTAAGGAAGATGCCAGGGCTCTCTAAACGTATTGGGTCCCATAAAGTACATTCGGTATACATGGCTCTGAGTTTCATCACCTCTTGTTCCTCGCACCTATGCAAAAATTGATGAGAATACTTTCGGCTAGCGCATATAAAGATAAATTAGTTTATAATAATTGCATAGGGATAGGGAGGATAATATTATAATACCTGAGATAGGGAAAGAAGAGAAGGAAAATGGCGGTGATTTGCATGTTCAACAGAATCTACTTTGTCATAAGAGAAAGCTTGACGGACAAGTTTGACTCTAAGGGTACTTAATAGAACACCAAGAAGAATCACGACACACGATAACATAAGAGCAAACAGCCAGGGTCCTCCAAATGTGTATATCAGCTCCTCAAGAGCTGTATAGCAGTTTGGCATCCTGTACTTTTCTGATCTGCATTTGTATGGGCATAATGACGCCGACACTCCACCTGCATCATTTTATTACTCAAAATGTGTTATATGGCATATATAGGGTCCCAGAACCAAAAACTTTTAGAGCTGCGAGAATCGTCTTATCCCATGTACTTTTTGTTATATAAGTATACTAGAATGCAGATAGATTTCAATATTTTTAAGGTTTAACTATTTTTTTTTTTTAAATATGATATTTGTACTTTTGACTAAATGCAGATATGTACTTTTATATAGTTTTGACACTTTTCCTTAAAAAAATTAGGACAGAGGACATAAAATCAAAAACAGTGAAAAAAGATAAACACAGTTCTCAAGAATTTTTTGGTTCTGAAAAGAACACATCCCCATATGTGTGTGTGTGTGTATATATATATATGTATACGCACACACACATACACATATATGTGTGTTTGTTTTGATATGGGTACTGACATATATACTGTAACATCACCTCTAACATGTACAAAAGATGCACGCCTGGGAAGTTTTTCAAGGGAACAGGGAGTACAAAGATCACCATCGGATCCCTCGGTGTCTTTATAGGTGCCAACTGGACATTCCTCACAGAATGTACCATAGAGCCCTTTAGGGCACTCCTTTCCACTTATTGTGCCATCCTCTCCAGGGAGAGCCTCTCCATCTCCGTCACCACCGCTGTAATATATATAAATAAAAATTCAGTAAGCAATAAACTATTGTATTTATATGAAATGGAGATTACAAGCAACATCCATCGAAAATTTTCTAGAAAGAAATAACAGTGTTATTTACCTCGTGCTGATGGTACTATTTATCATTGCAAGAGGAAAATATTCATCTCCTGCACCAATTTTGGACCAGTGGAAATGAAGTCTTCCGCCGCCTCCCCCACCACCACCAAGAGGGACACCACGGCCTCCAGCAACAGACAAAGATGCGTTATCATGTAGGGAAATCGACTGTATGAAAAGAAGAATTGTTCCACCAGAACCACCACCTAATCCTCCAATTACAGTACCATTACTGGTTGTGGTAGCGTTCCCATAGCTTTGACCATCGGCCCTCATGGATCCATATATGTCAAGGTTTGTAAGAGGCCACAGTATAGAACCCATCACTGGAAACATAATTATTATTGTTATAAATGGAACTAGATTTCAATTTGAAAAATGATTAAACAAAAAAAAAAAAAAAAAGAGAGAGAGAGAGAGATCGAGAGAAATTAAATTATTGCAGTAAGGAAAAAATACCGATCATTCCTCCTCCAGCAACGCGTCCGACAGACTCATTAGGACCAAGAGTGCCACTTCCTAATTCACAGGGAAGATCAGATTTACCATAAGCGCTACCACCTTCACTCAACCTTCCATGGTACAATCCAGTACCGCCTTTGCCCCCATGCCCAGCGCCACCACCAGCACCATTTGAATAGTTTCCTAAACCAAAACCATTTCGACAGCCTGCAAAAATGTACTCTTTATGTCAAAACAAAGTCTAGAACTTTCTGCCGAAAATGAATAAGCTGGAACAAAAAACAAGAACTAAGAACAAAGAAGAAGCTGTTGTTCGTAAAACAGAGTAAAAAGAGAAGAATCCGCTACTCTAATCTCTAAATAAAATGAATCTAACAAGATCAAGGACCTCAAAAGGAAATGGAGTTTTAGGAGAAATTATATGCTGCTATATTAGTTTTTATATTAATCAAAATCTGAGTTTACCAATGTTGTAAAAAACGGCCTAGGCGGTCGCCTAGGCGGCGATTAATCGCTAGGCAGTAGTTTTTCTTGGAAATTTCGGCTAGGCGGTCAATTAATCGGTAGAAAATCTAGGCGGAAAAAATCGGTAAAAGTCGGTCAAAGCCGGTCAAAAATCGGTCAAAGCCGGTCAAAATCGGTCAAAAGTCGGTCAAAATTGAAAAAATCGGTCAAAATAAAAAAAAATCGGTCAAAATCGAAAAAATTGGATTTATAAGTACTTGTTTTGTTATAACTAAGTTTGAATTCTATAAATTATGAAGTATTAATGTGGATTTGAAAGTATTATTTTCATATAAATGTGTATATATATATATAAATTAAAAAAATTACAAATCGATTAATCCCGATTAATCCCGATTAAATGCTAGGCGGTACTCGACCGCCTAGCTACCGCCTAGCGCTTTCTACAACACTGGAGTTTACACATAACAACTAAAGGAGACTACTGCAATCACACACTATTATGCATGTGCATGTTATCTAGTTATCGAACACACAAAAGATAGTAAGGCCTTAGGACAATTTCGAGAGCAAGGTGAATCCTTTGTTGATACAAGGACTACCCAACATCTCCTCAAAATGTGATATAGCAGGTAAGAGAATCATGGATAGGTTTGATTCCATGAGAACTTCTAAGATACTGTGTGATTGATTAATGCCTTTGGATACATCAAATCAATTTACATACAATCTGGACAAGGAAAATCTAAGTTACAATTTTAAAAGAAAAAAAATACCTAACTCAGAAGCGGTTATCATGCCTTCTGTGTCCACGGTGACACTCATTGATCTGTGTATCTGAATGATACTCCCTTTAATTATGCCATTCACAACTATTTCTTCAACACGACAAATCTGCACAGGGTTCAAATGAAACCCCCAAAATTAGTACCAAGGTTATCTAGTTGTAAATTGCAATCTGTGAACTCTTCTCATGTAGCAGCCTGGGATATCTAAACCATAGTTCTTTGTTTCCCGTCTCATATAAATATTGTAAAAAAAAAATCTTAACTAACGTGTCTTTGAAATCCTTGCTTAGGGGGTTAATAACTGTGGGTGCCAGCCACCCCCCATCCTCTTTTCCAGCGACTTATCTCTAGCTTATGCATTTGCAGCCAAGATATATAAATATAGTTGTTCACTTAAAAAGTATAGTATCTATATCTAAGTATTTATGCTTCAGTGTTCACAAATCAGATAAGCGAAGCAAAGAAACTATTTTTCTAGGGAAGCAAGTGTATTTCTTGGTCTCTACATGATATAAAGTAACTACATAATATATTATATAGTATAATGAGCTCCTTAATGCATCGGCAACCCTTCATTCCGTGATTAAGCTTTAGAAGGTACCTAGCTCCGCAAAATGATTTTCCAGAATACTTGCTACATTTGCATGATTACAGATTTCTAGGATTAACTAGTAACACACGCTAAATACTTAGACAGGGGTTTCCAAGAACATCAGAGCCATATAGAAGTTGGCAAGAAAGTACGCACAGTTTGTGGATAAATACTAACATGGGAACACATATCCTATAAGATTTGAAGTGTTATGTGTTTCTTACTTGTAGTGAAAATGAAAGTGTGTCATTAACATGACAATCATCAGGTGGATAAATCAAATCTCTTGGGCATGTTGGATTCTCACAATGGGACTTCGTTACCCTGCCAAAAACCGGTAATTAGATTACACTGTTTGTGCTTTGTCAACCTATAACATCCATAATGATTAGATGTTCACACTCACATGGTTTTACTCTCATCATCATTTAATGGGGCTTCAAGCAAAGAACCCGGCCCAATCTGTAACAAGTAAGTGGTTATATAAAATCAAACTTACATTGTGGGACTCAAACGTATTTTCTCATAACAAAAGAGGCTTCAAGTTTCCAACAATTAAAGTCAGGGTAGTGGACGACCCATTTCAACGGCAGTTGGTTCACAAACTGGTTAAACACAATATATGAGGGTTGCCGTACCCTAAATAAATGGTTTTTGAAAACTTTTAGTCCTTTACGGAGTGTGAAAATACTTTCAGGGCCTAGCTGTAAGCTTGATGAAACTGTGGTCCCCTTTGGGACATTTTCTCATATAAGAACCCCTTCAATTGAACGTCAAGGATAAAATATATGAGAAATAAATAGTTAGAGAAAACAAAACCAAAAAAAGAGCTTACAATAAGGTTATAGAAAAGGGAAAGGGAAAGTCTTTGTGCTCTGATTGCATCACCCTGACCGCTCAACGTCAGAAGTCCCTGACCATAAACGGCCAAGTTTGTATTTGAGTTTATGCTTGAGTTTTCCTGCCAAAGCACACGTAGCTACCATCAGATTCAAAATATTAGAATATGAAAAACCTTGAGGTGTTATTTTTACTCATTTGTAGGTGAACCAGTCAATTTCGGTTATTAACATCTGACGGGTCAAATGGTTCACGTAGGAACTACATATCATAGAAACTAGTAAAATGGGTCAAACGAGTCAAAAGTCTCCCAAACCGTACTAATGTTGTTTATTTATCACATAATCATTTACAAAACCAAAAAAGAAACAAAAGTATTTGCGGGCAACCGACCACCAAACTGACCCAAGCTATCCACTTTGCCATCTCTAAAAGCAAATATAGTGTGTTAGGAATCTAAGTGACCATACCCGCAAAACAATAAGGTTACGAACTTCAAGAACAGAAATAGTGTAAAGTGTGCTGCCACCACCATCAACTTGGATTTGGGAGTTCCACATTAGCACCATTTTGAAGGTAGCTCTAAGTGCACCGTACACCTTCACAAATAGAAAGGACTCATTTCAGAATGGACAGTTATGTAATTAAAATGTATTAAAAAGAAACTGAACGATATCTTTGATTTCTATGGAAAGAAAAGAGAAGGGTTTGAATTTGTACCATTATGATGGAATCACTCATAAGAAGTTCTTCGGCAACAAGCTCAAACTCGGAAACTGGATAATCTGACAACCCAAGGATGATGCTGCCACCACAAGCTAGTTTAATTTGGCCTCTCACCTAGTTCTCATATATAAAACATGAGTAATTTAATGATAATTTTACAAACCAATAGAGCCTCTAGCATTGACATAGTAATAGATCTTATCACAAGCAGACAAGACAATCTTAAGGGTCCAAAACTGTCTACACAAAACATGCCACTGTTCAAGCCTAGTCATTCCTGAGGCAACAAGAAAGCCCATATTGTATATTTGTAATTCTATATTGCATTCTAATATTACATTAAATGGGTTAATGCATAAAAAGGTACGGAATATGGTCGGACTGTTGTTTGGGCTAACCATCTTTGCTTTCAACCAATAAACACTCAAACTTTCAAAAAAATCAATTAAGGTGATATCTGTTAACCTTGTAGCACGCAACTGTTTTTTCAGTGCCAGATCAGAAAATAGCCAACATGGTCAAACTTACTGACACGTCATTTGCCTTATCATCATTATGACTGGGTAATCTGTACGGATTACCTTAAAACTAAGATTTCGATAGTATGAGTGAAGGCATACAAAAAAACATAGTTACCTAATATAGAAATGAGACCAACGATAAGTCACGTTTTTATGCAGTAAAGCCTATGAAAAAGAGTTACATGAAGTAAACGAACACAAACACACACACCTGAACTCTGCTCCAGCGTAGAGGCACCAAAACTTTAGCACCATTTTCAATGTAAACATTGGTCCAGAGTGGGCTAGTAGAGAAAACAAGTAAAGGGGTTTCGGTTTCTGTGGTGACATTGTTATTGTCAACTCTTAAGCTTAATAGATATGAATCAAAACAGGTGCCGGCCGCCCCACCATTCATTGGACAACCAATACTCTCTCCACCTGTGATATCACCACACAATCATATAATACTTCGTATCATATTCAATTATTCTGAAAATAAAAGAACTTATTGTTCCCAAAGAATTTCATAAATAATACTTAGTATCATCATTATGACCGGTTGCGATGAGCACATACCATGGAATTTGACTTTTATCTCTTCTTGCTTGCTGTGACAGTCAAGAGAAATTCTACCTCCACCACCGCCACCCCACCCATTGCCGCCAGATGCACTTATAAAACCAAATCCCCTCCTATCGAAACACGAGCAATGGGATATTGATTTGCAAAAACTAATTACAAATTATGCAGTATTGACATGATAACTATGAACAAATGTCTAATATATTTAGCTTCAAATTATAACACAAGGACATAAGAGCCAAGTCACCTGTGCTATGATAGGTACGTAGAGAACATGGAAAATTTATACCGTAGCAAAAGAAGATAGTAAATGTTAGAATTTCACAGCACAAGATATCTAGAGGCTTATGATTATGATCCTAAAGAATTCATGGCACTACAGAGAATATTTCACTTAAAAGTACCATGCATCCACAATTTATTAAATCTTAGTAATCCTTCAAATGTTCACGTCATTTGAAAACTAAGCCTTTCTATTCATCTTAGGCTGTTTTTGCCCCATTAAATATACTTTTTGCTCAATTTCATTTTGAGAAACTTTGCATAGTTTTCATAAAATCAGAATAATATGGAACTAATTCTTCATTCTTATTCACTAAAGAGCTTACTATACACCTTGTGTCATAAATTACTCTCGATTCTTTATTCCAAATTAATATCTTCACCAATAAGATGCATGTGATGTCAAATATAATTGCAACTGGTGTACATTACATATATTGATACACATGGAATATGAAATTCATGTTCAGGCCACAACAACTAGTCATACACAGAATTCACCACTCTTGTTAATCACAAAGGCTTTATTAGTTTATTGCTATTATAACCCTCAACTAAATGGCAGAACAATACACACATAGACAGTATTGCATTTATTCATCCGTAAACTGGTTTCCATTTGTAGTACCAAGTATATTTGGTTCTTGAAGCAGTTGATTTAAAAAAATGAACGCCCAACATCTCTATATACAACGTAACAGCATATGAGATGTTTCACAATGATGATTCTTATTTACATCTCAAAACTATCAGGGGTCTATGTTGCTTGACATTCATATAATTTATTATAGAAGAAAGAGTAAATTACTATTTTGGCCCCTGTGATTTGGGTCATCTAACCATTCCAGTCCAGAATGGAATCTTCCAACATATCAACCCCTTTCATTTCAATTCTTTAACTGCTTTGGCACCTGTAGCTCACACCATCAGGGGCCAGCCAAAATAGTTATGGAAATGAAACATCAAGGGCCACAACACTTACAGAAATGAAACATGAGGGGTCAATATGTCAAAAGATTCCTTTTTGGGCTGAAAGGGTTAAATGACTCAAACCACAAAGGCCAATATAGTAATTTAATTTACATGCAAATTTTTATAATACGTTCTAATTGGTTATCTTTCTAATCAAATTGCATCGTTACATGAATACAAGCAACTTTGCACCAAAAAAAAACAAGATAAATTTTCAGCCTAGTGCTCTTGAAGCTCTTAAATGCCATGCTAGAAAAAGAAAAAGAAACATAGCAAGAGTGCATACAGTTTTAAGGCCGTTATGACAATGCTTCCACCAGATCCACCTCCACCATCAAGTCCCCCATCCCCTCCTTCTGCTAGTAGAGATCCGTTCATATATAAAATATTCGACACAATAATCTTAACACGTCCACCACCATTCCCTCCAAACTGATGCTCATCAGACATCCCACCACCCTTACTCCCATAACTCCATGGATAAGGCAAATTTGTCCAAGCATAAACATCCCCACCCCAATTCTTTGAATCATTTTTTCTTATACAAGAAGCCCCTCTGCCACCATGCCCTCCACCAGCACCTTCATACCCTACCGGGGTGCCACTAGTTTGAGAAGGTGGTGCTCCACCCATAGCCGTGGTGTTTATCAAGGAATTAGATTCCATACTCACATTAGCCGCAGAGAAAATAACAGAACCAGCAATGATAGCAGAATTTTGTCCAACTTTAATGTTGCCAGAGAGATTAAAGCTAATTACACAACCTTCGATAGGGCAAACAATCAAAACATGAGGAAGGATCTCCATATTTCCACTACCCAATACATAAAGATCAGAACTTATATTAACATATCTGTTCAGTAAGCAGGTAGTGTCAAATGACCCCACACCCCCCAGCTCTTCACAACTGATCTCATTATATAACAGTGGCAAAGTCGTAATTTCATAACCAACACTTGGAAAAGATCCAGATTCTCTTCCATACCGCTCTGAACTCAGAGAAAACGCAATAACAAAGATATGTCCAGCAAAAATGCACCAGTAAAGGCTTCCTAGATTCAGGAACGGACGCATGACTGCTAGAGTCCCGCTTTGATCATGAAAATAACAGTATCATAAACCTTCAGGTTTGACCAATTTAGTACCAGTGAAATCTTGCTATACAAAATCCATAAGCCCACATATCTTTTCCATCTTACACTTCATACACATCATACATATACCTGCAATCAGAACACAACCTCTGCAGTTTAGATATGTCTATGGTGAATAAAAACCACATGAGCAATTGAATATAATAGTGCAGAACTTCTTTCAAGTTCTTCAATCAATCCTACTAACTTTAATTCCAAAAATCACGAATAATTCTCATCAACTTTATTAGGAGCTCTGTTGACAAAAGCCCACAAGCACAGCATAGCCTTATTCTGGAACCAACCTAAACTAGCCTAAACATGTCTAAAACCAGCAAAAATGGTATTTTTATACTATGCACCCCGCTTAAAGAACCCTTGCTTTTTATGCGCCTAGGCCCAAGGCTCACCCTTTACGCCTTTGACAAGTATGCTTGAAAGAGTTCTAAAATTCATTGTATAAGATGGAGGCATATATTGACACCTAAACTTTAAAATTAAGCATGCCCTACAGTTAAAGCCTATGTTTAACTAAATTGCTCAATCAAACATGCAAGTTAATTTGATTTATTGTTCACCAAGTGGATCTCTACAAGAATTACACCAAAATAAGAACACCCACAAATATAAAACAGCACACCACATTTTATAAAAAATTCACAGATCATCAAGCTCCAGGAAGGAAAAAAGAATTAAAAATTAAAAAATTAAAATAAAATATTAAGAAAATAATAAATAATATATATTAAATTAATATCAATCAAACTTCTGAATAAACGGAGATCTCTACCTGAATTGCTGCTTCATACGATATGACGCCACAATTGACTTGCTTTTTAGCGATAATCCGCACCAGAATGATCGGAACTGGATGCGTATTATTATCAAACAGTTGGTGTGCGTGTGTGTAGAGGGAGGGAATTTGTTGATGATCTTAGGGAAAGGAGGCAACTTTATGGCTTGGAGTGTGTGTGATCTTGTCTGGGAATTGTTTATATGTCGAAACTTTTGTGCTGGAAATGAAAGGGTTAAGGGTGACGGCGATGGTGGTGATGATGACGACTCTGGTTTTGGGTTTTTAAAATGAAAATGAAAAAAGGAAATTAATGAGTGAGAAGGGAGTGAAGTGAGAGAGAATCGAAGGCTGAAAGAAAGATGTACGCCAAAAGCAAGCAAGTGCATAGCTGTAACACTTCTTTATTTATTATTATTTAATTATTTATTTTAATCTAAATCACCTCGTCTCTTTTTTTTTCAATTTATCAAAAAAGATCTAAAAACCCCAATATTTATATTTATAATATTTATATAACATACAATGAAATTTCTAAGATGAATAGTATTTTTTTAGGTTTTTGGAATTGAGTACAGGTATTTTGTTTTTAGACATTTTTGGTCCTTCTCTCTCTCTTCATATTCGAGACGCTTCTTACTCTCTCAAAGCAAGTCTCTCTCTCTTCATGTTCCAGACGAACATCTCTCTTTCGATGTAGACCGTCGCTTGGCGGTGATGGTTGTGGTGATGACGGAGAGTGGCGGCGCTGTTGCCCCGTCTATTGCTCCGACCGAGGCGTAGGCAGGCCGTCAGTGACGGCTTACCCGCCCGTCATTGAGTTTCTTTTGTCACCGGCTTTTGATGATTACATTCGTGGTGATGGTAGGTGGCGATGATGGAGTATGGCCGCGTTCTTGCCTCCGTCTGTTGCTCCGATTAAGGCGTTGCGTGGTCGCCGTCCTCCGTCGATGGCGTCGCCGGTTTTAGGGTTTCGATGCGTACAATCATGGAGACCCTCTTGAGGTTTGGAGTTTCAATTGCTGTGATGATCTTTGTTTTATTAAACCGTGTTGATTTGATTTTGGGTTTAGGGTTTTCTGAAACCCATATCTGAAGCCAATGGGTTTTCTTGCTGTTCTGTTGGACCGATTTTTGTTTCGGGGTTTCAATAACCCAAATCTGAAACCGCCGAATTCATTTTTGTTTTAGCGGTATCATTTTATCACACTCGGATGGATTGATTTTTGGTTAGTTGTTGCTTATTGATAGTATGTATGTTGCTTTCTTTGCATGTTGATAGCTTTTCAACCTATGGTTTGGTTACTGTTTGTATGGCTCTTAGTTACTTTCGATTAGGCAATGTTGTTGTTTTCCTTGGATTGAGCAATGCTGATTGATTTTTGGCTATGTGGTTGCCCTTACAGCATGGCGATAAACAAATCGCAGCCGTGGGCTTGACCTGAGCTTATATCTTTTCACGATCTTTATTTGATTTCAGTATAATGTCCCGAAATGAAATGAAATGAGAACAGTTTGATTTAATTGCTAATGTTTTGCTTATTTGAGTCTTATTCAGTTTCAATATGATTCTTGGGCAATGATGATAATTTTCTGAGCCTTCATTCTGTTGTCCCGAAATGAAATCTCAAGCTGAGCAATGATAATTTTCTAAGCCTCGATTCATTCTAAATGTTAGTTTATGTTGCTGATGTCCTGAATGTTGATGTTATGCTTATTTGAGCCTTATTCAGATTCAATTGACCTTTTCTGATATTCTTGAGGCTTGGTTATGATTCTTGGGCAATGATGATAATTTTCTGAGCCTTCATTCACTCTAAATATTCTTTTATGTTGTTGCTGTCCAGAAATGAATTCTGAACTTGGGCAGTGATGATAATTTTCAGAGTCTTTATTCATTCTAAGTGTTGGTTTATGTTGCTGTTGTCCTGAATGTTTTATGCTTCTTTGAAGCTTATTCAGATTCAGTTGTCCCTTTCTCATGTCCTTACCATACACTATAGATGCTAAAGTATTTGTTCTGTTATTGCAGTTTCAAAGGGAATTGCTGATATCAAACCCTCATTGTCACCCTCAATTAAATGTTGGTTTATGTTGCTGCTGTCCCGAATGTTGATGTTATGCTTATTTGAGCCTTATTCAGATTCAATTGACCCTTTCTAATGTTCTTGAGGCTTGGTTATGATTCTTGGGCAATGATGATAATTTTCTGAGCCTTCATTCATTCTAAATGTTCTTTTATGTTGCTGCTGTCCAGAAATGAAATCTGAAATTGAGCAGTGATGATAATTTCTAAGCCTTTATTCATTTTAAGTGTTGGTTTATGTTGCTGTTGTCCTGAATGTTTTATGCTTCTTTGAAGCTTATTCAGATTCAGTTGTCCATTTCTCATGTCCTTACCATCCACTATAGATGCTAAAGTATTTGTTATGTTATTGCAGTTTCAAAGGGAATTGCTGAAATCAAACCCTCATTGTCACCATTCGCATTAGATGTACAAGTCATTAGAAAGTATGATGTTCAGTGGAGCGATAATGACAAAACTGCAGTATTTACTTCTTGACAAAGAGGTTAGTGATTCAGACACATACAATTGTTTTTAACAACTTACATATATACCGGATCTGATTCTACAAGTAGGTATGATGTATTCATATTTGTTATTTGCATGTTCTTATAATTGGTTTGTAGTTTGAAGGTATTAAGTCTTTTTTTGTGGTTTTTACATGTCTTTTTATACATGTATGCTCTATATTTGTTAATTTTATATGAATCAATATGATAGATTTCTTAATTGATTCTGATGTATTCATATTTTTTTATTTGCAGCTTCTTATAATTGGTTTGTAACTTGCAGGTATTAAGTTTTTTTGTCTCTTCCCAACTGTCAATTTAATTGTATTCATTGATTTTCATTTGTAAACATGACATTACACCTGAATGTGTTTGCTAATAGTATGGAAATCCCTCAATGTTATCTCCAATCAAGCATGTAACACCCCGACCGATGGCGGAAACATTAAAGTGTCACGGAAAGAGTATAGAAGCACAAGGATATAAAAGAAATACCATATTTTATTAAAAACTTAAACGTCTATTACAAGGTCGAATACATTAATGACACTAAAGCCTAACTAGATCCACAAGCTTCCTAGCTACAAATATGCTTGATTTCCATAACTTGAAAAACACGCAAAAATGGGTCAACTATCTACATAGTTGGTGAGTCATAGGTTTATAAGCAAAACAGTTTTAGAAAACATTTGGACAGTTTTTGCAAGGTCATACTGTTAAATAAACAAATAAGCATGAGTCTTAGTACACACGCGTTTATCACATAACAAATATTTATCACATAAACAGTACGCCTGATTGAAGGTTCGCAACCCAACAATCGGTAAGAATGTTTGTCCACGTGTTCAATTCCCCTCTCGAGGAACCTCTACGATTACTGTTCGGTTCCTCTCAGGAATATCAGCGCTGGGACGACGCGCAGTCCCTCACAAGAACCTCAACGTCCTCATGTTCAGTTCTTCGCGAGGAACCTCACGTTTGATGCTCCGGAGCCTTAAGAATAAAGTTTCCCAAATAGCATATGTAGGTCCTGAAAAACTCTCGAAACACGATATTCTATCAATCACGAGTGCGGAAACCAAGTGATTGATTGATTCAAGATGAGAGAAGAGAAGAAACACGAAAATACGATGATATAAACGTTGAAAACTTGAACTTGCACACAAGATGAACTTGTCGGGTACAACTCAGAAAATCATAAACACACTTCTCTTGGGTTTACGATCGTAATCACTTTGGATCGTAAACACCTTGGCTGCCCTCTCAGAATCGTAATCAGCAACCCTAAATGAGGAGGTCTAGTGGGGTTTATATAGCCACCCCATTGGGTTTACTATTGGGCCCCTTGTGGATCATAAACCCAATAGTAAACCCAAGCCCAATCATAAACTAGCCTAAATACAATAACCAAACTAGCCTATGATCCTAATTAAACCCTCTAAGCCCAGCCCAACTTATTTAATATTACAAGCCTCATAATCTAGCCTCTACAATCTTCCCCTAGGCTTGTGATATTAAATGTCTTCGATCTTTGAAAAACTTCTTCTTGACTGGCTGGCATAGATGTTGATGAAGATTCTTTCCGCGGAAATCTTCATTGAGTTTCATGACGGGCACTTGGGACTTCCTCTTGATCAGCATCAGCTTGAACTTCTTGAAATGAACAAGCAATAAAATGGAGGACTCTCATTGACTTGCTTTTCTTGAAAGAACTGGTTCTTGCCAAATCTTCGGTAACTGTCTTGAATCTTCATAAATTAGAGGGTTGAAATTTTGAAAACCCCTAACTTTGAAGAATTTGATTGTTGAACTTGGATCTTCATGATCTCTGACTGCTCTCTGCATCATTTTCTTCATCAAAGATCGACTTGAAAACTTCAGCTTCCCCTAAACATGTGAACATCTTCTTTGAAGCTCTTTTGAGGCTTTTGGAAACTTGTAAAGACACCAACAACTTCCCCTGAACAGTTGCTTTTTAGATGGAAGTCTTGTCCGGCTGGGTCTTTAACTTTGAGCAGCAGCAGCATCAGCAGCATCTTTCTATCATCAACCTGTCTGACACACATTTGAAAAAATATACTCCACCAGACAATTGATGACTGGTCTTTGGGTTAGAAGGTAATTATCATCTGTTCAGTTGATTCAAATTAATATTATTTTAACCAAAAACCCTAATATAGATTACGGGTTTTCTATGAAACTTCCCCTGAACCCAAGACCTCTAAAGACTTCCCCTTAGCTGATTACTTCCCCCCAGCTAAGGACTTCCCCTGAGATAATACATATTATCCTCGAGTTCCCTTTGGATACTATGTATTATGGAAGTCTTTTCGGATAATACTTATTATCCACCCTCCTTCACCTAAAAATTTGTCAAGATCTGACGGAGGAAGTCTTTTCCTTTAGATAATAAGTATCATCCTCGAGTTCCCTTCGGATAATACTTATTATCCCATACTCCTTCCCCTAAAAATTTGGCAAGATCTGTCGGGGGCATATTGTCATGCATTAAAACCCATGAAAAACACATTTTGACTTCTCAAATCAACCTGGCCAACACCAAAAAGAACTTAACGACACACACACGAAAGATAAAAACTAAACAAACACTTACCAAACATGAGAAAGTTTACAAGGGATCAAACCGTATGAATCTGACTGAGGAACCCTTTTCAGCTTCAGTTACTCAACTAGTCCAGGTGATTGCCGGTATGTTTGTCCGCTTTAAGCTCAAACCCGTTTAATCCCAACCGAATGCGTCATGCTTAATATAGTACAATATTACCGTCATGTTTAATTGTCCCCACACCCAAGCGTACACAGCAAAACCTACCCAACCTCAGAGTTTATTGAGGATTCACAAACCCCCAACTTGAGGAACCATGCAACACAGTTATGACTACCACTTATTTCATTAACCATCAGTTGGTGATCAGGTCGACCGCTAAGCACGCAAAGAAGACCAACTGAGTGATTATTTATTCTCTTTTCTTTTTCACTTTCTTTTTCTTTTCTTTTTCTTTTTCTTTTTCCTTTCTTTTTCATTTTCTTTTGCTCTGTGGTGTTGTCAAGATAGCATAAACATGGCGTGTGAGAGAGTGAATACTAGGTAATTACCACTCTCAACCCATTTTTTCCGGGACTCAGTTTTTTAAACCATGCAACCTGGGATGGAAACTAAACATATGTATCTTTTAAGTTCACTGCACTTTCATTGGAGGTCATAAGTTTAGGTCGAGCCTACCGAGCATATCACCGTGGAGCTTGCCTTTCACTTCCGCCTTACGCGTGTCAGCCATCTCCAACCCAGACATTCATTTTACTTCCCCTAAACTTCTCAAAAACAAGACACAAACAATTAAAAATTGAAAAGCACACTATTTTTGAGGGGTTAACATTTTCATCTTTTCCATTTCTTCCCCTTGCTTTTTGATTTTTAATGTCACAATTTTGTGAACATCATTTTTTCAGTTTTTTTTTTTAAACAATAAAGATAAAACACACAAACACACTTAAAAGAACAAAACACAAAATTTTGAAGACATCTGACCAAGCTAACTTTCAAAGTATTGATTTTGAAAATTTTAGAAAATTGGGTTTCATGACATGCACACTTCATTGCATTTGAAGTCAAACACATAATCAATCAACAACTTAATTGAAACTTTAATGAAATAGGTTTGACTCAAAAGACCCTTTGCTGCCCCATCATTCAAACAACCAAGTTAAGAACAGTACCTTTCATGCTGATTTTGACATTTTACCTCTCAATGAGACATACCTTCCATTTATAGATTACTTGACATGACATGAAGATACGTCTCCTAAACTTGTGCCTGGAACAATCACTTATGAACAAACAAATTAGTAATAAAAACGTTAGTGATAATCCTCCTTGATCGTTCCTACACAGAGTGAGAGATTAGTTAGCTAATAGTACCCAGGCCATTGTTTTTCTGGGTACTCCTGAGGAATCAGTGAATGAAATTTCTTTTAAAAACATTCCTTTTGAAAAATCAGGAAGTTGGGATGATTCGGTTGTAGCTGCATTAGCCTTCGGTTTCCAAGTTCCAGGTGATTTAACATTTGTTTTAGTCACCTTTGGAGTTGTGACTTTAGGTATTTCAACCTTCTTTGTTTTAGATTCATTTTTCAAAACAGTTTTAGTTACCTTGGGAGGGGTAACTTTGGGTTTCTCAAGCTTTGGTTGTTTTGAAAACGGTTTCTTCACCTGTTTTTGGAAATTTTGATAACTTGGAAAACTGTTGTTTTGATTTAAAGATTTTCTTTCAGCTTTGGCAGCACCCCAATGTTGATCAGAGGGTTTAACCTTAGGAGTAACAGTCTTCATTGCCTTAGGTTTTTGCACCATCATCGGCTTAGACTTCACAGACCCCTGAGATGAAACCCTTGGAGTTTTCGGATAATAGGGTTCATAGGGGCGATACAGACAGTTTGTAGCAATATGACCAGCAATGCCACAGTTAAAGCAAGTCTGCTTCTTTAGATAGAAGTCAGACGTGTACCCATTTGACTTTGGTGGCTGATATGGAGCTGGTTTGCTCTGTGTCTGCTTCTTTGGTTTGACTGCAGCTTCAGATTTGACTTTCTGCTGGTTTGTCGTAGCCTGTGTCGAACCTGTCTTTACTATCTTTGTGCTTCCTTGATTCTTTGACGTTGAAGCACCATTCTTGCAATTACAACAGCAACTGCATGATCCAACTGAAGAAATGGGAGACACAGCTACTCCCTTGAGTTTTTCATTCTTTACTCCAGTTGTTGGCTTCATACTCGGATGCTTGATGGTGATCTTTGGCTTCTCAACTTTAGGTTCACTTATCATTCCATCGGTTATTCCCTTGAACTTGGAGGAGAAGGATGGTAAGTCATACCCAACATCTGGTTCTTGGTCAAACATGGATCCAGATGTCATAAAGATCTTCCCCTCAGGCCGTGTCGTCAAGATCACTTTTTCCCTTTTGACTTCGTCAATTACTTTGAAGCATGGGGTTTCAATCTTAGGGTATGGTTTCAACTCTATCCCAGCTTCATCAGACTTAGAATTGTGATACTTGTCATATTTCTGGCACTCAGCATCATTGTCTGATACATCCTTTACTCTCCCTTCACCATAAGTCATGTTTGCTTCATTATCAATTTCTTCTTGAGTCAAAGGTGTAGTTCCAACCAAGACACTATCAATAGGAGGAGGAGCTTCTTTATAATCAGACTCGGTTCGTTCAACTTGATCCTCACTAAGAAGTATTCCTATAATGTCTCTGGGAACTGATGGAGGAATAATGTTGTTTGCAGACAGAGATTTATCAGACTTTTCTGACCCACACCCAGTTTTATCTTTCCCAACTTGGCCGGTCACAATGGCATGTGACAATTCCTTTCCAGCATCGAGCATTCTTTTGCTTCTCATTTGATTCATATCAAGCTTCACTTGCAACTCATTGTTTTTATGCTTAAGGTCATCTATCTGCTTACTAAGCTCAGCTATTTCTAACTTAGCGTTGTCATACAGATAAGCGTTCTCAGTTGCTAGTTTCCGATATTTCACTATGTCTAATTTCTGAGCTTTTACCTTCTCTTCATTCTTTTGCCATCTACCCTTGAATGAACTTCTTTCACATTTTACCTCAAACAGTTCTGACTGAAAATTTTTACAGATTTGCCTAAGTCCAGGAATTATACGAGCACAAGTAGGATTGGGGCATATCTCAGTATTGTCAACTTCAGCTGCGAAATCATCCATGTCCTCAACCATATTCTTTTCTTCAACCACTGAACTCATTTTCTTACTTTAGGTATGCAGCTTCTGAAAATCTGAAAAATCGGCAAAAACGGCAAAAACACTATTCAAAGAATAGTGTCAAAAACTTAAAACTGAAAAACGGAGGCCTTCGGAGTGGAATTTGGGGGTCAAAACGAGCTCCCCTGGACTTAAATCTGGGGCTCGGTGTCACGAACGTCGTGTTAAAATTTGAGCTTCTAACTCCAAACGAGTCAAACGTTACGTCCGTTTCCGTGAAAGTGTGAAATAGTGACTTTTTGCCGTAAACCAACCCTGTTTACGATCGTAATCCCTGTTTACGATCGTAATCTCTGTTTACGATCGTAATCCCTGTTTACGATTGTAATCACCTGTTAATGATCGTAATCACCTGTTTACGATCGTAATCACCTTCAGTCATAAACACCAGTCATAAACTCAGAATCGGAATCTCAATCATAAACTCCGATAGTAAACTCCGATAGTAAACTCCGATAGTAAACTCAGTTTATGATTGTGTTGGATCTTAAACCTTCAAATCTTGATCATAAACATTCATATCTTCAAGCCTTGATCATAAACCTTCAAATCTTCAAGCCTTGATCATAAACCTTCAAACCTTCAAGCCTTGATCATAAACCTTCAAATATTCAAATCTTCAAATCTTCAAATCTTCAAATCTTCAAATCTTCAAATCTTCAAATCTTTAAATCTTCAAATCTTCAAATCTTCAAATCTTCAATTTTTTTTTTGGAAAAAGCTTGAATCCAATACCGTGAGAACCTCGAATATGTGATTCTTGGCTCTGATACCAATTGTAGGTCCTGAATAACTCTCGAAACACGATATTCTATCAATCACGAGTGCGGAAACCAAGTGATTGATTGATTCAAGATGAGAGAAGAGAAGAAACACGAAAATACGATGATATAAACGTTGAAAACTTGAACTTGCACACAAGATGAACTTGTCGGGTACAACTCAGAAAATCATAAACACACTTCTCTTGGGTTTACGATCGTAATCACTTTGGATCGTAAACACCTTGGCTGCCCTCTCAGAATCGTAATCAGCAACCCTAAATGAGGAGGTCTAGTGGGGTTTATATAGCCACCCCATTGGGTTTACTATTGGGCCCCTTGTGGATCATAAACCCAATAGTAAACCCAAGCCCAATCATAAACTAGCCTAAATACAATAACCAAACTAGCCTATGATCCTAATTAAACCCTCTAAGCCCAACCCAGCTTATTTAATATTACAAGCCTCATAATCTAGCCTCTACAGCATACAATATCAAGCATGGCAAAGTATATATTCACACGATATCACACAGATGCATACAAATAAATGTATTCAACAGTATTTGACTTTGCATAAAAAGTTTGAATGTTAGAATGAATAAAGTCTCGTAATGATTCATGGTGATAAGCATGATAAATAGTATGATTTACTTGAAATGTAATGATAAATAAAAAATATTTATGCGTGTTTTCCACCCCAAAATGGTTTGAAAAATAAATAGAAAAGGGGGCTATGAACTCACCTTAAGTATTGATTACTTGCTTGACGAAACGAGAATGATTCAAGTTCAAGGACGTCCTAAACGAATGATGAAATTTGTTAACCTAAAGTTACGATGACGATGAGATAGGATTTCAAAATAGCCTAGGGTTTCGGTGGGTTTGATGACTTGGGGAAGATGACTATAACGTGATATCTTGAAGCTTGTAGAAAATAAAATATATATATATATATATATATATATATATATAGCTAGGTAGATAAATGGTTAAATAGGTAATTAAATGATCCATTAGACTAGTATATAATAACTAATTAATGAAATAAATGTCCATACAAATTATTAAATATATACGTAAAACAATTAAATGAAATAATAAATAAATACATGACTAAATATTAAATGACTAAATAATTATTTAATAAGTGGCTAAAATAATTAAATTGATTAATAACCAAATAATTGAATGACTAGTTAATTAAATTAATTAAGTAAATGAATTAACACTTAGATCAATAAATAAATGACAAAATATTAACTACATGAATGAATGTATAACTAGTAAATAAATAAACTATCAAAAGAATAAACGACGTGGTTAAAGATGTAACCGAATAAGGTTTCTCAAAAATAAATGTGTTTAGATCAATTCATTTCGTTTCATGAACATCAATAAACAAATACTTATAAGTAATAAATATTAAATGCAAAAATGCTTTGGGTGATTTATTTAATAGAAAACTTCAAAGATATTATTACTAGCTTATAGTTAGGTTGGTTAGGAAAATATATTTGTATCAATATTTACAAATTATTAAGACATGAGACTGGAGGTATACCGTTTAAGAAAGCTAGAAAAAAAATTATAATAATTTTATGGAGAAATATATAGTTTTAAAAAGGTTAAAATGAAGGAAATAGTAAAAAAAAAAGGAATGAAAGAAATCAGTGAGTCGGGTTCGAGTCCGCGACCTTGATGTACAAATCGCAACATCTGACCAACCGGGCCAAATCGTGTTTATTGGTTCCATATTCGAGCGAACTTATTTTAGGATGTCGTAAACAGTCATCTTCTTCCCCAAATCCGTGTACCGAAACCCTAGTTCTAAAAACCCATAAAATTAATTGTCTTATCGTATATGAATGTTACAATAATCGAGGGGCTTTTACTCAATGATGAAAACCAAACAATAGTGTGAGGAACTTACCTAAACAATGACGTAAAGCGTAGAAACCGGAGGTCGTCAAGGCTTCAACGATGTCAGAGAGAAAGCACGAAAGGAGAGTGAATATTTGAGTGTATGAGATTGAGACAAATGGTTTGGGAATGATTAAGGTACTATTTATAGTACCATACATGGTAAAATAAGTTAATTCAAGTTTAATGTCTTAATTGATTAGCGTTAAATGACAATTTAAGTGTGTTTAAAGGTCGGTTTTGAGATTATTATGGTGATTAAATCATGGTTTAGGATGATTAAGGCTAAATAAATATGAAATGATGGAGTTTTTTATGAGCTTTTATAAACATAAAAATAAATTTATCAAAAAACAATAACCTTTTATTTAAACCTTTTGTTTTTCAAAGATATCAAAACTTTATGAAAAATATAAAGTTACTCGAAATTTAAGAATGCCACATCTAGGATTGTTAAGATATATATTTCTTCTTTTAAAACAACTCATTTAATAACAAATATGTTTTTTTTTCTTTCTTTAATACCTCAAAAGTAAATAATCATAACATAACATTTAATAAAAATCACCATTTTAATTTGTTAACACATTAAATGAAATAATTAAGTTTGTATATTAAATTTAAAACCCATAATTTAATAGTATTTATTCAATAATGTTTTTAGAGGAATTAGTTTAATTAGATAAATAAATAACACAATTTAAATGATAACTTAAAATCTTTTTTTTTTTAATTTAAAAATCCATGATTGTTACAGTCTCCCCCGCTTAGAGAAATTTCGTCCCGAAATTTAAGCAGTGAAAACTGTGGGGTAAAACTGTGATTATTGAGAAGAAAGAAATTGAATTTCTAATAGCTATGGTTTATATTGAGGATCTTAGAGTGGTATGAAGGATAAGATGTGATATATTGTATTGTATGAGTCACCGATGATGGGCTTTCATACAAGAAGTCGTTGTGTGTCAACAATTGAGAATGAGTGATAATAGATGATTGATTGGATTGCTTGAGTTAGATTGAAAGGGTTCACTTACGCATAGTCAGGATTTCCACAAAATTAGAACTCATTACTACAAAGTTTGTAGTATTAAATAGGCATTGACGACGAGTTGTCAAAGGATATCATAAAATATTAAGGCTTACAAACAACATAATGATTGAATACTGTGTCACAAAAATAATAAAGGATTGTGACACAAAATGTATATTGCAGAAAGTTTGGCTCAAGAATTCCCACCAAATAATAGGTCAACGTCTAAGATAACACTAAACTTCTCGTGATCCAAAGAACGTTACTTTTGATAACCTGACAGGTGCACTTATATATAGGATGTACCATCGGCGTATCCACCATGCCCTTTTCAAGTAACATCCGTTCCGTCACCCCGAATCATGATAGGTTCAACGTTATGACACACGAAAAGATTTACCATGATTTCCATGCGTCGAAATTTATAATTACGTGTGCACCCGTAATTACTCGTTTCGTCGCATGGTCCGCATAGTTTATCTTTTCGTGTGTGGGTCACAAGGCACAAATAATTCACCATAGAAAAATCAAGTAATAGTGTTCTATTAATGGATAACCAAATTGGCAATGTTCACACAAGATTCTTGCAAATTTATCTACTGTCATTTATGTAAAATCATGCTAATAAAGTACATGGATAATTAAACTAAGCACGTTCATGCATGATCAATCTGATAGTGAACATAAGAAACCAAGCTTTGTTCATGGCAAAATTCAATTGACAAGGCAAAATTAAACTTAACAAAGTATGTGAGAAATCATTCTAACAATTATTCATGGATGGCTAATATGACGTAGGAAAAAAAATCAATTGTCAACGCTTGTGAATAACTCGAGCAAGCTCACATACGAAGGTATTCAACTATCAACGTTTGTCATAACGTCATTTGGGTCTTGAAAAGCTTCAGGTGCCCCTAGCATAAAAACTCGACCTTGGGTGGCTTGGTTGTTGTTGGCCAATTCGGGACATTGGTTCCTGAAATGATTAGGACTCCCGCATTGGTAACATGCACGGTTGGTTTTGTTGTTTGGAACCGGCATGGTAGCCAGGGTCTGGTTTGTTCCTGTTGGAGTAACCTTGCACCTTCCAACCAGATGCCCAAACAATCCACACTTGGTACATTTGCGGCAATGCGTGCCTGAGGGATGGTGATAGCTACAAACGGTGCACAAAGGATTCGGACCCTTATAGCCAGTCCTGGCGACAATAGTATTGGCTGAAGCCACAGCATTCACTGGAACAGCAGGGGTAACCAATGCATAACTTTGAGTGGCCCTTTTCCTCTTGTTGTTGGTGGGCTCGTTGTTGCTTGAACTTAAACCACGGTCATCCTTGTCTTTAATGGTTTCCTTTTTCAGCACCCCAGTCTTGACCATTTCAGCAGTTAGAGTTCCAACCAACTTGATGGTAGCTGACAGAGTTGTAGGATTCACCGACATCATTACTATACGCATCGCTTCAGGGAGTGCGTCGATGTAGCAGTCGATTACAATTTGTTATGGTGTCACTAAGTGAGGAACAAACAAAGAGAGTTCTTGGAATCGAGCCGTAAAACCGAGATGATCAGCTCCCTTCATGGTGAGACTCCTGAATTCGGCCTCCAACTTCCTCATTTCTGACCTTGGACAATACTCCTCAGTTAACAAAGCCTTGAATGCATCCCAAGTCAAAGCATGAAGTACCTCGCGAGTCTTGGCTCTTATTTGTGTATTCCACCAAGTTAGAGCCCCTTTCTTGAATGTACTTGACGCATACTTGACCCATTGAGCTTCGGGACAATTGCACATGTTCAGCGTAGCTTCCGTTTTCTCGAACCATTGAAGGAAACTTGTCGCCCCTTCGGTTCCAGCGAATTCAGTGGGTTTAGAGGCCACAAATAGTTTGTAGGAGCTTTCAATTCCTCCAGGGTTGGAACCTTCTCCATTTTCATGAGTGCGTACAATGGTTCGAGTTTGAATGGTTTCATTGAGCTGGTTGACCATGTTAGGAAGGATGGTAGCTATTTGCTGGGAGATGATAGTGGCCAATTCGGTGGGATCCATCTTCAGGAAGCAAAAGATTCGAGTTAGATATGCAAATAGAATGACATTATCAATGATTGAACAACAGAATAACGTCTTTGACTAATCAAAATCCCGAGCCCGTTTAACGATTCTACTAGAACTACATGTTTTAGCCTATAAGCGTCATGTCCCCGAAAGGACCCACAGGAAAGAGAGGTGAGTCACTTGGACTACTTAAATACCAGGTCTTTCCTTAGCCAGAACCTTCCGAAGAGATAACCACTCTTCCAGATTACACACAGTCCCGAGAACCGTAACACGGACCCGTAATTTTGACGAGAGTGTTCAAGGATGAGAACATGAATTTCAAAGATGAAACCCGAATATAAAGTCTAAGAATTTTCCGACGAGGATGAGCTGCACATGTCGTGGTAGAAGCTGCCGAGTAAAAGATTCAGACGAGATAATTCAAATACCTAAGGCAGGAATAGGGTTTATTATTTTTGGCCCTTAAGGTTATAGTCTAGATTATTGTTTTCTAATAACCTAATTCCCTATAACCAAGGCTCTGATACCAATTCTGTAACACCCCGACCGATGGCGGAAACATTGAAGTGTCACGGAAAGAGTATAGAAGCACAAGGATATAAAAGAAATACCATATTTTATTAAAAACTTAAACGTCTATTACAAGGTCGAATACATTAATGACACTAAAGCCTAACTAGATCCACAAGCTTCCTAGCTACAAATATGCTTGATTTCCATAACCTGAAAAACACGCAAAAATGGGTCAACTATCTACATAGTTGGTGAGTCATAGGTTTATAAGCAAAACAGTTTTAGAAAACATTTGGACAGTTTTTGCAAGGTCATACTGTTAAATAAACAAATAAGCATGAGTCTTAGTACACACGCGTTTATCACATAATAAATATTTATCACATAAACAGTACACCTGATTGAAGGTTCGTAACCCAACAATCGGTAAGAATGTTTGTCCACGTGTTCAATTCCCGTCTCGAGGAACCTCTACGATTACTGTTCGGTTCCTCTCAGGAATATCAGCGCTGGGACGACGCTCAGTCCCTCACAAGAACCTCAACGTCCTCATGTTCAGTTCTTCGCGAGGAACCTCACGTTTGATGCTCCGGAGCCTTAAGAATAAAGTTTCCCAAATAGCATACAATATCAAGCATGGCAAAGTATATATTCACACGATATCACACAGATGCATACAAATAAATGTATTCAACAGTATTTGACTTTGCATAAAAAGTTTGAATGTTAGAATGAATAAAGTCTCGTAATGATTCATGATGATAAGCATGATAAATAGTATGATTTACTTGAAACGTAATGATAAATAAAAAATATTTATGCGTGTTTTCCACCCCAAAATGGTTTGAAAAATAAATAGAAAAGGGGGCTATGAACTCACCTTAAGTAATTGATTACTAGCTTGACGAAACGAGAATGATTCAAGTTCAAGGACGTCCTAAACGAATGATGAAATTTGTTAACCTAAAGTTACGATGACGATGAGATAGGATTTCAAAATAGCCTAGGGTTTCGGTGGGTTTGATGACTTGGGGAAGATGACTATAACGTGATATCTTGAAGCTTGTAGAAAATAAAATATATATATATATATATATATATATATATATATAGCTAGGTAGATAGATGATTAAATAGGTAATTAAATGATTCATTAGACTAGTATATAATAACTAATTAATGAGATAAATGTCCATACAAATTATTAAATATATACGTAAAACAATTAAATGAAATAATAAATAAATACATGACTAAATATTAAATGACTAAATAATTATTTAATAAGTGGATAAAATAATTAAATTGATTAATAACCAAATAATTGAATGACTAGTTAATTAAATTAATTAAGTAAATGAATTAACACTTAGATCAATAAATAAATGACAAAATATTAACTACATGAATGAATGTATAACTAGTAAATAAATAAATTATCAAAAGAATAAACGACGTGGTTAAAGATGTAACCGAATAAGGTTTCTCAAAAATAAATGTGTTTAGATCAATTCATTTCGTTTCATGAACATCAATAAACGAATACTTATAAGTAATAAATATTAAGTGCAAAAATGCTTTGGGTGATTTATTTAATAGAAAACTTCAAATATATTATTACTAGTTTATAGTTAGGTTGGTTAGGAAAATATATTTGTATCAATATTTACAAATTATTAAGACATGAGACTGGAGGTATACCGTTTAAGAAAGCTAGAAAAAAATTATAATAATTTTATGGAGAAATATATAGTTTTAAAAAGGTTAAAATGAAGGAAATAGTAAAAAAAAGGAATGAAAGAAATCAGTGAGTCGGGTTCGAGTCCGCGACCTTGATGTACAAATCGCAACATCTGACCAACCGGGCCAAATCGTGTTTATTGGTTCCATATTCGAGCGAACTTATTTTAGGATGTCGTAAACAGTCATCTTCTTCCCCAAATCCGTGTACCGAAACCCTAGTTCTAAAAACCCATAAAATTAATTGTCTTATCGTATATGAATGTTACAATAATCGAGGGGCTTTTACTCAATGATGAAAACCAAACAATAGTGTGAGGAACTTACCTAAACAATGACGTAAAGCGTAGAAACCGGAGGTCGTCAAGGCTTCAACGACGTCAGAGAGAAAGCACGAAAGGAGAGTGAATATTTGAGTGTATGAGATTGAGACAAATGGTTTGGGAATGATTAAGGTACTATTTATAGTACCATACATGGTAAAATAAGTTAATTCAAGTTTAATGTCTTAATTGATTAGCGTTAAATATGAAATGATGGAGTTTTTTTATGAGCTTTTATAAACATAAAAATAAATTTATCAAAAAAAAAAACCTTTTATTTAAACCTTTTGTTTATCAAAGATATCAAAACTTTATGAAAAATATAAAGTTACTCGAAATTTAAGAATGCCACATCTAGGATTGTTAAGATATATATTTCTTTTTTTAAAACAACTCATTTAATAACAAATATGTTTTTTTTCTTTTTTTAATACCTCAAAAGTAAATAATCATAACATAACATTTAATAAAAATCACAATTTTAATTTGTTAACACATTAAATGAAATAATTAAGTTTGTATATTAAATTTAAAACCCATAATTTAATAGTATTTATTCAATAATGTTTTTAGAGGAATTAGTTTAATTAGATAAATAAATAACATAATTTAAATGATAACTTAAAACCTTTTTTTTTTAATTTAAAAATCCATGATTGTTACAAAGCAATCACTACAATAATAGCTTTAGTTGAAATATGAATAATGTGGTTCTAAGTTATGCTTGATATGAGTGTCATTATACCGTGTCTGATTCTACAAGTAGGTCTGATGTATTCATATTTGTTATTTGCAGGTTCTTATAATTGGTTTGTAGCTTGAAGGTATTAAGTCTTTTTTTGGCTCTTTCATCTCTTTTTATATATGCATGCTCTTTATCTATTAATTTTATATGAATCAATATGTTAGATTTGTAAATTGATTATGATGTATTCATATTTTTTATTTGCAGCTTCTTATAATTGGTTTGTAGCTTGCAGGTATCAAGTTTTTAATTTTATTTATTACTCTATTTACATGTGGGTTTTCTTTGTTCTCTAACTTCATCTAACTATCCCCTATTTTATAAAGGTTAGCTTGGGCGAGAAGTATGTCCTCTGTTTTATAACAGAGGGGTCCTGGGTTCGAGACTGCTCTATACCGTTTTTTGCCTTCTTCTTTTTTATTTGCACCTGAATGTGTTTGCTAATAGCATTTGCACCTTATGTCATTTTAAGGGATTTCCAACTCAAATCAAGTTGCAGGTATGATTTCTTTGACTCTGTTTACATGTGGGTCTTCTTTGTTGTCTAAATAGTATTTGAGTCTATATTTAGTCCATTTACATGACATAATAGACTAAATGTGTTTTGAGTCTATTTACTCAACTCAAATCGGGACTGGGGGTATTTTTTTTGTCCATTTACAGCTAATAGTGTTTTAGGCAAATTGAGCTGCAGCTAATAGTGATTTTTTGTCTATTTGTATGTGGGTCTTCTTTGTTGTTTATTTGATTTTATTTACTCAACTCGGATCGAGACTAATCTATATTGTTTTTTGCCTTCTTTTTTATATGCAGCTGATTTTGTTTGCTAATAGTATGGAAATCAAGTTGCTAAGTTGCTAATAGTATTTGCACCTTATGTCTTTTTAAGAGATCTCCAACTCAAATCAGGTTGCAGGTATCATTTTTTTTTGTCTATTTACATGTCGATCTTCTTTGTTGTCTAACTTCATTTAACTATCCTCTATTTTATAAAGGTTAGTTTGGGCGAGTGGTAAAACAGAGGGGTCCCGGGTTCGTGACTGCCCTAAACTGTTTTTTTTCCTTCTTTTTATTTATTTCTAATGTTACTCATTCCTCAACCGTTAGTAAGTGGTATTAATTTTGTCTTCTAATGAGTTTTGTGTTTTAACTTTTTTGTTTTTTTAGATTTTATTAACTTTTGGCCCGCCGCAACGCGCGGGTGGGTCAATTTCTCGTTAAACTATATAACACTTTAGAACCTATATTACAATCCATAATGCACATGTTACAAGCCTTTTATGCATATAGATGTACAACCCATGAAGCAGTTTGTGCAAGTCTATTATAAGAAAAAAACTATTAAAAACTAGCTAATATCAAAATTACACCATTAAACTCAACAAGTGGTTGACCCGCCCGCGCGTTGCGACGGGCAACTTGTTTATGGTAGGACCAACATTCTTTAGTCGTATCGTCATCGTTGTGGATATGTTTTAGTGCATGTTGACTTGGTAATGGTACGTGTTCAATTTGCAGTTTGCTATAAACATACAATATTAGGAAGCCAATATATACTCGCATAACACATCAAAAGTCAAAACCAATACTTTACTAACAATTTTGTACATCCAACATTATTAATACTCTGTCATATCCTACAACAAATGAGAAAATTTATGAACGAATAAATTAAAAAAACTATACATTGTTAAGAGTAAATATCATATCTTACCATTGCCATTGGCGCTTATTGAACCTGAGTTTGCCACAAATAAGCAGGTGTTATTCCATGGAACCGATTAGAAACACAACCAACAGTAGAATCTCCAACATCTAAAGCATTGGTAGGAAACACGTTTGTTGAACGACCCACATTGATCAAAGACATATTTAATTATTTATATAGTTACTTGAGTTTGAACCCATTGTAATATTGGTGCTTGTACTACCAATTGGGCTTCTTGATAACACTCTCATTTTTTCTATTTCTTCCTTGTGAACCTCACCATCTTTTAAAATTAGAGGAGGTCTTAGCCTTTGAGCAGCTTCTTCAACAACTATTCGATGCTCAAGCGCCTCGTAGACCTGAAAAATGTTATTGAAGCAATATACATCGTGTCCAATAAGGAACCAACAAAGTTTTTTGCACATTTTATAGGGAACCATTTAAGAGAATCTGGAAACAAAAATCTAATAATTAGGAACTTTAAGTAAATCACAATGATTATACTATTCGCACTTGATAATTAAGAAAAGTGGTCTCGATGTGGAACTCTTTCATAACTTTAAAGATCATATTGTTCTATTAACATAACGACCACTGTTAGACTTAGACAACAATGAAAATACTATTTACACCTTATCTGTTTTTTTGTTGTCTTCTAAAACCTTTGTAAATCTCGCCTCTTTTCATATTTTTTATGGTTGGAGTTGAATTATTGTCGTCCCGACATTCTTTTTGGTAAATCTTGTGGATAACACAGACTAACCATAATGAAAAAGCATCATTATGTAGTTCCATTATAAGAAAACTTACAATAATGAATCCTCAGGTACATCTGTATCTTATCAACATCTTAACCCCTTTAATATTAACTGCAAACACTAAACATTACTTTCAAACATGAATAACTTGTTGTAAATATAAGTTAACAACTTGCTTAATTATAAAGCACAAAACACTTAACTTAGATGCTTAAAAAGAGGACCCTGAGTTCAGCTAGGACATTAAACTGATTATTTGATTACTCAAGATTATTTAGAGTGTAAATCCTTAGACAATCACAAATTCACAATATTCCAAACACTCAAGAAAGGATTTTGTGCCCTCAAATCGATTATGCAGAATGTTTTACTTTGCTCTTCCACGTGTTTGTTTTTACATTATATCAGTTCTACGTCCTTCATACCAGTCAGTAAAGGACTAAGTGTCAAGAATCATGATTGAACACTCAATCTACCCAAACCAGGTGAATTCCCAAATCTTATTTCAGACATTCAAGTTTACAAATGAAAAAGAAACTGAATACAAACAGATATCACTCACACACACACACACACACACACACACTCTAAATCACTAAACTCAGGCTAAGACTCCATTGAGAAACCCTAGATAAAGAAGAAAGATGCGCAGAGGATAACCTGTGACTTCACAGATGGCTGCACACATGAATTTGGACCTTTGGCAGTAGATTGTGACCCCACTTTGTTTTTCAAACCACCAAGGTTAGATGGCCAAATTGATCCATCTAGCTGAACTAGAAACCTATCCTTGTCCTTGAATGCCCTTTGTGTCCAAACTCCAGCAAATTCACAATATATGTCAACATGAAACCAATATGGATATTAGATCAACCTCAACCTAACTATCACATAGAATTTTACTTATATACAATTTTATATATGAAAACTAGAAAGAAAAAACCTTTCAGACCTTTGTCAAGATTTTTTTCCAAAAAAAAATTTAAAAAAAAATTAAAACAATAAAGAACACAACCATTAAATTCCTTGTGATCATAAAGCCCTTTCAAGATTTAACTGTAGGGATATGATCATGTAATAGTAAGCGTATGTCCGGAAATTATTTAAGCCTACGGGGTCACACGTCTCGACACCAAATGTATTAATATTAATTAATAGTTAATTAATATTTATCACGAATTATTAAAGAGGAATTAATTAAAAACTAATAGTTAATTGTTAACGGGCCATTAGTTATTAATTAAAGAGAAGGGAATTGAACTAGATTAATTAAGTAACAAGTTGGTGGAGGCCCAAAGGCCTTGTACGAATTCTAGAAATTCGTAAGCCTCATAGGGCTCATTGTGTTGCCCTAATCTTGTTCCCTAAGTTATCTAAACCCTATAAATAGAACCCCTTGGTTAAGGGTTTTCGAGACCATTAAAAATCCAAGTGATTAGAGAAATCCAAAACCCTAATTCTCTCCTCCTCCTCTCCTCTTCTAAATTTCGGCTAGGGTTTCTAATTCCCTTGAGTTCGAAATTGTGGTTTGACCGAAACTTGAAGAAGAAGGTTCGTGATCAAGTGCTAGCTAACAACATTGGTGTGTCGTGTGTGCGATCGTAAAGGGATTTGCATTAAATCCTCCAAGAGATCAAGTCAATCCGAGCTCATAAGGTAAACATGTTCTATCCGGTTAGTTAGGTTAAATCATAGGATCGATCCGCTGCGTACTCGTGAATAATCTGATAAATAGTTATATAAACCAACAGTGGTATCACGAGTCACCTATGAAATTAATTAATTACCGGGTATAAAAACTTGGAAGGGGGTAACCCTAATTTCGAATTAGGGATATGTTTCCCCATAAAGATTCTAGCTTTTGATCCATTAGAAATCAGGTTTTTTACAATTAGAAAATCGTTTTGCGAATTGGTAAAAACAGAAAATTAGGATTTGGAAACCCTGATATTCGAAAATTAGGAAACCCTAATTTTCAAAAATTATAAACCCTGATTTTCGAAAATCTTAAACCCTAATTTCGAAAAATTGGAAACCCTAATTTGGCCCAAATCGAAAACCCTAGTTTTCAGCCCAAATTGAAAACCCTAATTGGATCAAAACCTCAAGCCGAATCAGGAAACCCTAATTTGGATGGAAATTAGTTTCTTGAAAGATCCAAAATATTAATCCAAGTTTTTTATGTGTTATTAGATAACTAGAAACTAACATGTTGTACCTTTTATTTTTAATGAGTTAAAAAGAAGTAAAAACCATGAAGTTTCATGCAAAACGATCATGGTTATTACTTAAAACTAGAGAATTAAAAAATTTAAATTATGTAAGATAATTAGAAACCCTAAGATTATGTGGTGTTATGTGATAATTGAGACATAATAAAAAGGTTTTAAATCGCAAATTGTTTTATGAAAATTAAAATTTGCTTACTAACTATCGAAATATGATTTGTTTATAAAATAAAATTTGTGTCCTACAAGTTCAAAAGAAACACCGGCTCACCCATTTGAACATACTCTAAGAGAGGTATAAGTCGGGTCGCTCTGCTTCCCTAAAGGGGTAGGTTTTTAATTGCAATGTGCAAACCTCACCCCTACGCTTCTTTGTGTGTTGCGAATGGAGCTACCGAGCTCTTTTAACTTGGAAGACAAACTAAGCATTTTATAAACACATTATGTGGTGAAGATGTGCATGAATCTTCACACATAACCTTTTGATCACATCAAATTGTTTTGACTCAATCAAACTTAAGTCTTTGCCATCCAACTCGTAAAGGACACTTGTGGGTGTAACTCTACTCATTGGTACACAATGGTAGATTAGCATCTACAAGACAAATTCCCACTCATTGGTACACAATGGTGGACAATTTGTGCGTTCTTGGTTGGACGAGTTAAAGCGAGCTAGGCAGTGAGACCCTTAGCCCGTGGCAAAAGATGGGATGAAACATGACTACAAATCACTTGGTGCAAGTTGTAGGTCCCATAAAATCTAGGAATTGTATTTGGAATACAATTATTGATCGTCACTTACCTTTTGAATGCATCATTTCTAGCAGATCAACTGATGAAATGAGGGCATGTCATTAGGATCCTAGCCTTAATAAGCTTAATTGTTTAAAGTTATTTAAACATTGGGTAATTAAATTATTAAGGACTTAATTATCGAAAATACTGATTTTTGAACTTAATCTGTTTTGTAGATGGCAACAAACCCTCCTCAAAACAATTTTGGTCATGCTTTTCGTCAAATGTTTGAAAGAGAAAAGCTGAATGGATCTAACTTCAATGACTGGTACCGTCAACTGAGGATTGTCCTTAGAGTTGAACGGAGGACCGATGTCCTTGAGAATCATTGGCCGACCGAGCCAGCTGCTAATGCTTCTGATCAAGAGAAAGCGTTCTACAATGCAGAGTATAGCAGATACGATGAGGTTGCTTGCATGATGATCTTGAGTATGACTCCCGATCTTCAGAAGCAATACGAACTTCATACACCTTGTGATATGATCAAAGAGCTAAAGAAGATGTATGAAAAACAAGCTGGTGTTGAATTGTTCGACCTAGTTGTGGAACTCCACGACTTGAAGCTTAAAACTGGTAAATCGGTCAGTAGTCATGTGCTCAAGATGAAGAGCTACTTTGACAAATTGGAATCGCTCAATTATGGGTATAATCAGGCTGTGCCAGTTGGCATGATCCTCAAATCTCTTACGAAGGATTTTGAGGGTTTTGTGCGCAACTACAACATGCATAGTATGACTAAGACTATACCTGAGCTTCATGCTATGCTTGTCGAGTATGAAAAAACGATTCCTAAGAAGGCCACTGAAACACCCCAAGTTCTTATGATCAAGGGGGGAAAGATCCAAAAGGCTAAACGACCGCAAAAGGCGAAGGGCAAGAATGATGGTAAAGGAAAAGGCAAGGCAGTTGCGCTTGTTCCTAAAACCAAGCAAACCCCTCCGGCCGCAAAAGAGCATCCGGCTAAAGACCTGATCTGTCACCATTGTGGTGAAGTTGGACACTGGAAGAGGAACTGTCCTACCTATCTAGCTGAGTTGATGAAGAAGAGAAAGAATACTAGCGGGGCTAGTACTTCAGGTATCTTCACAATTGAATTATTTTCCTTTTCTAAGTGTGATTCATGGGTGTATGACACCGGCTGTGGAACTCATATCTGTAATACGTTGCAGGCTCTTAGAAACAGGAGGAAACTGAAGCCTGGAGCTTTGCAGCTGTTCGTGGGAAATGGTTTGCCAGCAGCTGTGGAGGCTATAGGAGAATTTCATTTAGTTCTTCCTTCTGGGTTAATTATTGTTTTAGACAATTGTCATTATGCACCTTCTATTACTAGAGGTGTTATTTCAGTTTCATTGTTGAAAAACCAAGGATATATTAATGTTTTTAATAATACCAGTATTTCAGTTTCTAAGAATAATGTTCATTATTTTGATGCGATCCCTTGTAATGGCATTTATGAAATTGATATGCGTGGTTGCAACAATAATAATTCATTGTATCATGTTAGCAAACGAGCCAAAACTAATTTGGACTCTACCTATCTATGGCACAGTCGTCTTGCCCATGTTGGCAAAAACCGGATTGAAAGACTTCAACGTGAAGGGTTCTTAAAATCAAATGATGAATCATTTGACAAATGCGTTTCCTGTATATCAGGAAAGATGACTAGAAAACCCTTTTCGAACAAGCCGCAAAGGCAAGAGCTACTGGACTCATCCATACCGATGTATGTGGCCCATTTAGCATGTGTCAAACAAGGTGCTAGCTACTTCGTGACTTTCACAGATGATTTAAGTCGTTATGGTTATGTTTACTTGCTTAAACATAAACATGAGGCATTTGAAACATTCAAAGAGTTTAAGAACGAAGTTGAAAATCAACTCGGTAAGACCATCAAGATCTTTCGATCGGATCGTGGTGGTGAATACTTAAACCAAGAGTTTAAGGATTATCTAAAAGAGTGTGGAATTGTCCAACAGCTTACTCCTCCTTATACACCTCAGCATAATGGAGTATCTGAGAGGAGGAATCGTACCTTACTAGAGATGGTGAGGTCGATGATGAACCTTACAACTCTCCCATTATCATTTTGGGATTTTGCTCTAGAAACCGCTGTACGCGTTCTAAATATAGTTCCAACCAAGAAGGTTGAAAAGACACCATATCAATTATGGCATGGAGAAGTCCCTGTGTTGTCTTACTTACGAGTCTGGGGATGTGAGGCACTTGTGAAGCGCGATACGCCTGACAAATTACAACCCAGGACGACTAAGTGCATCTTCGTAGGATACCCAAAGGAAACAATGGGTTACTACTTCTATAATCCTTCCGAAAACACTGTTCGTGTTGCTCGATACGCTGAATTCTTTGAGAAGAATTTTATAGCCCAAGAGAACAGTGGGAGAATTGTAGAACTATTGGAAGATGTTTCACCTTCTGAAATAACTAGAAATCATCAACTTGGGGGGGGGGGGGAATGTTCAAAGTGATGAACCTCAAGTCGATGATGATGATGCGATTCCACTTCGTAGATCCGAAAGGGTCATACGTCAACCGGATAGATGGATTGGTCGAGTCGAATCCGAGGAAAATGTAGCAGGAGATCTCGATGAGCCTCCAAATTTCAAAGCTGCATTATCAGATCCAGAATCTGACAAATGGCTTGAAACTGCGAATGTGGAAATGAAGTCCATGCAAGATAACTACGTTTGGACCCTGGTTGATCTTCCTCCTAACGCAAGAACCGTTGGAAGTAAATGGCTCTTCAAGAAGAAGACCGACATGGATGGAAATGTACACACCTATAAAGCTCGTCTCGTGGCGAAAGGATATACTCAACGTTTTGGCGTTGATTATGATGAGACCTTTTCACCAGTTGCTGACATTAGAGCTATTAGGATTCTCTTAGCCATAGCAGCATACTATGACTTTGAGATATGGCAAATGGATGTTAAGACTGCCTTCTTAAATGGTTACTTGGACGAAGAAGTCTATATGGATCAACCCGAGGGGTTTGTGGATCCAAAACATCCCAACAAAGTATGCAAGCTTCAAAGGTCCATTTATGGACTAAAGCAAGCATCGAGAAGTTGGAATAAACGGTTTGATGAAGAAATCAAAAAGTTTGGTTTCGTTCAAAATCCCGATGAGCCATGTGTATATCGCAAAGCTAGTGGGAGTAATGTTACTTTCCTGGTCTTGTATGTGGATGACATATTGATCATAGGAAAACACATTCCAATGTTGCAAGATGTCAAAAACCATCTTGGAAAGTGTTTTGCCATGAAAGACTTGGGAGAAGCAGCATTCATTCTTGGAATCAAGATCTATAGAGATAGAACTAAGCGGTTGATTGGACTAAGTCAAAGTGCTTATATTGATAAGATCTTGAAGCGATTCAAGATGGAGAATTCCAAGCGTGGTATAGTACCTATGCAGAAAGGACTTGGTCTATCGGTCAAACAAGGTGCTTCTACACCTGATGAGGTGAAGCGTATGCAAAGAGTTCCATATGCTTTGGCTGTAGGCTCTATAATATATGCGGTGAGATGCACTAGACCTGACATAGCATTTGCGCAAAATATCGTTAGCCGATTTCAACAGAATCCAGGTGAAAGTCACTGGACTGCTGTTAAGACCATTCTCAAGTACCTACGGGCTACTAGAGATTTGTTTTTGGTGTATGGGGGAAATCCAGATCAAGAGCTCAGAGTGACCGGATACTGTGATGCTGGATTTCAGACTGATAGAGATGACACGAAGTCTCAGTCTGGGTACGTCTTCGTTCTAAATGGAGTGTCATCTCTATCAGTCTGAAATCCAGCATCACAGTATCCGGTCACTCTGAGCTCTTGATATGGATTTCCGCCATACACCAAAAACAAATCTCTAGTAGCCCGTAGGTACTTGAGAATGGTCTTAACAGCAGTCCAGTGACTTTCACCTGGAATCTGTTGAAATCGGCTAACGATATTTTGCGCAAATGCTATGTCAGGTCTAGTGCATCTCACCGCATACATTATAGAGCCTACAGCCGAAGCATAAGGAACTCTTTGCATACGCTTCACCTCATCAGGTGTAGAAGCACCTTGTTTGACCGATAGACCAAGTCCTTCCTGCATAGGTACTATACCACGCTTGGAATTCTCCATCTTGAATCGCTTCAAGATCTTATCAATATAAGCACTTTGACTTAGTCCAATCAACCGCTTAGTTCTATCTCTATAGATCTTGATTTTTCAAGAATGAATGCTGCTTCTCCCAAGTCTTTCATGGCAAAACACTTTCCAAGATGGTTTTTGACATCTTGCAACATTGGAATGTGTTTTCCTATGATCAATATGTCATCCACATACAAGACCAGGAAAGTAACATTACTCCCACTAGCTTTGCGATATACACATGGCTCATTGGGATTTTGAACGAAACCAAACTTTTTGATTTCTTCATCAAACCGTTTATTCCAACTTCTCGATGCTTGCTTTAGTCCATAAATGGACCTTTGAAGCTTGCATACTTTGTTGGGATGTTTTGGATCCACAAACCCCTCGGGTTGATCCATATAGACTTCTTCGTCCAAGTAACCATTTAAGAAGGCAGTCTTAACATCCATTTGCCATATCTCAAAGTCATAGTATGCTGCTATGGCTAAGAGAATCCTAATAGCTCTAATGTCAGCAACTGGTGAAAAGGTCTCATCATAATCAACGCCAAAACGTTGAGTATATCCTTTCGCCACGAGACGAGCTTTATAGGTGTGTACATTTCCATCCATGTCGGTCTTCTTCTTGAAGAGCCATTTACTTCCAACGGTTCTTGCGTTAGGAGGAAGATCAACCAGGGTCCAAACGTAGTTATCTTGCATGGACTTCATTTCCACATTCGCAGTTTCAAGCCATTTGTCAAATTCTGGATCTGATAATGCAGCTTTGAAATTTGGAGGCTCATCGAGATATCCTGCTACGTTTTCCTCGGATTCGACTCGACCAATCCATCTATCCGGTTGACGTATGACCCTTTCGGATCTACGAAGTGGAATCGCATCATCATCATCGACTTGAGGTTCATCACTTTGAACATTCCCCCCCCCCCCAAGTTGATGATTTCTAGTTATTTCAGAAGGTGAAACATCTTCCAATAGTTCTACAATTCTCCCACTGTTCTCTTGGGCTATAAAATTCTTCTCAAAGAATTCAGCGTATCGAGCAACACGAACAGTGTTTTCGGAAGGATTATAGAAGTAGTAACCCATTGTTTCCTTTGGGTATCCTACGAAGATGCACTTAGTCGTCCTGGGTTGTAATTTTTCAGGCGTATCGCGCTTCACAAGTGCCTCACATCCCAAGACTCGTAAGTAAGACAACACAGGGACTTCTCCATGCCATAATTGATATGGTGTCTTTTCAACCTTCTTGGTTGGAACCATATTTAGAACGTGTACAGCGGTTTCTAGAGCAAAATCCCAAAATGATAATGGGAGAGTTGTAAGGTTCATCATCGACCTCACCATCTCTAGTAAGGTACGATTCCTCCTCTCAGATACTCCATTATGCTGAGGTGTATAAGGAGGAGTAAGCTGTTGGACAATTCCACACGCTTTTAGATAATCCTTAAACTCTTGGCTTAAGTATTCACCACCACGATCCGATCGAAGGATCTTGATTGTCTTACCGAGTTGATTTTCAACTTCGTTCTTAAACTCTTTGAATGTTTCAAATACCTCATGTTTATGTTTAAGCAAGTAAACATAACCATAACGACTGAAATCATCTGTGAAAGTCACGAAGTAGCTAGCACCTTGTTTTGACACATGTCTAAATGGGCCACATACATCGGTATGGATGAGTCCAAGTAGCTCTTTTGCCCTTTGCGGCTTGTTCGAAAAGGGTTTTCTAGTCATCTTTCCTGATATACAGGAAACGCATTTGTCAAATGATTCATCATTTGATCTTAAGATCCCTTCACGTTGAAGTCTTTCAATGCGGTTTTTGCCAACATGGGCAAGACGACAGTGCCATAGATAGGTAGAGTCCAAATTAGTTTTGGCTCGTTTGCTAACAAGATACAATGAATTATTATTGTTGCAACCACGCATATCAATTTCATAAATGCCATTACAAGGGATCGCATCAAAATAATGAACATTATTCTTAGAAACTGAAATACTGATATTATTAAAAACATTAATATATCCTTGGTTTTTCAACAATGAAACTGAAATAACACCTCTAGTAATAGAAGGTGCATAATGACAATTGTCTAAAACAATAATTAACCCAGAAGGAAGAACTAATTGAAATTCTCCTATAGCCTCCACAACTGCTGGCAAACCATTTCCCACGAACAGCTGCAAAGCTCCAGACTTCAGTTTCCTCCTGTTTCTAAGAGCCTGCAACGTATTACAGATATGAGTTCCACAGCCGGTGTCATACACCCATGAATCACACTTAGAAAAGGAAAATAATTCAATTGTGAAGATACCTGAAGTACTAGCCCCGCTAGTATTCTTTATCTTCTTCATCAACTCAGCTAGATAGGTAGAACAGTTCCTCTTCCAGTGTCCAACTTCACCACAATGGTGACAGATCTGGTCTTTAGCCGGATGCTCTTTTGCGGCCGGATGGGTTTGCTTGGTTTTAGGAACAAGCGCAATTGCCTTGCCTTTTCCTTTACCATCATTCTTGCCCTTCGCCTTTTGCGGTCGTTTAGCCTTTTGGATCTTTCCCCCCTTGATCATAAGAACTTGGGGTGTTTCAGTGGCCTTTTTAGGAATCGTTTTTTCATACTCGACAAGCATAGCATGAAGCTCAGGTATAGTCTTAGTCATACTATGCATGTTGTAGTTGCGCACAAAACCCTCAAAATCCTTCGTAAGAGATTTGAGGATCATGCCAACTGCCACAGCCTGATTATACCCATAATCGAGCGATTCCAATTTGTCAAAGTAGCTCTTCATCTTGAGCACATGACTACTGACCGATTTACCAGTTTTAAGCTTCAAGTCGTGGAGTTCCACAACTAGGTCGAACAATTCAACACCAGCTTGTTTTTCATACATCTTCTTTAGCTCTTTGATCATATCACAAGGTGTATGAAATTCGTATTGCTTCTGAAGATCGGGAGTCATACTCGAGATCATCATGCAAGCAACCTCATCGTATCTGCTATACTCTGCATTGTAGAACGCTTTCTCTTGATCAGAAGCATTGGCAGCTGGCTCGGTCGGCCAATGATTCTCAAGGACATCGGTCCTCCGTTCAACTCTAAGGACAATTCTCAGTTGACGGTACCAGTCATTGAAGTTAGATCCATTTAGCTTTTCTCTTTCAAACATTTGACGAAAAGAATGACCAACATTGTTTTGAGGAGGGTTTGTTGCCATCTACAAAACAGATTAAGTTCAAAAATCAGTATTTTCGATAATTAAGTCCTTAATAATTTAATTACCCAATGTTTAAATAACTTTAAACAATTAAGCTTATTAAGGCTAGGATCCTAATGACATGCCCTCATTTCATCAGTTGATCTGCTAGAAATGATGCATTCAAAAGGTAAGTGACGATCAATAATTGTATTCCAAATACAATTCCTAGATTTTATGGGACCTACAATTTGCACCAAGTGATTTGTAGTCATGTTTCATCCCATCTTTTGCCACGGGCTAAGGGTCTCACCGCCTAGCTTGCTTTAAGTCGTCCAACCAAGAACGCACAAATTGTCCACCATTGTGTACCAATGAGTGGGAATTTGTCTTGCAGATGCTAATCTACCATTGTGTACCAATGAGTAGAGTAACACCCACAAGTGTCCTTTACGAGTTGGATGGCAAAGACTTAAGTTTGATTGGGTCAAAACAATTTGATGTGATCAAAAGGTTATGTGTGAAGATTCATGCACATCTTCACCACATAATGTGTTTATAAAATGCTTAGTTTGTCTTCCAAGTCAAAAGAGCTCGGTAGCTCCATTCGCAACACACAAGAAGCGTAGGGGTGAGGTTTGCACATTGCAATTAAAAACCTACCCCTTTAGGGAAGCAGAGCGACCCGACTTATACCTCTCTTAGAGTATGTTCGAATGGGTGAGCCGATGTTTCTTTTGAACTTGTAGGACACAAATTTTATATTATAAACAAATCATATTTCGATAGTTAGTAAGCAAATTTCAATTTTCATAAAACAATTTGCGATTTAAAACTTTTTTATTATGTCTCAATTATCACATAACACCACATAATCTTAGGGTTTCTAATTATCTTACATAATTTTAATTTTTTAATTCTCTAGTTTTAAGTAATAACCATGATCGTTTTGCATGAAACTTCATCGTTTTTACTTCTTTTTAACTCATTAAAAATAAAAGGTACAACATGTTGGTTTCTAGTTATCTAATAGCACATAAAAACCTTGGATTAATATTTTGGATCTTTCAAGAAACTAATTTCCATCCAAATTAGGGTTTCCCGATTCGGCTAGAGGTTTTGATCCAATTAGGGTTTTCAATTTCGGCCGAAAACTAGGGTTTTCGATTTGGGCCAAATTAGGGTTTCTAATTTTTCGAAATTAGGGTTTAAGATTTTCGAAAATCAGGGTTTATAATTTTCGAAAATTAGGGTTTCCTAATTTTCGAAAATCATGGTTTCCAAATCCTAATTTTCTGTTTTTACAAATTCGCAAAATGATTTTCTAATTGTAAAAAACCTGATTTTAATGGATCAAAAGCTAGAATCTTTATGGGGAAACATATCCCAAATTCGAAATTAGGGTTACCCCCTTCCAAGTTTTTATACCCGGTAATTAATTAATTTCATAGGTGGCTCGTGATACCACTGTTGGTTTATATAACTATTTATCAGATTATTCACGAGTACGCAGCGGATCGATCCTATGATTTAACCTAACTAACCGGATAGAACATGTTTACCTTATGAGCTCGGATTGACTTGATCTATTGGAGGATTTAATGCAAATCCCTCTACGATCGCACACATGACACACCAATGTTATGTGCTAGCACTTGATCACGAACCTTCTTCTTCAAGTTTTGGTCAAACCACAATTTTGAACTCAAGGGAATTAGAAACCCTAGCCGAAATTTAGAAGAGGAGAGGAGGAGGAGAGAATTAGGGTTTTTGATTTCTCTAATCACTTGGATTTTGATGGTCACCAAAACCCTTAACCAAGGGGTTCTATTTATAGGGTTTAGATAACTTAGGAAACAAGATTAGGGCAACACAATGAGCCCTATGAGGCTTACGAATTCCTAGAATTCATACAAGGCCTTTGGGCCTCCACCAACTTGTTCCTTAATTAATCTAGTCCAATTCCCTTCTCTTTAATTAATAACTAATGGTCCGTTAACAATTAACTATTAGTTTTTAATTAATTCCTCTTTAATAATTCATGATAAATATTAATTAACTATTAATTAATATTAATACATTTGGTGTCGAGACGTGTGACCCCGTAGGCTTAAATAATTTTCGGACATACGCTTACTATTACATGATCATATCCCTACACTAACCACATAAACAATCTGTGTAAGCACAAATAATCATTTCAATGACAGAAAATAACTGAAACCACAACGAAAAACCTGCTCAAAGGCCAAGAGTTGGACTCGCAAGAAATTGATTCCCATATTTAATGGAAACTTGCCAGAAAAGGTACTTGCTACAAGATCAGGAGGGTTAAGAGGACTTACAATGCTTCTAGACGACCTAGACAAAGAGCCACACTTCATTCACCTTTGAACAAGATAAGGGGTTTTAAGACCTTATTGCTGAACTTTGACAGACCGTCACTCGACTATTGTCTCCAAGAACATTAACATCGTACATTGCACTAATGATAACTTTGTACTTATTGCTAAACTTCCGCATCACATGTTGATTCATAAGAAATGTCATCTCAACACCGCCATCTTTGATAATTAAGACCTTGAGCAGCATTCGATGGGGCGCCATAGATTCCAGTAAAAAAAATACCCGATTCACTTTCAGAGGTTGAAGAAAAAACTTGTCTCGCCACCACTTCCAAACTTTAGGGTTTCTCTTTTAAAAATACGAACACAACGGGAACTCCCACGATGTTTACAACCATACGTATACAGAAACCCTAGGTCAATTGTTAGGGTCAAGAAGAAGACAACCTAGAGTAGACTTCAATGATTGAGCCCCAATTTTGACCGATCTTGATACTTAATAATTAACTCTAATTTCAAACCACTGGTACCTTAAATCTGAATAGAGCGAAATCGAGTAAATGTAGAGTGCCTTCACAAGCGCTTCTACGATCGATCATCAACGGAAAAATATATGAAGAACACAAATGCATTCTTTCTTCAGTAAGCACTTCCAACCACAAACTGCAGACCAGAAAGTTTCATTGAACGCATTTATTCGGACGATATTCCAAATAGCGGCGAAAGAAGAACAACTCGAAGGGGAAAACCGGTACAGATGATTCACTTCGAACAAGATCACAAATCGAGAGCCATACACTCTGATACCATGTCAAGAATCATGATTGAACACTCAATCTACCCAAACGAGGTGAATTCCCAAATCTTATTTAAGACATTCAAGTTTACAAATGAAAAAGAAATTGAATACAAACATATACCACTCTCACACACACTCTAAATCACTAAACTCAGGCTAAGACTCAATCGAGAAACCCAAGATGAAGAAGAAAGATGCGCAGAGGATAACCAAAAAAAGAAGAAAAAAAAATCTCAAGTTGTGAGAGATAAAAAAATAAAATAAAAACCAGATGACCCTTCACTTTAAGTAATATTCAGCTGGGAAACCCACGAAGGCATGAACCACGCTTGCTTGACCCATGGACTATCAATCAGAACCACGAACTATCCATCAGGCGTATTCGGTCCATACAACAATCAACCCAAGTCTAGCACATGACCAAATATACCTCACAAGAATAACAATAAATATTTCATTAATACAAATCTCAACTAAAGTTTGAATTAGATTAAGGAGAAAGTTAATATTTTAACACTAAGTAACTCCTTTGTCTCCTTTTCTCATTTCTATCTCTCTTCTAATTTCATTAAGCTTCATAGATTCTTCCATTAGGCTTTTTCGCAATCAACAGATCCCCAGTTTTCGAGTAGGTTACGGAAGCTATTCTTCTTTTATAATTTCATCAAGCATCGTGGATTCTTCCATTATAGCAGAAGAGATAGATGGAGACATAGGTCTTCCTTCCCACACAAAGCTAAACCAATTAGGGTTTTAGATTTACCTTAGTAGCGGTCTGCTTGGAATATGAAATAAATTCCGACTGATCGGAGGTAAGAAATCTACATAACTGGGATTTGGATGAGAGAGAGGGGAGAGACAGAGAGGAGTGGATGCTTATGCGTGTAAACAAAGCATGTCGAGTCAGTTGTATTGTTTCTGAGACATGCGACCACGCGTTATTGCATCTGGCCTTACTTCACACGCGTCAATGACAGAAGCCATATGTTCATGAGAGAGATGGACATACACACCGCCCCTTTTAACTAATCAATGACTGGACTACGTTTCTTTCTTCCAGACCATTCCAAAGGACTAAAATTGTGAAGAAAGACAAAAAGTTTTGGCCAATTTGCAACAAAAACAAGGAATACTATTCATCTTCAAATTTTTATTGTATTATATAATAATTTATTTTCTCTTGCGCATTCTCTGGTCTTGACTAAATCACCTTGACTAAATCACCTTGATCTACTTTGTAGGATTTGATTTATAGAGAAAAGATCAAATACAAAGGACTTAAATAGTGCGAAGTGTAGGAAGACATTTGGACCATTAATTTGGAAATGAATGGTCCATATCTAATTAGATCAAATCCAAATGTGAACCAAAAAAATTAAGCGTGAAAAGAATTTGGAAGAATAAAATAGGTATAGCCTACCATTGTTGACTTTTTTAAGTATCCCCCAACTTTTTTTATATAACATCGGTTTTAATAATAAATAAACCATAAAATCGAGCATTTAATTATCTTTAAGTCGAGTATAGTATTTTTATACTTTGTTTAAAAGAAAAAACTTTCTTTTAGAACTCGTTTATGTGTCCCCGTAACCTTGCGCGATTTATGAAATTTAACTTGCATTTGTAACAACATATTTGGTGGCAAAATGATGACAATTGCCTTTTTGACACTATTTTGCTACAAAAACAATGTGGTAAAAACGTGTGGCACCCTATTAACACATACTTGCTATCACAAATATCGTGACAAATATTGTGTGATTAATGAATATATCTTGTGTGACTACCAATATAGGTTGCATGATTATGACAATCAGGGGCAAAGTATAGTGAGGCCCCGACCGGGTCCGGGCCCGACCCTACTTGTTTTTTCGCTTAGAAGTGAAAATTATATGCGTCCAGTCCGAAATTTTTTTATATACTTAGTCCGGCCCTATCTATTTTTTGACCCTTGACTTTTGACCCTATCCATTTTTCTAGTCAAGCTTCGCACCTGATGACAATATAGCTTCCGTGATTATGAAATATCACTACTACAAAAGAAGTTTTTTGTCACAATATATTTGGTGATAAAATGATGACAATTTCCCTTTTGACACCATTTTGCTACAAAAAACACGATGGCAAAAACGTGTGGCGCCCTATTGACACCTATTTGCTACCACAAAAATCGTAACAAATATTACGTGATTAGTAAATATATCTTGCGTGATTACAAATATAGGTTGCGTAATTATGAAATAAAGCTTGTGTGATTATGCAATATAGCTTGCGAGATTATGAAATATCACCACTACAAAAGAGGTTTTTTGTCACGACATATTTGGTGGTAAAATGGTGACAGTTGCCCTTTTGACATCATTGTGCTACAAAAAAACACGGTGGTAAAAACGTGTGGCGCCCTATTGACACCTATTTGTTACCACAAAAATCGCGGCAAATATTGCATTATTATTAAGTATATCTTGCGTGATTACCAATATAGGTTGCGTAACTATAAAATAAAGCTTGCGTGATTATGACATTATCACTACTACAAAAGAGATTTTTCTTCACAATATATTTGGTGGCAAAATGGTGACAATTGCTCTTTTGACACCATTTTGCTACCAGAAACACGGTGGCAAAAATGTTGGTGACACCTATTTGCCACCACAAATAACTCTTGCCACCACAAATAACTCTTGCCACCAATGGTTGCGACCACAAAAATCGTGACAAATATCGACTACAAAACATGTTTTTTATCACAACATATTGGTGACAAAATGGTGACAATTGCCCTTTTGACACTTTGCTATAAAAAACACGGTGGCAAGATCTTGCATTATTATCAAAGGTGCGCGAACAACTTTACCCCTACTTCACAAGCTTCGCACACAAATTGTCCTTTATACAATAAGTTTCCCCTTGATTTATAAACCCATCTTCTTGAAAACATTTATTTATTTATACATATTTGAGATGCACTACCATATACAGATATACAATTATTCTCTTCTCAACATTACAATGATGTTTTAAATTTTTTCAAAACTTTAAGAATAACAAATATATAGAATTGTGAAAGTGTGATTGTTATATTTTATGTTGTTTTTTTAATTGAGTTTAGATCGACTTTAGGGCTTTAAGGCTTTGAGCGTGTGTACGATGGACGAGGGCCCACTATTTTTTAGCCCAAGTTAATATATATAGAAATTAAAAAACTCTCCGTTTATTAGTTTATTATATGTTCCTGAATCTAGAGATGGTCTAATAAGTTAATAAACATTTAAAACTTAAGTAGACAATAACTGTTTGGAAAATCACAATCGACCATCACGAGTTGTGTAACTTAAATTTTTGTTTAAATTAGTTTTTGATGTTTGTAAAATCACAATCACCAAAATCTTTTTTTTGTGTTTGTAAAAATCACAATCACCAAAATCATTTTTTACTATTAGAATCCTCGACGAGAATCACTAGGTTCGAAAATATTTTATTATGTCTAATATCTTCTACGTTTAAATTCATTTGATTTTGGTTTACAATCGAAAAATGGTTTATCTTAATAAATTTATTCATGTAATTTTAGATTCTGTTTGGTATGAGTTGATGAAATGAACGAGGGAATGCAATAGACGAATGAATGAAATGGTCGAGGAATGAAATGGATCATTATCATTCCATCATCCTGTTTGGTTACCATTTAAGAATGAAATTAATCATTATTTCGCATCCTTTGATAGTTACTAAAAACAAAGTAATGTAATACAATTTAACAAGCATTTCCAGTTAAAACTAATATTGATCTTTTATATTTACATTTTTTAAATTATTTATTATTTGTTTTTTTTAATTTTAATTTTTAGCTTTTTATTAGTTTTTTATTAAATATTTTAGTTTTTATGTTTTATTTTGTCACACCTCCAATTTCCACTAACGGAGATTTAACGTGTGGGGCGTGACAAACCAGGATCCCGGTCCATTAGTTACACTAAACAACAAGTAAATATTCAAAAAGTTTTACATTATATAATAAAAATGTCTTTACAATTGCGGAAAGATAAATGAAATAATAGTTGTGTACTCAAAACATTATCATTCGAAGTAAAGTAACTTTTACAAAAACTATGACAGAGTTTGAAGGACTCATGCATGCATACTCGTGATACTCGAACACCTGCGACTTGAGAGAAACATGTTTAAAGAAAAGTGTCAACTAAAGGTTGGTGAATTCATATTTCGATTTTCGCCTATGGACATAACAGATTAACGTCCATAGATAAGTTGTAAAGTTTATACCATATTTTCATATTATAGGTAGCTAACCTAAAGTTTATGTCATTAGATAGTTCGCAACCAAAACTGACTAATGTGTGTAGGAACAATTCTTACGCGTTTTGCCTTCCCCGTGTCCACCTGAAACAAAGGTACGTTTAGGCTAATATTGTTCGCAGTCCGACTCCATCATCGGGTGGTGCATCCCGTGCACTGCTGAGCGGGGTTGTCAATCCCAGTCGTACTGCTCAACATTACCTCATTATTCACTATTAATGGTTCGGTTAGTAAGGACTTCATTATGGTGTAGCAAATCTAGTACATGTGGTATGTTGGAAATATAAAAGCTGTATAAAATCAGTATGTAATTTTCGCATGTTCTCTCCCCCAAAAGTAAAGAGTAAAGTGGGGCTGTGAAACTCACATTCGGATGCACAACAGCAAAAGCACTTAAATAAGTGTAACCCAATACGAGTGACATAATATACGTATATTCAAGTCAATTAGTGTTTGTTCAGGGGACCCATTGATTAACCACAACGCAAACAATTGAATTTGCCTAACAACTAACAAGTAACACGGAGTGACTCAAGACCGGCATGTTGACCCGAGGACACGTTGGTTGATATCTTATTAGAGTAGTGTCATTTGGTTTATTGTTACAGCTCATGCTTTCATGTAGAAATAGTCGTCAAGTAACAACATATCATTTGTAGCTAGCATGATCCTATGTTGATTTATAACATGAATACACCACCATGCACACATGCATATGCCCTATTACATGCTACTATATGCACAGGGTTTCAAGTTTAGCCGTACATATAAAAGCACTCAACAAACACGACCAACGTCACCCATACGGTGCAAAGTCGACGGGATGACTTTGCACAGTCTTGTCTTTCCCACCGAGGCGGGAGACTTAGGACTTTGTATGGAGAAAGGTTTCACAAGTAAATCATGTTTCACACTTTAACAAGTCATATAACTGGTCCCTAGCATGAACAAGCACAAAAATCACATTACAACATTCACTATGCATACATGTAATTCTACGCGACTAGTGTCAAAATTAATATCTCGTAGGTCAGCCCGTAACCGGACTTAAACTCGGATTTAGGTTCCTAAAATTTACAGACATGTAACTCCCTATATTCTAAGCATATATCATGCAGAAAACAAGAGCTAATTTACAACATAGCACCAGTAGCACAAATTAGGAATTTCTGGAACGGTGCTGTTTGCACACCAATCTTGTACCTACAGGACCAGTGCCCAAATAAAGGATTTATGATGTGTCATTATAGCCAAAATAAATATAAGACACCAAATTTTTTTATGCAAAAACAATCACTCAATTCCTTTAAGCATTGAGTGAGTTATGATGTTTTGAATTTGACAAAAATTCTGTATCATTGCTGTTAAGGGAAATTGTGCATGCTACTTTTACTGACCAATAACTTGACCAAACTTAGAGTTTTACTACCAAACTTTCCAGATAACAACTTTCATATATTCCACACATTTTTCATTTGGAAGTCACCCATATTGCGCGAATGCATCATGTTCATACAATCAACACAAAGTCATGAATTCTGAATTACAACAGATTGCACACCAAACTTGTGTCAACAATTTCATGGACCAAACAGTGGCTAATGGAGATCTATTATTATACATTTTAAAGCTAAGACCAAAACTTAACTTACGCAAAAAGAATCACTCAATTCTATGAAGAATCGAGTGAGTTATGGTCTTACAAAGTCGACGTAGTTTCTGGGACGAATCTGTCGGAAAAAAAGTTTTGCGTATTGATGCTTTCCAAGTGTTTAGACCAAAGTTTTGGCAATCCCTTAACATGATTCAACTATCATAGAAATGATCATTAAAATAAACCATTTTCACAAACTGTAAACACAAGGGAAACATCCAATTAGATTTATGGTCATGCACATAAGATAACATAATCATCCAATCATCACATCGCAAGAAATCATCACCAACCCTAAGGGGTTATTGAATACTAGAGAAGATGGTTACTTTAAGATACAACAAAAGTGAAATGGAGATGATGTTTAACACGATATACTCTAGCAATCCGGTTTCCTAGCACTTGGACTCGATCAATGGATCAAACTAAGGGAGTGTGTGTGGTTTGTGCTATGGACGGAAATTCCAAGAGGGAGGGTCGGGGGGGGGGGGGGGGAGTTGACGACAATGAGAGGGGAGGATAAAGGATGTAGTGTTTTTTTTTATCTTCTAAAATTTGACAAATGCCCCTCCTAAACCCCTTACACGACAAGAAATGATCAAGCCCATACCCAATGGGTTAGAATTCGTCTAGTGCACGATCAAGGGCCTAGGGCTGAAATTTATTTATTCATTTGTTTATTTTGTAAAGCAAGTGGCTAGGATAACTCATAGTTTAAGTAACAACAATTGGGATTTCTCAATGATAATCGTAATTCATACAATTCCGATAACACGTAAGGTCATGATCACAAATAACAGATAAATACAGATAAACACCCAACATCACATAATCAAGCAATACTAGTTGATCACATAAGCTGTTATTTATCTAAAATTCTATTTAGTTAATCAACCAACGATCGGGGACATACTCAGTAATGTAAATGTACATGATGCTAACATGACACGTAACAGGTAACGAAGTTTGTTAAAGGAACTAACACAACAGTTAACGAGATTAACCTAGGAATTTGCCAGTTATCACATCATCCTCAAGTTGAAAGAATTTTTGTCCCAAAAATTTAGATTTTGCTTGAGGTGCAGACCAGTTGGATGGGATGAAGGAAAGGGAAAATAAGAAAATTTTCAGGTATCACATCATCCCTAAGTTGAAAAGAAATTTCGTCCTGAAATTTAAATCAGTGCCAACTATTACAAGAATCAATCTTAACAATAACATATGGAAAGAATCTAGGTTTTCTGCTCCAAAAGGATTGATGGACATCATGTACAAGAATGTTTACAACATGATGAAGAGCTGTTAAATGCTTAAAAGATCTCGAGAGAGATTCAAATTGGAAATATAGAAAATAATGATTTCCTCATCAAGCGTCTCTATGAGAAAAGTTGAACGACTATAATACCGGGATCGTATTGAGTGGCAAAGCCCAATAGTAACACGATAACATGGGTGTCGGAAATCAAAATTTCAATGTGACAAAGGGACCACAATATGCCCGGGTAGCCTTCAGCTTCGGTACCCTATTCCATGAGCGGGATTCAACTTCGTGCCTCGTTTTCACTTACGGTGTTTGCGTTCATCAATGACCCAGGTGAATCGAAGGTAAGGGAATTCGGTCATGAGATGAGTGTTCGCGCATCGATGTTAACTGTGGATTGGGTTGTCTAGACGCTAGATCAATAGGCAGACATTGTTGTGATAATTTGGAAACTATACATTGCCACGGGTTAAACGGTACCATGTCATATGACACGGTTAAGATGCGAAGTATTACAAAAATTTTCAATGTTAATGTCTCCAAGGAAATGGGTCTTGTGACAATCCGGCCCTTCGGGTGGGACCCGAGCCTCAGAAACGGATAATACTGATAAAACTGGTGAAACCGGGATGCGTGTATTAGAGAGAGTAGCTAGTAGCCTTAAAACAGTCCACAAATGTCACACACGATTCGGAGTCTCGATATATTGGTGATTAATTAAAAATTGGTTAATTTTGTGAATTATGTGAAAACCGGCATGTGAATTAAACTGCTTAATCGAAAATTGTTATATGACATGTTGATACTTGAATTTATTGGATTCGATGTGATAAAACCAATGGTGAATAGAGGAAAAGCTAAATCATTGAAAACCATGACCAAAACCTCGAAAAACGTGAAAGTCAATAAAAGTCAAAAGGCTACCGAAACTAAGCATCTACGTGTATCGCCTAGAGCTTCCTACAGCAGGAAGCGATACGCATAAATAGCCCAGTTGGGCAAACCCTAAAATCCCCACTATTTAAGCACCTTCAGCCACCATTACCTCATTCTATCACCTAAAAACTAGTCATCAGCCCTCAACCCGTGCTCTCTTCATATCTTCATAATTTCTAACCAGAATTCAAGATTTCTTTTAAGTTTCCAAGCCAAAAATCATCCTTTTCGATCTTATAACATTCGGTAAGTGTTTCTTCTTGTTTTGGTATTCGAAAACTTGTCAAGATTCAATCTTTTTACATGGCTTAGGGCTGATTCATATCTATTTGATGATGATGAGCATAGATCTCGTGATCTATTGCATAAAGTTTGAGTTTTGAGATTAATAAATGTGATTTTTATGCGAGTTGTTTTGAGATCTATTAGATCTAGGTCCTGCATGTTGATCTAGATGCATGCATGATGTTAAAGTTGGTATTTTTATGATGGATCTATGTGCTAGATGATAGATCTAGTTAGATCTAGGGTTTTCGTTATATAAAGTTGTGATATTTATGTGAAATCTTCGATAAAAACCCGATTTTTATGATTGTAAGTATTCAATCCTGAATAAAGATGCATGATTTGTGATGGATCTTGATTTAAGGCACGTGGAACATAAATATGGATGCATGAGACATCACAAAGTTGCATGGTTGATGATAGAATGCATGCGGATTAATTTAGGGAAATTATTTATGTAAAAATATCATTTAGCTTTATTCATCGGAATAAAATAGTGTGCATGCATGTGGTTACGATATCATGGTATGACTTGGAATATGTTGTTCGATGATCCATATGGACTAACGTGAGTAGACGTTGTGATATTTCTAGATAATTTGCTCGTATGCAGTAAATATATATTTTCAGAAAGAAAAATAAATAATTAGTCGAAGTTCTGAAATACATGAACATTAGTATGTGACTATGTGATTAGATGAATGCATGTTATTAGTGAAGTTAGTTATGAGTTATACGGGTGTACAAGTCCCAAGTCTCGTACCTCGGTTGGAATGAAAAAACTTTGTATGATTGTTCCGTCTATCGTACATGGTATATGCGGTAAGACGTCGTAAGTGTAAGTCCTGAAATGATCCTAACACGATATCGTTGATCAAACTAGTGTGCGGAAACCACTAGAATGATTGATTAAAGTAGGAGAAGAAACCGAAAATAATGAACACAAATATTAACGATTAAACCTGGAAAATAGATGCACACGATTATTATTGAACCGTCTAGTACACCTCTCTTGGAGAAACGAAATCCCCTTGATCTTCCTCTAGTTTCGCATGAAATTCCTAAGTTCCTCCAAATGGCCAACCTCTAAAACTGAAGCCACCTTGTGTTTATATAGCACAGAAGGTGACCTTAAAAGGCCTGCATTCGGCCCATGCCAAGCTCATTTAATTAGTCACTAACTAGCCTACTATTCTAATGTATAAGCCTCATAAAAACGACCCTTACAATCTTCCCCTAGGCTTATATCATTAAAATTGTTACATTAGAAATTTTAAAGCATGCATCTTCTTACAAGTCCACATCTTTTCTTAAATAATCTTTATTGGGCTTCACGAGTCTTGGGAACTTTTTCTCAATCAGCATTAGCTCGAACTTCTAGAAATGAATAGGTAATGAGAGGAGGATTCTCATACACTTGCTTCTCTTGACTGAACTCTACTCTTGCTGAATCTTCAGAAACTGTCTTCAAATGCCTTTGAATTTTGAGTATAAACTTTGAATACCTCTATCTTTGGCAAACTTAGATGTTCTTCTTCAGGCTCCACGATCTTGACAGCTCTGCAACATTTCCTTTAACAACTGACATGAAGTTTTCAGCTTCCCATCAACTTGTGAACATCTTCTTTTGGAATCTCTGGGAAGTTTGAATAGAAATAGAACCAACAACTTTTCCTTGGTAGGGAAGTCTTGTCTGGCTGGTTCTTTAACTTGAGCAGTAGCAGCGGTAGTAACTCTTCATCATCATGATCATCAACATCCCTTTCCTCACTCTCCATCATCAACCTGTCTGACATATAAGAAAAATACAAACCACCAGACATATGATGACTGGTCTCAGGGTTAGTAGGTGAATAACCACTACGTCAAAATTCACCTTTGGCCACGGAAAAAACCGTGACCAAAGGTGTTTGGTCATGTTTTTTTCCCATTCCAATCGACACCAAAGGTCCCGTCACCTTATGTATCCTACGGCCACGTTACAATATCAGTGGCTGAAGCCACCTAGAAGCGTGGCTAAAGGTTACCAATATTTGTTGTTGTAATCAAACAATTCTTCCGGAAAGCGTGGCCAAAGGGTCCCAACGGCCACATTTGTTAGTTTAACGTGGCCTTTGGTATTATATGGTCACATATATTTGTGTTTTACCAACATACATTATAAAAATACATGGCCAAAGGGTTGCTGAAATCATACATTTTGTCCCAATAAGCGTGGCCAAAGGGTGGCAACGGCCACGTTAAAATATTAAAAGCGTGGCCTTTGGTATTATATGGTCATGTATATTTGTGTTTTAGCCACATATGCTATAAAAAACGTGGCCAAATGAGTTTCTGAAATCATACATTTTGTCCGAATATGCGTGGCCGAAGGGTGGCAACGGCCACATTAAAATATAAATAGCGTGGCCTTTGGTATTATATGGTCACGTATATTTGTGTTTTAGCCACATATGTTGTAAAAAAACGTGGCCAAATGGGTTGCTGAAATCATACATTTTGTCCCAATACGGGTGGCCAAAGGGTGGCAACGGCCACATTAAAATATAAAAAACGTGGCCTTTGGTATGATATGGTCACGTATATTTGTGTTTTAGCCACGTATATTTGGGAAAAAAAGAGGCCAAAGGGTAGTTGAAATCAGATAATTTGTCCCAATACGCGTGGCCAAATGGTGGCAATGGCCACGTTAAAATATAAAAAGTGTGGCCTTTGGTATTATATATATGGTCACATATATTTTATTAATTAAAATTAATTATACTGCATATTAATTAATATAGAGAAACCTTAAAAATCATATATTATAATTAAAAATTAATGTACAAATATACACTAATCATGATGCTGTTCAAAAAGATAACATACGACACTAATCAAAGTTTAGTTTCAATAATATTTAATTATAATTTTTTGTCCGTGCTGATCAACTGCTTCTGCTGGATCCGTATACTGAGTTTTCTGTTTTTCAGATTTTGATTAATCAGCTGGTTTGGTGTTACGTACACTTTCGGCATCTTTTTCCGATCATTATTTACCTGGAAACATGACAAATAAAACCGATCAGATATATATAATATATATATATATAAAGTTAATTAATTAGCGGATACGATTAATTAATGTAGTAATTACCTGTGGTTGTTCCACTACTTTTTGAATCGTAGAATGATCAACCGGCTGTGATTTATCTGACTTGTTATTAGAATGGAGGATCATTCGGTTCATCGGCCATGTAATAATATATTTATCTTCAACCTCCGAAAGCGTCGTTTTATCATCTATTGGGAATGGTAAAAATGTTGCCCCTTATTGACCTGATAAGCTGTAATTCTACGGCAACCAGGAGGTAATGGTTTCGGTTCAAAACCTAAAACCATGCTATATAAACAAGTTAATCAATTAACCATTAAATTAAACCACCACTTTCACACACTCTTCGTTCTCCCCATCCAATTTATACTTTTGCAAGATGGCAGAAGAATGGACCCAGCAGGAAGAACTGGGGTTGTACCGAGCTTGGTTGGACGTAAAGTATAGGGACTATGTGTTGCCTACAAACCCTCCCTTACTTAGTACGTTTCTTAATTTTTCTTTATACCAATCATTTGATTATTTGATCAGTTACGTTATTCATTTATATATATATATATATATATATATATTAATTAATTAATGTCGATGTTTACCGATCAATTAGGTGATCCTAATGACGAAGACACGATTCTCTTTTGGCTGGATGTCAACATAAAGTTTCATATTGCTATGGAGCGTTCCGACAAGTACCGTGACACAAGCGTTGTAAGATCGAAATGGCTAGACATGGACCAGAAAATCAAAACATTCAACAGGATATGCAAAGAGAATGAAGAGGAGAACCAAACCAAGGAAGACCTGTTGTTCATTGCGTTCGAACACTACTTACATGAAACCGGAGAAGATTTCAAGCTTCTACTGGTGTGGGGAATGATTAACCTTTTTAGGGTTCCGGATTAATTAAGAGTAAGTGTTCTGGATTAATTTGAAAATTGTTCTGGGATTACTAATTAATTATATGTAATGAATTGATTTTTAATTTAATATAATGTATTTATAGTATATATAGTTCATCCTGAAGAACTCTAGCTAGTTTATCCGGTTCATCCTGAAGAACTCTAGTTCATCCTGTTCTATTACTGATCGAATAATTACTCTTGATCCTGAAGAACTCTAGTTCATCCGGTTCTATTACTGAATAACTCTTTATAATCCTGAAGAATTCTAGTTCATCTTCTCTCAATCCTCATGAACTCATTGAGTAATTTTGACTTTCTTCGTTTTAATTTTGACTTGTTAATTTTATTACTAGAAAATCAGAACATTCAACAGGATATGCAAAGAGAATGAAGTGGGTAATTTTGACTTTCTTCATTTAATTTTGACTTGTTAATTTGATTTTTAAGATCGTGTGAAAGTAATTTCGGATGATTTCAGATCGTGTGATTAAAATTTTAGTGATCTTTTGATATGGAGAATGTGTGAAAGTAATTATAATGTGCAATGTTCAATAAAATAAGACCTTTTGTATACTCTAGTGATTAGACATCTGAGCTTAGGCATACTCAAGTGATTTGCACATATAACCATACCACCTGATCAGTAATCAGAAACTTCTCACCTCCATTATCAAACCCTTCTCAAAATCCTTATCAAACCTTTTCTCAAAATCCTTATCAAACCCTTTCTCAAAACCCTCAAATCCTTCTCAAAATGGCAAACTTGAAAGAATTAGTTGATCATTATTTGCAGACGAAGGTTGTTGCTACCCTGAACCGGTACCGGGTGATTATCGGGGCAGAGAGACAAAGTATCTTAGACGGCTTGGACCTGCTCAACCAGGTACTTACAGAGCCACCAAGTCCATCAAGATACCAGATGGCTACTTTTCTGGTAGAAGAGATACACGTCTCCAATTCCAGGCTTCAAATGTTGGTTCAACAGAGGCAAGAAGCTTTGAGTAGGCATTGGGAGTTGATGGAGGAGATGGAATCTAGGTTCCCGTGAACCTCAACCCGCAACTACTCTGTCTTTTGTTTTTTTAGGAATGAACATGTAAAGTAGGAAACAATTTTGTGTATGGAATTGGAATCAGTAGTATGAAATCCACTTTTTGTTATATACTTGTTTGTCTATTTTTGTTTATGAAATCAATCTGTTAAATAAAAACCCTAATCCTCGAGAACAGAGACGATCAACAATTGCAATCCGATCAACAACTGATGCATGCATAATTTTAGGTAAAAAAGGTAATCTGTTCGCACAATCTCCATTCCGTTAAACAAAAACCCCAATCCTCGAAAACAGAGACGATCAACAATTGCAATCCGATCAACAACTGATGTAGAGACGATAAAAAACCCTAAACACAAAAAACAGAACGGATCTACAAAAACCTTAAATTTTGGGGAATTCTAATTCTAAATAAATATAAAAAGAATAAGATAAAAATTAAATAATGGGTCAATTTGGGGTCAAATGGGTCAATTTGATGTGTTTCAGACCAATGAGTCCCAATAAGGTGTGTAAGTAAACAATAAGTTGTGTTTAGAACCAATGATGGCCCAATTGGTGTGTATGTAACCAATAAGTTGTGTTTAGAACCAATGATGGCCCAATAAGGTGTGTATGTAACCAATAAGTTGTGTTTAGGACCATGTGATGTCCCAATAAGGTGTGTTTAAGGGAAACGAGGGTCAGTTGGGACCAATGAGTCCCAATAAGGTGTGTATGTAACTAGTAAGCATGTTTAGGACCAATGATGGCCCAATATGTAACCAATAAGTTGTGTTTAGGACCAATGATGACCCAATAAGGTGTGTTTAGGGGAAACGAGGGTCAGTTGGGACCAATGATGGCCCAATTGGTGTGTATGTAACCAATAAGTTGTGTGTAGAACCAATGATGGCCCAATAAGGTGTGTATGTAACCAATAAGTTGTGTTTAGGACCAATGATGGCCAATAAGGTGTGTTTAATAAGGGGAAACGAGGGTCAGTTAATTAGGACCAATGAGTCCCAATAAGGTGTGTTTAGGGGAAACGAGGGTCAGTTGGGACCAATGATGGCCCAATAAGGTGTGTTTAGGGGAAACGAGGGTCAGTTGGGACTAATGAGTCCCAATAAGGTGTGTTTAGGGGAAACGAGGGTCATGCAGTTGGGACCAATGAGTCCCAATAAGGTGTGTATGTAACCAATAAGCATGTTTAGGACCAATGATGGCCCAATAAGGTGTGTACGTAACCAATAAGTTGTGTTTAGGACCAATGATGGCCCAATAAGGTGTGTTTAGTGGAAATGAGGGTCAGTTGGGACCAATGAGTCCCAGTAAGGTGTGTATGTAACCAATAAGCATGTTTAGGACCAATGATAGCCCAATAAGGTGTGTATGTGACCAATAAGTTGTGTTTAGGACCAATGATGGCCCAATAAGGTGTGTTTAGGGGAAACGAGGGTCAGTTGGGACCAATGAGTCGATCAATAAGGTGTGTATGCATGTAACCAATAAGCATGTTTAGAACCAATGATGGCCCAATAAGGTGTGTATGTGACCAATAAGTTGTGTTTAGGACCAATGATGGCCCAATAAGGTGTGTTTAGGGGAAACGAGGGTCAGTTGGGACCAATGAGTCGATCAATAAGGTGTGTATGCATGTAACCAATAAGCATGTTTAGGACCAATGATGGCCCAATAAGGTGTGTATGTAACAAATAAGTTGTGTTTAGGACCAATGATGGCCCAATAAGGTGTGTTTAGGGGAAACGTAGTTGGGACCAATGATAAGGTGTGTACAATAAGTTGTGTCTAGGAGTCTAGGACCAATGAGTCCCAATTAATAAGGTGTGATTAATTTTCATTTTTCTCATTATTCAGAAAATTTCACATGTGAACACATATGAAAAATAGCTATTTCACATGCGAAAGTGTCCCAATTATCATTAAATTTATTGCTTAACATTCCATTTTCCATTTAAAGATCATTTTAAAGGTATGTTTAAAATACTATTATCTATGTTTAGAATTTTGAGTTTTTAAATCCGAGAAATGCTAACGTCTTATTGGCTGAGATATTTTCACCCGGATTAATCCCCAAATTACTTCCCACCATTTTTCAAATTTCCCCAAAATTCATTGATCAGTTCCTATTCCCTCTCACCAAAATTTTATCACCAAAACGATTCATCACTCTCTTTTTCCCTACCACTAAAAATTCCTCTACAGGATTCATCACACTATCATCTTCAGGAGATCACTACCTAATTCCCGTCAGTATTAATTTCACTGTCATCTTTAGGAGATCATTTAGTTCATTCTCTATTTATTTCATCTAATTAATAATTCCATCGCATTTATTTCATTCTCTATTTATTTCATTTCAGGATTCATCTAGCTCATTTAACAATGGATCATGAATTCGAAGCAGGTGAACAATTGAAGGATCTTAATTATAACAGTGAATTCGAATACAATGATGATTCTTCACAAGCGAGCGAAGAAGATGAAATGGATAACATTGATGATCATTATTCACTACAGAGTGAAGAAGATGAAATGGATAACAATGATTCCCACGTCGACAATCATGATGCCCAACTCGACAATGATGCCCAACTCAAAAATGATGCCCAAGTTACTGAGAATGAGGAAGCTACAACCTCTGCTCCCCAACCAAACAAGAGGGGGTTGACGCGGTTGACAAAGTGGCGTGCCAAATTTGAGAAAAGTGGTGGGAAAAAATGGCTAATAACATTTGATGCGCTGGGAAGGGTTGACGGGGTGCATAAACCAAAATTTTCGAGTTTTTTGGGAGACATTGCAAGGTCAGAGGTTGGATTGAGGTATCTAACATGGAAGGAGGTGCCAAAAGATGACAAGAACAAGATGTGGGCACTGATTCAGGTTATGAAACAGATTAAACATTTTCTCATATTAAGTTTGTTAAGTTATTGAATTCCATAAATGTGACTAAAACATCCTGTCATATGTTATTTTTTCAGCAATTATTCGAAATTGATGACTGTCGAAGGGGTCCTATAATGGTACGGCTTGGTGGGTTGCTAAGGAGTTTTAGAAAAAAATGTTCAAGAGACACGTTCGTCCCAACCTAGCAAGACCCACCGTGCTTGAGAAAGTTCCAAAGATGTATCACACTATTGTGAAAAAAGAACATTGGGACAGATTTGTAGCACATACAAAATCTGACGAATTCAAGGTTTTTATTCAATTCAAACTGCAGATTTCATTAATTAGGCTAAGTGTTAATTAATGAGATTATAATTATATATCCTATTGTTCTGTTGGAAAGGCTATGTCAAAGAGTGCAAAAGAGTTTCGAGCACAATATGTTTATGATCATACAATGGGATGGGGAGGATACCCCTATCTGAGAGAAAAACTGGTAATAAGCTAAGTGTGTTAATTAATTACACCCAGTCATAGTTAAGAACGTGCAATGTATGTTTCAAGTCTGATATATATTATTATTATAATACAAGGTACAAAACAAAGAAATTGCAGCTGATGATTGCCCCTCTCGAGCGTTTGAGGAAAGGAAGGGTAAATAAAGAGGGGGAATACAAAACGCCTGTGGTGAAGGGCGTAGCAGATGATATAGTAAGTTTAATTGCTATATATATACCTAATTATTCACATGTTAAAAATTAACAGCACCTCACTACATTAACTAAATTAATTACTACATGCCGAGAATAAAGCAAAAATAAATGCGGGATCCGTGAATGTAGAACCGGGAACGGATGCACTGACATTGGTCCTTGGCAAGGAAAGGGGTGGATACCTAAAAGGTATTGGGTATGGAGTGACTTCCCGTGGATATTGGCAGGGTGCTCCAAAAGGGCGATCGAAAGAACGGATCGAAAAACTTGAGGCGGAACTAAAAAATGAAAGACAGCTGCGTGAGAAAAAGGATCAATAGGTTGAGCACCTCACTGATATGGTTAAATCACAGGATGATAAAATTGATATGCTTACATCGTTTATGAACAGGATTATTGAAGAAAAACAAGCTACAACGGTAAATTCCGTAAGGGACAAATTATATATATATACCTATAATTAATTATATTATATATACTTTACTTTTTATCAATTAATTATTATAAATCATTAAATCATTTCGTAGGTAAAGTCCGCGGAGGGGCCTCTTACTACAGTTGTAAGATCTAAAAACAGTTGTGATCAGCATTCCAATGTAAATACAACGGTAATTAAATATTATTGCTGATATGATCAAAATCACATGAGCGCATATTTATTAATTAATTAACTAATTGAATTAATTATACGTAGGACATGATCAATTCCGCGCACAAAAATACATCGCGGAAACAATCTACTCCATCAAACTCATCTCAGAGGTCGGCCGATAAGGTACGGATTTGAAACAGTTCTGAATTTGAGTTGATCTGGAAGATTCAAGTTCATCTGGATGAACATGCGTCTCTAGTTATAGTTCATCCGGATAGTTAGAGTTCATCCGGATAGTTAAAGTTCCTCGGGATAGGTAAGGTTCATCAGGATAGTAAAATGTTCATCAGGATAGTTTGAGTTCATCGGGATAGTTAGAGTTGATCCGGAACATTCTAGTTCATCTGGATGAACATGTGTCTCTAGTTATAGTTCACCGTGTTGGTTATAGCTAGTTCATCCGGATAGTTAAAGTTCACCAGTATAGGTAAAGTTCATTAGGATAGTTAAAGTTCATCAAGATAGTTAGAGTTGTTGCGGAATATAATTAATAATTAACTGTTCCGGCTATGATAAGTTTGTACTTCATCCGAATGGTTCTCTGGATAGTTAACTAATGTGTATAAGCCGGTTATGAGCGATATGATTTTATTAATTAATTGAATTGTAGGTCTCTTCTGCGACTCTATCACAACACACTCCTCCATCTACAACAGCGTCGTAAAAGGAAAGGGTAACTATTTTAATTTACACAGTTGTGTACTTCCCTTATAACTAATTGCTATATGATCATTTAATTAAATGCTGATGCTGTCTTTAGGGGAGAAAGAGAAAAATGACAGAAGCAACAGCTACTGCAGCCAGTACTGCTGGGGAATCAGAGCAGGAAGTGGTATATATATATAATTAATTTAGAAATTTGACAAATCGCTTTGATGTTATTGTTAATTAATATATATGTTACTAGTCAGTTAATTAAATGGTGTCAATTTAGGAAAAGAATAAGAGACATGCAAAACAGTAAAACCTGCAGCTCGTAAAGTACCTAAGAGTGATCGGTTGGAAAAACCAATTAATAATGATGCCATTGCAGCTCCTATCAATCAGCCAATAATCCAAGAGGTATATAGATTAGTATATACCACAATTTTTTTTATTCTATTTTTGACTTTAATTAATTAATTGTCACTTCTGATCAGGGGAGCCAGCAAACTGCGACGTTGCACATGGAGGGGGATCTAATGAACGTCGTGGGAATGGCTAGATTATATCCAAAATAAAAAGATGAGAAGATTCATGGAAAGCCATTACACCCTGGTTGCCGTAGAATTACAGCTTATCAGGTCAATAAGGGTGCAACATTTTAACCATTCCCAATAGATGATAAAACAACGCTTTCGGAGGTTGAAGAAAAATATAATATTGCATGGCCGATGAACCGAATGATCCTTCATTCTAATAACAAGTCAGATAGATCACAGCCGGTTGATCATTCTACGGTTCAAAAAGTAGTGGAACAACCACAGGTAATTACTACATTAATTAATCGTATCCGCTAATTAATTAACTTTATATATATATATTATATATATCTGTTCGGTTTTATTTGTCATGTTTCTAGGTAAATAATGATCGGAAAAAGATGCCGAAAGTGTACGTAACACCAAACCAGCTGATTAATCAAAATCTGAAAAACAGAAAACTCAGTATACGGATCCAGCAGAAGCAACTGATCAGCACGGACAAAAAATTATAATTAGATATTATAGAAATTAAACTTTGATTAGTGTCGTATGTTATCTTTTTGAACAGCATCATGATTAGTGTATATATGTACATTAATTTTTATTTATAATATATGATTTTTAAGGTTTCTCTATATTAATTAATATGCAGTATAATTAATTATAATTAAGAAAATATATGTGACCATATATATAATACCAAAGGCCACACTTTTTATATTTTAGCGTGGCCGTTGCCACCATTTGGCCACGCGTATTGGGACAAATTATCTGATTTCAACTACCCTTTGGCCACTTTTTTTCCCAAATAAACGAGGCTAAAACACAAATATACGTGACCATATCATACCAAAGGCCACGTTTTTTATATTTTAATGTGGCCGTTGCCACCCTTTGGCCACCCGTATTGGGACAAAATGTATGATTTCAGCAACCCATTTGGCCACGTTTTTTTTACAACATATGTGGCTAAAACACAAATATACGTGACCATATAATACCAAAGGCCACGCTATTTATATTTTAACGTGGCCGTTGCCACCCTTCGGCCACGCGTATTCGAACAAAATGTATGATTTCAGAAACTCATTTGGCCACGTTTTTTTATAGCATATGTGGCTAAAACACAAATATACGTGACCATATAATACCAAAGGCCACGCTTTTGATATTTTAACGTAGCCGTTGCCACCCTTTGGCCACGCTTATTGGGACAAAATGTATGATTTCAGCAACCCTTTGGCCACGTATTTTTTTAATGTATGTGGCTAAAACACAAATATATGTGACCATATAATACCAAAGGCCACATTAAACTAACAAATGTGGCCGTTGGGACCCTTTGGTCACGCTTTCCGGAAGAATTGTTTGATTACAACAACAAATATTGGTACCCTTTAGCCACGCTTCTAGGTGGCTTCAGCCACTGATATTGTAACGTGGCCGTATGATACATAAGGTAACGGGACCTTTGGTGTCGATTGGAATGGAGAAAAAAAACGTGACCAAACACCTTTGGTCACGGTTTTTTTCCGTGGCCAAAGGTGAATTTTGACGTAGTGTACCAATTGTTGGGTCCCGTGAGGGGCTCTTTAACAATGTTGGCACAATTTGATTTAAACAAGATAAACAATTTGTGGAAAGTAAATCAAATTGGAAGACAGCAATTCATAAAAAGGGTTTTCCTGTATATCTCAAATGTAAATAATGGTTTACACGAGTTTATAGTATAACAATATCTATGCGGGTAAGTTGTAATTGCTTTGAGAAGATATTGAGTTGTATGCTTGTTGTCTTGCTTTGTTTGGTGAAGTCAGCTTGCTATTTATAGGAAGATGTAGCAAGTTCTATTGGATAAGGTGGTTGAGTTTGGTTGAATTTGGAGTGTGTCGGAGTATATAGAGATAAATTGAGGATATTAAATTTATCTCTTTTTCAACTGTCTTCAACTTCTTTCGTGATAAATGCCAAGTTGGTGTTCAATTTGCTTGTTCTTCACATAAAGGCATAATTTTTTCTTCTCGTAATCATTATCTTCTGATAGTCCAGAACTCCTTCAGGACTCTTCTTTTTGAAGACTATTAATGCTTCCTGATGAAGTACACGATGATTTGGATGTGTCTCACACATCCGATCGCTTACTTCCAAGTCCTTCGGATATGATGTTTGTTGGGAAAATTTGCGTAGGGCCCAGATAGATGTGATCTTGCAGATGCGAAGCTGGAAGATCGTGTGCGGAACCTATAAATACCCGAAGAAAAAGATAGTTTAGAGGTTCTGATTCATGTGTAACTTTGTACTTACACATGCGTCTGTCTTATCTCTCTCTACAATAATCAATAAAACTTCGCTTTCTCCATTATCATCCTTTATCTTTCCATTACTCTTATACTTGGTTTGGCGGCAAATTACCATTGGTGATTACTTGCTTTTTCAGTGGCACCATCCGATAGTTGACACGAATTTGAGTGATGGACTCGTTTAGTGATTTGGAGAAATCGTTGGTCAATTCTTCGTCGGGGGGAAAGAATGTAGAAGGAAACATGTTTAAGCATGAAATACTTGCAGGCTTGTCTTCAACGCCTAAGACGAAGCAATCGGCGGCATCGCAGGTTGAACATAACATTGTTACTCCAAATTCAAAGACATTTTCAGAACCAGAATCATCTGGCAAGAAAGCGTAGGAAGATGATGGTAGTGGTTTTGGTTCGTCAAAACGGTTTGTTCTAGTGGACCGAGATGATGAGAACAAAGATTTACGTGTAACAAAGTATGACAAATTGGACGAATTGGATGTTGGTATTCTGATCAGAAATAAATTGTTATTATTACAGTTAAAAAAGAGGCAGTTGAAGTGTCATACCCCGCCCCACCGCGCCCTGCCAGGCGCGGGGGAGAGGAGAGTGGGACCGGCCGCCTGTATCAGAATACGCGGAAGCAAACAGATAGATGCAAGATCACAAGGTCAACACACACAAACGGACGACCCGTCCAATACAAAATCAAACACAAACCATAATGGACTTAAATATGTTAAGTCTTAAGTAATACACATCAGTCTATGCCCAGGCAGAACCTAAGGCTACCAACACAGTCAAAGGAAAAGACAACAATAACAGAGGATAGTCATGACGGGGAACAAATCCCAAAATCAACCAAATCAACCCCAACGGGTACAAAACCCAACTCGTCCCTAACATCCAAACGTGACATCCACCCAAATCTTTACTTACCTGCACATGAACCAAAAATACGTCAACAACAAAAGCTGTTGGTGAGTCATAGCGCGTTTGACTCAAATCCACGTTTCCACAAATCAAGTAACAATATTGTGCCTGTTATAAATTCCTATGGTTAAACCAGCACTCCGGGGGTACGATCCTACGGCCGCACGCCTCCCTTTGTGGACTAGGCATATACGCCATCACCCGACCCCTAATGGATCCAACAAATGGGTATGAGACACCTTGATCTACCTCTACATCTGTATTGGTGCAATATATGTCTTTGTGGCCTAACACTAAGGCCCAAATTAACCATACTAATCAACATGAACATCTCGTAACATGCGAGTTTAAATTTATAACACGGTAACAAATACCTAAGTACAGTAACAAACCAACAAACAATAGTTTGACATGGTTCATGTACACCCCAAAACGTTAAAAAGTTAAAGTAGGGGAAAAAGCTATTAACTCACAAATATCAAATGGTGGATCAAGCAAGCGTCACAGGGCACGAGAATCCAAACGTCCAAGTGTATCACAGTGGCAAGTCTATTAATATGATATATACATAAATATATCAGAACCTATCCGCAATTATATATGCTCAAGCAATTGGTAGCAACAATCCATAAACAAACGGGAGGTTTAACAACACTCCCAGGAACATACCGAGCGGACAACAAACACCTGACGAGATCATAGGGCCCCAACCGGGAAGTACAATATCTATACTGGAAACCATTATGCCCATACTCGTAAAAATAATCAAACCGGGTCGCTCGATATTTCCCAAAACACAAAACAAACAAAATCACTAATTCTGGTCACAGATTCGATGCGGGCCGCAATGGTTTACTGGCCAAGCGATGCACCCGCATTGGGTCAGAAGTACCCGGCAGATTACTGGGGGTGATGCGGGCTGCAACAGGGTCATCCAAAGGCGATGCACCCCGCAACGACTATTTTGTCTTTTAGTGACTTTTTTCCAATTTTGCATTTTTAGCTCGTTTCGCCAACGGGGTTTCATTCCCAACACTTCCAGTAGCAAAATATCAAAAATTTAGGCACTAAGGCCCTATCCAACCAAAGTTATAAGTCCCGGTTTGTCTCAACTTTTCTCGAAAACATTTCTTTACACAACTTTAACCAAAACCGATCATTCCAACACTTAATTGACTATCAAGAAACTGTCCTAAATTTATTTTAATGATCACTAGGCTACTGGAATCTTCTGGGTGTTCATATAGACTCAATATAATCCAAATATCTCGGTTTTCGGGTCCAAACACTAAAATACAACAATGGGTCTCCACCCCCAATGACCAAATCCTCATCTTGTGACATTTTTGCCATTGAGGTTATCGGGTTTCACTGACCACAACTTAGATATGCAATCTAAACCCGAGATAGTAATTATGCATGCATTAACTAGTTGTACCTTATGCAATAAAGCTTGTACTAAGGCGAATCCAAGCGGGTCTTCACTTCTCTAAGGTTCTTGATCACTCCAGAAGCTGAATCCACCCTTGCATGCATCATCCATACTAGAATTAGAGGTGGGTTTCCTCAAAAACATGATCTAAACCAAAACCGAACACAATCTCACCTTGTTTCACCATGGAATTGTTCCCACAAGCCTTAGATCACCATGGATCAGACATGCAACACCATCTGGAGCATCAGCAACTACTGATCAGTAGGTAACCCATAAGAAACTAAGCTTGAAATGGTGAAACAAAAGAACAAAATGCTTACCCGAGCTTCGTGTGTCTCGAAAATACCTTATCCTTGATCACCAAAGCTCCCACTGGCCGGACTTGAGCTCCACAGGGGTTGAGAGGACGAAATGAGAGAGTTTTCCCCAAGTTAAACCGTGCAAATGAGCAGAATTGGGGCAAAACTCATTTTTATAGACCTGGGGATCGATGCGGGCCGCGTCGGATTACTTCAGCGGGCGATATGCCCCGCATCGTCATCAGGATTTATCGCGGATCTTTTCCGGGTAGCGCACCCGACCCGGCGACCCGCCACTCGATGCGGGCTGCATTGCTTCAAAAGAAACATGATGTGCCCCGCATCACTCCAGAAACGAAAAAAAAAACTTTTCCCTTTTTATTTTTCTTGGAAAAATCCAATCCGATTCTCGAGGTTTATCCAGGGATGTTACATGAAGGAGGATATCCAACGAATGGAGGATAACGCGGAAAAAAGGCATAATGATCAAAAAAATGCAGAGGTGATGAAGGATTGGGCTGATCAAATATATCAGAGGGAGTATAAGTTTGATGAGGATAACCTCGTAAATGCTTCGGAAAAACGTAACTTCGACAAAAACACTACGGTGAAAGGTACATGTTTACTAACATAATTCATTTGCTTAAGTATGCAAATAATTGATTGAGATTATGTTTAATCGATAAGGTTATATATGTAATAGAATAAGATATATTCTTTAGTGAGGATTTATGTTTATGATAGTATTTTATATTAAGATATTCTATGTATGTTTGTGAAAAATATTATAATAAGAAGATGTCGTAGTACCATACATGCCTCAATCAATGAAATCGCATTCGAAGTTTTCACCGTGGATTTCCGAAGCTATTTTTCTGAAAAAGTTGAAGTTGCCGTCGGTTGTGCAAAAATATGCGGGTCTGGCTGATCCGGATGATCACATATTTGAGTTCTACTCTACTGCTCGGTTAGAGCAATGGACAGAGGAGATTTGGTGCCATATGTTTGTGCAAACTTTTACTGGGATAGCGCGAATTTGGTACGACTCTTTACCAGCAGGCCAAGTGGATAGTTTCGAAGACTTGAAAAATAACTTTTTACGACAGTTTAGTCAACAAAAGAGATGCATGAAAGATCTGACAGAAGTGCATAACATCCGAAGAAGGGATAATGAGTTAATAGAAGATTTCATTACAACATTTAATAAGGAAAGTATGGGAGTTGAAGGGGCTGGTGACCAGTTGCGCATATCCGGATTTGGTCATGGGGTGAGGTGTGCTCAACTGGTGGAAAAGCTGCATGAAGATCTGCCAAGATCTATGGATGTGTTAATGGATAAGGCAAGAGCATTTGTTAGGGGTAAGAACGCATGTGCTTACTTGAATGGTGGTACTGGGGGGTTCAGACAGGTGCGACAGGGTTTCGTACCCTTTAAACGCGAAAATGGGGGTCCTGTGAGAGGAACCGGTGCGCTTACAGAAAATAAGTGGGCAAGGGGTTTTCAACCGAAGGGTAAGAACTTTGGGGGAACATCGAAAAATGCGTATGTAGATTATAGGAGTGCAAAGTTTGTGGAGTTGGTTAAAACCCCAACGCAGATTTTGGCAACAGAAAAGGTGGATATGCCTGCACCTCCAAAGATGCGAAATACACCTACAAGAATTTGGAATAGTATTGCGAATACCATAAAAATCGGGGGCACACCATAGACACCTGTTGGACTCTAAAAAGAGAGATTGACAAAGCAGTAAGATCGGGAAAGTTAGGATATTTGGTAAAAACGATTAGGAACAATATGCAGGGAGATGCACCCGTGATTAATATGATACAGTTGCGAGGGTCGGATCAGTATAGAAATGTTCGGGAAAAGAGTAATAAACAGGTAGATTGGAAGTATCAAGAGATAAAGTTTCCCCCAATATTAGAGCAGATGGAAATAGAAGAACCGGTTGTGGTGTCCGCAAAAATTGGAGGATTTTTGGTCAAAAGAATACATATAGATTGCGATAGTGCAACATAAATTATGTATGAGCAGTGTTTCTGACAGATGGGATCTATTGTAGGTTCTCAGTTGCGACCAACGACCATTCCTTTGATTGGTTTTGCAGGAGAAGTGCTGAGGCCAATTAGTGAGGTTACTTTGCCTGTGATCATGGGAAGTGGGTTGCAAGTGCGCCAGTTAGATGTAACATTTTAGTGGTCTCAGCTCCAACGGTGCATAATGTTATTTTGGGAAGGCCAGTTTTAAAAAGGTTAGGGGCTGTGATATCGGTAATGCATGGAATGATAAGATTTCCAACGCCAGTGGGTATTGCTACTTTGTCAGCAGATCCGGTATTGCAAGTGTACGACATAAATGTGCGGGCAGAATCGGATGTGACTGATAAAAAGGAGATAGAAAATGGCAAGTGGACGATTAACCCAAAGTTTCCGGATCAAAAGTTGCAGATTGGAGAGGGTTTGCCAATAGAATCTAGGGGAAGGTTGTATGTTTTATTAAAAAGAAATGTAGATGTGTTTGCTTGGAAGCCATCGGATATGACAGGGGTCCCAAGGTCGTTATCTGAACATAAGTTGGCACTATATCCTGGTAGTAAACCCGTTCAACAGAGGCAAAGAGGAATGGATGGTGAGAGGGCTGATGCAGTTAATGAGGAAGTGAAAAAATTGGTTGAAGCTGGAATTCTAAGGGAAATACAATATATGGAGTGGGTTTCAAATCCGGTGTTGGTAAAGAAACCGGATGGGTCATGGAGGATGTGCATAGACTTCAAGGATGTGAATAATGCATGTTCTAAAGATTGTTATCCGCTCCTAGAAATCGATCTGAAGGTTGATTCGGTTGTGGGGTTCCGTTGGAAGTGTTTTTTGGATGCATACAAAGGATATCATCAGATCCAGATGGCAGAAGAAGACGAAGACAAAACTTCGTTTATTACAAGGAAATGTATGTTCTGTTATAAAAAGATGTGTTTTGGCTTTAAAAATGCAGGTGCAACTTATCAGCATCTTATGGACTGGGCTTTTCAAAAGCAAGTCGGAAGAAACTTGGAAGCTTATGTGGATGACAGTGTTTTTAAGAGTAGAAGTGAAGAGGATATGTTTAAGGATATAGAAGAAACATTTACGAAGCTTAAAGAGATTAACACGTGTTTAAATCCAAAGAAGTGTTCGTTTGGTATGAGTGTCGGGAAGTTCCTGTGAATGATGGTGAATAATGAAGGGATCAGAGCTTGTCCAGAAAAAGTAGATGCGATTTTGCAAATGGGGTCACCGACTACAGTAAAGGATGTGCAAGTGTTGAATGGAAGGCTGGTAGCGTTGCAAAGATTTGTGTCAAAGGTTGCGGAGAAGTCGTTACCGTTTATGCAAGTGTTGAAAACAAGTATTGAAAAATCAGATTTTTGTTGGACTGTGGAGGCGGAAGAGGCTTTTAAACAACTAGAAAGAGTGTTTGGTCACACTTCCGACGTTGACTGCGCCGGTTGCTGGCGAAATTTCGCAAATGTACTTAGCAGTGTCGGAGGGTACATCTAGTTCTGTTTTGGTTGCAGAAAGAGGACAGAAGCAGATGCGAAGCTGGAAGATCGTGTACGGAGCCTATAAATACCCGAAGAACAAGATAGTTTAGAGGTTCTGATTCATTTGTAACTTTGTATTTACACATGCGTCTGTATTCTCTCTCTACAATAATAAATAAAACTTCGCTTTCTCCATTATCATCCTTTATCTTTCCATTACTCTTATACCTGATTTCGCGACAAATTACCATTGGTGATTACTTGCTTTTTCACTTCCCATTAGAAGCCTTCTACAGAAATGAGGATTTCTGTACAATTTGGTCTGTACATAACTACTTCAGAATTTCCGGAGTAGTTCTGTATGAATACAGAAATCTGTATTTCGTACAAACTTTCGTATCCTTTCTCTTTTGAGGATATATCTTATCTTTTCTTCTAATACTTGACTGTTTTGTATTACATTTGCATTGTGTTCTAACAAGATGTATGATTAATCAAAGTTTTTAAATCGTCTTTCAAAAAAGAAAAAGAAATCAAAGTTTGGGAAGAAGATGTTTGAAGGAGGACAAGTTCCAAAATTTGATGGTGGTTCATCGTTCTTGGAAGACGAAAGATTTTTGATACAACTGTTTCTGGGAAAGCTGCTAATACTTCATTTGAAGAAAAAGTTGATAAGTTCTTGCTTCATGAGAACAACCTAAAGGAGATTAAAGCTAAATTTACTAGAGATGCCAAAGACAAATGTGCATCGGGTTCTCAAGCTGATTTGTCAAAATTACCGGATATAAACACAAAGGCCTAGGGTATGAAAACAAGAAGGTTCCAATTCAAACTTTAGAAAAGAAGACAAAAGTTGATATTCCCAAGGTTCTGAATGCTAAGAGAAACAAGGGTAAAAAAACAGCAGGAGAAGGGGAGAAGGTTATTTCATGTTCATCAAGTAATGGTCGTTATTTTTCAAGAGGATCTTCATGTGTTTCTAATGATTCACCATGAAGTTCATCAAATAGGTATGATTTATATGATCATTTCGGTTACCCAAGTGCATATGGTTATTCTTATGGTTACTATGATTCTCCGGCTGAGAAACGTAGTTAGAAACCAAAGATTTTAATAATAGAAACCAAGTATTTGAAATTAATATTGATAGCAGTTCGGTGTACGTGTTTCGTCGAAAGTGTCACGCATGTCGTAAATCGGGACATCTGGCTTCATATTTTCCTACGACTGCTAACATTTAATCTTTGGTGAACAAAACTGCTAAATCTGTTGATATTTATGGTAAAATTTTTGATGAGCCGCAACCTGAAATGTTTCAATCAACCGGTATGTCATCTTGGACAAAGACGCAAATTGATAGAATTATGGGTTCATTTCGAAATTTCAATCACCAATGATATGGAAACCAAAGATTATTTCCAAGGCCAACAATAATTTTGTTTGAAGACACCGGGCGACCCAATGATGTTGACTTGGGCCGAACCCAAAGGAACTAATGTTTAAACTGGTGTCTGCAGGTTTCTTCAAGAAGACCTATTAACATTAGTTGTTGATAATGGAGAATCTGCTTAAATTAGTGTTTCAGTGACTTGTTCGTTTTCAATTTATAATAAAAATATGTTTTTCACAAGTCTAAAATCGAAAAGTGTATGTGTTGATTGATCATTTTTCATTTGTTCTTTCTGTTTTCATTTTCTTTCTGTTTCTTTTATAGTTTTAGGGGGGGAGGAAATTTTGGAAAATTCAAAAATAGAGTTTGTTAAATTTTATGGGGAGAAATTGAGAAAATATAAGAAAATGAAAAAATTGAGAAATTGATCCGACAAAGAGAGAAATGATACTAGATCAGCATATACGTTTATCTGTCATGGATAGAATAAGACTAATGGTTGTAGGTTCTTGCATGATCTATGAATGTTCATGACTAATCTAATATCTGCAACTAGGATATAAACATAAAGCTTGCCTGATGATTTTGGTGATTCGCTTCTTGATTAATACTATGTGATGATTCTGATATCCTGATGAATGCATGTTTTCATTTTGAAAGATTTCCATTTCTTTTGTTTTCTTTATGACCAAATGACTGTACTATCTCTGCGTATTGAAAGATCAACCTACTAGGGAGTCATTTGGGTTTTCGTTCGGACTTCAAACTCTCTCTCTGCGTACTCACAAGGTCGACCTGAGAGCGAAAGTTCTGAACACTTCAATTATTTTAAGTTTCTTTTTTTTTCTCAAATACTTGGGTTTTCTCTGCGTGTCCACAAGACCAACCTGATTGCTAGGTATTTGAGGTTCTGCTTTATTTCTTCTTGACTCATCAAGAATGATTAAATATCGAATAAAATTGTTTCTATGTGATAAACATGATGACTTACCGGTATATCTGATAGAGTGGAAACTGAGTTTTCAGTGCATGATACTACTACCTTAAGCATATATAAAAACAATAAATATGATTGGTTCATGCTAAAATAAACATCAATGTTGTATTTGTGATTATCTTGGCTTGCATGATGATTAGGACCGAAATTGAAATATGGTAGATTCATTATGTTTGATATGATCTCACGTCGTGATCTTCCTCACCAAAAAATCAAATAGAGTTTAATTTTGTATTGTTATTTTCCTTTCAGAAAAATCCAAAATAGAAAACGGCATTTCTGTCTTCTGAAATTCGAGCCATACAAGCTCTACAACTAATAACGAATTTCAAGTTGAAGATCTAACACGCAATGTTGAAGATCGGATTGTTGGGATTCTGTGTACGATTTAAAATTTTAGAGCTCGTGACTTGAAAGACAAGTCACATGGCGGAAGCGTGTACACAAGGTCAATTCTTAATTGATCCCATCAGTGATCCAGACAACACGAATAAATAAATAATTAACTAGTCGTGATTAAAACAATTGAGACACTATGGTTCAACGAACAGTCTTGGTAGGTGACTTTTTCATGATTAGGGTTTTGATCTCAAAACTATAATGACAAAACCTGATAGTAATAAACGTAGAAAGATAATTAAATACCTTTTTAGAAGACTGGCGAGAATACACGATGACTCGTGATTGCCCGATCGTGGCGGCGACAACGGTCTCTGGAGGCGGTGGCGGCTTCGCTAGGAGGAGGGGGAGGGGGGCCGGAGTTTCTTGGCGCGCTCTCTCTCTGGTGTTGTGATTTTTAGGTGTGTTGAATTATGGAGTCTTGATCCCTATTTACAGATTAAGCTGACAAGATAATTAGGTCAGCTAAATCAATTTGAATCAAACCCTAATAATGTAAATAATTAATTGTTTAAGTTATTTGAAATTAAAAATAATGTATATATCATATATATATATATATATATATATATATATATATATATATATATATAGGTGAAAGCTCAAATACAAAGGCTTTTTTTCGTACAAAGCGCGCGAAGGAAGGGGAGGCCGACGCGTGACGTTTTCTTTCTGGACGCGGAGGGGCATTTTTGTCAATTTTAAGTTTTTAATTATAATATGCGGAGATTACGTCACAGCGTTTCTTCATGCGGTTGCGTGATTTGTTGTAAGATGTTTTATATCTAGTTTCTTCATGCGTCAAAATAAAAGCAACATGCGTGATTATAGACAGACAATTAATTAATTTTTTAACTTATGTTTATGTTTTTTTTATTTTTGTAAGAGTTTTTCTATTTGCATTTTTATGTAGTAATTGCGTATTTTTATTTTGTTGTTTTTTTTGTTTTTATTTTTTTGCGTGATTTTTTTTTTGTGTTTTAAATAATTATATGTCGTTGCGTGGTTTCTTGTGACCTTAAATTTATCTGTTACTTCATGCGAGAAATTACAAGTAAAATGCGTGATAATAGAATCTCAAAATTTTTGAACATATGTTCTGTATTTTCAGCTGGTGTCATACACAATTATAGTGTGCGTAACAATGTTGTATTTTATTGTTACGCTTGCCTATTTTTTTAAAGTTGATTTTGGTTTTTTGCAGAATCATTGATAAAGGTTAAGTAGTTTTGTTTTAGTTTTTTACTAGAGTTTTCTGTGTTTGCGTGATTTATTTTAATATCTGCGTAATTTTATCGTTTGCGTGATTAGTTGTAGTTTGCGTAATTCTAAGTTCGAATTGTTTTTTATATATTACTGGTTAGTTTTTTTTTGAATAATCATTTAATATGTGTTTTTGATTTTTAATAATTCGCATAAATTAAAGTAAACATAAACCAACATAAATGAAGAATAAAATGAAGAAATACAAAAAGTATTATTATTATTATTTGATAACAGGGATACATTTCGACTGATAGGCTTGTTAAAAAGACTTTTTTAACTCAAGAGAGGCACTCATAGCCTCGAGTATTTTGTTTATTGTTTTCATCTGCTCCATATCCGTTTTGTCCTAGTCTATCATGAACAAACTGACAATATCTTGAAATGAATTCTTTGGCAGACTACTTATCTTCTGCGCAATTTCTACTCTAGCTTGCGTGTTTTCTTGGAGGCTTTCGAAACTTTGTTCGAGGACGTCTATCAGCAGTTTCTCCTTGTTGTACTCCAGCATTATTTGCCGAGTTAGTTCTCTTTGAGAGCGTTGTTGTTGGCTTCTGTGGTGTTGAAGGTAGATGAAGACAATTTTTTGCTTATCTGTGTTTTTTTATGATTAAATATGTAATTTAATGAACTGTGTTTGCGTGATTTCAAAATACAATCGAGTGCCTAGTTTTATATACGGTGGATGCTGAGATTCGCATGGTATTAAATGCGTCACCTGCATTTTTATTTACTACCGTATTAATGGGGACGGTCAGGGGGAGGTGAAATGGAAGTGATTTTAACTTTTTTTATTTCTGAGTTTATTATGTAATTTTTTTATCCGACGTTTCATTTCCCTCCATTTTCTGTTCTGTATATATATATTTTGTCTTTCTTCATGCACATTACTTAGTCGACGCACAAAGTCCTTAAATCCCCCATATATCCCAGACCTAAATTTAATCTTCTCATCTTTTTAACCTAAAAAAATGGTGTCTTCTTCATCTAACTCTAACTGTGCGTCTAAAAACGCAGTCATGCAAATTGTTAAACAAATGCATACGAAAGAATCGAAGGATGATCGCATAATGCGTAATTCTTTCGCCATGATCAGGGGTCTTACTGTCAACAACATCCAAGGCCACATCAGGATGCTTCAGGAGCTTGTGAATGAGCCGGAGTCCGTGATTAAAGAGGCTACTTCTGAGTATATTACTCAGCAGCTGGAGCTGAAGGAGGAGATGCATACCCTCCTTAGTGGTGTTGTCGACAACACCATTAAGAAGGGTAAGGCCATGGTGGAGGCTGCTAAAATATTTAAGAAGATTTAGGCACCCATTTTTTTTGGGTTTTTTTGATGTTTTTATGAAGTTTTTTGATCTTTTCCACTTGTAAATGTTTATAAATATTAATTTATGGCACTATTTTCTTTTTAATCTATTATATGCTTTTGAATTATTTTGTTTGCGTTATTTTATTTGAACATCATGCGTTATTTTATTAAGTGTGAAATCAGGTGGTTTTTGTGAGTTTTTTTGGAGTGTATGCGTGATTTTTAGAACAACGTGCGTGATTTTTACATACAATGCGTGAATTTTTAAGTATCTTAGGCTATTAATACGTGTTTTTTTAATAGGTGCGATTATGTTCTGTGTGTTTGCATTATTTTTATTAACAACATGCATTTTATTTAAGTGTAAGACAGGTAGGTTGTGTTTTTGTGAGTTTTTAGAGTGTATGCGTTATTTTCTTATAGAATATGCGTTATTTTTATCTATAAAACGTAAGTGTGCATTATTTATTGGAATACATGCATTTTTTAATAAGTGTAAGACATTTTTAGTAGGTTTGTGTTTTTGTGAGTTTTTAAAAGTGTATGCGTGATTTTTATTTCAAGTATGCGTTATTTGTTTAAAAGTTAAAGGTTTGCATTGTTTTTTGTGTTGATGCGTAATTTTTTTTTTGCGTATGCATGTTTTCATTTATTGTTGAAAAGACTTTAATACCTTTTTTAATGACTCCGCGTTCTGTTTTTTAAATAAGCGTGTTTTATTTTAGCGTTGTCAGATAAAAAAAAGCCCACATATGAGCGGCGGAGATCCCTTCGCACACTTCGCACGGAAAACGTCTTTTGTACAATAACTTTCCCCTATATATATATATATATATTATATATATATATATATATATATATATAGGGAAATGATCATGCGAAAACGCATACATTTTGCGAAATCGCGAAAACCATCTTAAAACCAACATAACTTTTTCATACGTTAATATATTTTTTAAAATATTTTCACCAAAAGTCTTATAATTATGTTATCTTTAATTCTATAAAAACAAAAAATAAAATTAATTTTTTTTATTTTTTATTTTTTTCTGTGATACACATGTGTATCACAAAAAAATAAAACTCATACTTTAGTATGAGTTAATATTTGTTTTCTCTAAGACGCACTATATGTGTTATATTTCTGTCATTTTTTTTGTGTTTTTTTTAATGATACACATGTGTACCACACCAAAAAAAACCCTCATATATGTGGTATACATTACTAGTTTTAAAAGGAAATTGTACCATAAGTCTTATAGTTATGTTATCTTTATATCTAATGAAAAAATAACACTTTATAACTTTTTTTAATTATATGTTACACATGTGCACTATGTTTCATTATCATTAGTACCATAAATGTTTTAGTGTTTTTAATATGTTTTTAACATAAGGAGTATTTTACACATGATAATTCGTTTTTGTGCAGTAGCAATGATGATGATACACATGTGTATCACACGAAAAAAAACCGTTAATTTTTTTTAGTATTTGTTTCCAGAATTGAAGATAACGTAATTCTAAGACATTTGGTGCCAATTTTATGAAAAAACATTACGTATGAAGAAGTTATGTAGGTTTTAATATTGGTTTTCGCGTTTTCGCAATATAAAGGGTTTTCGCAGGATCCTTCCCATATATATATATATATATATATATATATATATATATATATATATATATATATATATATACAAATCACAAAGTTTATAGTGAGGTTGTTTACTATTAGGTTCCGGCGAATAAGTAAATTACACATTGATATGCATTATATTTTATTTGAACATCATGCGTTATTTTATTAAGTGTGAAATTAGGTGATTTTTGTGTGTTTTCTGGAGTGTATGCATGATTATTAGAACAACGTGCGTGATTTTTACATATAATGCGTGAAATTTTAAGTATCTTAGGCTATTAATGCGTGTTTTTTTAACAGGTGCGATTATGTTCTGTGTGTTTGCGTTATTTTTATTAACAACATGTGTTTTTTTAAGTGTAAGACAGGTAGGTTGTGTTTTTGTGAGTTTTTAGAGTGTATGCGTTATTTTCTTATACAATATGCGTTATTTTTATCTATAAAACGTAAGTGTGCATTATTTATTGAAATACATGCGTTTTTTAATTAATGTAAAGACATTTTTAGTTAGGTTTGTGTTTTTGTGAGTTTTTAAAAGTGTATGCGTGATTTTTATTTCAATTATGCGTTATTTGTTTAAAGGTTAAAGGTTTGCGTTGTTTTTTTGTGTTGATGCGTAAATATTTTTTGCCTATGCAGGTTTTCATTTAATGTTGAAAAGACTTTAATACTCTTTTTAATGACTCCGCGTTCTTTTTTTTTAAATTCATTAAGCGTGTTTTATTTTAGCGTTGTCAAATAAAAAAAAGCCCGCATATGAGCGGCGAAGATCCCTTCGCACACTTCGCACGGAAAACGTCCTTTGTACAATAACTTTCCCTTGAATATATATATAATTGCGTGCGAAGGACTAATTGCGTGCGAAGGGATCTCATACCGCTCATCTGCGCGTGTTTTTTTTATCTGACGGCTTATAATTAATTTAATGGCTTTTTTCTCGGAGAATTAAACAAAAAGGGTAGCGACGTCATTTTACCAAAAAGGCGAACGTATTAGAACCCGTATCACGCAAACATTTCAAAAACCATCACCAAAAAAACGGAATCAAGCAGGCCCTGAAGTAAAATTCAAAAACCATACGATTCTATACTCTCTGAAACCCTACTACAATGGAGAAAGCAACAATTTCACCGAAAAAAGATTGAAAAAACAATTAAACTTTTATAGAATAAATCTATACAACATATGATGCTGAAATACATTTTACGTGAGGTGCAATATTTGAATAGTTTGATTTTTTAGCTTGCGTGAAATGTTTTACACTATTTGCGTGGATTTTGAACCACTTGCGTGATTACTCTGAAAAACTAGCATCATGAAAATATAACTTGCGTAATTTTAAACATATGCTTGCGTGATTAATTTTATACACTATTTGCGTGGATCTTGAACCACTTGCGTGATTTCAGTGCAAAAGTTGGCTGAGTTGAGGAAGAAAGTTATACCAGAAGGTCACAATGATGATGATGACTTTCAAACACCTTTGAAAAAGAAAAAAAGAAAAGCAACAACAAAGGATGATAAAGAACAAAAAAAGAAGCCTAAAACACACCCACAAAGGCAAACCAGATTTGTAGAATACACAAACAAGAACATAACAATGAGGTGCTCTATTGAAAATCTTACTAATGCAATGAAGAATTTTGATGAGAATCAGAGAAAATCAATAGATGAAATTGGCTTCTCAAGTGCTTTAAATCTGACAATAAAAAATCACGCAGCTGTATTGGGCTACTGGTTGGTCAAAAACTATGACATAGTTAATCATGACCTAAATGTGGGCAGACACAAAATCAAGGTAACTGCACAAAAAGTGCATGAGGTTTTTGGAATCCCTATGGGGAAAATAAAGGTAATAGAGAAGAACAAACCAAGAAAGGGATCAAGCAAGTCAACTGATGACTTCAAAAACCAATTCGACAAACCAGGAGTATCAGTTGCTAATGTCATTGATGTAATGAAAGACCAAACTCAAGGAGGAAGAATGTTCAAGATAAACTTCCTTGTTGTTTGGAATACAGTAATAGCCTACATCACAAAATCCACAACTGTAAATCAAAGGTTCCTGATCAGTATTGATGATATGTCTGAAATTAAAAACATGGACCGGTGCAGTTATATGATTGATATGCTAGACATGACTACAAAAGAGTGGCATGAGGATCAATTTAATGGTCCTTTGATCTTCCTCACGGTATGTTTTACTAAAAAAAGTGTATAATATGTTTATGAGAAAGCAATAGAAAATAATGTTCACTAATGTTTTTAAACACGGGTGTTGTACACACACGAATGGCAAAAAAGGCACAAGGCAATAATTCATCCACAACAAACACTAGCAATACTGTACATTTCAGATAGAACCTTAGAGGTGATGCAGGAATATTTGTATAATAATGGCCCGCTAACTGATGTGAAAGATCAAGATGATGAGGATGCTAATGTCAGAAAAGAAAAGGATGCAGCAACATCCCTGCAAACAATGAAGATAGCTGAAGTGGTGCAAACCTCACCAAAAGTAATGAAAGCACCTGAAGTGATGGAAACATCACCTCAAGTAATAAAAGAAAGTGATATGGTGGAAATTTCAACTCAAGAGAAGAAGAATAATGAGGATCAACAACCTGTAAGTTTAAACGCATTTACAAAAAAATCACGCATGTATTAAATAAAATGACGCATGTATTAATTAAAAATCACGCATGTTATAGTTATAAAGTAACGCATGGTATGAATATAAAATTTATAGCAGGTTTCTCAGAGAGGTAACATGGAGAAGAATGTTGATGATCAAATACACTATGATTTCTCAGCAGACTATAAGATTGATGAAGATGCAAACTTCCTCTCTCCCGCATTAAAAATAAAAATGCCAGTAGGAACTTTCACCCAAAGTGTTATAGACTACTACATCACACCCACCCAAAAAGATACACAGACAGAAGAGAATGTAAGTTTTCATCCATATTGTAAATTAAGAAAATCACACATGCTTTAAAAACAAATAACGCATCCTATATAAAAATCACACATGTGTTTCCTACTAAATAACGCAAATATATTACCATATCTAAATAGGAGTGGATGACATAAATAGATCAACACATGCTGGTGTTCGATAAGGTTGTGGCTGACATAACAAGTTTGATAGAATATAGACGAATAAAACACGGTGAAAGCTACACCTACATTGAAAAATGTGAAGAGTGGAAGCAAAAATTGCAAAGTCTATCACAAAGTCTAGAAGGTACAACAGAACAAACTGATCCAAAGATATTAGAATTCAACATAGCAGAGGAAGAAAACAAGGGTGGTGATGAAGAAAATGTTGAGGTTGATACTAATGTTGAATGGAGAGAAAGGTAAAAATGGAAAGGATGATTAAAATAATGATGCTGGAGATGTTGAACCTGATGATGGTGGAATTCAAACTGAACAGAAAGGTAAAAATGGAAACACCTTCCATAATTACATAATTGCTAACTATAATAATGCAAATGACCATTTCAATGAAAAAAACAGAAGGAGAGAAAGAAGATGATGAGGAAGCAAATGAGCAAGTACATGTGACACATCTGGAGGAGCAGCTAGAAAACACTGAAACAACCCAAGGTAATAACACATGTTAATAATCTTTCTAACAAACTGAACAGAAAGGTAAAAATGGAAAACACCTGCCTGAATAACGCAATTGCTAACTATAATAACGCAAATGACAATTTCAATGTAAAAAAAGAAGGAGAAAAAGAAGATGATGAAGAAGCAAATGAGCAAGTAGATGTGACAAATCTGGAGGAGTAGATAGAAAAAACTGAAATAACCCAAGGTAATAACGCATGTTAATAATCTTTCTAACAGTTTGATATCTAATTTTATTTTATTTTTAAAAATGAAGAAGGTAACAAAGATGTGGTTATCAATGATGACACAATTCAAGGGGGGGGGGGGGGCTCAACCTCAAGCATCACGGATAGAAGGTAATTATGAGCAAGTAGATGTGACACATCTGGAGGAGCAGATAGAAAATATTGAAACAACCCAAGGTAATAACGCATGTTAATGATCTTTCTAACAATTTGATATCTAATTTTATTATTTTAAAAAACGAAGAAGGAAACAAAGATGTTGTCGTCAATGATGACACGATTCAAGGGGGGACTCACCCTCAAGCATCACAGATAGAAGGTAATTACGCAAATGCATATTTATTTTTCAACTTTCATAAAAATAACCCTATTGGACTTTGATAAAAAAAAACAGATTCTACAAAAGAAACAAATGAAGTTATCTCTTTGATACAAACAATGCCATTCCTGCAACCACATACTGTACTGGAAGTATAGAATCAAAACAAAGAAGAAGCTCCAAAGGATGCTGCTGAAGAAAAAAAATATAAAAAAAACTGAGACAAATTTGCTACAAAGTGAGGAGAAGGATAAAGAAGAGAATGAGGAGAACCAAGGTAACTAAAAAAAATTTGTATTCATTATGATATTAAATTTTGAAAATAATCACGCATAAAAGCGTAAAAAATGAATTAAAAAAACAGAAGAGAGCAGTGAAGCGGATGAGGAAAAGAAGGATAATGATAAAACTCCTGAAAGGGTGAAATTTGATGAACGAGAAAGTCAATATAGCCCAAGAACAAAAAGAAGGAGAAAAATGGCCTTTGCACTTAGGTCCCCATACTACAGAAAAATAGTTGAAATAACAACTAAGCTGCAAGTATTAGAAAAAATGATTGCGGATTGGATGTTCACCGATCGAAGATGAACTGTAAGAATGTATCCATCTTAAATTTGTCACAAAAACAAAATAAAAAAAATTTCACAAACAAAATGACATGTTTTTTTATAACTTATGAAGATATGTTGTGTATGAATCAAACTATGGAACAATAATGTATAAAGCTGTATTGGAAAGATTTCATCCTGGAATCTACGTACACACATATGCTCTGGATACATATATAGAGATATTAAATGATGAAGAGCAACACAGAAAGCAGGACCAACCAATGAGATTGTTTTGCCTATCCACATTGCTGGTACAAAAAAAGAATAATAAAAATAACGCAACTTATATAAAAGAAATCACGCAACAACATATTTTGATTGCCGATTTAAACTTTTTTTGCAGTCTGATGTACTCTACATCAAAGAACAGTATGATGATGATTATAGGCAAAAAATCTTTACAGACAACCTGCACAAACACGTAGAAAGATTGTGGATGTCTTCACTACGGAACGTGGATCTATGCTTTATTCCGATTCTAATGAGCGAACACTTCTATGTAATCTGTTTCGATATCAGAATTGGAGCTGTCAACTTGTTAGACAACATGGTGGATCGGAAAAAGTTTGAGAACAGATATTCAGGAGTCCCCCACAAAGTGGTAATTCTTTATCACGCAATATTTACTTAAAATAACGCATTCTTTGAAAAATCACGCACCGTTCAAATAAAAAACAACGCATTGTGCCATAAATTTGCAGCTTAAATGTTTGAAAGGCTATCTGCAAAGCACAAAACATCCTCATCATATGTTGTTCGACCATGGAAAAATCGAAAGGGTAAAAATGAAATGGAGAACAACGAAAAACTTTGTTGATTGTGGAGTATTCACTATAAGACATATGGAGACTTTCTTTGGTGATGTCAAGTGGGAATGCAATTTTGCTAAGGAGTCAGATCCGAATTATGTGCAGAATAAACAGTTGATTGAACTGAGAAACAAATATGTCGCAAAAATCATTCTCTCCGACACAAATAATTTGAAAGCAGACTTCGTCATCAAAGCCAAAGCCCACTGGAGAATCTTCGGGGAACACATGGATACAAGTGACCAAAAGAAATCGACAATTAATCTTATCAACGAGAGAGTACAAGTAGCAACTAGTTGAAAAACATTTGTTTGTATGTTTAAGATTTGGTAGATTTATCAAAAAATTAGTTCTCTTATTTTCACGCATACTATACAACGCTATTACGCATGCTATAATTATAAAATCTCAGTATCCCGTAAAAAAAAGAACATAACTTCAAAAAAATAGAAATTTGACTTTCTGTAATCACGCATGTTTCTTCAATTTTGACGCATGAAGAAACTAGATATAAATCAGGTTACAACAATAACGCAACAATATCTAATTAAAAACACACGCTGTGACGTGATCTACCGTCTATTTTAATTAAAAAAAATTTAAATCAACAAAAATGCCCCTCCGCGTCCAGAAAGAAAATGCCACGCGTCGGCCTCTCCTTCCTTCGCTCGCTTCGCACGAAAAAAAAGCCTTTGTATTTGAACTTTCACCTATATATATATATATATATATATATATATATATATATATATATATATATATATATATATATATATATATATTTGAAGCTAGAGGCCCGTGTTTTTGTTAATTTTTTTTCCGTTATTACGCTTTATTAGACCAATCACACACCACCAACAAGTTCTGTAGTTCAGCATCTTCTTGCTACGTGTCTCTTGATAACCATCTTAATCTCTCTCTTTTGCAATCACAGAGAAAAGGAGTTCCTTCAAGAATAGCCCTAACTTCTGTCACTAAACGCTCAACCCTTCAAAGCGACGGTGAAGATAACCAAATCCTCGCAGTTAACAACAAAGAAGATTACGAAATCTCCAGATCGAGCGAAGTCACATTTATTGATTGTTTTTTATGTTTTGTTTGTTGTGATTCTCTGTATTTATGGGTTATTGATATCGCCCCTGTGTTTCCTCTTTCTTTATACCAGTTCTTTTGCTTCAATAAATTTTTTTAGGTCTTTAAAGCTTTCTAATTGGGGTTTTTTATGCCTCACTGTACTTACGATTTAGGGTTCAAAATTGACTAATTCATGTCACTGCAGGTGCGTTGTTTTTCATCCTCTTATGATGTGCATGTGTATGTGCATGTTTTCTAATTGGGCTTTTCGATGCCTCACTGTACATGCAATTTAGGGTTCCAAATCGACTAATTCATGTCACCGCAGGTGCGTTGTTTCCATCCTCTTATGATGTGTATGTGTTGAGTTTGAGTAACAATAATTTTCCAAAGGAAGTTTTTACTATGCGTTTGAAATTAACGTTGCAAGTTCATGTTCCCCTGTCAAGGATATAGACTTTAGGTCTTTTTCTTTTGTTTGCTTTTCTTCTTAGTTGGGATCATTCATGTTTGTTATGAGAGTTATGGTGTTTTCCTATGTTGTCGACTTCCGGGAGTTCTTGGTTAAAACATGTGTCAATTTCCTCTTCTGGGTTTCAGATTTGGTTACGCATGTTGAATAGCATTAAAATGTTCATGGAATTTGGGAAAATTGTTTTCTTGCTTTATTCCTATGCTATTGCATACTTGGATTGTTGTTTTTATATGATCTAAGGATATTAGCTTAGAAATTAAATCGCAACTAAATGCCTCTTGAAAGTGTTACGAAAATTTACCTAATTCTTCGTGAGGCTCAAGTTAGATTATGCCATGGTTATCTACAATTTAAGATATTATATTGTTGTGGAATTTATTTGGTAATAAAACAAATCATACATAATTTTTTTGTTGCCTTCTGGCACAACTATTTAGGTAATTTGGGACTGCATAATCAGTTATTATCTAACTTGGGACTGACTGATCAAAAATGTGATTTAATTTGAGACCAAACCGACCACAAATGTGATTTAATTTTGTTGAATTTCATATGGTTTCTTTGTTTACAAATGTACTGCAATTGTTTAGTGCAACCGTCATTTTCAGTTACATTGCTCTTCCGGTTAGTATTCTACATTACTTTCTCCTGTTTATGCTTTGTTTTTCTTAATTTCTATGACTTTGATTGTATTTGTTACTTCCTTCATGCATGAATTAAGTTTTATGAAAGGTCTTGGCAGTAACATCAACAAAAGTGTAACATCAACAAAAGTTACACAATACCAAAGTATGTTTCTGTTAGTAACTTATGACTAAAGATGCAGTTTATCAGCTTCTTAAATCACATTAATATGACGTTTGAAATCATGGTCATGTAACCATTGCATTTGAAAGACAAGTCTTTTATTTATTTATGTTTTCCGATCACCAATCGTGTGTATTTGATTTATTTGTTGGTTTTCTTTTGTCATTGCAGATTGGAGTGTCCCTGGTCTGTTGAAAATTCCATAGTGTTTGATATGTCTTTTTCTATTTTCTCCTTTCTCACTTTATTAGCCTTGCTTAAATATACATGAAAAAATGTACATTCTGTTAGGAGGCATACACTATGGTTCTCTCAATTAGTTTGAGATTACCATTGTCCTTATATGTACTAGGATGTGATAATTGCAAAGGAATTATTACTGCATTTTGCAAACTTAATGTCGAGTCTAATGTCTAACTTTGAAGCTATAGCCTTTTTTTAATGCATTAAATTATGCAGTTTCCTATTGCAGTCTCCAACTACAGTGAATTTATCTTTTCTCATAAAAAATAAGGTTCATTGCAGTGTGAAAGTACCTAGGGACATGTCCAAAGTTCTAATGCTAACTATAAGCGTACCCAAATCTATAGCTATGTCTTCTCTTTTCCATCAATTCAGTTGTGAGCTCCCCTGAGTAGGTTTAGCTTCTTTTCATTTTCTCTTATAGTTTTAGGTCAATTTTAACTGTATTTTGTTATCTTTTGGTTATAGTTCCTGCACGTTGTTGCTGTAGTTTCACTGTGTCTGTGGAAAGCAATTTATCAAGGTTAGTTTTCTTCTCCTTTCTAATAAATTTTCTTAATATCAGTTTTTAACAGGTTGAAAAACACTGACTTCCATAAATTTCTAATATTTGGTGTTGAAATTTTTTCTAATGTGCTTATGCTTATCAGTTTTTTGTTCCTAAGAGCCTTATTTAGGCTACATTGGTTTTCTTAACAACACGTAAATCAATGCGTCCATAAAAAAATCTATACGACACTTTAGGTCACATATATTTGACTGAAAAATATATAGGCCATTCTTATTCATTATAAGATAGGAAATCATCTTTACAAACATTGTTCTTAAAGTAAATACCACTATCTAACAGTTATAAATCTTCCATATGTGTAACAGTTTTAAAGTTCAATCAACAACTGATAGTTATCTTTTGTTTGTTACTTAGGTGGCGTTTGGTTCGCGGAATTCAATGGAATTGGAATTGATACCTTTTCCTTTCAAAATTATTCTTGATTGGGTAATACTGGAATTTGAAATGCAATGAATTCCTTTAATCAATGGAATTTGTGGTCATGTAACTTTCCTTCATAAAAGTGAAGGATTTCTAAGGAATGTTGAAATAGTACTAAATTTCATTGATTAAAAGTATTCATTGCATTTCAAATCCTTTCGTTATCCAATCAAGAACAATTTTCAAAGTAAAAAGTATCAATTTCAATTCCATTGAATTCCGCGAACCAAACGCCACCTTAATATTTGAAATGATGTATCATTCATATAGTTTTATTTAATGTTGTGATTGTTTGGTTCAACTTACAACACATGCAAACTCCTATAACCTCAACTGTACACTTACTGACCTATACTAATTTCTAAATTGCAGATGAAAAACAACCCAGCCCAAGAAAAGACCAAAAGAAAAAGAAGAGGAAACGATCATACATGATGTTTGCCACACATGCGAACAACCTTTCATAGCAATTTGACATATATAGACTAACACAAGGCAGTGGCTGAAATACTATAACTGACATTGCAGCAGACCATATACACACACAAAAAGTTGACCCGCCGCAACGCGTGAGCGGGTCAATTTCTAGTATATATATATTCGTAAACTATATGTATATATATATATATCTTTACCAATTTAATTATCTCATAATTAAATTAATCCACAACTAATTAATTATCTCATAATTAATCTATTTACGTTTTATAAATAAAACTTCTACCATGTTTATTATTAATCGCGAATATGTTAATTAAATTAACATTCTTGTTCGTTGCCCAAAGTGTAACTCTTTTGTATCGGATCTCAATAGTTACGTTAATATTATACGACGATCGGACACTAAATAACCAACAAACTCCCATTTCACTACAAAAAAAAGTGTCATTCCGTGGCACAAAAAATGCCACTAAAAGCCTTTTTGGAATCTGCGGCACAAAAGAAAAGTGCCATTAAAAATGGTGACACTAAGCCTTTTAGTGGCACTTTTCTAATGTGTCAGGCACACTTTTAGGCTTTAGTGGTACTTTTTTTTGCCACAACTAAAAAAGACTATTGTGGCAAATCTTTTGTGCCACTAAAAGGTTATTATAGTTATCTATTTATAGTATATTTAGTGGCATTTAATCTTTTATGCCACTAAAAGATTATTATAATCTCTCTCGGACACATCTATATATACTAATTTTAATGACACATTGCAACAAAAACAACATTATTTACATTATAAAATATAGAATAAAATATCAATTAAACGATTAAATTGTAAATGTTGATCCAAATGTTTACAAAAGTAATTTTAACATTCAAACATGTTTCTATTTTCAAATGTTTACACAAATAGTTTAAACATTCAAACATAGCTATCACTCCTCATCAACCATAAAAACATAGCTTCAAAACCTCTCATTGTGTCCACCCTATCATCATCAACCATATAACTAAGCATTAGTACAAATTTAAAGTCAACCCGTATTATTTACGCATTTACAAATTATAATTTTAATTCGTGCGTACTAGTTTTCTTGTTATGTATCATCATATTCTTTATATATCATACCTCTTAAAACATGTCATTGTTACCCATGTCTTGCTCTTCATATGCTTACACTTAAATTATTAAAAACTTGTATGAAAATACTTCAAAGAATTGTTATCTCCAAGTACATACATAACAACCTAATAACGTTGCTATTTGATGTTCACTTCAAAATGCAAACAGGTCAAATGGGTAAGGAAATAGAACCAAGCCATCGTGTTATTAAAAAGTAGCTCAAAAGGCAACTAATAAATGGGAGAAACACAAATAAACAGTTAAAACTTACCCATTAACATTAGTTTCTAGAGTTTCCAATCAGAACATATAGTTTTTGGGCTGGTTTGTTAGTGATTATGAGCAGTTTCAATCAGAACATATAGCTTTGTGGCTGGTTTGTTGGTTATTATGGATTACATGAAATGGGCTGATGGGTGGTGCAAGAAATCATAATTTCTAATTATTGATCATTATAAACTAGTTCAAATAGTTAAAAGTCTTACATCTTTAAAAACAACAAACAATATGAATTGTCCAAACGGCTTTCTTGCCCTGTGAAATGGAGATATTTGCAACAACATAAGCACATCTATACATTGCAACATAGTTAAAAAAAAGTAACAAGTAACTACCATTATCGTTATGACTTCTTGAAGATGGTGATATTCGGTTAAATGATAAAGAGTTGTTATGGGGTGAAGAACCAAAACTAGGGACCTAAAACATATAAATGAAACAAATGCTAGTACATAAACACATAAAGGCAAAAAAAATCAAATAATGGTTCATGCATGTACTTACCTGTACGTTCAAATTGCTAAGAACCGGTGACAAATTAGCATTGGGGATATGATCTTGGATGATCATAACCATATGACTAACAACTCCCTTTAGCTGCTCAATATTTTCTGAAGCTGCCGAAGCTGCACCACTAGTATTAGTTTTTATGGCTGGAATTCTTCCAACTAATCAAATGTATCCACTTTTCTCCAGACCCTTTACTTTTTATTAAGCATCCTTTGTAAATTCATCTTGATTTCCAGGTGTGTTTGTAGAGGCATTTGCAACTTTTTCCAGTCAGGCCTAAAAAGGTAACCATAGAAAAATTAAACACGTCAATGATATATAGAACCATTAAGATAAATGGGAACATTAAGATATATTACCATAACATGAGAAGCTTCATCATCAACGATAGTCCCATCTTTACGGGTTCAAGTTGTTACATACATTTCTCCCCGTGTTGGATATGCACCATTATTATTCACCGCCTATAATTAATGTTTAATTTTTTTTAGTAAAGGAAATAAATAAAAAATACAATAATTAATGTCAAAAATAACTAGAATAATACCATTTCATGAGCACGTCTTGCAAACTACTTTGTCCGACTAACATGAGGCTCCTTCATCTTTGAGCGGCTCAATCTTTTAACATCACATGTAGTCTATGGTAAACAGTATAATAAAACATGTTATATATATAGTTATATACGTTGTATAAGAGATCAAATTAACACATCACTATTACCTGAAATTTTGGAGTAAACCAACGAGTAACAAGTTCTTTAAATTGAGATTTATCCACTCTCGTGTCTTTGTTAATTTCTTTTGCCACGATTTCATCAATAGTAAGGCTTGGATCATATGCACGTTCCTTTAAATAACCTTTCCACGCTTTCCATTTTCTTCCCATGCTATGGAAAAACCATTATTTAATCTTTTTTTGTTTCATTTGGATGAATAACAAATTTAGACTGCAACAAAAATAAATTATATATATAAGCATTCAGATCTAACAAATCATTAGACTCCTGTGTTGTTGGGTTGTTAACCTTTAGAAAACAAATTGGTTTTTATAAATTTCAAAGAAATTCATATTGGGTGATTGTTGACTTTTTCAGTCAATGTGTTGACTTCGATTGACCAAACAATCACTCGATGGGGCAATATGGAAATATTGATATTTCGGTCAATGGGTTGACTTTACTGGTCAACTATTGATCATATATGGTTGAGTATATGTTAGAGCATGTTCCAGGTGTGGTCGTTACTGTGCGAATTATGTAATAGTCTAGATTGTGAATTAGGTTAGGTTGCCAACGTACCATGCAGCATACCAATTGGTACGCTACTTGCGTCCCAAATGGTACGCTAAGTAGACTGGTACGTTGGGCAGTGCCACCTATAAATAGCTGGAGTCTAGCTGAGCAATGTAGACTTCTGGTCATTAGGTCTTGTGTTGAGAGAAGAGGTATATCCAACCTCTCCCAGTGCTTCATTGATGTATACTTCTTCGGTTTTAACCATTCGACACAATTGATGACTAGATTCTCCGTCTCTATCTTTGTTATGATCTGGAAACGAACCGTTACGTGTTTTAACAGTGGTATCAGAGCCGTTGGCTCAATTTCCAGATCTTATTTTCGTTTTTAAAGATTTTGAGAAGTTAAAAGGTCAAATTAGGTGAGATTCAGTGATGTTTTGATCAAATTTTATTCAAAAGAGTGTTCCTGAGTCAGTTTCGCACCTAATATGAGTGATAGAGTGAAGAAATTTGACAAATTCTGAATCTGGAGTGGAATTCGTGCGTTTCAGAATTGGTACGCCGGTTAAACATGTTAAACACTATGGTACGCCCTTTATATCTTCATCCACCGTACTAGGAAACTCATCGAATGTACCAAAATGGTCCGGAGCGGTTATTTTTGGTGCGCAGCGGTTACTCCGTACCAAAATGGTACGGTGCTGACCAAAATGGTCCGTTGACTTTCTGGTACATGGCAATGGTATGTTGTTTAATGGTTCATCAAGCACGACCCCAGCCAGGGGCTCTGCCCCTTGGACCCCTCCAGGGGCTGCCACCCCTTGGACCCCGCTTCTCGGGGTGCCCTCGAACCCCTGTTAATCAGTAATAAACATTTGGGGGATATTTTCAAGAAAGGCGAAGAGGTCATGGGAATTTCAAAGAGCTAATCAGTTATCGAGTTTACCCTTGATTCGGTAGTTGTGCATTTAAAATGAAGAGTTACCAGATTCCGATGCTTATCATGAATTAGTCGTTGAATTTCTGAGAAAGATGTTTGTGGGTAGTCATTGTTTTTTATGATGGACAGAGATTCATGAACACTTGTTTCTAACGATCGACAGAGATTCAGAGACATGGATATGATTACTTACAAAAAGTGAAGATATAATGTAATTCCATTGCGAGCTACTTGAAAAACACATTGCTTGTAGGGTTGGAATCAGGAATTGAATATGTCACATGTTTAGGGGGAAATTGGGACCCTTGTAAATTTCAAAATTTTATTTGATGAATATGGAAAATATGAATATTCAAAGCAATCAGTTCAGGGATGATGATGATTTGTGATCTTCGTGAATTGGTAGTGTGTTCTAATGTTTGTGCGAACCGCTATGTCAAAGTTTTCAGTTATGGTTTGGAACTCTCTGTCATATGCCCGATGCTTTCTTGAGCTGTGGAGACTTGGTGAGATTCCAGTCTATAACGAGGTATACGTTTACCGGAGTAATATATTAGGAGAGACTTAATGCTGAGGGGGAATTTCTGTGATTGAAGATTTTGAAGATGTTGGTTTTCATAAAGATTAGAGCACGTTACAAATTTCTGAAGATTATTAATTGTTCTCAACATGCTGTGTTGTTCGTGGATGTCTTTATAGTTTCCGGGAAATGACTTATGAAGTGAACCATTATATTATGTTGGTTCTGAAAGGATGGATGTGCTTTATCCTAGGGGGAACTTTATTGGTTGTGGAGATTGTACAACATTCGAACTGTTTCCTGCATTCCTAAAATTCAGTCAAGTGGAGTTTGCTCAAGATCGAGATTTCAAGATGTAGCAGACTGACTGCTGACGATTGCTGGAAGATAAAGACCTACATTCGACAGTAACGTCCAAGGGAGAATTTGTTAGAGCATGTTCTGGGTGTGGTCGTTACTGTGCGAATTATGTAATAGTCTAGATTGTGAATTAGGATAGGTTGCCAACGTACAATGCAGCATACCAATTGGTACGCTAGCTGTGTACCAAATTGTACACTAGGTAGACTGGTACGTTGGGCAGTGTCACCTATAAATAGGTGGAGTCTAGCTTAGCAATGTAGACTTCTGGTCATTAGGTCTTGTGTTGAGAGGAGAGGTCTGTCCAACCTCTCCCAGTGCTTCATTGATGTATACTTATTCGGTTGTAACCATTCGACACAATTAATGACTAGATTCTCCGTCTCTATCTTTATTATGATCTGGAAACGACCTGTTACATGTTTTAACAGTATATATACCTTAATGAGTGAATACATATCCTCTTTGTTTTGTGTGGGAACCTATCTCCAGTCTGTATATTCTATGGAAATATTCTCACCCATCCTCACAAGCGTCCCAAGGAATTTAACAAGTTCATTACCTTCATCCCCAATAGGCTTTCCAAACTTGTTGAATGTAACAACTATTCTTTATGTACTATCCATGTTCCAAGTTTCGCCCTTTTTGTACAGCCTCTAACCTTTTTAGGAGCGCCTAACAAGTTCAAAAAAGCAAAACAAGTAAAAAACAGTTTGTCAACATTTTACATGTATTATATATATTAACAAAACACATTCAAACCACTATTCAGAGATTCACTCTACTTCATTTAGGCCAATAGGAAATAACCACTTCATTAAATGCTCTAATAGTATTAAGCCATCTCATTTGTGATGTGTGTAAATGTCATATACGCGTCTATCTACTTTCACCCTACCTCATTTCTTTCTCTCTTTATATATTCTCTGCTGCCTCTCTGTAGATTTCTTCTCCCACCAAAGCCTCATTTCTTTCTCTCTCTCTCTCTCTCTCCATTTCTTCTATGTAGATGCTACTTCACTCACTGCTCCAATCGTTACCTATTTCCGGTTACCAGTGAGTGTTTGAATGATGGTTGGCTTTAGGTGATGATGGTGGTGGCGGCGGCAAGTCGTGTTTAATGTCGCCGGAGCTTTAACCTAGCCTCTAAGATCTGGGTTTTCTCTTTCTACTCTCTGTTCCGATCATCTATGTACTTCTAGTGGCTGGCAATTATGATCACACAAATCAGTCTTTGTAGCGTTTCTTGTTGTGGCTGAGATTTTCTATGGCGTTTTTACCGGCGGTTGTGGTGTGGCCGTCAGTATGTTTTTTCTCCAGTCATGCCGATCGTAAGGTTCTATTATCGATGACATCGTAATTTGTTTCTTCACTTATGGTTGTTCGGCTTCATCAAGTTGCTAGGGTTTGTTACAGTTCTTGGTTGCGGCCAAAGCAGATGGGTTTTGATTCATTTGTTTTGTCATGTGGGTGACCTATTGGAATTTAATGGTTAACTTGCAAATTAAATGTTTGATTTGTGGGTTTTTGATGAAGCTTTTTCAGCATTAGGGTTATTCTGATGAATTGGGGCTTTCAACTGTCACGTGGCTCTGTCTATGATTTTTGAGAGAGGGAGGGGGAGGTGTTTGGAAAGAGTGAGGCTAAAAGGCATTGATCTTTTCATTTATTTTATTTCATATACAAAAAGAGGTAAAGGTTTGAGAAAGAGACATGGGCTAAAAAAAATTATTTCATATATCCTAACCTGTTTAAAAACTTAAAAGTAAATGTCAAGTAGTGGGTGTGGAAATAAAAATATATTAAAAAGGAAAAAAGTACTACAAAAAATGTGAAGTGCTATGTAGGCCGCAGTAACCTTTTGAGGCATCTAGAATGCTTTTTGTATCCATTTACATATTGTTCTGTATGGCTCTCTGTGTTATAGTTTTTTTTATATTTTGTGTTATCTGACATTTCTTTTACTTTAATTTTATCTATCAAAAAATGCAAAAACCCATTTCAAGTTTACACTTTTCATACGTTTCAAAATCAATACACGTTTAATGCTCGAGTTCTTTTATATACTTTTTATATGTAACAAATGATGTCACCGTCACAACGTGCCCATAATATCTATTATATACATATATTTGTTGGATTAAGTGTCTAAGTCCATAACTATAATTGATAGCAGCATATTCCTTTTGGGTGGCCCTCAAGACTCGATAAAAGTAGAATTAATAAATAAGGGAAAAGAGGAAAAATAGTTTATTAATTATTATGGTTAATAATTAAATGAAACTATTTAGGAGGCTAGTTAACGGTTTGGTTAATAGAAGGATTGAATAACATCTTATCAATAGTTAGTTGAGAAAAAAATTCTATCCCACATTGGAAATTTCGAAATCCTCCTTTTTGCCAAGGGAATTTCAAAATTCTCTATCCCACATTGGTGGGATAACTAAACTAAGGAGAATATCCAAGGCTATAAATAAGGGCCTTGGTGGTTCATTCCAATTCGCTCATTTGGCTTGAGTATTCGCCTCCTTCTTTCTCCCTCCTTGTGGAAGAACTCCTTATAGTTCATCCCACCTTAGTTAAATATTCTTTTTCGAGTCCTTGGGTGTGATCCCATCAGAGGCACGACGTTTGTGGTGCTAGCTTCCTTGATGTCGAGAAGGATTATTATAGTTGTTTACTACAACAACTAAGAGGTATGTAACCCTATCTGTCTTAGTAGTTTATGTATTTATTTTAATTGTTTGCTAGGGTTCATATTATGTTCATAGTTATAAGTTCAATAGTAAAAACATAGATCTTGTTTTAGGTTGCATGCACACTTAATTGTTTAAGTTTGCTTATAGTGCTTGAAACCCATCAATATTACATCTTTAATCTCACACAGATAAAATCCTTTAAAATCTTGGTATGTTAATTAAACTAATATAGATGAGCTATATATAGCCTTTACATTTAAAAGACTTTAATCAAATAAATTATGTTAAAATACTAAAATGATCATTAACTTTTTTTTTTCATTTCCAAATATAGAAGAACAATATTAGCATTTAGGGTTGAAATTAACTTTTAACCTATTGATATAAGTGGATATTACGCCTAGCTCGCCTAGCAATGCGCGCGGACACCTTTCTTGTTAACAACATTACAAATTGTCGTCAATTTTACCTTGTACTTCACTTGTTTGATGACTTTGAAATTCAAGAGCCTCGTGGTGGTCTTCAACATTGTGTTCAGCATGGTCGCACTTAGTAGATACAGAAGTGATATGTAGCTTCTTGCGCCTACCTTTTGGATCAGAACTTGTTTTCATTTGCATCTCATGTTGATTATTTCTATGTAGTGTATCGTTCATGTCTTCAAACTCATCACCTTGAACATCATCATATACTTAAAGCATAAAAAGCTCAAATATTAGAGACCAGAAAATACCTAGATAGCAGTAGTGGCTGCCCTACTGATGGTGGTGACGAACAATAAACATAGAAACATCAGCGGTGCAAACAGACCAGAAGCAAAACACAATTCAAAAGGAGGTTTTTTAGAACATGATACATCGCTTAAACTTAATTAGCAACCTTGTAAGCTTCAATAATCATCATTTAAAACCTTTCCTTGCCTAAGAGCATCAAGTCTATTAGCATTAGTAGGAGGTTGTTTAGAGCTAGAAACATCAATAGTAGCTTTCAAATCAGCAACCTTTGAGTTGTCACCATTCGGCTTAGAAGCAACCTTACTACCTGATGTACAAACACACATCAGAAGCAAAACACAATTCAAAGTTATAATTTATGAAAGAAAAAATGGACACTCTTGCTTGCTGATGAACTATAAAAGACAACAATAGCCAAAGTGCATCTCAACAATTAAATTTCATTAATACATTAGACAACAATTATAAGAACATGGAAATTAAACCTTACCTTGCCAAAGAGCATCAAATCTATGAGCATCAATAGGAGGCTGCTTAGAGCTAAAAACATCAATAGCAGAACCTTTCAAATCAGCACCCTTAGGCTTGTTAAAATTATTTAACAACGACATCGGCAGGTTTTGGGACCATAGAAGCAGCAAGATCCTTCACACGCTTAACAACACTCTCCCTTTGCATACTTATAAGCTAGCACCCTTCGTATTAAAACCATCATCATCCACCTCCATGTTTGCATTTATATTAGCTATGAAAGTGAACAAAGTTCATTTAATATTATAGAGAAGTAAACTGTGCAAACTTATGATATAAAGTTGGTTTTCTTTTAGGCTTCATATTAAATACAATTCTATAATCGCCATAGACACCCTAAAATATGATTAGAGAGAAAAAAACTTCATCCTTTAATTCATTGATTTCAATTACAAAATATGGAAGAGGATAAAAGAAAATCATAAAGGTCTAAACATGAAAAAGTATATATTACCATAAAATAAGAAGATATCCTATGATATTCTATACTCCCCCTCAAGATGGAGCATATAGATTTTTAATGCCCATCTTGCCAAGTAGAAATTGAAATTGGTGTGTTCCAAGACCCTTCGTGACTAGATCTGCAACTTGCATCTTGCTGTCGATGTTCATAGGTAAAATTTCTTTGGATTCAACTGTCTCTCGAATGAAGAAACAATCCATCTCGACATGTTTAGTTCTCTCATGGAAGACTGGGTTATTAGCAATATGACGAGCTGCCTCATTGTCACGGTATAATGCGTTACTGATGGTAATCAATAACTCCTTTAGTAATCATCGAACCCATAATACTTCACTGACCGTGGAAGCCATAGCCCTATATTCGGCTTCTACAAAGGAACGAGAGACAACTTATTGCTTCTTAGTTTTCCAAGAAATGGGCGCACCTCCAAGCATTAGCAAGTATCCCGTTCTTGAGCATCTTGTATAGGGACATCCAAGCCAATCTGAGTCACAAAAGGCAGTTAGAATCGACTCTCCGGCAGAAGCAAAAAGGATCCCTTGGCCCAGTGTGCCTTTTAAGTATCTTAAAACTCGATTCGAAGCTTCCATATGATTGCATCGTGGGTCACAAAAAATTGACTCAAAATGTTGACAGCATATGTAATGTCAGGGCGTGTAGCTTGGAGGTAAAGTAACTGACCCACTAATCGGCGATATTGGTCAGTGTCGACCCGTCGTTTTTGCCCTTGTCTAATTTTAAATTTTGTTCTATGGGGAAAGAACTTGGTTTGCATCCCATCATTCCACTATCTTCAAGGATGTCTAAGACATATTTCCTTTGACTCAGAACCAACCCATCAGATGATTTTGCCACCTCAATACCCAGAAAGTATTTTAATGGACCAAGGTCTTTAATGCTAAATGCTTTATCAAGTTGTTTCTTGGTGTTTTAGATCCGTTCATAATTATTTCCAACTATGATTACGTCATCCACATAGATTACGATTGCAACAAAGGACTCTTTTTCCCATGAATAAACAAGGAATGACCAGCCTTTGATTGGCGAAAATTTAAGGCCAAAGGGAATGTGGTGAACTTGTGATACTAGTTTCAACAAGCTTGCTTTAAACCGTAGAGAGACTTTTGTAAGTGACATACTCGTGTTTCACTTTCTTTAGAAAAGTCTTGAGGGATTTTCATGTAAACTTCCTCATCTAGATCGATGAAGAAACGCATTATTGACGTCAAGTTGGTGAATGATCCAGTTCTTCTTCGTAGCAACTGCCATCAGAGTTTGTACCGTTACAAGTTTAGAAACTGGGGAAAATGTATCGTGATAGTCCACTCCCTCCTTTTGAGTAAACCCTTTTGCAACTAATCGGGCTTTATATCATTCCACTTCACCACTAGGTTTGTATTTTATTTTGTAGATCCATTTTGAGTCGCTTGCACGCTTTCCTTTTGGTAAGTCCGTCCAAATCCAAGTGACATTCTTCTCAAGAGCTTTGATTTCTTCCTGCATGGCTTGTCACCAACATTCATCTTGTGACGCTTGCTTGAAACATTTTGACTCATTATCTGAAGTAATGGCTGTCAAGAATGCTTTGTGTTTATCAGAAAATTTTTCATAAGAAATAAGTTGGAGATAGGGTGTACCGTCGAGGCTTCTTGATTTGAGACGGGTTGTTTGTGATCAACTAAAGGGGGAAGCTTCACAATGTAGTCACTAAAATATTTTGGTTGAGATTTTTGTCTCGGATTTTGAGGCTCATTATCATGAATGTATTCATTCATAAAATTGAATTGGTCATCATAGGACCCTGCTTCCACGTTATTTGGCTCTTCCTCATTTTTTATTTCTATTGGGCCTGATTCAATATTTACAGGCTCATCAATAAGTATATCTTCACTATTATGGGCCTGATGGTTTCCAATGTAGATGGCCTCGATTGTCTCGACCGAGATGAACATTTCATGGCATTTGCAATCATGATCTTTTATGGGGCCCTCATCCCCATAATCCTTATCAGCTTTGATATTTTTAAAGGGGAAAGTTCTCTTCACAAAATAACACATTTCTACTAATAATGATTTTTTTATTTTTAATATCATAGACCTTGTATCCTTTGGTTCCTGTGGGATAACCCAAGAACACTTCTGGTTTACCGTTTTCTTCGAACTTGTCGCCCTTGGTATTGTGTTTTTGAAATAAACGAGACAACCAAAAACCATCATATGACTATAGTCAGGCGTTTGATTCCAAATCATTTCATAAGGAGTCTTGTTTTTAATTACTTTGGAAGGGAGACGATTAATTATGTACGCAGCGGTAAGGATGCATTCCCCCCAAAAACTTTTTGGTAGGTTTCCCTCAAACCTAAGAGCTTGGGCAGTTTCTAACAAGTGTCGATGTTTTTTTTCCATAACACTATTTTGTTGTGGTGTATGTGGATAAGTCGTTTCTAGTAAAATTCTCTTTTCATTGTAAAATGCGATCATAGTGTTGGACATGAACTCCCCACCATTATCGCATCTAACCCTCTTGATTTGTTTTTCAAATTAGACTTCGACCATTTTATAAAAGTCAACAAGACACTTGCTAGCATCACTTTTATGTTTGATACGAGAGACCCACACCGCCCTACTAAAATAATCAACTATCGTGAGGAAATAGTTTGCCTTTGTGTAGGACGGTACACGATATCCACCCCAAATATCACAATGTATTAAATCAAAAGTAGCATCGGTATTAATCATACTAATAGGGAAAGGTTTCCGGGAAAGTTTTGCCTTTGCGCAAGAATCACCGATTTTATTGGTAAGTGGAATTACCTTTGAAAAAATCGACTCTAGCAAGCTTCCCTTTTGGTGCGTGACCCAATCGTTTGTGCCAAGTATCAACACTAGTGGCCATTTCTCTTATTTCTTTGATCATCCCCGTTCCATACAACCCCTCTTGGTATTTACCCACTCCAAACAAGTTCCTTGTCCGTAACCTCTGCACAACACAAAAATCTTGAACGAAAGTTACAGCGCATTGAAGATGCTTGCTTATACGACTAACAGAAAGCAAGTTGCAGTTGAACTTTGGAACACAAAGGAACCCATGAACCTTAACTCCCCCTGGGAGTGTACATTCGCCCCTTCCCTTAACGGAAATGCCTTTTCCATTCGGTATAACAACCAGTGGTTCAACGAATTTTTTGTTTTTGTTTTTGAGGAGATCTGGTAATTGAGTTATGTGTTCGGTACAACCCGAAAATCAATGATCCACTCACCTTCTATATCTCCATTACCCGTTATGTTAGCGATACGTCCTGTTCCTTCATTGTCGTTTCTTACATTCTTTGGATACCTTCTTTCTTTCAGTTGGTTGGCGAAGCCGTGATCTCGTTTATGAGAGCCCTTGAATGTAGCATATTCGAGTGGTGTCCTTTTGTCAATAAAAATCAACCTTTGTCTCTCATCTACAACCATCCTTCAAGAGCGGTGATGGTTGAAACAAGTTGGAACTTTGGGTTTTAAACGTGGCTCTGATGCCATATAGAAAAAGATTATCAGAGGGGAAAAAAACTCCATCCTTCAATTCATTGATTTCAATTACAAAATATGAAAGAGGATAAAAGAAAATCATAAAGGTTTAAACATGGAAAAGTAAATATTAGCATAAAATAAGAAGATATCCTATGATATTCTATACACCCAAGATCTCTAATTATATTTTATGCATCTACTGTTATATTTTATGCAGGTCACTTGGCTTGATTTCTATTGAGTTTCTCAAGAGTAGTGTCTTTGCATTCTTAGATGGTTGAAATTCCTAAATACTTGATTAAATTTAACTTATGTTCTTTGTTGCAGACATGGTTCGTGGATGATATCCAAGAGGATTAATAAATTCCTTATTTTTGCAATTCGTGGGAGTGGCTATAGTGAGGTACATATTTATGTTGATATTCTATTTATATAATTCAAGATTTGCATGTGTGTATAGCTCTTTATTTTAAGTCTTTCGTTGTTGGTTAAAGGTTGTAAAGCAAACACGCACACAAATATGAAGCAAATAATGGGGATTGCTGCATCTGTTAATCAAAATGATCTTCGAATATATCTCCATAACAATTATGTAGTTATGGAAATTGTAAATTAATATGTTTGACCTTGAAAAGTCGAAGTCGAAATCACTCACACTGATGCTGATTAGGTATGGATAACTCAAGGCGAGAAATTGCAAACAAAAAGCAATAAAAAAAATAATATCATACTAATCATCAGAAGCTTAAACAAACTTTTAAAACAACAACAAAATAACAAGATCATATTCTTATATTCTTTTTTGTTGATAAATTAAAAAAAAAGACTAGGTGTTAGTTAGATTCACCATAATTATCAATCAGTTCTGAGAATTATAAACACATATTTACAAAATTACATAAATAAGCATATCTTAAATACAAAGGAAAGAAATACTAGAGCTTTAATCGGTAGACCATAGAATTTTGCCAACATTTTCCATTGTCAAGATTAATGCTTCACATATTCCCTTCAAATTATTAATGAAAGTCACTAAATGGCTACTTTAAATCCTAGCTGGAATCAAAAGACAACAATTTTGAATCCGTATTGATACTAAAAAAACAAAAACAAAAAAAACAAGATTTTAACTTTTTTATTTTACCCAATAAAGAAAATATCTAAGGGAACACGATGTCAGCAAAAAAGATACCAATAACTTGACCCATTCTTTATTAGAATACAATTGGATTTCTAAATAGGAAGCTTGGACAAAGGTAAGACAAAAAAAGAATTCTTACTATCCATCAATGTAATCTTTAGACCCAATCCATTCTGACCATATCCTCTAATGTAATCACTACTATTTTGTCCCAGTTAATCCATGTTTGGTTTAGTTTTCGTATATGGTCATCATTTTTACTATGTTCTAATTTATATGTTTTGGTTGAACTTTATAAATGTAACACCCCAAAATCTAAAGGTAATAAATATATATGTTTTTATATATTTTTTTATATGTGAGAATATGTGTCGTATATGTGTTTATGTGATTAACATGTTAATATGTTAAGAAATGCGTAACAATAAACTATGCATAAGGTAAGTGTTTATCAGGTTAGATTATTAAGAAAAACTACATGCTTATATAAATATATGTTATTTGAAGGATTAGTCACCATGCTAGGTGTCAATTCTCATGATCAGTCATCATGCTAGGTGTCAATTCTCATGCTTAGTCACTAGCACACTTGTAAGAAGCATGTGAGACACTCTTAGCTATAAATAGACCATGGATCCATCCATTTTTCCTTGCTAATTCACCTAAAATCAACCTAAAACCTCTAAGAAACCTCAAGAACACCAAGAACACTCTAGCTTGCATTTTTTAAGATTCAAAGGGAGTTAGGAGCCCATCTTCTGGAATAGATCAGCTTAAGGTATGTTTAACATAAGCCTTCAGTTAGTTTCATGATTCATAACACTTAGATATGCCTTTTAAGAATAATGTAAGATTAAGGTTCTTGAACATGTTTTGTTGAGATTGGGAGTTCTAGTGGGAATCATGGGTTGAAATTTGGTATGACGCCTTAGAATAACATGTTTTAAGAAAGCCTTAAGTTAATTCATGTTTAAAGAAGGTTTGGTATGGTTTCACCATGTTGGTTTATCAAGAACAAGTAAACCAAGAACATAAACATTGGTGCTTTGATCATAGTAATTCCGCCTCCTGGTCGTGATAACGCCTATACGGTCGGTCATGATCATCACCAAACTAAAACACAAATATGGGTGATATCTCATATTAATCCCGCCTCCTGGTCGTGATAACGCCTATACGGTCGGTCATGAGAATCACTCGTCAAGGACATAAAGGCTTGGGCAAGGGTAATGATATTCAAGTTAAAACATGGGGTTTGATAAAGTATTGAATGTACCGAGTTACTCGGATATCTAGAAGTTGGTGCGGACTGGAAGGGTGGCGCCTGTACACTAGGGTTTCTGGCATAGTGGCGTTGTCGCATAAATTCCAACTGGGACATGGCATACGCTTCACTGGGCGATCCCGGAGTGAGCGTTTACTTATAGGAATGCACCTCTTCATAAGTATCACTAAAATAATATTTTTTTCCCATAAAGGGCAAAACGGTCATTTTTGACAAATGAATGTTAAACCAACAAGTGGTTGGGTTTGGGTTATAGGGTTAGTCTTAATGACCATTTGTAATCTCTAGGATGTCTTTCTAGGGACATCACGTTAAAGCAAGTTAGATTCACGAAGGAATAAGCCAAGTAACTACTTCGCAACCTAAGGTGAGTTCTATGAGCCCTGTTTTATATTGCTTATATGCTTTAAACTGTTTTGGGCTGATATACATAACGTCTTGTGTAAATACTTTCTATTGTTTATAAAGTATTGATATATGTGAAATGTTTGCGATGTTACTTTCCTTTAGTGATTAAGTAATGAAAGGATTAGTGGAAAGTAGGATTACCAGGAAGATGTTTTAAATCAGATGATTAGACGTCTTTAAGAGTAGTAATCCACCAGGGAAAGTAAGATTTCCACTAACAGGGTTCTATTTAGCTAAGTAGAACATGTTAAGGATGGTAATCAGTAAGGTCACAAGGGTTGTCAAGTATTAAGTGGGGGCTTCTGAAATAGGGAGTTTTATAATGTTTTTCCTGAAGTGTCGGCAAAGCAGGAATGAAAGACCACTGTCATGTGAGGATCAAACAACACTATTCCCCGAGATGGTACTTGAGACGAGAAGTGACAAAAAGATACATTAGGACAGGTTCTTAATGTGAGGCGAAGATGATAAGGTTATAGAAGGCTATTCTATTCACGAGGTTTATAGAATGATAGGGTAGATGTAATCTACTAAGTATATGGATGATTATGTGTAAACCTATGATACTTTATGCTTAATTGTCTGTTTGCAGAAATGGTTTGATTGACCCAAATAGTATGTGTTCGAAAGGTAAAGTTTTAAAAACTTAGAACTCACTAGCGTAAGCTGACTTTTTATGTATGTATGTCAGGTGATGGTGAGACTTCTGGAAGTAAGGATAGGACTTTGGTGATAAAGAAATGAATGGGCAAATTATCAAGAGGAAGCTTGTTAGACCGCTGGCATAGACCTAGATAGTTAAAGTTTATGTAATATTTAGTTTACTGTTGTAACTTGGCAATACAAATAAAGTTTTTAATATTTCCGCTGCGTTAGTATCTCTGTTATACCATGTGTTCTTGTGTAAATCCGACACGTGACCCCTCCTGGAGCCAAGTCTGGGTGTGGGCGTCACAAGTTGGTATCAGAGCCTTGGTTTAAGAGATTTAGATACTATTGCGGTGTCTAGACTTAAACTAGGACTCTGGGAAGGCCAAGTAAGATGAGACAAATGCAAGTATTGATAGTTATGCCCATAGGTAGAACGTTGCATTAGGAACATAATAGACGGGATTTAGAGTATATGGGTATGGGAAATACCCAATTGCAATTAATAGACGGGATTTAGAGTATATGGGTATGGGAAATACCCAATTGCAATTAGCTACTGTAATTTGGTATTAACTATATAAGTATATCTTAAATACTGGTTATTATGAGGCCAAGTGCGAGATAATTCATTTGACGATAGGATACGTTGTCAATGGAAGTAGGAACTTAGGATGGGGACACTAAGAATGCATGTGAATTGGTGTAGCAAAGTTTTGAAGACATCATATATAAATAAACGTATTGACGTCTGCGCTTATCTGTCTATCATGTATTCAAAACTTGGAAACTCTACGTCACATAAATTCTAAAATGTCACTCATCTTAATGTAGGAAATGGCTAGAGGAAGTCATAGCAATGACGGTAGAATGGTTAGAAGAACCACTCGTGCAAATCCCGAGCCTGAGAGTAACGGTGGAGCTAGTATGTTTACTAGTGAGCAAGTAGCAGCTATTGTCGCTCAAGCAATAGCTTAGCTCCAAGGAGGCGCCGATAGAGCCAACGGAGCTGGGGGAGGAGGAAACAACAACGGGAATATTGGCGGAGGAGACAACTCCAGAGATAGGCGGGAAGAACAAGGAAGTCAAGGTTGTTCTTTCAAATCATTCAGCGGATGTAGACCCCCAACCTTCGAAGGGCAGAGAGATGCGGTTACAACCGTACGATGGATACGGGAAATGGAAGCAACAATCAACATTAGCGAGTGTCGAGAGGACCAAGTGGTAAAGTATGTATCACACTTCTTTGTGGGAGACGCATTATTTTGGTGGGACTCCGTTAAGCAGTCCCGAGGAAGTGAAGCCATTACCGCTATGAGATGGAACGATCTAAAGGAGATCGTGATGAGCAAGTTTTGCCCAAGGCACGAGCTAGATAAGATTGAGACGAACTTTCTTAGGTTAGAGGCGGGCAACATGACTCATCAAGAGTTTACTAGCAAATTCGACCAGATGGCGAGATTGGTGCCAAGGCTGGTTACCCCCGAGGAAGAAAAGATAAAGAGGTATGTCCAGGCCCTTCCACCAGAGGTAAGGAAGATTGTGAAGCCTCACGCTCCTATGACCTACCAGGAAGCTATCAACCTCAGTGCTACTCTTTATGAGGAAGAGTATGGAGATGAAGGTAGACCAGGGGAGCAAAAGAGGAAGTGGTCTGAAGAAGGTTCGAAAAAAATAAATAGCAGTCACTTCAAGAAGTCAAAGAATGGTTCGAAGGGAAGCAAGTCTTTATGCCCTATGTGTAACAAAACCCACTCTGGAGAATGCAGGTCAGGTTCAACTGGTTGCTATAAGTGTGGGAAGGAAGGTCACTATGCTAACCGTTGCCCTGACCAGAGGAAGTGTTTTGAGTGTGGAAGCCCCGATCATATCAGGACAAACTGCCCCAAGTTGGTGAAGAGTTCAGAACCACCAAAGGCGAAAGAGGCTCCAAAGGCAAAGGGTAGAGCTTATACCCTGACTACCACCGAAGCCAAGATAACACCCGATGTAGTTTCAGGTACGTTTCTCGTTAATAATGTGCCTGCTTCTGTGTTATTTGACTCTGGTTCTAGTAGGAGCTTTGTTTCGCATAAATTCTATGAGCTTTTTGATAGACCAACTGTTAGGGCTAATAGACCATTCAAGGTCGAGATTGCCTCAGGGAAAAGTATTAGGATTACCGAGGTAGTAGATAACTGCTTAATAGAGTTAGAAGGGTACAAACTACCTATTAAGTTATTCCCTATGGCGTTAGGAGGTTTCGATGTGGTATTAGGAATGGATTGGCTTGCAGAGTACGATGCACATATTACCTGTAATCAAAAGAAGGTTCAACTTCGAGTGCCAACTGGGCAAATCATATCCATTTATGGAGATCGTGATAGCTCAGCAGTAAAGATCATTTCAATGATCAAGGCGCATAAGTTCATAAGTAAAGGATGCAAGGCATACCTTGCTTATCTATTGACTCAAGAATAAAGACTAAGGAGCTAAAAGATGTGCCGGTAGTATGCCAATTTCCAGACGTGTTTCCAGAAGAACTACCTGGCATCCCCCCCGATCAAGAGATAAAGTTTAGGATCGACTTAGTGCCAGGAGCCCAACCCGTAGCAAAGTCACCTTATAGGTTAGCTCCATCAGAGATGAAAGAGTTGATGTCACAATTAGAAGACTTGCTTGACAAAGGGTTTATAAGGCCAAGCATCTCACCTTGGGGTGCTCCAGTGCTTTTTGTCAGAAAGAAGGATGGAAGCATGAGAATGTGTATCGACTATAGGGATCTAAATAAGCTAACCATTAAGAATAGATATCCTTTGCCTAGGATCGATGATTTATTCGACCAGCTACGAGGAGCAAGTTGGTTCTCTAAGATAGATCTAAGGTCAGGGTATCATCAGCTTAAGATTAGGGATGAAGATATCGAAAAGACAGCTTTTCGCACGCGTTATGGTCATTATGAATTTCTGGTAATGTCATTTGGGTTGACCAATGCCCCTGGAGCTTTCATGGATCTCATGAATAGAGTGTGTCGACCTATGTTGGACCGATTTGTAATTGTGTTCATAGATGACATTTTAATTTATTCCAGGAATGAGCAGGATCACGCGATGCATTTAAAAGAGGTTCTAGAAACCTTAAGGAAGGAAAAGCTATATGCCAAGTTTTCAAAATGTGTGTTTTGGCTTAAGGAAGTCCAGTTCCTTGGTCATGTGATAAACGCGGATGGCATCCTTGTAGATCCAGCAAAGATTGAGACGATAATGAGTTGGAAGCCACCTAAGACGCCTTCAGAGATTCGTAGTTTCTTAGGACTTGCCGGCTATTATCGTAGATTTATTCAAGATTTTTTGAGGATTGCAACGCCACTGACTAAGCTAACCAAGAAGGACACAAAGTTCTTATGGGGACCTAGTCAGCAGAGTGCGTTTGAGGAGTTAAAAGCCAGATTGACTCAGGCACCGGTATTATCCTTACCAGATGGGTCTGATGATTTGGTAGTATACTCTGATGCTTCTTATCAAGGCTTAGGTTATGTTTTAATGCAGCGGGGCAAAGTCATTGCCTACACATCAAGGCAACTAAAAACTCATGAGACAAACTATCCAACTCACGACTTAGAGTTGGCGGCCGTTGTGTTTGCTCTCAAGATATGGAGGCATTATTTGTACGGGGTAAAGTGTACCCTCTACACTGATGATAAGAGTTTAAGGTACTTCTTCGAGCAAAAGGATCTTAATATGAGGCAGCGTAGATGGTTAGAGTTGATCAAGGATTACGACTGTGAGATTATGTATCACCCAGGTAAGGCCAACATAGTGGCCGATGCTTTGAGTAGAAAGGAGGATCATCCTCCAATCAGGGTGAAGTCATACAAGTTAGTCGTTACTCCTGATTTTCTGGTCCAACTTCGAAGAGATCAGTACGAGGCATTGAAGGACGAGAACGTCAAGAAGGAAAGGATGGTAGGACAAGTTGGAAGCTTAGTAGAAAACGAGTTTGGAGTTAAGACTAGGTACGGTCAAATGTGGGTACCGCTTTTAGGTGAGATTCGCGGTAAGATCTTAGATGAAGCTCATAAGTCACGCTATTCAATTCATCCTGGTGCGACCAAGATGTACCAAGACTTAAAACGAGACTATTGGTGGCCGGGTATGAAGTTTAATGTCATGCAATAAGTGAATAGGTGTTTGACTTGCGCAAAGGTTAAAGCTGAGCATCAAAAGCCTTATGGAAAGCTTCAACCTTTGAAGATTCCCAAATGGAAGTGGGAACATATCATGATGGACTTCATAACCAAGCTACCCAAAACAGCTAAAGGTTATGACACCATCTGGGTGATAGTGGACAGGCTAACAAAGAGTGCTCGTTTCTTACCTATAAAAGAAACACATTCTTCTGAAGAGTTAGATACGTTGTTCACAAAGGAGATTATTGCTCAACACGGAGTGCCGGTAACTATTGTTTCTGATAGGGATACGCGGTTCACTTCGCGGTTTTGGAAGAAATTCCATGAGCAAATGGGGTCAAGATTGCATATTAGCACGCCATATCATCCTCAGACGGATGGACAACGTGAGAGGACGATACAAACTTTGGAAGATATGTTGCGTGCATGCATTATTGACTTCGGAGGAAGTTGGGATAGTCACCTACACCTGGCAGAGTTCTCATACAACAATAGTTATCATGCTAGCATAGGTATGCCACCGTTCGAAATGTTGTATGGTAGGAAATGTAGAACTCCAGTGTGTTGGGGTGAAGTAGGCCAGCGAGAGCTAGGAAGCAAGGATGAGGTTCAGAACATGGCTCGAAACCTTGATGCGATCAAGGCACGATTAAAGGTTGCTCAAGATCGACAAAAGTCTTATGCAGATAAGAGGAGGAGGCCTATAGAGTTGCAAGTAGGAGACTTCGTGTTATTGAAAGTGTCTCCATGGAAGAGTATTATTCGCTTTCGCAAGAGGGGCAAGTTAGGCCCGAGGTTCGTAGGACCTTTTAGAATTGCTGAACGTGTAGGAGAAGTTGCTTATCGACTAGATCTACCTGAGGAAATGTCTAGAATTCACCCAACATTCCATGTATCACATTTGAGGAAGTGTGTGGTGGATGAGTCGCAAATAATACCCTTAGATGAGATAGAAATCAATGACACGTTGTCACTTGTAGAAAGGCCCATTGCTATTATAGATCGGTATGAGAAAAAGCTTAGGAATAAGACTATTCCAATGATTAGGGTGCAGTGGATGCACAAGAAGGGTTCTGAGTCTACATAGGAAAGAGAGGACGAGATGCGAAAATCTCATCCTGAGTTGTTTGGAGTATGATCAGGTTTCGAGGACGAAACCTTGTTTAAGGAGGGGAGAGTTGTAACACCCCAAAATCTAAAGGTAATAAATATATATGTTTTTATATTTTTTTTATATGTGAGAATATGTGTCGTATATGTGTTTATGTGATTAACATGTTAATATGTTAAGAAATGCTTTACAATAAACTATGCATATGGTAAGTGTTTATCAGGTTAGATTATTAAGAAAAATTACATGCTTATATAAATATATGTTATTTGAAGGATTAGTCACCATGCTAGGTGTCAATTCTCATGATTAGTCACCATGCTAGGTGTCAATTCTCATGCTTAGTCACTAGCACACTTGTAAGAAGCATGTGAGACACTCTTAGCTATAAATAGACCATGGATCCATCCATTTTTCCTTGCTAATTAACCTAAAATCAACCTAAAACCTCTAAGAAACCTCAAGAACACCAAGAACACTCTAGCTTGCATTTTTGAAGATTCAAAGGGAGTTAGGAGCCCATCTTCTGGAATAGATCAGCTTAAGGTATGTTTAACATAAGCATTCAGTTAGTTTCATGATTCATAACACTTAGAAATGCCTTTTAAGAATAATGCAAGATTAAGGTTCTTGAACATGTTTTGTTGAGATTGGGAGTTCTAGTGGGAATCATGGGTTGAAATTTGGTATGACGCCTTAGAATAACATGTTTTAAGAAAGCCTTAAGTTAATTCATGTTTAAAGAAGGTTTGGTATGGTTTCACCATGTTGGTTTATCAAGAACAAGTAAACCAAGAACATAAACATTGGTGCTTTGATCATAGTAATTCCGCCTCCTGGTCATGATAACGCCTATACGGTCGGTCATGATCATCACCAAACTAAAACACAAATATGGGTGATATCTCATAGTAATCCCGCCTCCTGGTCGTGATAACGCCTATACGGTCGGTCATGAGAATCACTCATCAAGGACATAAAGGCTTGGGCAAGGGTAATGAAATTCAAGTTAAAACATGGGTTTTGATAAAGTATTGAATGTACCGAGTTACTCGGATATCTAGAAGTTGGTGCGGACTGGAAGGGTGGCGCCTGTACACTAGGGTTTCTGGCATAGTGGCGTTGTCGCATATATTCCAACTGGGACATGGCATACGCTTCACTGGGCAATCCCGGAGTGAGCGTTTACTTATAGGAATGCACCTCTTCATAAGTATCACTAAAATAATATTTTTTTCCCATAAAGGGCAAAACGGTCATTTTTGACAAATGAATGTTAAACCAACAAGTGGTTGGGTTTGGGTTAAAGGGTTAGTCTTAATGACCATTTGTAATCTCTAGGATGTATTTCTAGGGACATCACGTTAAAGCAAGTTAGATTCACGAAGGAATAAGCCAAGTAACTACTTCGCAACCTAAGGTGAGTTCTATGAGCCCTGTTTTATATTGCTTATATGCTTTAAACTGTTTTGGGCTGATATACATAACTTCGTTTGTAAATACTTCTATTGTTTATAAAGTATTGATATATGTGAAATGTTTGCGATGTTACATGCCTTTAGTGATTAAGTAACGAAAGGATTAGTGGAAAGTAGGATTACCAGGAAGATGTTTTAAATCAGATGATTAGACGTCTTTAAGAGTAGTAATCCACCAGGGAAAGTAAGATTTCCACTAACAGGGTTCTATTTAGCTAAGTAGAACATGTTAAGGATGGTAATCAGTAAGGTCACAAGGGTTGTCAAGTATTAAGTGGGGGCTTCTGAAATAGGGAGTTTTATAGTGTTTTTCCTGAAGTGTCGGCAAAGTAGGAATGAAAGACCACTGTCATGTGAGGATCAAACAACACTATTCCCCGAGATGGTACTTGAGACGAGAAGTGACAAAAAGATACATTAGGACAGGTTCTTAATGTGAGGCGAAGATGATAAGGTTATAGAAGGCTATTCTATTCACGAGGTTTATAGAATGATAGGGTAGATGTAATCTACTAAGTATATGGATGATTATGTGTAAACCTATGATACTTTATGCTTAATTGTCTGTTTGCAGAAATGGTTTGATTGACCTAAATAGTATGTGTTCGAAAGGTAAAGTTTTAAAAACTTAGAACTCACCAGCGTAAGCTGACTTTGTAAGTATGTATGTCAGGTGATGGTGAGACTTCTGGAAGTAAGGATAGGACTTTGGTGATAAAGAAATGAATGGGCAAATTATCAAGAGGAAGCTTGTTAGACCGCTGGCATAGACCTAGATAGTTAAAGTTTATGTAATATTTAGTTTACTGTTGTAACTTGGCAATACAAATAAAGTTTTTAATATTTCCGCTACGTTAGTATCTCTGTTATACCATGTGTTCTTGTGTAAATCCGACACGTGACCCCTCCTGGAGCCAAGTCTGGGTGTGGGCGTCATAATAAATTTATATCTTGGTATAGGATTTGTTAGGTTATTGGGTCGGAACCAGGCCGGGCCTGTTTCAAGCAATGAAGGTTTGTTTGCTGATATACTAGAGGTTTATTAGAATTTTTATCATAATATTGTTTTTGTAATTGAAATGTTATATATATCAAGTAGAGCTATGATTTACACGTTAAAATTTTGTTTTTTTCTAAACACAATGATTTACAATCTTGAAAGTGTCTAAAGGACTGAGTGATTGTTATATGAATCTTTATTAGAGTATTATTAGGGTTGAGCCTTAATAATATTCTAATAATGAGTTAATGTAGAGGCTAACATCACTTTGCCTACTCCTTATCTACCTACTATTTTCAGTAATTGATTATAATTAATCATATTTTAGTAGTAGTCGTGCCCTCTTATGTTTGTCATTTTATTTAATTCCAGTTTTTAGTTGTGCCATATTGTGTTTATCATTTTCTTTAATTTCAGTTTTTTAGAATATGGTTATTAGGATACTTGATTTCATTTTTGTGCACATCTGTTTATGACACGGTTATATGGAGTTGTTAAAATTACATATGAAATGATATTGAAAAATTAAAAGATATAAATTGTTTAATAATTTTTTATTTGATTTCAAGTTTTAGGATATGGTTATTAGGATACTGAGTTTCATTTATGTGGATAGTTGCTTCTATTGACACAATTGTATGGAATCTTCAAATTCACATATGAAATGGTATTTTTAAAAATTAACACAAATTGTTCGATGTGGTTTTTGAAACTGATAATGCTTAATTAGTAGATCAAAGCTATGTATATTCAAATGCCTCTAGGTTGATATGCATGTCTTTAAGGGGTTATATGAGTATATAATAGAGTTGGTTTGCTGAAACAACATATATAAAAGTAATTAACAAATGATTATTTTAGTTGATAAAATTTATGTCATTTTCTTTTCCTATCATTATGTCTACACATATGTTTCCATGTTACCATCTACTTTTCATCCCCTATATATCAAATTCGTGTAGGGTTGTTCTTTACTTCATTCCCATCATTTATTGTTTTCATCATCTATAAATATTTTATAAATATTAAAAAATATATACAAACTATAATGCTAAGATTTAATATGTTAGATTTAAGTTTGGTTCGTTGTACGTCAACCCGTGTAGTAATAGTTATGTAAAATGATCATATTAAGTAAGTAGATTTTTGGTTTACTGTCATAAGAAATCACATTTTTGGTTACAATAAAGTTTTCAATTAAAAAACATTTGGTATGTCCAGCACCTCTAATCCTTCTCTCAATACCTATCAGCTAAAGATCCTTACATATATACAAATGTAATTATCTATCAAAAAACTAAAGCATGACATGCTTATAGTTTTACCCTTCGTTGTTAGTATTACTACTCTCTGATCTTACTATCAACCCCTAAATCAGAATATATGTTATTCGACTTTTTTACACTTCATTTAGTTATTGTTATTGATGTGTCAATCATAAGTTACAAATAGTTGTAACATTAGTCCATTCAACAAAATTACTTCATATATTACTTTCTCTTCATCAAGCTACTACTATGGCTTAGGGAATAGCAAAACATTACATATTTCAAATCAACCCATGTTACTAAGTTAAATGCAAGCCATTATATAAGGTGTCAAATTGAGCGCTTGAACCACAATTGTGATCAATCCTAGAGAATTTTCTTCAAGATCAAGCAGATTCTTCATATTTGAATACCAAGCAATGAGAAACAAGAAGAAGAGGTCGAGGGTATAAGCAAAGAAAGAAAGAAATCAAGTAGAGGTTTTAAGAGGAGGAAAATAGCATGATAAAAGAAAAAAAATATGTAGCTATCAAGAAAGAATTAATGTGCTAGAGGCCGGAAGACATAGTGAGGATCATAATAGGTAAAAGTTAAGTGTCTCATTTTATCAAACACTTAAAGGGCAACACAATTATACTCTAATAACAACATTGAAACATAAACCCCATAATCTTATTCATCAAAAAGTACAAGAGCAAATTTAAATTAGATCACAAGAAGAGTCATGAACAAGTAAGATAAATGCATAAATTACCTTCAGAATGAGATGATGCGATAAACAAATTCAAGATTTGAGCGGTTGATGAAAGAAAACAACCAGTGAAACCCTTAAAAATTAGTTGAATTTGGCCACTACAAAAAAACGAAGAATATGGAAACAGTGAACCCCCTTCATAATAATCATGTGTTAGAAACCCTAACCAGCAGCAAAAACACGGTTTAGGTTTATTGTTTACCTGTAATTGAACTAAAAATCGAACTGAAGAGTCTGTTTCCTTGTGTTTTACAACCCCAAACCACCGTCTTTCAGCAATTGAGGCAATCTCCTACATCAACGCATATGTCTGGAATTGACTGAAAATCAGATGTAAGGATTTGAGAGATGAAGTGAAAAACAAACCTGAAAAAACGAATTCTTTGACTAGAAAAATGATTTCCGGCAATTGCTTTCCTTGTTTGCTTGAACCTGTTGATTGAAAGGAATTGAGAGATGAGTCAAACGAATTGAGAGATGAATTTAGTGAGGAATTGACTGTACTCTAAAAATCTCTGAGAGGGAAGTCTTGATCGTGAAATCGCTGAGAGAGAAATCACTGATAGGGAAGCCGTTTGTCAACACCGCTTGTGTGTATGGGAAGAAATTTGTTGTGTATGGAAAGACATTTCCGCTGATCATTTACTTTCGGCGGACTCTCTAATTTTTTTCCTATCACTTTTGTGAATAACAAATGACAATTTTAGTCCCTCTAATTTACTTAATGCTATTTTTCGACCCCAGCCAGGGCCGCTGCCCCTTGGACCCCGCTTATCTCGGGGGCGCTACCCCCAAACCCCCGTTTGTCCCAACGACATTCAAACAAGTTGTAGTCTTGTTTGAATGTCATACGTAACCTTAATTACACTAAAATACCAACAGGGAATTTGATTATTTTTATTTTTCTTCCAAGTTATTTTTTAAGGAAATACATTTAGTGGCATATTATAAAAGCCACAAAAAGTTAAGTTAGGTAGTGTGGCACAATGAAAGTGCCACTAAAACCTATATTATAGGCATAAAACCTAAATGACCCTAAAACTATAATAAAATCCTATATTAGTGGCACAAAACATAAATGCAACTAAAAATTTGTGTCACTAAATGGTATTTTTTTTGTAGTGCTTGGACGATTCTTCGATAACACTCTATAACTTGTAAGCAATTGGACGCCTAGCTGCATCCTCTTCCTTCTAACAAGGTATGACAAATCTATGTCAAGTAGTTCTTTGTGTTTATCAACTGTCTTGATCAAACCAAATACTATAGCCTATGGTTTCCTGATCATTTATTCATCTGTTAAGAACACTCGTTAAACATGAGACATGGATCTCTTAGGTCAATCTCGTATAGTGTTTAACAATTTTACTTTTGTTTCCCAATTTGAATTCGTCTTAATGAACTAATCATAGTTCGAGCACGGTCATGCATTTTCACTATTCAAATTCAACGACGCGCCAGAATGTTCAACGACGGCGCCATAATGTTCAACTCTTATGTAATTAAGAGAACATATTCCTTTGGATACAAACAGATCCCACTGAGCTTCAGATCACTCCCAATTAAGTACCCTTATTACTGCCCTATCAAGGACACGACGTTAGATAAAATCAAAGAGTGACCTTTCAGCAAACGTTCGCTCTAGTTTGCACTGCAGGTCTAAGGAGAACATGATTGTACCATTATCAAAATATTCAATCAATAAAATATCTCTGAATATGATTCTCAACACTTCTTGAGCATTCATCTCATGTATCTGATCATAATTCAGAATAGTCTATCACTCAGATTCGTTCCCAGGCATCTGATCAACTATGGAAATTTAGAATACATTATCATTCATGGATTCTTAATGTACTAATAATTGAAGACAAATAGTTTATATATGACTCCTTAACTATTAAGATAAACCGAGAATATTTGTCTATACTTTCGAATACACCAAATTTCTAAATACAAATCAAATCCACTAATTCTCAAATCTAAGACCTATTTTCTCAGCATGCTCCTCATATTTGATGTGAGGCATAGGTTTAGTAAATGGATCTGCAAGATTTTGATCAGTATGGACCTTGCTTATGATGACATCTCCCCGTTCCAATATTTCTTGAATGTAATGGAACTTTCGCAGAATGTGCTTCGTGCTGTGATGTGATTTAGGTTTCTTTGCATGAGCAATGGCACCAGTGTTGTCAACAAAACATCTCGATTGGCCTTTGGATGCTGGGCACAACACCGAGATCAGCAATGAACTTCTTCATCCAAGCAGCTTCCTTTGCAGGTTCAGATGCTGCAATGTATTCCGATTCTGTACTGGATTGCGCACTACTGATTGCTTAGTGGTCTTCCAAGTTATGGCTCCACCGTTCAGGGTAAAGACATATCCTGTTTGTGATCGAGAATTATCTCGGTCAGTCTGAAAACTTACGTCTATGTAACATCTTACACTTAGTTCTTCCTTTGTTCCTCCATATATCAGAAACATATCCTTAGTTCTTCTCAAGTACTTTAGGATATTCTTTACAACAATCCAGTGACTCTCACCAAGATTCTACTGAAATCTACTGGTCATACTTAGGGCATATGACACGTCTGGTATATTACATAGCATGGTATACAAAATGGAATAGCATATGCAAATGGAACTCTTTTCATCTCTTCTATCTACTTGTCCGTTTAGGGAGATTGTTATTTGTTTAGAATGGTTTTGTGTGCCACAGGCAAAGATCCTCTCTTGGATTTTGCATCGAGAAGCGTCGCAAGACCTTATCGATATATGTACTTTGGCTTAGTCCAATTAGCTTTCTTGACCTATCTCTTTGAATTGTAATTCCTAGAATATAGGTGGCTTCACCAAGATCCTTCATTGAGAAACACTTTTGCAACCAACCTTTTACTTCCTTGAGCATATGTATGTTGTTTCCAATAATTAATATGTCATCTACATATAGGATTAGAAAAGTGATAGAGCTCTGTGACGCCCACTCCCAGTCTTGGCTTAAGGAGGACTCACGTGTCGGATTTACTCATGAACACATGGTACAACAGAGATAACTAAGAAGCGGAAATTAAAAACTTTTTATTTATATATAAGCCAAGTACAAAAGTAAGGAAGATAACAACATAATCTAATAACTAGATCTTATCTATAGCTATGTCAGTCTACTACCGAGTTCTTTCTGATAGCTTGCCCATCTAATCTGCCCTCGCTAGAGCCCTTCCCTTGCTACTTTAAACATCACCAATACCTAACATACATACATACATTTTTGGAAACGTCAGCTTATTCTGGTGAGTTCTAAGTAATTAAAACTTTACCTTAACCTCGAAAGGTTACTTCAAACATTTGGGCCTAACGACCCCTTTTTTATAAACATTTAATAGGTATAAAACATAACAGGATTATACAAAAACATTTAACTCATCAGTATTAAAAATCATTTAATACTCTAACATACCTTGGGCCTCCGGGACCCATACTTTGTGCAAATAATCATTACGTAAAAAAGAGTCATATGAAACATTATAAGCAAAACCTCTTTTTACTAAGCATTGTCTAACTGGGACTAAGCTTAGTCCATTCGGTCTGTCGACGCTTCCCGACCTCCTGAGTAACCGACGCTACTCCAGTGGATTTTCATCCACTGCTTGAATTATACAATTCTCCTCAACCCTTCTTAACACAATCATTGCTTAGATTAAAACCTTCTTTATTACCCATTCATTATAACCTTCCCGAAAAGAGTTTATAACATGTAATAACACTTTAAAACAGTTAAAGGCATTAAAACATTCCACGTATGTGTATTAACACAAAACACGTAAAAACATTTAAATCAAATACTTTTCAAGTAAATAGTTGAATATATATCATTGCATGTATATTAGACCGAAAACATTAAAACATTTAAAAGTGGGCTCATAGAACTCACCTTATTCTCTCAAGCAGTTAATTCAGATAAAACCTCCGTTGTGCCTTCCAATTAAACCTAATCGCGTATTATATGGCGTTAACGCAATGTTTAATATAATAAACACTTTCTATGTTTATTTTAACATCTTATTATCTTAATAATAATCAATTATTAAGTTTATCTTTTTTAAAGGTCAAAATGACCAAAATGCCCTTCAGGCAGTTATCTTCTTCTTTTAACGATAATATGAAGACGCGCATTCCTATAAGTAAACGCTCACTCCGGGATCGCCCAGTGAGGTATGCCACGTCTCAGTTGGGATTTATGAGACACCCCCGCTTTGCCAGAAACCCTAGTGTACCCATCCGGTCCGCATGAACTTCTAAATATCCGATTAACTCGTATTTTCAATACTTAAATAGTTATCCATTTTAACTTTATATATACTTATTATATATGTAATCATGGTATTATACCAAAAATCAAGTCTCCATACCCTCCGGATTATTTTTTATTAAATAATCTTATCTATAAACCCTAATTTACCGTTTTTCTCATTTCTTGACCAAAACTCATTTTTATTCGAAACCGACTTAGGGTATTATCAATTATAATACTTTACAACATGATTTCAAATATCAAGATTAATTCAATACCGTTTACTCAATTTGGGCAGAACAACATTATAAAAACCCTAATTTTGATCCGTTAATAAATCCTTTACAAAACCTTTTCCAATTCTTAAATAAACTTAGGGCTTTCTTAAAACACATTATTTTAGGATTACCTACAAAAATTTAGACCCTTATTCCCACCTGATTTTGACAAAACAAGCTTAAGAACCCTAATTTTTACATATTTTTAGAAAACATACTTAGAGACAATATTATAAAAAACTGAAAGGGGTTATTGTTAATCATATCTAATGATGCTTGACTGCTGAATTTTAGCTTCTAACTCCAAACGATCGGGTCGAATTTGACAGAAGAATTTTGCGGTTCTTTAAAGGGTTTTTAGAGTGAAGAATCAAGAAATTGGTGAGTTAGATTTGATGTTATGGTCTGCTATTTATACTGATTAGGGTCGCTTAGGGTTGCTTCACGTCGTGGGATGACTATTGCAGCCGAAATCGACACCTAAGCTAGTTAATTTCGTCAAAACGTGAAGAATAACTCGAGTTCGTGGATGAATCTGGTCCCCAGACGGGTCGCGTACCGCGAAGAAGGCCTCGCGTACCGCGAGGTATCTTTCACAGAATGACACTTTTGGCCCTTGTGCTTTTATTTACATTTTAAGCGCCCAGACTTCTACCAAACTGTTATTTTATGCTTTAAAACATTATGGGGCATATTTAAAAAAGTTTCTAAGGCTCAGGACACGCTCGATGATATACATATACATACGTATGATATACGTATACATACGTATATATATATATATATATCTTTCACTATTTTGCACTTTAGCCCTCTAAATTTTATTCTTCTTTTATTTTATGTACTGAAACATCATGGGACATTATTTTAATAGTTTTAGGGCTCGGGATATATTCGATAAAGTTTATATACATTCATATATATATTCCATAAATTTACATTTTAACCCTTCTACTTTTATATACTTATCATTTCATGCTCCGAATTACTTTAGGACATATTTATAATAACTTCTAAGTCTCGGGTTCATATAAATGCATATAAATACATATAAATACATATAATACTCGTATGCGTTACATATTTATTTACTTTTAACCATCAATTTAACGTAAGGATACGTTCTTATCTATTTTTCACATGTTTAACTATTATAACGCGTATTCCCATGTATATATTCATCAAATGAATATTCCACATGCATTTAAGTTATTAGAATGTATATATGTATATACTTACACATGTATCGAAACTTACTCAATTTGTGATTTAACTCACAATGAGATCTTTACCTTTTTACCTTTCTTTCCTGGATTAATCCGGGACTTTTTCTCATGCACCTAATGCATCCTTTTTCACGTGAATCATCTGGTTCCTAAGCTACGATTTTAACATCACAACAAACTCTCTATGATAATCTATCATTTATCCCTATTACCTATAAAGTTATAGTTTGACTATTCTATCCACTGAATTTTGTTCCATTTTAGAATGTGGACCGTATTTCTATGACAGATACTAATTCTTTTAGGCAAGAATTTTCTAACGAACGATCTAGATGACCTTTTGGGAGAATACATCTCTCAAAATAAAGGAACCTTTAATCAATCCAATATTATCTAGGCGGTGTCGTAACTCTTTAGCTATATGTATAGTGTAGCTGGATTATGAACTCCACCGGAACATGCTTTAAAGTTTCTCAAGGTTTATTTTTTTATCACGAAGCCTCTGCTACTCGGCTTTAAACTTCTACATACATTAAACATTACCTGCATGTTGCAAGATTCAAACTTTACTTAATAATCCCTCACTTGCTCATTAGTAAGTGATACATATTCATAAATGCCACTGATTCATTTTCCACATTGGCCCGTAATACCTACCTGTACGGAACTAATCCTAGTGCACAACTTCTCATTGTATCTCAGGTGTATATAAGATGTATCAGCGACGTACTTACCATATCTTTAATACAACCAGAGGTGTATTTGGCGTAGTAAGACTTTACTATTTTAACAAAAACCTATATATGTATATCTACCTTTTATCCTCGTAAACCAGTTTAGACCATCTGATATAATATCTCTGTCTCTTGAGTGAACATGCTTTTGCTGCAACTTCCATTCAGGCCTAATCGATAAAGATTGTTCCGATGCTTGAGTTAATCCGTTCATTACTTCCTCTCATGCTTGCTACTGATGATTCCAAAAGGTTTTTGACATCTTCTTAGTCAACCTAATGGCGTTATGATCCTTGGAAAGATCTTAGATACTTCGACGATAATTGTTTTACTAACTTTAGGAAGCTAAGATCTATTAGAGTGTCTTTAGCGGCTTTCAACGTATCAGCGGCTTTCGACATACTACTACTTCTAATTCTAAGGGGTCTACTAAGGTGTTTCTCACGTTGGTCGTATGAACTTCCTTTTTGTCAATCTGCACAATTCGGAATCTTGCATATAGCCTCCTTCTGATTTATAGCATTTTCTTCCAATGCCTCATGCATTCTTCTCCATTCCTCGAGAACTTTTAGAATGTTATTTGTCTGCATGCTTAACTACGAGATCTCTAGGATTGTAGGGGCGGTTTTCAGTCTAGTCTACATTACTAATAACTTGAAATTATCATTTTGCATCCGAAAAGCCATTTTCTTTATAGGCTCACTTTTAATCCTTTAGTTGGCACTAATCCAACCTTAGATCAATCTCGGAGAATCGTCTTACTCCTTAAGCTGGTTAAATGGTTTGCTGATCCTTGGCAAAGGATGTCTGCTTCTTGCCGACAACTTCTTTATCTTCTTGTAGCCTACGCATATCCTTTGCTTCCGTCCTTGAGAATGCTGGATTATCCTAAGGCGAGTTACTTAACCTAAAGACATTTCCCTGCTTCTAATGGAGATAACTGATATGGTGCTTTTACTTCTGCCGTTGTTGCTTCTAGTGTTGTTGCTCCCGGCGTTGTTGCTTCTAGTGTTGTTGCTCCTGGCATTGTTGCTTCTCGTGTTGCTTCTGATGTTACTTCTAACGTTGCTTTCGGCGTCGAATTGATTTTGGAATCCCATTTCCTGATCTGATGCGTTGCTCATTGGATTCACTAGTACATTCTTCGGCTTTTCGGTTTTTCCTTCGAGTCAATGGCATACGGCGAGTATGAATTACCTCTTGACCCATAAACCTCCACGTCTTGATTACATAAGTAATCCTTACTACTGAGCCATCGTGATTCTTGCATATGAAGTCGAGCCTTCCTTCGGTTACCGATGATTTGTGCATAGCATCCCACGATTAATTCATTCTCAAGCCAACGTTCTAAAACTATCTAAAGTTATCGGGAATAACCTAACATGTAATTTACGTAATCATAACGTTTCTCCCTAAGGCCATTTCAGTCTAAAAAAGGATCTCCTCGTTCTAAAAATAAGAAAATACGTATAACCTACGTAATATATTATCGGAGTCGTAATAGAACATATGGGGGCACATTATTGATGGGAGCATACCTAAAACTACATTGGATGTAACCTCATATTTTGTGCCTACAATACTGGATGTCCCAACTCCATCCTCCAGAGCTTCGAATGCTCCCTTGGGTTCGGTATTCTTTTCCAACTTAGGGAAATTTGCTTTCAGGTGTCCCGTTTCTCCGCATTCATGGCACTTCTTTTGTTCTGGACAGCTAGCAGAGAAGTGACCCTCCTTTCCACACGTATAACAGCTAGAGAGTCCTGCTTGATAATTTCCAATATGGTTCTTATGACATACGTGACATTTAGGCTTGTCTACACCCTTTTTCATCTTCAACGATTCCTGAGCTTTCATCCTTCTAGAACACTCTGCTCTGTAGTGTCCTAAACTCCCACATTCGAAACATTTCTTCAGCGTCGGGCACATACAGAAGATGTAATCTTCCTGGCCACAGTTGTGACAACTGCTTTGCAATTCCTATGATGACGTCTCTTGTACACCTGACATATTGGCCTTCCTTCTTCAGTAGCTTCCTTAGCCTTCTTGTGGCACATGCCTTCATTGTCTTCAAGACCTTCTCCACCTCGGGTGGCTTTCGTTTGCCCTCCGTCAGGAACCTATTCCTGCTAGACATTTCTTCAGGACAAGCTCCACTTGCAGCGGCTTCATTGGGCACCTTTCTTGTCAGAGCCTCCAGGAGCTGGTTAGCAATTGATAATAACGTAACCCTTGATGTTTCTGCCATCGTAGCGGTCTTCTCTTCTTCGCTGAAGGTGTCCATTCCTTCATTATTCCTAACATCTGAATTGGCACTGGACGTCCTATTCGCATATATATCATAACTACGATTATCATTATCTCTATTCATCTTCTGATCCTATAATCAAAATAGCCGGACATTTCAGAATTTATGTGACGTGAAGTCTCCAAATTTTGAATTCATGATATTAGATAAGTGTACGCGCGCTATACAATTATATAATTATGATTAGTTTAAAACGCAGTTATTCTCATCACAATCATCCCTAGTGTCCATACCTTTTCCTTCCTTACCGGTAACTCTAAAACCGGTCCTTTAAAACTAACTTCCTCTAGCCATTCTTACAAGTTACTAACCATGTATCTTACAGTCAATTAACCTACCCCGCACTTGACCACACAACAGTTAGAACCTATGATATGTTCATTTGGGTAAAATACCAAATTGCAGTAGCTAATTGCAATCGGGTATTCTCCGCACTTTCATACCCTAACTCCTACCTCCTATGTTCCTTATGCAACCTCCTTCCTATGGGTATAACTATTCTGACTGGCATTTACATTCCCTATCTTACCTTACAAGAGCCCTAGTTTAAGTCTAGATACCGTGCTAGCATCTAAATCTCGTAAACCAAGGCTCTGATACCAACTAGTGACGCCCACTCTAAGTCTTGGCTCCAAGAGGGGTCACGTGTCGTATTTTCTCATGAACACATGCTACAACAGAGATAACTAAGCAGCGGAAATTAAAAACTTTTCATTTATATATAAGCCAAGTACTACAGTAAGGAAGATAACAACATAATCTAATAACTAGATCTTATCTATAGCTATGCCAGTCTACTACCGAGTTCTTCCCGATATCTTGCCCATCTAATATGCCCTCGCTAGAGCCCTTCCCTTGCTACTTTAAACATCACCAATACCTGACATACATACATACATACTTTTTTTGGAAATGTCAGCTTACAATGATGAGTTCTTAGTAATTAAAACTTTACCTTAAGCTCGAAAGGTTACATCAAACATTTGGGCCTAACGGCCCCTTCTTTATATAATTAAATAAGTATAAAACATAACAGGATTATACCAAAACATTTAACTCATAAGTATTAAAAATCATTTAATACTCTAACATACCTTGGGACTCCGGGACCCATACTCTATGCAAATAGTCATTACGTAAAAGAGTCATACGAAACATTATAAGCAAATCCTCTTTTTACTAAGAATTGTCTAACTGGGACTAAGCTTAGTCCATTCGGTTCGCCGTTGCCTCCCGACATCCTGAGTAACCGTCGCTACTCCAGTGGCTTTTCATCCACTGCTTGAATTGTACAATTCCCCTCAACCCTCCTTAAGACAATCTTTGCTTAGATTAAAACCTTCTTTAAAAACTTCCTCAAAACCTTTAAAAGATTTATCTTTATAATAATCATTTATTATAATCCTTCTGAAACAGTTTAATTTTTCAAAACTTATTTTCCTCATTTTTAAGTTTTACTTCAAAAGTTTAACTTTCTTTATTACCCATTAATTATAACCTTCCCTAAAAGAGCTTATAACCGGTAATAACACTTTAAAACAGTTATAGGCATTAAAACATTCCACGTATGTGTATTAACATAAAACACGTAAAAATATTTAACTCAAATATTTTTCAAGTAAATAGTTGAATATATATCATTACATATATATCAGCCCAAAAACAGTAAAACATTTAAAAGTGGGCTCATAGAACTCACCTTATTCTCTTAAGCAGTTAATTCAGATAAAACATCCGCTATGCCTTCCAATTAAACCTATTCGCGTATTGTATAGCGTTAACGCATTGTTTAATATAATAAACACTTCCTATGTTTATTTTAACATCTTATTATCTTAATAAACGCTCACTCCGGGATCGCCCAGTGAGGCATGCCATGTCCCTGTTGGGATTTATGAGACACCCCAGCTTTTCCAGAAAACCCCAGTGTACAGGCGTTAACCTTCTGGTCCGGACGAACTTCTAAATATTCGATTTAACTCGGTATATTCAATACTTTAAAACATTATGGGGCATATTTAAAACATTATGGGGCATATTTAAAAAAGTTTCTAAGGCTCGGGACACGCTCGATGATATACGTATATATATATATATATATATATATATATATATATATATATATATATATATATATAGGGTTAGGTTCAAATGAGAACTTTTTATTTTGAGAACTTTTGAGAACTAAATCTCAACCACAAATTTCAGGGGGGACCACTACAATTCATGGGAGGGGGGATACATGTAAATAAACTTGTGGCTCAAATTAGTTCTTTTTAGTTCTCAAACCAAATTGGTTCTCAAATGATCCTCTCCTTATATATATATATATATATATATATATATATATATATATATATATATATATATAGGGCAAGGATCATGTGAAAACAACTTTTATTGCGAAAACACGAAAACAAATATTAAAACCTCTATAACTTTTTCATACGTTAATATTTTTATAAAAATTTTGCAGCAAAATCCTTAAAATTATGTTATCTTTAGTTATGGGAAAAAAATTAAAAATAATCAAATTTTTTTAAAAATTATTATTGCACAGGTGCAATAATTTTTATTATTATTATTATTGCACATATGCAATAATATTAAAACCTTTATAACTTTTTTCATATGTTAAAATTTTTTATAAAAAATTGCACCATAAATCTTATAATTCTGTTATCTTTAATTCTGGAGAAAATTAAAAAAAATTCAACGTTTTTTTTATTTTTTTATTATTGCACATGTGCAATAAAAATTTATTATTGCACATGTGCAATAATATTAAAACCTCTATAACTTTTTCATACATTAATATTTTTGATAAAAAAATTATACCATAGATCTTATAATTCTGTTATCTTTAATTCTTGAAAAAATTAAAAAAAAATTAACGTTTTTTGTTAATATTGCACATGTGTAATATAATTAATACGTATTATTACACATGTGCAGTAATAAAAAAATCACGAAATTTTATATTTTTAATTTTTTTTCCCAGAATTAAAGGTGACATAATTTTAAGACTTTTGGTGCAAATTTTTTAAAAAAATATTATCGTATGAAGAAGTTATACAGGTTTTAATATTTGTTTTCTTGTTTTCGCAATAACATCTTGTTTTTATTTGATCCTTCCCCTATATATATATATATATATATAGGGTAAGGATCATGTGAAAACAACTTTTATTGCGAAAACACGAAAACAAATATTAAAATCTCTATAACTTTTTCATACGTTAATATTTTTATAAAAATTTTGCACCAAAATCCTTAAAATTATGTTATCTTTAGTTATGGGAAAAAATTTAAAAAATAATCAATTTTTTTTAAAAATTATTATTGCACAGGTGCAATAATTTTTATTATTACTATTATTGCACATATGCAATAATATTAAAACCTTTATAACTTTTTTCATATGTTAAAATTTTTTATAAAAAATTGCACCATAAATCTTATAATTCTGTTATCTTTAATTCTGGAGAAAATTAAAAAAAATTTAACGTTTTTTTTTATTTTTTTATTATTGCATATGTGCAATAAAAATTTATTATTGCACATGTACAATAATATTAAAACCTCTATAACTTTTTCATACGTTAATATTTTTGATAAAAAATTGTACCATAGATCTTATAATTCTGTTATCTTTAATTCTGGAAAAAATTAAAAAAAAATTAACGTTTTTTTGGTAATATTGCACATGTGTAATATAATTAATACGTATTATTGCACATGTGCAATAATAAAAAAAAATCACGAAATTTTATATTTTTAATTTTTTTCCCAGAATTAAAGGTGACATAATTTTAAGACTTTTGGTGCAAATTTTTTTAAAAAATATTATCGTATGAGGAAGTTATAGAGGTTTTAATATTTGTTTTCTTGTTTTCGCAATAACATCTTGTTTTTATTTGATCCTTCCCTTATATAGTATATATATATATATATATATATATATATATATATATATATATATATATATATATATAGGGTAAGGATCATGTGAAAACAACTTTTATTGCGAAAACACGAAAACAAATATTAAAACCTCTATAACTTTTTCATACGTTAATATTTTTATAAAAATTTTGCACCAAAATCCTTAAAATTATGTTATCTTTAGTTATGGGAAAAAATTTAAAAAATAATCAATTTTTTTTAAAAATTATTATTGCACAGGTGCAATAATTTTTATTATTATTATTATTGCACATATGCAATAATATTAAAACCTTTATAACTTTTTTCATATGTTAAAATTTTTTATAAAAAATTGCACCATAAATCTTATAATTCTGTTATCTTTAATTCTGGAGAAAATTAAAAAAAATTTAACGTTTTTTTTTTATTTTTTTATTATTGCATATGTGCAATAAAAATTTATTATTGCACATGTGCAATAATATTAAAACCTCTATAACTTTTTCATACGTTAATATTTTTGATAAAAAATTGTACCATAGATCTTATAATTCTGTTATCTTTAATTCTGGAAAAAATTAAAAAAAAATTAACGTTTTTTTGGTAATATTGCACATGTGTAATATAATTAATACGTATTATTGCACATGTGCAATAATAAAAAAAATCACGAAATTTTATATTTTTAATTTTTTTTCCCAGAATTAAAGGTGACATAATTTTAAGACTTTTGGTGCAAATTTTTTTAAAAAATATTATCGTATGAGAAAGTTATAGAGGTTTTAATATTTGTTTTGTTGTTTTCGCAATAACATCTTGTTTTTATTTGATCCTTCCCCTATATAGTATATATATATATATATATATATATATATATATATATATATATATATATTTATTTATCTTTTACTATTTTGCACTTTAGCCCCTCTAACTTTTATTCTTCCGTTATTTTATGTACCGAAACATCATGGGACATAATTTTAATAGTTTTAGGGCTTGGATACATTCAATAAAGTTTATATACATTCATATATATATATATATATATATATATATATATATATATTCCATCAATTTACATTTTAACCCTTCTACTTTTATATACTTATCATTTCATGCTCCGAATTACTTTAGGACATATTTATAATAACTTCTAAGTCTCGGGTTCATATAAATATATATAAATACGTATAATACTCGTATGCATTACGTATTTATTCACTTTTAACCATCATTTTAACGTAAGGATACGTTCTTATTTATTTTTCACATGTTTAACTATTCTAACACGTATTCCCATGTATATATTCATCAAACGAATATTCCACATGCATTTAAGCTATTAGAATGTATATATGTATATACTTACACATGTATCTAACATAACACAATCATGTAAAGATATTTTCCTCCGGTTATCATCTATTTTTTATCATATCAACTTCTAAACATGTATTTTATGCTAACACAGTATATATTACTTATTATGGTTATAAAATACATATCTATCACATTTCGTTATCCCATTATGTATACCATACGTATAATGCTACTCTCTATCAATTCATTACCCGTTAAAGGGTAAATATGCATTTTTCATACGTTTTATCACGTTTAGCTATCTAACACATATATCATATGTATTTACAACACAAACACGTATAGTATTTGCAAATTGTTACCTTTTATCCATTTACTAACCCGTAAACTATATCAAAATATGCGTTTTAGCTACTTAACACGTATAACACACGTATATAACTTAAATCATGAAATTTTGGGTGTTACAAGCTCCCACTCGCCTTTCTGTAAACACATAGTTCATCTTCGTTCTTGATAAAACCAAACTCTTTTATCTTTTGATTAAAACGAAGATTCCAGCTTTAATATGTCTACTTTAACCCATAAATGGATTTGTTCAACTTGCATACCTGTAAGTTCGTGAGCTGGATAGTCTACTCGATCAAACGTGTAGTTCAAGTTAAAGAAAGTCACACAGAGATGTAAATACAAATGAGATTTGTATTATAATCACTAAGAGAATATACACAGGAAACACACAGATGAAAATGACTAAGAAATTATAAACCTATTTAAGATGATCCTATCTATTGTTGCACAAATCTGTCCGAACCAGCTGTCACCCGAACTGCCACTTCGGGTCAGTTCGTGTGCACCCGAACTGGCAGTTCGGGTCACTTCGGACACAGGCTATTTTGTAGCTTTTGTCTTGTACTTGATACTTCACATACATGTTCTGATACTTCACACGACGAACATATAATACTCTAACAAACTCCCCCTCGACGTGTGCGGTATCCGTGCAGTATCTGTGCCATAACTGTTCTTCACATAAACTCGTATCTTCAATCAAACTCTCCCTCAATCTTAACGGTTAGTGTGATCATGAATACTTGACATTACAGTGCATGTAATCTCTTTATCAACATCTTCAAAAGACTTGAATTTGTGATGTTATTTTTCCACTTAGTACCTGCCAACATAAATAATCTTGGCGCAAAACGCTATTCGAGACTCCAAGATATATTGATTTTGAAATTTGATTTGTATCCTGTGTTGATCAATCGAAAAGAAATTAGAAATAAAAATCTTTTGATTTTTCAAAATATATATCAAAACACACCTAAAATCTTTTTGGTATTTTCTGATATGAAAAGTAAATGCAATACAAAATCAGACACTATTTTTGTCTTTTGCGAGAAAGATTACGACTTGGGATCATATTGGTCATAACGTGGTGAACTACACTTCAATTTCAATTATTGTAGCACATAAGCCACGTCGATTGCAGATATAATTTGTCCAGCTTTAAACTCAAGAAAAATCATAACCATGACATCTGAATATGTTAAGTTATTGATTAGATTTGCATTGACCAGTGTACCCCACCCTATCAGACATTCTCAGATATTGTTTGCTTATCACACTTTGTGATTTCACTTTTGATTAACACATAGTGATTGAATTCATGATATAGTCAACTGTGTTCCATGCAAAAAGAAATAAAAACGTTAAATCGTCTATCTTAAGGTCGACCTTTCGATACGCAGATAAGGCTTCGGATTTAACAAACTAAGAAAATAAAACAAGCTGAAATTGTATAATTTAACAACAATTAGGTAGGTCTTGTGGACACGCAAAGAAAGTCCGACAAATTATACGAAACACTAAGAAAATAATGCAGAAACTCAAACGAATAACAATCAAGTTGATCTTTCGATACGCAAAGAAAGACCGATCATTTCGGAAAGTAAAGAAAATCAAACAACTTTAAATCTTTGCAAAATAAACACATGTTTACACAGTGACTTCTCATTTTTCTTTTCACATATCCTTTCTTTGATATATCTTGAGATACGCATCAAGGTGTTGTCCACTAGGTCAAATACCAGATTTAATGTATATCACATTTGTATACTTTCTGATTTTCCGAGCCTACCTAGCACATCGAACAATGGTCTTATGGCTTTTTCAATTACTTTATCCATGATTCAGACAACATTAGCCAATGTACCATCATTTCCAAATTATGTCAGATACAATTTCTCATTTTTCAATGTTTATTTCTTTTCAAATTTTCTCCATCTAAAAATAACAAACTCTACTTTTTAGATTTTCATTTTTACCATTTGAAAAACACACACTATTTTTGTACTTTTCAAAGAAACAAACTCCCCCTCAAACTGGGACGGAGTGAAAAACAAAGAAAATTGATCGACAAACACGAATACGTGCGGTTAAGCATTTTGAAAACACGGGATTTTGAAAATAATTTGGAAATTCATTTTAAGTTAAACACAAATATTCCACCCTAAGCAATTCTTGAATTACCGATAGGTCTTCCTGAAATATCTGTTGACACCAAATAAAACATTAGTCGCTTTGGGATCGACCCGCTTCAACAGCGTCGGGTCGCCCAATGTCTTCCACGTAGTCTTTGTTTGCCTTGGAAACAACTTTTGGTTTCCATATCATCGTAGATGAACATTTTGAATCAGAACCTGAAAAAGTGTCAACCGGCGTCGTTGGTTTGGACCAAAACGGCTTATGAGTTGATTTAACCTTCGGGGACCAAGGTTCATAAAAAATTTGACCATTACTGTCCACATATTTTGCATTGTTATTGATATAAGCATTCGTCGGAGAATTTGCAGCATATGTCCAGGTCAACGACATGCATAACAAAACTCTTTCACGAAGTTTAAAATAATTTAAAAAATTCTTTGAGTTTTTAGAAAATGATGAGTTATCAGAACCAAAAGTATCAAAGAAATCATGAGAAGAATCATACCTCGGAGATTTACTCCGCGATGAAAATTTGTAATCCGATGACGAACCTCCAGAATAATAAGAATTCTTGGAATAGAAAGCAGCGGGTTGCTTCTTTGGAGGTTGAGATTTCTTTTGTTTCTTAACTTTCAAGACATTTTCTTTCTTCTGTGACTCTTGAGCAAGAACAGGCTTTTTTTGAAAAACAAATCCTAGTCCTTTGTGTTTAGAACCAGAAAATTTGGATGATGTAGCTTGAGAAGTACCAGCAACACTTGTTTGATGTGCGCGTTGAGTAAAAGTGACCTTAATCTCTGGTTTTATCTTCTCTTTGACCAAAATCTTTGCAGTTTCAACTTCAGATGAAGTAGCAGTAGAAGTACCGGCTACACTCTTATAAAAAACAACTTCATATTCTAGTAATGATGAATCAGATGTGAACTTTGGAGCTTCACCAATCTTTTCTTTCTTCTTTTCTGACTTGGATTTCTTCTTCTTCGCAAGAGTTGCAAACTTAGAATAATCTTGTAATTTAACCTTTGGATCAAGAGAAGCAGAAGAGAATTGAGATAAATCCACTGGTGCAAGAACTTTGTGGATATCATCTTTTGTTGCACTATTATCACTTTTGTCTTTCTTGTACAAAAATTTCAACAATGTTGGTGATAAATTACAATTCTTGACCTGTCTCTGAAGTTCTAAAATCTCCAACTTTAATTCAAAAATCTTCCGTTAAGCAACATACAAATCCTTCTGGGACTTAATGAATTCTTCATTTAAATCATTGTATTTATATGTCTGCCTTTTCCTGAACTCACATTCTGCCAAGACTTCTTTAGTGACCTTCTCCCACTTCTTCTTAAAAATATCCACATCTTTTGTTAAAACTTCATTTTTGTCTTGAAGAAGAACAATAGCATCTAGAAGTGTAGACAATTCTTCTTGAAGATTCAGAATTCTATCAGCAGCTTAAACAGCAATTGCATTTGCTTTTTCATATTTCTGTTGAACTGGATAACTTTTCTAGAATAAAGCATCATAGTCTTCAGCAGCTTCATTGGCTTCAACTTTGGTTGTTTCGCATTCTTCCACTAAATCAGCTTTCTCTTTCAGCAAATTCTCATTAACTGGAATCAATTCATAATATTTCTTTTGAAAATTCTCCAAATCTTGCTTCAGCACAACAATCTCTTCAGTCAACAACTTAATATATCTTTCCAAACTTGCATTTTTGGTGTTTAAATCAGCACATTTATAGAACTTAATTTCTTCCTTTTCAGTATCAGCTACTTTTTTCTAAATCTCTTCAACAGTTATACATTTTGAGCTTGTAAGATAATCAGCCTGACTTGCATCATTTTGATGGTGAGCCATTATATCAGCATTTCCTTTATCATTCTCTGAAATGTCATTAATATCAACATTTTGATATGCATTCCTCTTGAACTCAGAATCTGCATTCCATGCATATTCATTCGAATGCCAAAATATTTAGGCCATTCTGTTATGAAGAGAAACAAAAGCTTTTTGATTTTGACTTGTCGAAGCTTTAACCAAGTGAGCATGTTGACCAGACTTAAACTTATTATCAATAGCTGCCAGACATTAACGAGCAAAATTTCCAAAAAGTGAACACTTGTAACATTTCACTTTAGACTTTTCTAATCTAATTTTATCATCTTGATTCAATCTCTTCTTCCCGATTCTGTTAAAGAATATCTTGGTTCCTCTAACCAACATAGCATATGAAAGAGCGTGGGACGTGTGAATCGTGATCAACTCATATCTAATGTGTAAACAAAGTAATTAAACGCAAAGGTAAATAACTCAATCTTGTAGTTCACTCAATATCAGAGGTTACAAGACTAAGAGAAAACACCTTCAGGTTCACACACACTAGGAAAAAACCGTTACAAAAATTACAAACCTATCAACTATATATAACAACCCCGACTGTCCGAACTGGGCCTTGGTCCGAATTACAGTTCGCCCAGGTTCGGATAGGGTTCGCCCAGTCTAGGTTTTCTTTGTTTTTCTTGAATTCTTCCAAGTGTTTAATCAATCCAGAATGTTGCCACATTATGTATCAACAAACTCCCCCTTGGCAAATGCTGGATAGTTCTTTATCACTCTTGAACTTAAGTCTCCATCCCAGCCCATGTCTTCTGATGATTATGCCCGACAAATATATCAAATGCAAAACATATCCGAATCACCCTCGAAAACTGTAAAGCTTGATCCATGTAATCTGGATGAAATAAGATCTGATTATGATACAACTCATCAATATCAGCCTTTGACAAGTTAATCAGCCACATTGGGTCAAAAACCTTCACAACTTTGTTTTCATTCTCCAGCATTATCACAACTTCACCCGTCTTCTCATGATAATACTACCACTTCAAATTATGTAAGAAATCCAATTCCATCTTCATCAACGAAATCTTTTTCATCACTTTAGGCTTTTTCTTGAAGATAAGTACTATCAGCTTTTTCCCCGTTCTCTTATGTATCTTGGTCGGATGTTCACGCCTCTTCGGTCTTTGAGGCTTCGGATATTAAATTCCCTGATTACATTCTTTCTCAACTTGATTCTTGAAGTAGAAACCCCTCCAGTCATTACCATAGTTGCAGAAAGGCTTTCGTGTAAGCTCCCGAACATCCCAGACAGGTAAAGTACTGAAGTCTTTTGCCGATTTGAAGTATAGGATATCATGTTGGCATTTTATCCCATAGCACTTCAATCTTTCAACATACATCCAGCTGATAATCTCACCTGACGCTTGACCCTTGAATCTTACATGCCTTCTTTGATTGAATCTCTTCAACACCTTTGTCTTTAGGAAATACCTCAAACTCATCACCAGTCTGATTATTGTCGTTGTTGAAATTGGAGTACAGATCTGGATATTCCTCTTCGGTTATATCTTTAACCTCAATCTCCTCTTCCCTAATATCTTCTTCAAACTCTGGTTTAGATGACTCGTTGTATATTTCAGGTGTAGCTTCAGAAGTTCTCTTCATATCTTCGCCGTTCAAATCAAAGACTGCTTGAAGTTGTTCTGGAGTAAGTTCACAAACGGACTCACTTTCTTCTAACATCCTTTTGAACTCATCAATACACTTCATAGCTTGATTCGACGGGATTGAAGTTATCAGCATAGCATTCCTGGAATCAGACTCTGTTAGAAGATAATGTAATTGTAATACAAAAAAGCCAAGTATTAGAAGAAAAGATAAGATACATCCTTAAAGAGAAAGGATACAAAAGTCTGTATGAATAACAGATTTCTGCATGACTTCTGTATTCATACAGAACTACTTCGGAATTTCTGAAGTGGTTCTGCACAGACTAAAGTCTACAGAAATCCTCATTTCTATAGATAGCTTCTAATGGGAAGCATGAATAGTATTCAAAGAAGAATACAGAAGGAGTTCTGGATTATCAGAAGATGAATACTACGAGAAGAACAGATTCTATCTTTGTTTGAAGAACAAACAAAAAGAACGTCAACTTGGCATTAATCAAGAAAGTAGTTGAAGACAGTTGACAAAGAGATAAATTGAACATGCTCAATTTATCTCTATATACTCTGACACACTCCAAAGATCAACCGTCCTCAACCACCTTATCCAAATACAACTTGCTACATCTGCCTATAAATAGCAAGCTGACTTCACCAAACAAAGCAAGATCATCAAGTATACAACTCAATATCTTCTCAAAGCAATTGCAACATCACTCCTATAGAAAGTTATTTATGTTGATACATAGTCATACTATAAACTCGTGTAAACCATTATTTACATTTGAGATATACAGAATAACCCTTTTTATGAATTGCTGTCTTCCAATTTGATTTACTTTTCGCAAGTCATTTATCTTGTTTTAATCAAATTGTGCCAACATTGTTAAAGAGCCCTTCAGGGACCCAACAATTGGTATCAGAGCAGATTGAATAATCAATATTCAAAGTTCCTGCTCTTTAACATCTTTTCTTATCTCTCCCTCATAATGTCTTCAAACTGGAACAATGGAAAATCTCTTTGCTCGTTGGCAAAACCCCCTATGCTTGTTAGGGAGGAATATCCACAGTGGAAAATCAGAATTACCAACTTCCTAAAAGAAGTTGATAACTCCCTGTTGGAATGCATAGCCAAAGGACCTTATTGTCCCACAGTTGACATTCCTGAGATAAAAGAAACTGAAACCTCAACCGGTGTGCTCGCTCGTACCATCCCTAAAGAAAGGAAATGGTGGAGTGAAGAGGAAAAAACCAAAGAAATAAATGAGGACAAAGCCAAGACAGTCCTTATCATGGCTCTTCCTCATGATATATTCTGTCAAGTTGACTGCAACACCTCAGCCAAAGGCATATTGGATGCCCTTGAGAAACTCTTTTATGGGGGGGATCAAATGAAAAGAAACAAAAGAATAAAGGCTCTAAATGAATATGAATCTTTCAAGTCACTACCAAGCGAGTCACTTTTAAAAACTTACAATCGCTTTGCTACAATAATAAACAATCTAAGAAAATTCAATGTTTCTAAATCCAATGAGGAAACAAACATCAAAATTATTAAAAGTCTTCCTCATGAATGGAAAAGTCTAACCATGACTCTTCAGTCAACCCTGGATTTAGAAGAAAAAAATCTTAATGACCTATTCTGCATTCTAGACTCTCAGGAGTCTGAAATACAGGACATCTCAAAATCCAAAATGGACCCACTGGCTCTTTACTCTGAAAAGAGAAAAAGAAATATCAAACAAGAGCCAAGCCACTCAAAACGAAAGGAACTAAGTGACTCAGAAAATGAATATTCTGAGTATGAGACAGAAAATGAGTCATTTGACAAATCTTTGGCACTTCTGACCAAACAATTTGGAAGATTCAAAAGGAATCCGTCCTGGTCAACCAAAAACAATTTTTCTAAAAATGAAGAAAGCAAAAATTAATCATCTGAACACAACAAACCTGAAGTTGACAAAATGTGAGATAAGATGCTTCAAATGTGTAACAATGGGACACTATGCTTCAGCATGCAAAAATAAGAGACTCAAAGATGCTGCATACTAGAAAAAGAAGTATGAACAAGCCATGCAAAAAAAGAAAAAGCCTTAATGGCTGAAGTTGAGAATTGGGACTCTGAGACATCATCAGACGAATAATGTCAAACCAACAAATGTCTTATGACAAATGATGAATCTCTCTCAACCGATCTATCCGAAATCTCACATGATGAGCAAGTAAGCTCATCTCACACTGATCTAATCTTTCAATTCAATAACATGTCAGTCAACTATAAAGTTCTTCAAGAAAATTCTGAAAGAAACAAACTCTTAAATGAAAACAAATTCAAAACTTTTGAAGAAGAAATTAACTCTCTCCTGTCTGAACTTCATCAACTAAAAGAGGATAGAGAAAAGGAATTGTTAAGATTGAGGCAACTAGAAACGCAAAAACTGAGCAATAAAGCCAAAATTGATCACTATGAGACCGAACGTGCAACTCTATACCAAAGATTGCACGTGAAAACTAACAAAATAAATGGTCTCATAAATGCCCATGATCAGCTTGAAAAAAATGACAAACACAACAAGAAATTATGGACAAGGAATCGGATACATACAAGGAACTAAAGGTTTCATGACTGTCTTTGTAAAAAGCAGCAGTCAAAATGAATCACAACTGGACATCAATTCCAAAAACAAAAGTCCAGTTCTTGAAAATCTGAGTCAAAACAAATCCAATCCTGATGACTCTAACAAAGCCGAATCTGAGTCATCCAGCTCCTCAAGTCAAAATCTTGAAATTTTTGGAGAAAGTACCATTTACAAGCATTGTATGTGCAATGACATGGTAAAACTAATTGGAAGACACTTCGACATAAAACAAATGCACTCTAAAACCCCTTTGAGTGTATCCTCCAAATCTATAAAAATAAAAAGAAAAGAAGTCACTAAAATAACAAACAAAAAACCCATTTGGGTTCCTAAAACAAAATAAAAAAAGGGGGACACGAACTCCCCACCGTGCACATATCTAGGAGGAGTTCTTAATTTTTTTTGTTTTTTTCTCTCTCATTTGTTGAAGGAGACATCCATCACTCTTTAAAAATATTTGACTTTCTCTTCCTGAAGCGTAATGATGCCCATCACATCACACATTTAAAAGGCAATAGCATATTAGGAAACAAATCTTTTTTAATGGAGGCATCTAAAAGGGGTAATAATAGCTCTAAATAGGAGAATGATGAAAAAAGGGAGTTAATTCCCCCTCACAAATCGTCCCAACTACCTTTGTCAGGAGTCTGAGCAGCCGACAAAATACAAAAGTCTCACTACCAAATCTCCAGACTTCTGAACTCTTCCCGATTACAAATAGATGGATATCTCTCCCAACTCATCCAAGTACTCATCCAAACAAACCCAATCTTCACCCTAACCCTCATCAGAAAATGGACTTTCAAGCTCTATTAGATAGACAAGCCTTTGAAATCCCTCTTCACTAAACTCACAATCTGTGTCTTCACACATCTAATCATCAACTGACCTTTACCAAAATGATGAGGTTTCTGCAAACTTGCACCATTGGCCTTGCACTCACTCAAAACACTCCCTTTAGATATGAATTTCTAAGGGAATTTTGGGTAAATGCAAGTTCTGACCCCAGCGTACCAGGGAGCCCCATAAGAACACGAGTGAACCGACTTACCTTTGAAGTCACTGAGGACTCCATTCGTTCTGCCCTTTGTCTAAATGACCAAAATGGAGCCACTCACTTCAACAGGGCCTAAGTCATTGAAACCTTCATTGACATTGGCTATAATGGAGAATTTCTCGGAGAACAGGCCAACAGATTCCATCTTCCCCCCATCTGGCAGTTCTTCTTCACTCAAATTCAACTCTGCTTCTCATCCAAGGTCAATAATCATCGTCTTGCTGACCATGATACTCAAATGGTCATGCATGCTCTGATTAATGGTCTTAACATCAACTTCTTTCACTATCTTCTACAAAACATGAAAAAGAACTGCTATTTACCCATAGAAGAGAAAGTTATTCTATATCCTCGATTTGTGATGAATATAATCTGCCAGGCCAGGAAATGGGAAGGAATTCCTTGTGAATATCACACCCAACTCCTACCCTCTCAAAGGTTTCTTGGTCTTCACATTACTAGGTTTCCAAGTAACACTATAGAGGAAGATGATGAGAATCAAAGACCCATCTCTCATGACAACATTCCTCTCCAACTTGAAGCCAGAGCACATCCTCCTATACCCACCAGAATCGTTTTGCCCTGTCCTTGCAGAACTATATGCTCTCACTTGAACTTAATGTTTAAATAATGTTCTATACTAGGCGTTAGTTTTGTAAAAACTTGTTGAAATATAAATCTTTTGGGGACATTACAAGAACATGTCAAAACTACATAAGAATTCTGTACTTCATTCCTAAGGATCTAATCATACAGAAGTACTCGAGAATTTCAAAAGTAGTCCTGAACAAAAGCAGGAAAGTCAATTTGCAACAAGAAGGATCATCAAACAAATGATCTTGACCATTCACACCAAAAATTGGTCATACAGAACAACTCCGGAAATTCCGAAGTAGTTCTGTACAGAAGATTGAATGTCAGAATAAAAACAATAAAAAAATGTGAAAAATCTCTTACAAAAATTATGGAAGTTTTGTTCACACACACACACACACACAAAAAAAAGAGGGGGACGAAAAAGGAGGAAAAGGAGAAGGGAGAAGGAATGACAAAGAATCACTGAAAGATTCTTAAAATTTTGGAGTTGTTAATTTGGAGTTGTTAAAAGAAGACCACATTTGATCCCAACAAATCTAGGGTATCAACAAATCTTCACTAAGAAATCCCAACCGACAACAAAGACGTCAAATGCTCCAATAAATAGGAACGTTAACTTTTTCAGTTACGAGGAAAATTGATAATCTAACAGACATCCGTTTCACCACCCAGTCAATCCATTCGTTGAAAAAGAGCCGTTAAAACCCTAGAATCTCTCTCATGCTATAAAACCCTCTCTCATTCCCAAAATCAAAACACTGTTCACAAAATCACAATCCTCACCAAGCAAAGCATTTCTTCAAACACTAGAAATGGCCTCATCCTCCCAAATCTCCCTATTTAAGACATTCAACATAAAGCAAAACAACATGCACGCAAATTTAAACCCATCGGCTTACTCAAGTGATGTTCAGATCATTATAGAAGCATTGAATTCCCCTCGCAACAACTCTCACTAAAGATGAAGAAGTCACCAAAGAGGTTCTTATGAATGTCTGGTCAACAATAAAAGTAGAAACAGAAACTGCAACTAACAAGGTATAGATTAAAGCACTCATCGAAAATGAAGATCAATCCACAACAACCCTACAGTTTTCTGAAGAGGATTTCAGACAAGTTACTGACCTCACAACACCGGAAAATCCTGCTCAACCCTCCAACTAAAACAGAAATCCTCAAAATCATCATATCCTTGAATAAAGGAACAAACTTTACTACAATCTCGGGTATAAACATTAATCAGCTAGAGAGAAAGTGGAAACTGATGATGCACACACTCATTTACAGCCTAACTGCTAAAGTCGGCTCATCTGATGAAGCTAGTGAATCATTATTCTCCATAATGATCGCTATATTTCTGAATAAAAGAATAGATTGTGGAGCCAACTATGGAAGAATCTAGTAAAAAGAATTGAAGATAAACAAAAGGAGAAGAAAGAAACTGCCAACATCCCATTTATAAGGTTTCTTTCTCTACTAATCTTCAAAAAGTGTCAGGAAGGATCATTGGCTATGAAGGGAACTATGCATAGGTCATGCATTCTGAAAATTCTGAAAAAGTTTGAATCAGGTACAACACACTCCATTTCCTCTGTACCTACTTCTTTACTTTTGAATATACCAGGTAGCTCCCCAGTTCTGATAAAGTACAAAGAAGGAATAGAGCTACAAGAACAGAATCCATCTGAACCAAAACAACCAACCCCTAAACAAAGCCCACAAACATCTCACTTCTCTGAGTCAGTCAATCTAAACAAAAATTCACCTGACTCTTCTACATCACATTCCACCACCTCAGCCTACAGAAACTTCAACTTCAGCCCACCAAACTCACCCCTTCAGATCCACATTCCCAAAATAGCCACCAAGCCCAGCCTGTTTGATGACTCTGAGAGTTATCAGCAAGCAACAACAAGTGGAGACTCAATGAGTCAAGGACACTTGGAAAGGACCCACAGGGATTGGTTCCCTGAGGATTCGACACATGAGAATTCTGAAAAGAGTGATCAAACAACACATGAGTCTAAATCATTCAGGATAAGGACAATGAATGTGGAAGACCTAGGAAGATCAGATTCTTTTGGTATCCTAGGCACTAACAAAACTCTCAACAGAGAAAATGTTAGTAAAACTGCTGGACATGTGTTGTCCACTGGTAGGTTAGAAGGAGAAAGATCATCTGTTGATCCAACTCCAAATTCACCCAGAATGCTGCTCAAATCTGATCTCTTAGAGTTCTCTCAATTAATCAGAGAGAAAATATTCAACTGAAAAAGGGATCAGAAAATTGACCTTAATGAGCTAGGAAAACTCAAACACTCAAACTCATAAAAGCTTATGAAGGTGGAAAGAAAAGATGACAATTTCAGGAAATTCATTGATAAAGACCTGCAGCAATTTAACCCAACACAGTTCATTCTTAAGGTACTTCTCAAGTCAATCCTCAAAAACAGAGAGGGTAAGCATTGCCTTATACCAAGGAACTGAAGTCGGTAAAAAGATGTTCAGAAGACAAGCTCAGGTGGATATAAAGCTATAAAAGGAATTCAACATCCCTTTAATACTCCTAACAAAGCCAAATGAGACTGTTCCTCCTGAAATCTCATGGAGAGGATCCGGCACAACATTTCGCATCCCAATCTCCGGAATATGCTTCAGAGATATCTCTGAAGAAAGAAGATTCTTCAGGCTAAAAGAAAAACAGAAGTATACAAATCTGGCCTTAGAATTCTTCCTGTTCATTCTAGAGAAATGCAAGACCAACAAAAACAGCATCAAGGACATCATCAAGTCAGAAATCAATGCACTAATAAAGGAGAGAGCTATCTTCAAGACCCTACTGGAAGAAAGCACCAAAGAATACAACTTTGAAATTAACTCTCTCACTGGTAGGGCAAAGATCAGAAAAGACTTGTAAATCTTTAAATTATGATAGACTAGATTTTTTTTTTCATATTTCTTGAAAAGATCAACAAAAATGATCTATGATTAAAATTATTTTATCTTTTTATTTATTTTCTTTAAATACTTAGGGGGAGATTGTTAGAACATAATGTAATTGTAACACAAAACAGTCAAGTATTATAAGAAAAGATAAGATACATCCTTAAAAGAGAAAGGATACAAAAGTCTGTATGAATAACAGATTTCCGCATGACTTCTGTATTCATACAGAACTACTTCGGAATTTCCGAAGTAGTTCTGTACAGTCTAAAGTCTACAAAAATCCTCATTTCTATAGATAGCTTCTAATGGGAAGCATGAACAGTCTTCAAAGAAGAATCTAGAAGGAGTTCTGGATTATCAGAAGATGAATACTACGAGAAAAACATATTCTATCTTTGTTTGAAGAACAAGCAAAAAGAACGTCAACTTGGCATTAATCAAGAAAGTAGTTAAAGACAGTTGACAAAGAGATAAATTGAACATGCTCAATTTATCTCTATATACTCTGACACACTCCAAACATCAACCGTCCTCAACCACCTTATCCAAATACAATTTGCTACATCTGCCTATAAATAGCAAGCTGACTTCACCAAACAAAGCAAGATATCAAGTATACAACTCAATATCTTCTCAAAGCAATTGCAACATCACTCCCATAGAAAGTTATTTCTGTTGATACATAGTCATAATATAAACTCGTGTAAACCATTATTTACATTTGAGATATACAGAATAACCCTTTTTATGAATTGTTGTCTTCCAATTTGATTTACTTTCCGCAACTCATTTATCTTGTTTAAATCAAATTGTGCCAACATTGTTAAAGAGCCCTTAAGGGACCTAACAGACTCCCCATGAGATGTAGAAGTCCCAGCACCCGAACCAGTGTTTCCGATTGGGCCTGAACCTCCACCAACATTTCCTTATGGGTCGTCATTATCAAATTCATCATTCAACTACTTTAGAAAATCATCTTTGCACCCAGAACCAGAACCTATCTCCCCTTGAGCTTTAAACTTCTCCATCAAAAATTTTATTTGCTCATTCATCTGTGCTAGTAGAGCATTCTGGTTCATAGTGGTTGTTTTCAGACGTGTGATCTCCTAATATAATCTCTTTGCAATGTAGTTATCAACTTTCCTTGAGATTCATTTCTTACTATCATTTCTTCATCTCTTGTTCTCAATTCTGCAATCAGTTGACTTTTTCTCTTCATTTTTTCTCTTTAACACCTCAATCACCTTCGATTGCTCATCATTCTTAGCTTTAAATAGTCAATCTGTAATTGGTGATCAAGAAAAGAAATGTTGAGTAACTGGGCTTGCGAGAAAGACACTGATCCTTGAGCAAGATTAAAAAGAACATCTAGTGTTGATGCGGTTGAAGATGTAGCAGTTGAGAATATAGGAGTTGTAGGTGTTGATCCCATTAGCTGTTGGATATATTGAGCACCAGCACTTGCTGAAGGTGCTATGCTAGTTGTTGTAGATCTTGTTGAACTCAAAAAATATTTTAGAAACCCTGACTGACTCAACCCTTGAAGAATATCAGCTTTGTAGGTCCTGATAGAACAACTAATCACGATATTCTATCAATCACGAGTGCGGAATCCAAGTGATTGATTGATTCAAGATAAGAAAGTAGAAGAAAGAGATTTGATTAGATGATGAACAACAAAGATCAAATCTTGAATGATGAACAAACTACTTTGATTGATGATTCCGATCGTAAATAACAAGAGAGGAGCACAAATCGTAATCAAGCAACCCCTACAATGGAGAACCACATCGGGTTTATATAGGATCCCCAATGGGTTTACTATTGGGCCCCTTGTGGATCATAAACCCAATAGTAAACCCAAACCCAATCATAAACTAGCCTAAATACAATAGCTAACTAGCCTATGATTCTAATGAAACCCTCTAAGCCCAGCCCAACTTATTTAATATTACAAGCCTCATAATCTAGCCTCTACAATCTGCCCCTAGGCTTGTGATATTAAATGTCTTCGATCTTTGAACTTCTTCTTCTTGACTGGCTGGCATAGATGCTGATGAAGATTCTTTCCGCATAAATCTTCAATGGGTTTCATGACGGGCACTTGGGACTTCCTCTTGATCAGAATCAGCTCGAACTTCTTGAAATGAATAAGTTAATGAGATGGAGGATTCTCAATGACTTGCTTCTTTTGAAAGAACTGGTTCTTGCTGAATCTTCGGTAACTGTCTTGAATCTCCAAAAATTAGAGGGTAAATTTTGAAAACCTCCTAACTTTGGAGAACTTGATTGTTGATCTTCAAACTTCATGATCTCTGACTGCTCTCATTTTCTGTTTCAAAGATTTGACTTGAAATCTTCAGCTTCCCCTAAACTTGTGAGCATTTTCTTTGAAAAACTTTTGAAGCTTTTGAAAACTTGTAAAGACACCAACAACTTCCCCTGAACAGTTGCTTATTCAGATGGAAGTCTTGTCCGGCTGGTTCTTTAACTTGAGCACTAACAACATCTTTCTATCATCAACCTGTCTGACACACATTTGAAAAAATATACTCCACCAGACATTTGATGATCGGTCTTTGGGTTAGGAGGTAATTATCATCTGTTCAGTTGATTCAAATTAACATAATTTTAACCAAAAACCCTAATATAGATTACGGGTTTTCTATAAAACTTCCCCTGAACCCAAGACCTCTAAATACTTCCCCTTAGCTGATTACTTCCCCTCAGCTAAGGACTTCCCCTGAGATAATACATATTATCCTCGAGTTCCCTTCGGATACTATGTATTATGGAAGTCTTATCATTAGATAATAAGTATCATCCTCGAGTTCCCTTCGGATAATACTTATTATCCTCCCTCCTCCCCCTAAAAATTTGTCAAGATCTGACGGAGGAAGTCTTTTCCATTAATAATAAGTATCATCCTCGAGTTCCCTTCGGATAATACTTATTATCCCATACTCCTTCCCCTAAAAATTTGGCAAGATCTGTCGGGGGCATATTGTCATGCATTGAAACCCCTGAAAAACACATTTTGACTTCTCAAATTGACCTGGCCAAGACGAAAACACACCAAAAAGAACTTAACGACTCACACACGAAAGATATAAACTAAACAAATACTTACCAAACCAAACATGAGAAAGTTTACAAGGGATCAAACCGTATGAATCTGACTAAGGAACCCTTTTCAGCTTCAGTTACTTAACTAGTCCAGGTGATTGCCGGTATGTTTGTCCGCTTTAAACTCAAACCCGTTTAATCCCAACCGAATGCGTCATGCTTAATATAGTACATTATTACCGTCATGTTTAATTGTCCCCACACCCAAGCGTACACAGCAAAATCTACCCAACCTCAGAGTTTATTGAGGATTCACAAACCCCCAACTTGAGGAACCATGCACCACGGCTATGACTACCACTTTTTTTTTATTAACCATCGGTTGGTGATCAGGTCGGCCGCTAAGCACGCAAAGAAGACCAACTGAGTGATTATTTATTTATTTATTTTTTATTTTTTTTTTTATTTTTTTTTTCATTTCTTTTTCATTTCTTGTTTTTATGTGGTGTAGTCATAATAGCAGAAACATGGCGTGTGAGAGAGTGAATACTAGGTAATTACCACTCTCAACCCATTTTTGCCGGGACTCAGTCTTTTAAACCATGCAACCTGGGATGGGAAACTAAACATATATATCTTTTAAGTTCACTGCACTTTCATTGGAGGTCATAAGTTTAGGTCGAGCCTACCGAGCATATCACCGTGGAGCTTGCCTTTCACTTCCGCCTTACGCGTGTCAGCCATCTCCAACCCGGTCATTCATTTTACTTCCCCTAAACTTCTCAAAAACAAGACACAAACAATTAAAAATTGAAAAGCACACTATTTTTGAGGGGTCAACTTTTTCTTTATCTTTACATTTCTTCCCCTTGCTTTTTGATTTTTAATGTCACAATTTTGTGAACATCAATTTTTTTTTAAACAATCAAAAACACACTTAAGTGAATAAAACACTAAATATTGCAGACATCTGGCCAAGCTAACTTTCAAAGTATTGATTTGAGAACTTTAGAAAATTGGGTTTCATGACATGCACACTTCATTGCATTTGAAGTCAAACACTTCAACAATCAATCACCAAGTGAAAATTTTAGGAAATTTGGTTTGACTCAAAACACCCTTTGTTGCCTCATCATTCAAACATCCAAGTTAAGAACAGTACCTTTCATGCTGAATTTTACCTTTTACCTCTCAAGGAAACATATCCTCCATAAAAAATTGCTTGTCATGACATGAAGATACGTCTCCTAAAATGTGCCTGGAACAATCACTTATCAAATAAATTAATCAATGAAAATGTTAGTGATAATCCTCCTTGACTCTTCCTGCACATAATGAGAGATTAGTTAGCCATTGGTACCCAGGCCATTGTTTTTCTGGGTACACCTGAGGAATCAATGAAAGATACCTCTTGTAAGAACATCCCCTTTGAAAAATCAGGAAGTTGGGATGGAACTGCCTTGATTTTTGGTTTCCAAGTTCCAGGTGATTTAACATTTGTTTTAGTCACCTTTGGAGTTGTGACCTTAGGTATTTCAACCTTCTGCGTTTTAGATTCACTTTTCAAAACAGTTTTTGTTTTAGTCACCTTTTGAGTTGTGACTTTAGGTATTTCAACCTTCTGCATTTTAGAATCATTTTTGAAAACAGTTTTAGTTACCTTGGGAGGGGTAACCTTGGGTTTTTCAGACTGTGTTTGTTTTGAAAATGGTTTCTTCACCTGTTTTTGGAAATTTTGGTAACTTGGAAAGCTGTTGTTTTGATTTAAAGATTTTCTTTCAGCTTTGGCAGCACCCCAATGTTGATCAGAGGGTTTAACCTTAGGAGTAACAGTCTTCATTGCCTTAGGTTTTTCCACTTTCATGGGCTTAGACTTTACAGACTCCTGAGATGAAAGCCTTTGACTTTTCGGAAAATAGGGTTCATAGGGGCGATAAAGACAGTTTCTAGCAATATGACCAGCGATGCCACAATTAAAACAAGTCTGCTTCTTTAGATAGAAGTCAGACGTGTACCCATTTGTCTTCGGTGGTTGATATGGAGCTGGTTTGCCTTGTGTCTGCTTCCTTGCCTTGTCTGCAGCTCTAGATTTGACTTTCTGCTGGTTCCTTGAAGCCTGAGTAGAACCTGTCCTCATCGTCTTTGTGCTCTCTGGATTTCCTGATGAAGAAGCACCATTCTTGCAACTGCACTTACAACTGCATGAACCAACTGAAGAAATGGGAGACACAGCCACACTTTTCATCTTATCATTCTTCACCACAGTTGTTTGCTTCAAACTCGGATGCTTGATGGTGATCTTTGGCCTCTCAATTTCAACTTTACTTATTACTCCATCAGTTATTCCCTTGAACTTGGAGGAGAAAGATGGTAATTCATATCCAACATCTGGTTCTTGGTCAAACATTGAACCGGATGTCATGAAGATCTTCCCCTCAGGCCGTGTCGTCAAGATCAGCTTTTCCCTTTTGACTTCGTCAATTACTTTGAAGCATGGGGTTTCAATTTTAGGGTATGGTTTCAACTCTACCCCAGCATCATCAGACTTAGAGTTGTGACACCTGTCATATTTCTGGCACTCAGCATCATTGTCTGATATATCCTTTACCCTCCCTTCACCATATGTCATGTTTGCTTCATTATCAATTTCTTCTTGAGTCAATGGTGTAGTTCCAACCAAGACACTATCAATAGGAGGAGCAGCTTCTTTATAATCAGACTTGGTTCGTTCAACCTGTTCCTCACTAAGAAGTATTCCTATAATGTCTCTGGGAACTGGTGGAGGAATGATGCTGTTCTTTGCCAAAGATTTATCAGTTTTCTCTGACCCAAACCCAGATGTGTCTTTCCCAACTTGGCCCATTACAACAGCATGTGATAATTCCTTTCCAGCATTTAACATTCGCTTATTTCTTTCCTGATTGCAATCATACTTGACCTGCAGGTCGTTATATTTTTGTTGCAGTTCATCCAGTTGCTTCTTTAGCTCACCAATCTCAATCTTAGCCTGATCATATAAAATAGACTTCTCCGTTGCTAGCTTTTGATATTTCACAATGTCTAGTTTCTGAGCTTTTACCTTCTCCTCATTCTTTTGCCATCTACCCTTGAATGAACTCCTTTCACATTTTACCACAAACAGTTCTAACTCAAAATTTTTACAGAATTGCCTAAGTCCAGGTATTAATCGAGCACATGTAGGATTCGGGCATATCTTAGTTTCGTCAACTTCATCTAAGAAAGCATCCTTGTCCTCAACCATATTCTTTTCTTCAACCACTGAACTCATTTTCTTAATTAGATATGCAGCTTCTGAAAATTTAGAAAAATTGGCAACAACGGCAAAATCGGCAAAAGTACTATTCAAATAATAGTGTCAAAAACTTAAAACTGAAAAACGGAGGCCTTCGGAGTGGAATTTGGGGGTCCAAACGAGCTCCCATAGACATTAGTCTGGGGTAATTCTGGGGCTCGGTGTCACGAACGTCGTGTTCAAATTTGAGCTTCTAACTCCAAACGAGTCAAAAGTTACGCCCGTTTCCGTGAAAGTGAGAAAAAGAGACTTTTTGCCGCAAATGAGTTTCCGATCGTAAACCCTGTTTACGATCGTAATCTCCTACGGATTGTAAACATCTTCAGTCGTAAACTTGATTCCGATATTTCTTAATCGTAAACAGCGTATCCGATCGTGATGGATCGTAAACACTCGATTCCGATGAAAATTTATTGTAAACTCCGATTACGATTCTCGTTTCCGGTAAGAAATTGTCGTAAACACACGATTACGACCAAGTACAGTCGTAAACTCGAATCTTCGGGTCGTAAACACGATTCTGATGAACATCTTCAACAAACGCAATCGTAAACCTTCAAATAAGCCCAGAAAATAGTCGTAAACACCCAGAAACAGCAGCAGTAGCTATCGTGAACACACCAAACAGCTTCAAACCTTAAAAAACTCAACCTTTTCCAGAAAATGCTTGAATCCAATATCGTAAGAACCTCGAAACACTCGTTTCTTGGCTCTGATACCAATTGTAGGTCCTGATAGAACAACTAATCACGATATTCTATCAATCACGAGTGCGGAATCCAAGTGATTTATTGATTCAAGATAAGAAAGTAGAAGAAAGAGATTTGATTAGATGATGAACAACAAAGATCAAATCTTGAATGATGAACAAACTACTTTGATTGATGATTCCGATCGTAAATAACAAGAGAGGAGCACAAATCGTAATCAAGCAACCCCTACAATGGAGAACCACATTGGGTTTATATAGGATCCCCAATGGGTTTACTATTGGGCCCCTTGTGGATCATAAACCCAATAGTAAACCCAAACCCAATCATAAACTAGCCTAAATACAATAGCAAACTAGCCTATGGTTCTAATGAAACCCTCTAAGCCCAGCCTAACTTATTTAATATTACAAGCCTCATAATCTAGCCTCTACAAGCTTTGGTGTAGAAACTGTGGTTGTTGTAGTCGTAGTCATCTTGGATAAAGACATATCAGGACCATCAGATGAAGATACGCCGGAACGGCGTTTCAATACAAACTTTTGACCTTTATGCTTTTTGCCGTGTCCACCAACAATAATCGACTTCTTCCTTTTTAATGGAGTCAAAGAAAATGTAGAAGTTATCGGCTGCTTACCCTTGCCATGACTAACATCGGCTTCTGGGTTGTAATCTTCATCAGATTTTTAGATGGGACTATATCATTATACACATGATCCTTGTATCGATCGTTGCCTTTCTTCAAACTTGTTCGGTACGCGAAATGTTCTTCGCTGCCCTTCTTCACTTTCACATGTTTGGAATTGACTTTGATGTACACAAACAGATTTTTTTGTCTCAGAAACATCTTCAGAGTTAGCTCCCAAATCAGTAAACTCATCATTATCAAATTCTTCTTCATCTATCAGGACATTAACAGCTGGTGTCTCAGTCACTATGACAGTCGCTTGGACTTCGGGAACTGAAACAACAGGTTCAATAACAGCTGCTTGTGTGATAGCAGGTGCTATAGATTCAGTAACAACCGGTTCTGAGACTACCCGTTCCTGTACAACTGGTGGTGTTTGTGTCTGTCATCTTAGTCTTTTAACCTTTGCTTGTTGTGGTTGTCGGTTTCTCTCTTCAACCCAACTAAAATCAAGTTCTTCAGATGAACTCCCTTAACTATGACGAGGTGCACCCCTAGCTGGTGCAACATAGTTAACATTACCAAGATGACCAATTAACCACTTCAACTTTGGATAATTTACAGGCTTCTTCTTTTGATAAGTTACTAATGTGCCAATACTTGCCTCGGTCATGTGTTTCAGCTCCATCTTTTGAGCATCAATCTTTACCAATGTTGGATACACATCATTTAAGATCATTTGTGTAAATCTTGGATATAACAACGCCTTCTAGTGCCTCTGGGTCAAGTTGTCTCTCATGTAATAAAAGATCAACCCGGCTATATTGTATGGACGATTGAGAATCAAGGCATTCGTAAGAGAAAGCATCTTTGGACCAATCTCATCATGTCGAGAAATTATGTTGCCCAAACAATGCAGCAACAGATGAACCAGAAACTTGTATGGAACAGAAAACTCTGACTTGTAAATCCATTCACGACTTGGATCATCATTTGTTGGAACTAAAAGTTGTTTGACTCGCGCCATCAAATCTGTTTACCGAAGCATTCGACTGAAGAATCCATGTGAATTGATTCAGAGACTGGGTTGTGATGCTCGAGGCTTGCAGATTAGACCGAAGACCGTTTTCTGGAAAAGTCAACCGTTCGGGTCAATGGAAGATCGGTTCGAGAGAGTCAAGCTTCAGATAATTAAATCAACATTGCTTTAATTAATATTTATGTTATTTGTTTTTCTTGTAATTTTTGTTCATTTATGTTTTCTATAGTTAGTCACCCTCACTATATATATAGTGAGGGTGCCCATTACAAGAAAAAAGGAGTCTCTGAATGTGGAGATGATGATCTTCTTGTAGAGTGTGAAATTTCCATTTTAGAGAGAGAGTGAGTCATGGATTTCGATTAGAGAGATTGTTGTTGTCATGATTTCTTGTAACTAATCATTCGGTTCAATGAAATCATTCGACTTTGATCATCATCTTTCTTCTTATTTATGATATCCTAGATTCATCTCAATCATCATCGTCTTCGGGTTTTCGAATCCGTTCCTCGTTCTTGCTCACGATCGGGATTCTTGATGTGAAAATCGGTCCTGACAAATGGTATCAGAGCGGGTACCGATCAGATTCCATCTCACGATGAATCTGGTCACTCGAATCTGGATTTTGAGCTTGAATGGGTGAAGATGATGAAAATCCATTTTGGAGACTTTTTCTATTTTTCTTCATTATTGATAGATTTTGGACAGATCTGATGTTGTTAGATGTTAGGTTATTGTTCATGGAGTCTATCTTGATGATTTTTTATCTTTTATATGTTCAAATCAGTGAGAAAAATGGAGATCAGGAGCTGTTTTTCGTAACTTGAGTATTTTTGCCGTTTTTTAGGTTTTTGAAGATTCTTGAGCTTTGATTATGAGTTTTCTGGGTATTTCTTCATGGATTTGGATGAAATGAGGTATGATTCTCGGTGGAAAACGCATTCCGGATCCATTGGAAGCATCCATTTTGTCTGAATCTCAACTGTTTGGGCAAATCTGGAAAAACACACACTTAGTGCGTGTTCTTGGTGTTCTTCGTGTTCTTGAAGATTTCCAGATTTTGAGGGCTGATTCGATGGGTTTTTGCTGCTGTTTGGGACGTGTAAGTGGCCATAGCATGTTCTACAATAGATTTGTGTCATGAATCACTCGTTTCCACTCATTTTTGGGACTGTTTCAAGAATCGAAGGGTATGTGTTCTTCTTCATGTTCATCGATTTTCCAGATTTGTTCATCACTGTTTGAAGGTTTGAAGATGCTCTTAGCGGACTTGTCAAGTCTTAGCGAACTTCTGCCCTTCTTAGCGAACTTCTTCCAATTCTTAGCGAACTTGTTGGAGTTTTCCGTTGAAGATCGTTTCAAGAGACTTTGGTCGTCCAGACTTGTAGAGCATGAAGCTACGAGTTCAACGGTATAAGAATCATCGTTTTTCGTCAAGTATTGACCGAGATATACGCGATTTACGCTTTTCCGGTGGGTTCTGCGATTTTCCGGCGATGTCATTAGGGTTCCGGTTATGTTTGACGATCAAGGTGGAAGACTGATGTGTCGGATCGAATTTAAAAAAATGTGGTCAAGTTTTAAATGGTAAATACTAAGAGACCAAACTACACACCAGGGCAGTGCACCCGTCGTATGCAGTACAGTACTGGTAAGAACCGGATATGAATCCGTGGACGCGATAACAATCTCCCGATACCGAATCGTCGCTAATATTTAACCGATGAAATGATTTGGTGAACTAATAATGATAGCTACTCTATATAAATAAAACAGACAAAAACAGCTAAAACCAGGATAAAATGGTGGAAAATCAGAAAAAGGAATACATCACCTAAACTCGACTCCTCTAGACTCGCTCAGACCCTCATAATACCATGAACACTATCGTCTAATGTGGAAAACCGGACTACCTAGGACTATAGACACATCCCGAATAATCCAGAAATCCTAAATGAAGCACGGATAGCAAATTGCCAAACTGTGCGTAACTGCCTGCCGGATAAGCTACTTCGGTCAAAGTCAACTAATCCTACATGAAATGGGCAAATACCAGAGATGTCTCTCTAAGAAATACCTAAATCATGCAATGATGATGATTCAAAAGGCTTATGACCTAGAAACCGCCAAACGCGAATAAGCAGGATCGAATCTTATGGTCATAAGCAATCTAACCTACCAAACACGCAAAGCTAAGCCTCTAGCAAGTGAAATAGTCTGGTCCAACCTAAAACACAAGGATGAATGCTAAAACAGCCCTAATTCAATGATAAACCAACTAGTAGGAGGTCTCCTATCACGCATTACCCGTTTGACCCATTAAGGTCAACCGAATAACAAATAGACAAATTAACCAATTTTAGTAGTTCTACTTAACATTGACAATTTATCCACATGATTTATCATTAAATAGAACCAAATTAACATAAATAATCACTAAATCAGCCCCTAATCATCCATGAATCATCAAGAAGGAGGTCTCCTTGCAAGCATTAACCGTTGACTAATAAAAGTCAAACGGTTTAAAAATAATGGCTAAAGCACTTAACTAAGGTAGTTCTACCTAGCATGACAATTATTCCACATGATTCAATGACGATAGGAACCAAATCAGCAAGCATCATCATCACAAACCAATTAAAAACATCACCAAGCAATTAATCACAAACTCATGGTAAAAGTCAAACCGAAATGATCAAAGAGAGCCTAAATTCATCTAATCTAAGTGATACAAGATGAAATCAGCCAAGAATCATGATAATAAACAATAAAGTTTCAATCTTGGATACATTCATCTTCAAGAAACAAAAACAAAAGAAGAAAATGAAGAGTTAGATGATTTGCAAACCGAAAAAGTCTCAAAATCTCTAGTCTTTACCCTCCAAAGCTTGAATCTTGACCTCTTGATCTCCCAAAATGATTCCACAATGTTTTTGGGTCGTTTATAGGGTTTATTAGGGGTTTTTCCATCAAGAAAACGCGGCTGGAAACGAATTTATACCCAAAAAAGAGGGTCTGGTGGGTCATCAGGTCGCTGAGCCGGATTTGGGCCTGGTCGCAGGAACATAATAAAATAGAAGGAAACTGGATGTAAACCAACATAAAGCATCTGGTCTGGTGGCTAGTTGTTCTCGCTGCTGAACTTGACGTCACAAGTTTGAAACCTGTGAGCTCCCATTTTTTTATAATAACAGCGTGGGCAGCAGCCAGCAGCTGGGCCTGATCTGCTGGGCTGCACTGGGTCAAGGAGTACACAAAAGGGAGAGTGGGCTGGATCTGCTGCAACTCTTATTTTTTTATATATTTTTTTCTTCTTTAACCCATATCTTCCACATCCGACCTCCGATTTCGCTTCCGTTTTTTAGAATTCTTCTAAATTCATCGCGAATACACCAACCACATAAAATTCAACAAATAAACCCACCAATAAATATCACATTCTACTAAACTCAATTAATAATCCAAATTTAATGTGTAAATTATATATTTCTCAAATATTAAAATAAAACCCAATCAAAAAACAATAATTCAAATATTAAACGATTAAGCACCAAATTTGATATTTTCAAATTTAAAAGGCATTTAAATGAGAGAATATATTTACTTTATTTATAAACAAGATGCTATGCATCAAATATCCCCACACTTAAAGCTTGCTTGCCCTCAAGCAAAATCTTATGCAACACTTTCACAAACCGATCGAAAACATGACATCCTACCCAACCCAATGCAACTACTCAAGTCCACAATCATCCCCAAATCTAAAGATTTAACATTTCAAAAGATTTATAATCCAACAAGCAATTATGATAATTATTTTAAAACATGGAAATGCCTACTAGCTTGACACACATCAAGGTTCAATCAAACAAGCATCATACCCCTCACAATGATCACTCAACTCGGTGAAATTTAGTGGATAGATGATAAAAAAGATCATCGATTTAAGTGGATCACTCAATACCAAAAATGCACTTTATTGTCATAAGCTTGTATCGAAATCGCATCTCCACAAAATAACATAAAACCAAACATAAATCAAGAGGACTTTCATGGGTTGTAATATTAGGCTAGGGTTTAGGGTATGGAATGGGATTGTGAAAGTGGCGAAGTGCTTAGAAATCCGGAAAAGTCAATAAACAAACTAAAAAAAAACTATTTACATAAATAACTCAAAGTCGGGTAATTTTGACCCGAACACATAAACTAAGAGCAACTCTATTTTTTCAGCTTTATCTTAGGTCTATGAACTCCAATATTAAGCTAGAATTTTCTGCTTTTTTTTTTGAATTTTTTTTCTTTCTTTTTTTTTTTTTTTTGCAATCTCATATGAATTCCTATAATGGAGATTGAGTACTAGGAGAATCACACTTAATCACTAATTTTCTTTTGGAACTAAATATGACTTGATGAAACAAACCAAAATATATACACAAAATCCTAAACTAATCCGGATTCTTCACACAAGGGTTTAAGAACAAAATAAAGGCTAATCAAAAGGCTAAATGGGTCAAAAAGTGGGAAAATCAAACGAGAAGGAAAAAGGCTCAACGGGTTTTCTAAGGGAAAGTGTTTTAGAGTAGGAAAAATGATAAGATCAAAGAAAAAGGCTAAATCAAAGGGGTTTAGTCCTAGTGCCTCTATCATTTCTATGCCTAATTTTAGTTCATGATCTCAACGCGTATAAACAACACAAGTTCTATAATGAAAGCACATGATGGCATAACACTCAACCAAACGAAAGTGAGTAAATAATGTAACATATAATGCAATTTAGGCTCAAATATCTCACGAAAACGGATGGAAAAGGGCTACCGATATGATGCAAGCAATCTATCCCCCATCCGATAGTTTCACTAAGTAAAGCATTCCATTTATTGATTTTATTTGAAAAACACTTGCTTGGAAATACTTTTTCAAGATAATCGAAGAAAAGATTTTGTCTAGAGACAAGCACCGTATACATAGGCGAGCAAAACGTCACGAATTACATCAATGGGCCTACTTCCATATGCAATAAGACAGGCAAAAATCTCAATTTCAGCTAAAAACAAGGGGATATGATAAGAAATTTTGAAAATTTTTCACAATTTTAAGCAATTTTAGTTTAATTTACCCCCATCCCCACACTTAATTCGTATATTGTCCCCAATGTACACTAAAATAGACAAAATAAAGGGGAAAGGGAACTGAAATTGTTGGGCTATACTTTATGAGGCATGAACATTAGATTGGGCTTACTTGTTTTGGGCCTTGTATGTTTACGATTTGGGCTAGTTGGGTGTAACGCCCACTCCCAGTCTTGGCTCCAGGAGGGGTCACGTGTCGGATTTACTCATAAACACATGGTACAATAGAGATAACACATCTGCCCTTGCTAGAGCCCTTCCCTTGCTACTTTAAACATCACCGATACCTGACATACATGCTTTTAAAGGTCAGCTTACGCTGGTGAGTTCTAAGTATTTTAAAACTTTACCTTTCCTTGAAAGGTTTACCTCAAACATTTGGGCCTAACGACCCCTTCTTTATAAACATTTATCATGTATAAAACATAACAGAGTTATACCAAAACATTTATCCTTTATCAAGTATAAGACGTAAGAGAATTATACCAAAACATTTAACCATTCATTCTACTAAGCATTGTCTATTGGAACCACGTTAGTTCCTCGGGCAACCGTCGCCACCCGCTATGCCTTCCAATTAAACCTAATCGCGTATTGTACGGCGTTAACGCAAGGTTTAATATAATAAACACTTCCTATGTTTATTTTAATACTTCATTAACTTAATAATACTTAGTTATTAAGTTTATTCCTTTTAGAGGTCAAAATGACCAAAATGCCCTTTGGGCCGTTATCCTTTTCTTTCGTTAATAATATGAAGACACGCATTCCTATAAGTAAACGCTCACTCCGGGATCGCCCAGTGAGGGATGCCATTTCCCAGTTGGGATTTATGCGACACCCTCGCTTTTGCCAGAAATCCCAGTGTATAGGCGTCTACCCTTCCGGTCCGCGCGAACTTCTAAATATCCGATTAACTCGGTATCTTAAATACTTTACCATTTATCCATTTTAACTTTATATATACTTATTATATATATAAACATAGTTCCATGTCAAAAATCAAGTCTCCATACCCTTCGGATTATTTTATATTAAACAATCATATTTCGAAACCCTAATTTCCCGTTTTTCTCATTTCTTTATTAAAATCCATTTTCATTCAAAACCGACTTAGGGTATTATCCGTTATATCATTTTATAACATGATTTAAAATTTCAAAGCTTAGTTCATTACCGTTTATTCGGGTTTGACAGAACAGTGTCTAGAAAACCCTAATTTCTCATTTCAACACTTACATATATATATTAACATATTTTAAATATGTTTCATATATTAAATATTCTTTAACCAGATAATTACTTTATAATTATTGTTAACCTTTATATATATATGTTTATATATATATATATATATATATTTAATATTTAAATCTTTTCTTTTAATCAATTTTATATAAATAAAACAGATTAATAATTATATATATTTATTCGTTTTAAATATATATTTATATCATTTATCCCGTTATATGATGATTTGATATAAATTTTAACTTAAATTATAATATTTGTAATAATAACAAATATTTAACGTGATTACCTCTTGACGGGTCGTGAAACGAGTCCAAAATAACCGAATAATAAAGTTGTCCGTTCTTGACAAACGAATAGTCCTTCCCGACTATTTTCTTGCCACGAGCATTTCCCCGTTGTCGGTTTGTTGTTTAGACCTCGTTACGCCACCGAAACATCGTCCGAAAGTGTAAACGGGTTTTATTAACGTCAATAGTTTACGCCCCGTTTGCCGCCACCGTGGACCACCGTCAACGACCGTCGACCACCGCAATCATTCTCCGCCATCCCGGGTGTTCACCATCGTTGTCGTTGTCACCCGTCGTTAATCGTACATCACCGAAAACCAACCGAAAGATAGGACGATTTTAGCGGGTTTACCGGGTTTTAAACCCATTTGCGACCACCACCTTTGTCGTCCATCATCTTCAACAGGTTGCCACCCCTCGCTGCCTCAGTTCACTGTTGTCCGGCGGTTCGCCGTCGCCACCATCTCCAATTGCCTAGCACCACCATAAGCATCAAGAACATCAACCCACATGAAATAACACCCATCATAGAGCACCTCACTGTGAGCCGTTGCCGCTGGGTTCGCCGGAGCTTGCAAACGGCAGGAGGTTGCCGGTTCTGTGGAGTCACCGGGAAAACGAAGAGAACGAGGGAGGATGAGCATGCTGGGTGTGGCTCGCCGGGTTTTAACCGGTCGGAGGTGGAGTGGTCCGCCGACTCGATCAGTTGCCGGAGTGGTGCGCTGGTCAGCGTCACCGGAACAGAGAGAGACGGGGCTGCTGGGTTGTCGGGCTTTTACATCGGAGGAGCGAGGGGCTGGGTTCATTCCGCCGGAAAATCGAACAGGAGTGACGGAAGGAGGCTGGGTTCGGTCGCCGGCAACATAAAACGAGAGAGAGGGGAGGTACGGCTGTCGGAAGTCATGAGGGAGAGGGGCTGGGTACGGCTGCTTGCAGCCTTCTCTCTTTTCATTTCTATCTTTCTTTTCTTTTATACGTATGCAGACATGTTTTGAGAATTGTGTGTGTTTGAATTGCACAAATATGTGCATGTATATATATACTACAACATAAGCAATGAAATTTAAACACGTAGCTACGATGAGAAGGCTTTTTAATTGCTGAATCACGGAATATTTATTTTTCTTTCGACAGACAGGATGTTAATATGTAAGGAACAAGAAACTTTTAATAGGGTATACTTCTTAATAAGCAGGTATAATACCACGTATTCTTTACCCGGTTAATAATATAATACTTTATAAACGGTTTATAAAAATTCCCGAACACCTAGAATATTACAGGAGTTCAACAAATATAAATATAATATTTATTTATCGGTTAAAACACAAACTGGTGAATGTTTGTATAATTACGCGGTAAAAAGCGCGTCTAGTCAGTGTCGCGATCTCGGCCGTTTGACAGACCGAATACGTCTTCTCGACTGAAATTCTTCATAGATATTATAATAATTATTTGTTCTTTGCCGAGTCACTAAAATTGCTTCGAACGGCTAACGAAATTGATTTCGGTTATTATCGCGAAACCGCAATGGTTACCGACTCTACCTTTTTCGTGCCGAACATCGTAAATATATTTTATAATGATTATAAATCAAGTATTTAACAATACCTGATATTCTTCTTCGCCTCAGTGTTAATTTAGTGACGTTCGTGCTTTAATTACGGTTCATTATAAACCGGGCCTAAATCATTATTTTACGTTTTCCCGCTTCGTTGTAACTCGGATTTAAGATCCGTTTGCGCCCACGGTCTTTATTTTTCATTATCTATCATATTCTATAAATTCGTCTTTTGACGTTTCCTCAAAGGTCGTGTCGAATATTTGTACGTGAATCGTGACGTTTTTCTTATTATACGTATATATGTTATATCATATATATATTTCAGCTACTTAACAAATATAGCACACGTATATAATCTAAGTCATAAAATTTTGGGGTGTTACAACTCTACCTCCCTTAAAAAGGTTTCGTCCTCGAAACTTGCTCAAACTGTGATTTAACTCACAATTGAGATTTCACATCTCACCTTTCTTTCCCGGATTAATCCGGAAACTTTTCTAAGCATCCAATGCATTCATCTCATATGAATCATCTGGTTCCTAGGCTACGATCGTAACAAACTTTCTATGACAATCTATCATTTATCTCTATTACCTATAAGGTAATTTTTAACTATTCTTTTCACGAAATCTTGTTCACAATATGAATGTGAACCGCATTTCTATAACTGATGCTAGTACTTTTAGGAATGAATCCCTAATGGACAGTCTAGCTAACGATTTGGGAGAATACGTCTCTCAAAATAAAGGAACTCTTTCTTTTATCAGTCATACATTATCTAGGTGGTGTCATACTCTTTAGCTGTATAGGGTAGCCTGATTATGAATCCCACCGGAATATGCTTCGAATTTCCTAAAGTTGAAATTATTGCGAAGCTTCTGTCATTCTGCTTTAACCTTCTGCGTACATTAAACATTTATCTGCATACCAAAAGATTTGAACTTCTCTTCTGGATATCAGCAGTCCCTCAGTTACTCATTAGTAAGTGATATGTATTCAAGAATGCTACTTATTCGTTTTCCACAGTGGCCCGTAATATCTACCTACACGAGACTAATTCTAGTGCCACTTCTGGTTATAACTTAGGTGTATATATATAGGATGTACCAGCGGCGTATCCACCATACCCTGGATACAACTAGAGGCGTACTATTACTAGTCTGGTGTAGGGCGATATTACTATTCTAACCACAACAAAATCAGTATAATTCATGACTATCTATTACTTACTTAAATAACTAATTTGGACATTCTACGTACAACCTCGTTTGTTGTTTGCATCTATTGAGTGTTAACACTTTTGCTGCAATTTCCCTTTTCCATTAGGCCTAATCGGTAATGATCGTACGGATGCCCAATTCATTTCATTCCTGCTACTGATTAGGATTCCAAAAGGACTTGACATCTCCTTAGTCAACCTAATGGTGTTACATCCTTGGAAAGTCTTAGGGGCTTCAGATCTATTAGCATAGCCTCTCTCTTTTCCTGATCCTTAGTACTTCTTTCCAATGCTTCATGCATTCTTCACCATCCTTTAGAACTTTTAGAACGTCATTTGTCAGCATGCTTAGTTACGAGATTTCTGGAATTGAAGGAGCGTTCGTCATTCCAATCAACACTACTAATCACTTGTAATGATTATTTTGCTTCCGAAAAGTCATTCTCTTACAGTTTTATTCTTGTTCCTTTAGCTGGTGCTAATCTGATCTCAGATCGACCTACGAGAATCGTCTTGTTCCTTTTAGTTGTTTGAATAGTTTGTTGATCCTTAACAAAGGATGTATGCTTCTTACTGACAGTTTCTTCTTGCAGTCTATGCATATCCTTGGCTTTCGTCTTTCTTCTTGAAATTGCTGGAGTATCCTAAGGCGATATATTTGGTCTAAAGAAATCTTCTGGCTTCTGTTGGAGATAACTGGTACAGTGCTTTTACTTCTGGCGTTATTGCTTCTGGCGTTGCTTCTAGTGTTGCTCTTGACGTTGCTTTTGGTGTTGCTGCTTCTGGCGTTGCTTCTGATGTTACTCCTAACGTTGCTTTTGGCGTCGAGTTGATTATGGAACCCCATTTCTTGATTTGACGAGTTGCTTATTAGATTCACTGGTACGTTCTTCAGCTTCTTGGTTTTGCCTCTGATTCAATGGCATACATCGAGTATGACTTACCTCTTGACCCATGTACTTTCACGTTTTGTAATCTTTACTGCCAAGCCATCACGATCCTTGCATGTGAAGTCGAGTCTCCCTCTGGTTACAAACAGTTTACGCGTAGCATCGTCATCTCTAGCTTGGCATTGATCTTAAGAAGAACATTTGTCAAATACTGATCATTTACTCGCATCGGTTCAGTACGTTGTGTGACAATTCCTAATATCGAATTCCGACTTCTAAGTATGCCATTGTTGCTAGTTTCGAATCGTCAGGCTCATCTGCATATCAACTTTTGTCTTGAGGTCATTTATCTTGACGTCTTTGCATTTGTCCTAAGGAAGACGTAATCTTAAGCTGTCTAAGGTAACTTGACTACAGGATTCCTTGACAATGCTTTACCTCTCCTTATGTTGTAGCTCATCCAATCATCATGTGCTTTCATCCTGCCATTTGAAGAAACAACATCCGTAAGTTCTTCTTGGCCTACTCTGGATCTCCATACTCCTAAGCTTGTGGATTCTCGATCCAGCTTGTGGTAACCTTCGTCATCTTTCTTTGAGCCATCCTAAACTGCTAGCTTTTGCTTTGAGCCTTCCGACCAATCACTTCTAGTGATGGTCTTCTTGAAGGTAGCAACGTAGCTTGGAACGTTGTTTCTACTATTTTTGCCATAGCAACTTTCATTTCTTCTTTATCGTGATGGCGTCTATCACGTCTACAGTTTCCTTGCTTTAAGGTGACACTCTAGGCTTGTCTACACCTCTTCTCATTTTCAACGGTTCCTGAGTTCTTCAATGTAATTCCTATGATGACGTTTCTTGCACATCTGGCATATCGGCCTTCTTTGTTCAGAAGCTCCCTTAGCCTTCTTGTGGAATTCGTTGTCATTGTCTTGAAGACCTTCTTCATCCTCGTACCGTTTCCGTTTGTCTTTCACCGAGAATCTATTTCTACCAAAAGCTTCCTTGGGACCAGCTTCACTAGCTGTCGCTCTATTGGACATTCTCCTTGTCGAAGCTTCCGGAAGTAAACCAGGAATCGATAATAACGTATCCTTCCATACTTCTGCCACTATTTATAACATAACGGCTTTCATTTGCTGAAGGTATTCGTCTTTATATTTTTACTGACATCAGATTTCGTATCAGACGTTCTATTCGCATTCCTATCATGACTATGATCTTTAATCTTTTGATCCTATGATCAAAATAGTCTAACACTTTAGAACTCATGTGACGTGAAGTCTCCAAATTTTGAATTCATGATAATTATATACGTGCACTTATATAATTATGATGCGTTCAAAATTCAGTTATTCTCATCACAGTCATCCCTGGTGTTTATACTATTCCTTTTATTCTTTACCGGAAATTTTAAAACCGGTCCTTTAAAACTACCTTCCTCTAGGGATTCTTTACAAGTTATTGACCACGTACCTCACTGTCAATTAACCTACCCCGCACTAGGCCACACAACAGTTAGAACCTATGATATGTTCATTTGGGTAAAATACCAAATTTGCAGTAGCTAATTGCAATCGGGTATTCTCCGCACTTGCATACCTTAAGTCCTACCTCCTATGTTCCTCGTGCAACATTTTTCCTATGGGCATGACTATCCTGACTGGCATTTACATTCCCTATCTTACCTTACTTTGTTTACCAAGAGTCGTAGTTTAAGTCTAGATACCGTGCTAGTATCTAAATCTCTTAAACCAAGGCTCTGATACCAACTTGTGACGCCCACTCCCAGTCTTGGCTCCAGGAGGGGTCACGTGTCGGATTTACTCATAAACACATGGTACAACAGAGATAACTAAGCAGCGGAAATTAAAAACTTTTCATTTATATATATAACGAGTTACAATAGTAAGGAAGATAACAACATAATCTATAACTAGATCTTATCTATAGCTATGCCAGTCTACTACCGAGTCATTCCTGATAGCTTGCCCATCTAATCTGCCCTTGCTAGAGCCCTTCCCTTGCTACTTTAAACATCACCGATACCTGACATACATGCTTTTAAAGGTCAGCTTACGCTGGTGAGTTCTAAGTATTTTAAAACTTTACCTTTCCTTGAAAGGTTAACCTCAAACATTTGGGCCTAACGACCCCTTCTTTATAAACATTTATCAGGTATAAAACATAACAGAGTTATACCAAAACATTTATCCTTTATCAGGTATAAGGCGTAAGAGAATTATACCAAAACATTTAACCATTCATTCTACTAAGCATTGTCTATTGGAACCACGTTAGTTCCTCGGGCAACCGTCGCCACCCGAAACCTTTCATAGAGTAACCGTCGTTACCCCGGGGAACCGTCATCCCCCGCTTCTGATTGTACAACCACCTTTTCCCATTCTCTAGACAATATCTGCTTAGATTAAAACTTTTTCAACCTTTTAAAACTTTTCATCCTTTTCAAAAGTCCATTCAAATAGCCCTTGTATTTGGACTCATAACTTTTTCAACACCAGTCCATCACCCGTATATAAAATAAGCGTTTCATAAATATGATGTTATGGGTCTTGTACAACAAGGCTAATAAGATCATATTTACCCGACACTTATTCACATACATAGGCTTAGACCAAACATTCACATTTTCCATTTCTCAAAGCTTTATATAAAAGTTTTATCCTTTAGATTACCTGTTTATTATAACCTTCCCGAAAAGAGTAATAACAGGTAATAATAACTTTAAAACAGTTATAAGTATTATAACTTTTCCACGTATGTGTATCAATGCAAAACAAGTAAAGGCATCTCAAATACTTTTCAAGTAAACAGTTGAATATATATCATTGCATGTATATCAGCCCGAAAACATTAAAACATTTAAAACATTTAAAAGTGGGCTCATAGAACTCACCTTATTCTCTTAAGCAGTTAATTCGGAGAAAACCTCCGCTGTGTCTTTCAATTAAACCTAATCGCGTATTGTACGGCGTTAACGCAAGGTTTAATATAATAAACACTTCCTATGTTTATTTTAATACTTCATTAACTTAATAATACTTAGTTATTAAGTTTATTCCTTTTAGAGGTCAAAATGACCAAAATGCCCTTTGGGCCGTTATCCTTTTCTTTCGTTAATAATATGAAGACACGCATTCCTATAAGTAAACGCTCACTCCGGGATCGCCCAGTGAGGGATGCCATTTCCCAGTTGGGATTTATGCGACACCCTCGCTTTTGCCAGAAATCCCAGTGTATAGGCGTCTACCCTTCCGGTCCGCGCGAACTTCTAAATATCCGATTAACTCGGTATCTTAAATACTTTACCATTTATCCATTTTAACTTTATATATACTTATTATATATATAAACATAGTTCCATGTCAAAAATCAAGTCTCCATACCCTTCGGATTATTTTATATTAAACAATCATATTTCGAAACCCTAATTTCCCGTTTTAATCATTTTTTTATCAAAATCCATTTTCATTCAAAACTGACTTAGGGTATTATCCGTTATATCATTTTATAACATGCTTTAAAATTTTAAAGCTTAGTTCATTACCGTTTATTCGGGTTTGACAGAACAGTGTCTAGAAAACCCTAATTTCTCATTTCAACACTTACATATATATATTAACATATTTTAAATATGTTTCATATATTAAATATTCTTTAACCAGATAATTACTTTATAATTATCGTTAACCTTTATATATATATATGTTTATATATATATATATATATATATATATATATATATTTAATATTTAAATCTTTTCTTTTAATCAATTTTATATAAATAAAACAGATTAATAATTATATATATTTATTCGTTTTAAATATATATTTATATCATTTATCCCGTTATATGATGATTTGATATAAATTTTAACTTAAATTATAATATTTGTAATAATAACAAATATTTAACGTGATTACCTCTTGACGGGTCGTGAAACGAGTCCAAAATAACCGAATAATAAAGTTGTCAGTTCTTGACAAACGAATAGTCCTTCCCGACTATTTTCTTGCCACGAGCATTTTCCCGTTGTCGGTTTGTTGTTTGGACCTCGTTACGCCACCGAAACATCGTCCGAAAGTGTAAACGGGTTTTATTAACGTCAATAGTTTACGCCCCGTTTGCCGCCACCGTGGACCACCGTCAATGACCGTCGACCACCGCAATCATTCTCCGCCATCCCGGGTGTTCACCATCGTTGTCGTTGTCACCCGTCGTTAATCGTACGTCACCGAAAACCAACCGAAAGATAGGACGATTTTAGCGGGTTTACCGGGTTTTAAACCCGTTTGCGACCACCACCTTTGCCGTCCATCATCTTCAACAGGTTGCCACCCCTCGCTGCCTCAGTTCACTGTTGTCACTACAAGAAACTGGGGTATTCACCCACACATAATTTACCTACATTTGACTATATGTAGGTTTATAACTACACATGTTTTTATATGTGTGGGTAACGACGGATGAGAATTTTGTTAAGTTCTTAACAAATTATATATGTGCCTACTAACGTTTACCTACACTTACTTACCTACATTTGTATATATGTAGGTGAAAAGGTAAAAATATGCCTACATATTGACCATACTTTTGTTATGTGTGGGTATGTACCCACACATATACAAAACACAATAATATACGTAGGTAATAAGTACTATTTTACTTACACATAATATTATCAAAAATATGTGTAGATAAATATAGTGAATTAATTTTTTTTATGTTGTTAAAAATGACGTGGCAAATTATGTACCTACACATATTTAATAAATTGATGTATGTGTAGGTATAAAAATATAGTGACGTGGAAATAATGTTTTTTTTTGTTTTTATAATAAAAGAATAAGTAATATTTTACATACACATAATATTAGCAAAAATATGTGTAGATAAATTTAGTGAAGTAAATTATTTTTATTTTATTATAATGACGTGGCAAATTATGTACCTACACATATGTAATAATTTAGTTTATGTGTAGGTATAAAAATATAGTGACGTGGAAAATGCGTTTTTGTTTTTTTTTTAAATAAAATAAAAAACGTACCTACCTACGCATATTGTAAATTATACTTATTTGTTGGTAAAAGTATATTTAGTAAATATTGTTAGTTTTTTTTTACTATAATGACGTGAATGATGAGTTTTTTTTTCTTAATCACACTCTTCCGTTACTTCGTTCTAAAAACCAAAATGATACCATTAATTACGAAAGTTGTAAATTATATTACCAACCAAGATGAAGATAAATTAATTGTTTTTATAGTTACACAAAATGCCTAGATATACTACACTAGGACTTCAAAAACCATCACCAACAACAGGCCCGGAACATCACCTAAGTAAACTTCACTTGAAGGTATTGTTCCAGCGCCCGTGCTTCACACTCCGCGGTCGCTAACTTCTGCTCCATCTCGAACACCTCTTTGGTGTACTTGTTCACTAACTCCTGCACCAGAAATCCTCCAACACTTTTGCTTCTTTCATAGTTGTGGTCCAGCACATAAGCAAGCAAGCTGTTGTACCGTTTCATCAACTTCTTCTTCACAGCAAGAGAAGATTTGATATCCGCAATCCAGTCGTTATTTGCAGCCCAGCATTCATCAATGATTGTGGCTTCCATTTGAGACATTTTTGTAAAGCTACAAAATAAGAAATCAAAACACAAATTAAAACCAAAAAAATCAAGTTTAAATTTTTTAAAAACAATGATCCCCAAACATGCAAGATTAGATGAATAACCCATAAAGATTTTGGAACTACGGTTTCTAATAATCAAAACAAACAGACCCATTAGGGTTAGGGTTTCAACAAACGAATGTATAAATTTCTAATAATCAAAATAAACAGACCCATTGGGGTTATACGGTTTCAAGAAACTAAGGTATAAATTTCTAATAATCAAAATATATACAGATTACGATTGCGCGCATGGATGTTACTATATCAACTTGGATAGCAATATTTAACGGTGATTCCGTAGAATCTCCATATGTGGAAGACGATCTAACATAAACATAAAGACATTACCTTTTGGTTGACGATGAGAAGACTGCTAGATTCGCCGTATGTGTGGGTGTGAAAGTATGTGTTGGTGAAAGAAAGTTGTGGGGTGAGGGGCGGGTATATAGGCTTTTATAAGGGTAACCGTTCGTTTACCCATTAAAATTTAAAATAAATTTAACAGGCTGTAAAAACTAATTAATGTATATCTAATATTTATTTTAACCGTGATAATCCAATATCTTATACAAATTTAAAAATACTTGCATCTTAATAGTAACAAATAATATATGCAAATAGAAAAAATAAATTTGGAACTTTAAAATATTATACACTAATAGTCTACTACACGTGTAAAGTTTTAATTACTAGGGATGGCAAAAAAAAACCCAGACCCCATGGGAAAACCCGAAACTCGCAACATCTGGGTTGGACAACTGGCCGGGTTCTCGGGTTTCGGGTCGGGAATGTGTAAAATGTTTACTACCGGGTAAGAACAACTTAAAAAAAATAAAGGTTTATAATATAGGTAATATTTTGGCACACAATATCAATGCCACAAATTGATTTTGTGTCAATAACCATTCAATACAGGTTTAGTCAATACAGTTTCAACATACATCTACAATTAAAACAAGCAATCACATGTATAATCAAACACATGTAGCATTAATACTGATCAAAATATAGCCATCTTTGTTTGCAAGAAACCAGAAACCACAACTATTAAAGTATCAGTTTTACCAAAAAGATTAAAGTAGCGGAGATCAACAACTCCAACAGATTAATGTATCAAAGGGCCAACATGAACCCTAGCTAAAACAAACTGAAAACCCACCAACTGTTTATCACTTCTTTCCCACCAACAACTGCTCCCCTACACCTTCAAGCAGTACTTCTTCTCCGGTCAAATCCTTGTGAGCTTTCTGCCACGCGTTGATATCCCACTCTGGCACTATCAAACCGGACTTCACAATTCGATGAGCCATTTCAATTTTACACTTAAGTACGGCAGCTTCAACAGATTTAGCATGAGCTTTGTCCTTGGCCACAAGCTGATCACGAACTGAGATGAACCGGTTTCTGGCCTGCAGCACGAGGAAAGTAAGTATTGCATACTAAAAGTATCTAAACAAGTAATAGGGATACATACTTGAAGAAGGAAACTGTCCTCCTGTTCAAATATTTCTTCAAAAGAAAGGTCAGCAAAAGGATCAGAAGAAGACTGGACATGAGAAATGGTCTTTCTCTTCTTCAAAGAAGGAAGCCTCTCCTTATCGAAAAATTGGTGAGTCTTCACGTTTGAACTCACATCCTCATTACCCACACCATGAACAGATTTCGAATTAGCACCTGAATGATTAGATGGACTCATATCAATATATAGAGTAAGACATGTGAAAGCAAAAGAAAATATGCTTACCGGAAGATGAACCTGTCGAACAGATAGTTTCAGGAGTAAACCCAGACAAACTGGAAGCATGATCTATAGAGAAGGTTCTCTCTTCAACAGGAAGAGCCAAGAGTTTACTCAACATTTCAGATGTATGATTGTCAACGGGAGCAACCTTTGACAGATCAATATCTGCAGAATAGAGGTCATGATAAGATCTGACCAATTAGATACCATCCAATTAACCCATGACCCATTCAACTACGCACATATTTTTTTTAATTAGCCTACTATTAACCTTTGAGAGATTAATATCTGCAGAATATGTATGGTTTTAAATAAGAATAATGGGAGACAAATGGTTACCTTCGACAACCCAAGTATCGGGAATAAGTCTTCCGTTGGGAATGGAATCCCTCTCTACGTAGAAGAACCGACTTCTCCAAATGGGATTGTTTTCACCAACACGATGGATCAAATTCGTCTGACCATCATTAGCCTTCAACATATAACGACCTTGGCCATTGGTCACCAGATTATACGCTTCAGTTATCACAGAAATGGGAATGTCTAGATGATGCTTAACTTTAATACGATTTAGGGAGTGTAGGGTTCTCCAGACCGTGGGCATTACTTGAGTATAGCAAAGATTGGTGACATCAAAGAACTCTTGAATCAAAGAAGGAAAAGGATACTTCAAACCTATAGTAAACGGATATTCAGGAAAACATACCCATTTTTTTGATTTGCCGTCTATTGCTGCGGCGGGTTGTGTAGACAAACCCCTAAAAACCACGGAAGTATAAAAAGAACCAGAATCCCTCAGGCGTATAATATCAGAAGGAACTATCATACATTCTTCTTCGGCAGTTTTAGGGACTACGCCCTGTGATTCGATATGGTCGTCTGAAGCGATCCTGGCAGAAGGAGTCTTCACCCTCATCTTTGAAATAGGGAAAGCGATGTGGAAGGAAGAAGAGATCGAGAGAAAAAGGGAAAGCGATGTGGAAGGAAGGAAAGCGATGTGGAAGGAAGAAGAGATCGAGAGAAAAAGGGAAAGCGATGTGGAAGGAAGGAAAACGATGTGGAAGGAAGAAGAGATTGAGAGTATTGTGGAAGGTTTGAAATGGTAACTGACTTCAGGAAAACCGTCGAAAAATAAAAAAATAAAACAAGTTAAAAGGGAATCGAACCTAAGCCAATTATGAATAAAAGACGACATGGAACCGTTGAGCTGGTATTTTGGACATCACTGTGGTGTTTTTCTTTCCCAAGCCTCGCTTGATTATTTAGGTTTAATTTCGACTCTTTGACCTCTTGAAACGACATTGAGTGTTTTTTGTACACTCCCTTAGGCTTGAAAGACAAATTAACAACCTTTGGAACATTCCACATTTCATCTTTTCTCTTTTTGACTGAATGAGGTATTGAGAAAAGTGGTGTTTCATAAAACCTTCTTACCACAGGTTGAAGTGACACAGGTGATTTTTGAAAATTGTCCTGCTTAGGGCGAAGAACAGGTTTTGAAGGTTTAGGGGCCCTTGCAGGTTTTGTGAACATCTTTTTGTTATTGTAAGGCCCCAATCCCAATTCATGCGTATTAACCTCGTTTTAATATCAGAGTTTGGAAATTTCATTACATATATAGAACTTTCATCCATTACCATGCCATATTTACAAAATTTGGTGTTTGGCACCATTAACTTCATAAGAATACTACATAACATTCACATTAACAAACATGTGCATCTAGGTCCCAAAAGATGTGATGTTCGGTTCCTAAGATCTTCGGTTCGATCCCGACCCGTCTACAATAGTGTACCTGCCAAGAACACTAGTAACACGTTAGTATTAGTGGCACACAACAGCAATCAACCTATCTTGACCCGCCAACCCAATCGTTTGGAACATAAGAAAAATTCTATCTTTCACCGTATGATCCACCGTATCACAGAATCTTTCCACCGTAACCCCAATCTGGTCACTGTATCATACTCCCAGTTCCACTGTATGATACAGTGGTCCTGATAAATTTTCATACTTAACTTCAAGTTTTACGAAAATTTTTCCATTCATTCCTAATTCTTCAAGACCACATCTTTATTTAGGAAAGACCCTCACAACACTTGTTTTCACATTCTAATCTATGTATTAAACGATTGAGAATCTAATTACCAAAAACTCAACCCGTTTGACCCGCTAACACACCCATCACAAAATCCAACTTATGATTTAGACTTTCAATCAGAATTTCCTTCATTTTAGTTTCCCTTAGCACACGCACAAGGTATTAATCCGCTTGAATTCCATGTTGGGCCAATCCGAGGTCCAAAACTCTCATGGTTCCTCGTCTTGCCCTAACATCCAGCTTAACCCAAATTGGGTCATATACCGCAATCCTAGTTAGTCATATTACATAACCAACTTCCCAATTTGATTACCCAATGCCCTCAACACATATAAGTCATCCAACTTCCGCTTGATTATCAAATTATAACCAACTATCTAATACTAACCACTAGCTACTGCGTGTTACCTTTCAAGCTTTGTTCTTGCCTTCACGATGTTGAGTTGCACCTCCACTAGCTTCACCTATAACCAAATCATTGATTAAATTCCTCAATTTCCATGTTCATCAAAACATACAATCACATTTGGTCATCCATTCAAGTTCATAAATTTCTGCACATTCACACTATCAACTTCATTCAAGCATATTCTCAAACACTTTAGGTGCTCATATTGAATCCTACTTAACGGGTAGTTTACAATCTTTCATCCTATCCATTTTTCATCATGCATACATCTTACATTCCATCACAAACTAATCCACAAAAACTCAGCTTGTACTCATAATCAACTTCATTTAAGCATTTCATCGAGCACCTAGTGTGCATATTAAGCATTCCTAACAACAATTAGCATGTAGGACATCCATGCATCCCATTCTTGATTCTAAACACAACACATTCAGATTTCATACACAATTAAACAATTTACTAGCTTTATCATGAATTCATTCAACGAAATTCACCATCCAAGTCCCCCAACCCATGGTGGTTTCGATTTCTACTAGATGGGTTTAACCCCCCATTCCAATTCTAACATCTACACATAAAATCAATCATGCAAGATGGAATTTAGCATAATCTAAGCACAATAACACATAACAACACAGATTCAGGCACCGATTTCACCTCTAGATGAAACCCATGATTTCACCCTACAATAAGGCAACTTACTTGACAAGAATTTCTAAGATTTGAGGTGAAATTCGTGATGTAGGAAGCCTCCTATGCTTGAATCCGACCTCACACACTAAAATCTCCAACCCACAAGCTTCAATTCGAGATTTCCAGCAAGAAGTAGGTGTTTCTCCCCCTTCTCCCTCTCTGGTCGCGATTAACAGGTCTGGGGGATACCCAGACTTGTTTTATTTCCCTATTTTCACTATGGCCCTTCTAATTTCATAATTTTATAAAATTTGGCCAAAACCCTTATTTACACAATTGATCCTTTAACCTTCCTATGATTTAACATCTATTATAAAGTTAACTTAATAACTAGAAATTTCTCATAATTAACCCGGTTAATCACCTAAACCCGCTTATTCCTCTAAACCCCAAATAAATCATAATAAAATATTAACAGCTCAAGTCATTACGAAACCGGGATGTTACAACTCCACCCCCCTTAAAGGGGTTTCGTCCCCGAAACAAGAAATACATACCGGAATAAGTAGGGGTAGTATCTCCGCATCTCTTCCTCGGACTCCCACGTGGTGTCCGATCCCTTCCTATGCTCCCATTTCACTTTTACTTGCTCAATTTCTTTATTTCTCAACCGCTTAGTTTTGCGGTCAAGTATTTCAATCGGCCTCTCCACATAATTTAGCTTGTCATCAATCACAATGTCATCCAAGGGCACATAGGCAGCCTCGTCAGCTAGACACTTTCTCAGATTAGCCACGTGGAATGTATTATGGATTCCACTCAATTCTTCCGGCAACTCTAATTGATAAGCATTTTGACCCACTTTAGCAAGGATTTTAAAAGGCCCAATGAATCGTGGGCTTAATTTTCCCCTCTTTCGGAATCTAATTATTCCTTTCCATGGCGTCACTTTTAGCAACACATGGTCCCCCTTTTTGAATTCGATATCCCTTCGCCTCTTATCTGCATACGATTTCTGTCGATCCTGGGCGGCCTTTAAACGCGCTCTAATGATTTGAATTTTCTCATTGGTAGCCTTAACCACCTCTTTTTGGGCCAACTCCCTTTGACCCACTTCGCCCCAACACAAGGGTGTTCTACACCTCCGCCCATAAAGTGCCTCATATGGGGACATTCCAATACTAGCATGGTAGCTATTATTGTATGAGAATTCCACCAAAGGCAAATGAGCGTCCCAACTTCCTCCGAAATCCAACACACACGCTCGCAACATATCTTCGAGTGTTTGGATGGTTCTCTCGCTTTGCCCATCAGTTTGAGGATGGTATGCGGTACTAAACAATAACCGAGTACCCATACACTCCTGAAATTCCCGCCAAAATTTAGAAGTGAAGCGGGTGTCTCTATCCGACACGATTGACACCGGGACTCCGTGTCGCGATACAATCTCCTCCACATAGACATTCGCCATTCCTTCAGATGAATACGACTCACTAATAGGCAAGAAGTGCGCACTTTTAGTAAGTCGATCCACTATCACCCAAATAGCATCGAAATTCCTCCTCGTTTTTGGCAGCTTTGTGAGCAAATCCATCGTGATATGCTCCCATTTCCATTCCGGTATCTCAAGTGGCTGCAGCTTACCATACGGCTTTTGATGTTCAGCTTTGACTTGGAGACAAGTCAAACACTTCTCCACGTACTTTACGATATCCCGCTTCATGCCCGGCCACCAATATTCGCGTTTTAAATCATGATACATTTTTGTGGCTCCCGGATGGATTGAATACCGAGACTTGTGAGCCTCATCTAGGAGCAACTCCTTTACCCCACACGTGTTAGGAATCCATATCCGCCCAAAACGATATTTGAGACCATTGTCCTCGTGGACAAGGTCTTTCACCACCCCTTTTATCCGCTCTTTCTTCCAATTTTCTTCCTTCACCGCCTCCTCTTGTGCTTTCTTGATTGAATCAAGAATACTTGAGGTTATAACCAGCTTCATCGATTTCACCTTAATAGGTGCATAATCTCCTTTTCTGCTTAAGGCATCCGCCACCACATTGGCCTTGCCCGGATGGTAATGAATCTCACAATCATAGTCTTTGATAAGTTCCAACCACCTTCGTTGCCTCATGTTTAACTCCTTCTGATCAAACAAATATTTCAAGCTTTTGTGATCAGTATAGATGGTGCACGGAATGCCATATAGATAATGCCGCCATATTTTTAGGGCGAACACCACCGCTGCCAGCTCAAGATCATGAGTTGGATAGTTAACTTCACTACTCTTTAACTGTCTCGATCCATAGGCTATCACTCTACCCCGCTGCATAAGTACACACCCCAAGCCGAGGTATGACGCATCTGAGTATATCACTATATCCTCCGTCCCATCGAGTAAAGCCAACACGGGGGCATGAGTTAGTTTTTCCTTTAGGGTCCGGAAGGACTCCTCCTGCTTTTCACCCCATTCAAATTTCACATCTTTCCTTGTGAGTCGGGTCAATGGCACGGCTATTTTGGAGAAGTCTTGAATAAATCTCCTATAGTAGCCCGCCAAACCTAAGAAACTCCGGATTTCAGTCGGGTTCTTAGGTGTCCTCCATCCCGCTACTGCTTCAACCTTGGCAGGGTCTACTAATACCCCCTGAGCATTCACCACATGCCCCAAAAATTGTACCTCCCGTAACCAGAAGGCACACTTTGAGAACTTTGCATAGAGTTTCTCCCGCCTTAAAGTTTCCAACACCTCACGTAAGTGTTGGGCATGCTCCTCCTTGCTCCGCGAGTATACCAAAATGTCATCAATAAACACAATAACGGATCGATCCAACATCGGCCTACACACGCGGTTCATGAGGTCCATGAAAGCCGCCGGTGCATTAGTCAATCCGAAGGACATTACTAGGAACTCGTAATGTCCATACCGCGTTCGAAAAGCTGTCTTTGGGACATCCTCCTCTTTCACCTTCAGCTGATGGTACCCCGATCTTAAATCGATCTTGGAGAACCAACTCGCCCCTTGTAACTGGTCAAACAGATCATCGATTCGAGGCAAGGGATACTTGTTCTTCACGGTCAGCTTATTCAGCTCACGGTAGTCTATACACATTCTTAGACTACCGTCTTTCTTCTTCACAAATAACACCGGTGCACCCCAAGGGGATACACTTGGCCGGATGAATCCCTTATCAAGCAATTCCTGCAGTTGCTTCATCAATTCTTGCATCTCAGTAGGGGCCAGCCGATACGGAGCTCGTGCCACCGGCTTTGCCCCAGGTACCAACTCGATCCGAAATTCCACATCCCTATCCGGTGGAATACCCGGAAGGTCTTCAGGAAATACGTCTAAGAATTCTTGCACAACGGGTACCGCTTCTGCTTTATTACTTTCACGTTCGGTATCCACCACATATGCCAGATAGGATTTACACCCATGTTGGATGTATTTCCTTGCCTCCATTACTGAACACAACGTGATCTCATTCTTCCTTTCTCCTTGCACCACAACCTGCTTCCCGCTCGGTGATATTAGTTCAATCACCTTGCGGTTACACACCACTTTGGCTTGGTGTTTAGATAACCAATCCATTCCCACTATCACCTTGAATTCTCCCATCATCATTGGTATTAAATCAATAGAGTAATCTTCATCTTCTATAGAGATTTTACAATCACGATACACATCAAAGACTAAGACACTCTTGTTATCCGCTATTTCTACTTCTAAGGGCACAGACAGCTTGTTAATAACAAAAGAAGGGTGACGAGTAAAATCATAAGAAACAAATGACCTACTCGCCCCCGTATCAAACAATACATAAGCAGGGATAGCATTGACAAGAAATATACCTGTCACTACCCCCGGATCAGCTTTTCCTTCCTCCACAGTCAGCTGATAAGATCTTCCTCTCGCTCGAGGAATATCCGGCTTCACTCCGCTTTGGCCCGCCCCCGCACTCGGGTTTGGGCATTCGCTCTTCTTGTGACCCGTCTTTCCGCACCCAAAACATACCCGAGCCGGACTAGGGCATTGTGCTATACTATGCCCCGTCTTTCCACAACCATAACACTGCTTTGTTAAAAAGAAACATTCCCCCTTATGAGCTCTCCCGCAATGTGGGCAATCAGATAACCCACTCTTTTTATTTTCAGCTTTCTTGGGTGATTCATTCACCCTTGGCTTCTTGTTTGGGGTAGTACTGCTTTCTACCCCCCGCTTCTCACCCCTTTCCACCTGCTTTTTCAGTTCCAGTTCTCTCTCTCGACAAGCATTGATTAGCTCCTCAAGAGTTGCACATCGGGAAGCATTAATGAACTCCCTAAAATCGGCATTCAGCATGTTGTTAAACTGGAAAATCCTCTGCCTCTCAGTTCTCAATAACTCTTTACAGAATTTCACGCGATCCAGGAAGTAACTAATTACTTCCCCGATCGGTTGTCCCTTCTTCTGACGAAACTGCATCAACTCTTCTTGTAATTTATTCGTTTCAGACTCGGGGCTGTGATATAGTGAAAACACCGCTTTGAACTCTTCCCAAGTCATAGCCTTAATGGCCTCCTTCCCCTTCTCCTCCCTTGTCATATCCCACCAATCCTTCGCATGCGACCGGAGTTGACCAGTTGCAAACATCACTTGGTCCTCCGGTTCACAGTGACTCCGTTCGAATACCGCTTCAATTTCCGCTAGCCATCGGTAACAGGCTATTGGATCTGCCTCACTAGTATATAGGGGAGGTTTACACGCCATATAATCCTTGTAAGTACACCTCCCCTTATCCTTCTTCCCGCTTCCTTCCGCCATAAGATCATTCCTCATCGATTCCAGCTTCTTTTCCAATGCCTCCATCAAGGCATTTTCCATTTGACCCACATGGGTCCGAACCGCTGTTTCCACCGAGGTCTCAATCTCATCCGAGATCAGCTTCTTTACTTCTGCAATCATAGGCTCTGTAAGAGCCCCAGCTGGGTTGTTTTCATCCGCCATAGTAAACTGAAAGTTTACAATAGGTTAGCATTATCATCACATACTTCCGCTTTTCAATCACTAAAAATTTTCAGCTCAACCATTTAAAATGATCCATACCACACATTTCATCATTTAATATCACAATACATATAATTTAAATCACTTACCGGGTCAGAAGATCGAACCTTGAACCGAACATCTTTCCCCATTACGAGCACTTGGTTTGAGTTCAAGTGCCCCCATGACACTTGAATCCCTCAAACCGTGGCTCTGATACCAACTTGTAAGGCCCCAATCCCAATTCATGCGTATTAACCTCGTTTTAATATCAGAGTTTGGAAATTTCATTACATATATAGAACTTTCATCCATTACCATGCCATATTTACAAAATTTGGTGTTTGGCACCATTAACTTCATAAGAATACTACATAACATTCACATTAACAAACATGTGCATCTAGGTCCCAAAAGATGTGATGTTCGGTTCCTAAGATCTTCGGTTCGATCCCGACCCGTCTACAATAGTGTACCTGCCAAGAACACTAGTAACACGTTAGTATTAGTGGCACACAACAGCAATCAACCTATCTTGACCCGCCAACCCAATCGTTTGGAACATAAGAAAAATTCTATCTTTCACCGTATGATCCACCGTATCACAGAATCTTTCCACCGTAACCCCAATCTGGTCACTGTATCATACTCCCAGTTCCACTGTATGATACAGTGGTCCTGATAAATTTTCATACTTAACTTCAAGTTTTACGAAAATTTTTCCATTCATTCCTAATTCTTCAAGACCACATCTTTATTTAGGAAAGACCCTCACAACACTTGTTTTCACATTCTAATCTATGTATTAAACGATTGAGAATCTAATTACCAAAAACTCAACCCGTTTGACCCGCTAACACACCCATCACAAAATCCAACTTATGATTTAGACTTTCAATCAGAATTTCCTTCATTTTAGTTTCCCTTAGCACACGCACAAGGTATTAATCCGCTTGAATTCCATGTTGGGCCAATCCGAGGTCCAAAACTCTCATGGTTCCTCGTCTTGCCCTAACATCCAGCTTAACCCAAATTGGGTCATATACCGCAATCCTAGTTAGTCATATTACATAACCAACTTCCCAATTTGATTACCCAATGCCCTCAACACATATAAGTCATCCAACTTCCGCTTGATTATCAAATTATAACCAACTATCTAATACTAACCACTAGCTACTGCGTGTTACCTTTCAAGCTTTGTTCTTGCCTTCACGATGTTGAGTTGCACCTCCACTAGCTTCACCTATAACCAAATCATTGATTAAATTCCTCAATTTCCATGTTCATCAAAACATACAATCACATTTGGTCATCCATTCAAGTTCATAAATTTCTGCACATTCACACTATCAACTTCATTCAAGCATATTCTCAAACACTTTAGGTGCTCATATTGAATCCTACTTAACGGGTAGTTTACAATCTTTCATCCTATCCATTTTTCATCATGCATACATCTTACATTCCATCACAAACTAATCCACAAAAACTCAGCTTGTACTCATAATCAACTTCATTTAAGCATTTCATCGAGCACCTAGTGTGCATATTAAGCATTCCTAACAACAATTAGCATGTAGGACATCCATGCATCCCATTCTTGATTCTAAACACAACACATTCAGATTTCATACACAATTAAACAATTTACTAGCTTTATCATGAATTCATTCAACGAAATTCACCATCCAAGTCCCCCAACCCATGGTGGTTTCGATTTCTACTAGATGGGTTTAACCCCCCATTCCAATTCTAACATCTACACATAAAATCAATCATGCAAGATGGAATTTAGCATAATCTAAGCACAATAACACATAACAACACAGATTCAGGCACCGATTTCACCTCTAGATGAAACCCATGATTTCACCCTACAATAAGGCAACTTACTTGACAAGAATTTCTAAGATTTGAGGTGAAATTCGTGATGTAGGAAGCCTCCTATGCTTGAATCCGACCTCACACACTAAAATCTCCAACCCACAAGCTTCAATTCGAGATTTCCAGCAAGAAGTAGGTGTTTCTCCCCCTTCTCCCTCTCTGGTCGCGATTAACAGGTCTGGGGGATACCCAGACTTGTTTTATTTCCCTATTTTCACTATGGCCCTTCTAATTTCATAATTTTATAAAATTTGGCCAAAACCCTTATTTACACAATTGATCCTTTAACCTTCCTATGATTTAACATCTATTATAAAGTTAACTTAATAACTAGAAATTTCTCATAATTAACCCGGTTAATCACCTAAACCCGCTTATTCCTCTAAACCCCAAATAAATCATAATAAAATATTAACAGCTCAAGTCATTACGAAACCGGGATGTTACAGTTATTCTCCTTATTTTTCACTGTTTGAGGTGTCTGATTGGGTGACTTAGGCTTTGACCTCTGTTTGTGGACCTGTGTTGGGCCTGGTTGCACCTTTTGGTTTGACGATGCAGACTTAGCCTTTGGTCTAGAATCAATTCCCGCCTGTGATGGTGGGAATATGAACTTCTGCACCTTTTGGTTTGAAGGTCCAACTTTGGGCTTTGTGCCAACATGTGTTTGGTTCACAGGAACTGTCTTTGGTTGGACCTTCTTAGGGTAGTAGGGCTCATAGGGTCGGTGCAGACAGTTTCTTGCCATGTGTCCTGGTTGGCCACACACATGGCAGGACTGTTTCTTTGGGTACACGGGAGCCTGTGGTTGGTTCCGCCCAGTGGATATCCAAGTTGGCATTGAAGCGTTCTTATGGATCCAAAGGGCTTTACCATGGGGCTTGGTGGTCAGAACATACTCCCGCTGTACAGGTTTAAATTGGTCATATGCAGAATTGACCTCAGGGTACGGGACAAAATCTTGTGGTTTTGCACCCCGTACTTTCTGCACATTTTTAATGGGACAGGTCACACTGTCCTCAGATTTCTTCACATCACCTGTGGGTTTGGGAACATCAGTTTGTGGTCCCTTACCCCTTCTTAAAATTCTAACAGTTCGAAGGGGTTTCACAGGTTTCAAATCACCTTTACCAACATTAAACACACCACAATCAGAAAATTTAGCACAATCATTAGACTCAGACGACTTAGAGGTGTTTGACTCAGACATAACAAAAGTTTCAGTTTTCTCAAAAACAGAATTTTGAACAGAAAAATCAACTTCAGACTTCAAGGGACTTTTAGTGGACTCCTTGCAATTTATTACCCCTGCTTCATGTTTACCTTTATCTGCACAAGAAGTAAAAGGGTTAGTCTGGTTAGAAACAGGAGCAGATATTTTAATAGGACAAGCTGCCAATTTCTTTTCGATCTCAGCTTTAGCATCCAAGTTAGTCTTGGAACACTCATAATTTGAGATCATTTCATGCATCAGGGGCATCGGTACTGTATGAGTGGATTTTTCATCTTTTATTTCAGTACCGAGTCCCAAACCAGAGTTGGCTTTTACATGACGCATACGAGCGTCTGTGTTGTAGAAAAGTGAGCTAGCCTTCATCATTTCTGAAACAATCTTATCATTTCGCTCAACTTTGGTTTGCGATGTTTCTAATTGCCCTTTAAGTTGCTCAAGTTCAGTTTTTAATGTGGCAATTTCTTCATTAGCAACTGTCAGATATGTGTTTTTGTTGCTCAAGTCCCTTTGAAGATTTTTTATGTCAATTTTAGCAGCTTCGAGTTTCTCACTCAAGTTTTTACTTCTACCCTTATATTCCCTCAACTCTCTATCAACAAATTCACGATTTAGGGTTTCATTAAAAAACTTAGTTTGCCATTCTTTAGATTCAGTAAGAATAGTTTGACATTTAGAGTTAAGACATACCTCAGAGCTGCATGCGGAGGATCCTGGAGTGATGTTTGCCATGAATGCATGTTGAAATTCCTCAGCTGCTTCCTTTTGTGCTTCCTCTTCAGCTAACAGGGCCACATGGTCAAGTGTAAGACTGAGGTCCTCCACCTGAGGTGTCCAGTCATATCCTGGTGTATGTTGAACCACCAGTGCCTTATCATTCTTTCCTGCCTCCTTCTTCATGTTCTCACTTCTGTTGTCAGCCTTGCCTTCTCTATCCACTTTCGGTTTGGTGCACTCTCTGGCATAGTGCCCATACTCATTGCAGTTGTAACACCTCAGATTAGCCTTATTAAAGCTCAACTTGATTCCTTTTCCACCATTCCAATCCTTCTGTCCCTTCTTTGCCATGAACTGCCTTGCACGTAGGGCAGACATTCCCATCTGATACGATATGTCCATGTGCTCTAGATCATCAGGATTCACTTGATTCACATCATCAGGTGACAGATCCGTGGGAAGAAGTGAACCTGTCATGAGTGCCTGATAGCAACTCATAATTCCCACTCCAAGGGCAAAGCTGGGATCTTTGGTTAAAGCATTTACATCCAGAGAGACAATGTTTGATGCTCCTGATGGGCTTGACCCAGTGGCTTGCGCAATGAATCCCATTGTGGTTGATGGTGGATTGGTTGGAGCAACAGCCGGCTGAGAAATGAAAGCTTGGTTTAGGTGATTCATGAAAGCTCCATTGCCAGTTTTCCTTGCCCTCTTTTGTTTCTTCTCCTCATATGCTCTGATTGTGGACATGAGCACATTTAGGGATGCGGTGGACATTTGTACCGTCTTCTCAATTAGCTCAATAGTACTGTCCCAATTGGGTGGAAGAGAGTTAACTAGCTTTCTGTTGACCTCCACTTGAGTGTATGTTACACCAGCATCCTTCATCCCAGTGACTATCTTGATAAACCGCTGAAGTAACGTCTCAATATTCTCACCCGGGGCATAGTTGAACTCATTAAACATCTCCCTCAGATTATCTTTGCGGGATTCCTTCATGTCATCATTTCCCTCATAAGCAGCTATAAGGGCATCCCACAGTGTCTTTGCTGAGGTGTATTCCTTGAACGCTTCAGCAACTTCCGGGGACAGGGCCATGGTCAAGCCAGCTAGAGCCTTTCTATCTCGTTCAACCCTTTCCCAGTCCTCATCTATCCAATTTTGCTTGGGTTTAGGAACAGGAGGTTGACCCTGTTCCCCCGGAGTTGATGGGACATAATCTCCCACCTCGATTGATCGCATGATCTTAGCATCATGGTAGTTGACATAGTTGACGAACCTATATTTCCAACTCATAAAGTCTTTACCAGACATCAGGCGTGGTGGTCTGGCAGATGTTCCGATCTTAGAATCCATTTCCAAGGTGGCACTCGAGAGGCTCGACATGTCGAAGGCCATAACTTCCGAATCGAAAAATGGATTTACTATCAAGGAGACTTGATCGAAAAGTGGTTTACGGCTGAAAGAAGCTGATCGAAAAGTACTTTTCGATCGGGATGAAGCGAGTCGAAAAGTCTGAACCGATCGAAAAGTGAGGGCTGGATCGAAAAGTCTCGAAGGGGACTTTTCGATCAAGGAACACGATGGATCGAAAAGTCACAGGGGACTTTTCGATCGGTGAAACTGATCGAGAAGTCACAAAAGGGGACTTCTCGATTGGGCAGACTGGTCGAAAAGTCACTTAGGGGACTTTTCGAGCAGAAGCAATGGGTCGAAAAGCCACAAAGGGGGCTTTTCGATCGGTTGAGGCGGCAGAGAAGGGCTTTTCGACCAGAAAATCTGATCGAAAAGTACAGAATGCAGTCGAAAAGCTCCAAAATCACAAGCACAACCTTCCGAAACCTTCTGTCACGAGTCGTAACCTGCACAAAACACCTCCGAAAGTGCTAAAAGCTGAAAATCACCAGAAAACTCAAATCGTTAGTACTCAAAACCTTGAATCTGATATCGCGAGAGCCTCGAAACTTGCGTTTCTTGGCTCTGATACCAATTGTAAGGATCAAAATAACCCTCACGCGATATCTTGGCTAATGAAACCGTGCGGAATCCGGTTTTCACTAGTTGATTCAAGAACACAGAAGAAGGTAATAATCAAAAGTGGTAAAGAGCAATGAAATAACAAACCGATTTGAGAAAGAAACTTGATTGAACACTTGATTGCTTGCTACACCTTGGATCGAAATTCTCTATGAGAATTTCGATTACACCACAAACTAAAAAACCACCAAAAGACTAGCCGCCTTTACAAAACATAATAAAGCCCTATATATAGCTAAAAGTTTCGTAAACCCCTAGCCCACCCTAAATAATTCGGACCCAAACCCCTAAACATCTTAGCCCATTTACATATTAAAACTAGCCCAAAACAACTAAACAAGCCCAAATCAATCTAATGCAAAAGCCTTAAATTTCAGGTCTCTACATTTACGAAGAAGGTATGATACGATCTTGGCCCATGTAGCAGAAAGGAAGGTTGAGGAAAAGAAGTTAGAAGGTATACCGATCGTCCGAGACTATCCAGAAGTCTTACCTGAAGACTTGCCCGGACTCTTGCTATTACAAAAGTCAAGTTTCAAACTGACTTGGTTCCAGGAGCTACATCGGTTGCGCGGTCACCATACAAACTCGCACCGTTTGAAATGTAGGAATTGTCTAACCAGTTGCAAGAAATATTAGACAAGGGTTTCATTCGACCAAGTTTCTCACCGTGGGGAGTCGTGGTCATTTTTTTTTCAAAAAGAAGGAGGGATCTTTTAGGATGTGCATCGATTACCGAAAGTTGAACAAACTTACTGTCAAGAACCGGTACCCCCCCCCCCCAGGAATCAATGACTTGTTCAACAAGCTATAAGGATCCAGTTTTTATTTGAATACTAACTTGCGTTCAGAATATAATCAACTACGAAATCAAGAGGACTACATTTCCAAGACCGTTTCCTAACTCGTTATGGTCATTACGAATTCCAAGCTCATTCAGTTCCCGATATTGATGACGTTTCCGTAATAGGATAAATAATTATTTCGATAAATATTAAAATGCCTTTTAATATATTTTAATGATTAAAATATATTTACGCTACGTTTTATTTTAACACAAACGTTTCCCGTGTATTTATTATTTGGTCAAGTTTAAACGAACCCAACTATCACCAAAGAACCATCTAACATCGAACACTATTTTTATATTAAATTAGTTTAATAGATGAATAATGTTTATTCATATTGTTCTGTACTCGCTATACCCAATGAATACCCATTTTCACCGATACGGTTGAATAAAATATCCAATATCTACACCATTACACTCAATTTGAACATTCTTACTCTAAAAAAAAAAGATTGGTTCTTTCTTCCCTTGTGACTCCAACATTTTTTTAAAAAAATTCAAGAAATGTTGACTTAACTTTCTTCACTAACTTTACAACCTCATCATATGGAGAAATGACGGTCACTTTATTCACCTAAATGGCTACATAGTCATACACAGTGATTAAAGTATGTGAGGTCACCACCAACTAACTATTAGCATGTAATTTTCTACAAAAGTGGCCAGAGATTCGGTTTCGATCCTCATGATCCAACCCATTAAAAAACTTTCACCAAACTTAACACATCCCCTTCCATACCCACAATCAAAACTAGTTCTAAGACAACCGATTATTCAAGATCAAGAGGTGCCAATGTCTAAACTTCATCATCACCATGTTCACACTCTCACCCTCCCACACCCTCTAAACTCACGAGTACTAACCCAGCTCCAAACCCACGAAATTATGGCTTCAAAAACAGTCCTGTGACATCACATTTCAACCACAAAACAAACCTCAGAGCCCCCTCAAAACCCTTGACAACGCTGCAAGAGATCCTTCACGTTTTTACCCAAAACCCACCAAGTTCGACCCCCTTTTCTTGCTCCATATTTGCTGGTTCTAAAATAGCTAACAATGTTAGAGCATATTCCTATGCTACAATGTGTCTCGTGTATTATATCTATATGAGAGGATTATGGTGTGAGTCTTAGAGACAGCGTACCATGGTCCGTACCACTTGGTACGGAGCCAATGTACCAATGGTACGTTGGATGGTACACTGGGCAGTTTGAGTCACCTATAAATAGGTTGACCTGTTAAGCATGTGAAGAACTCTTGGTCAGATTCTACACTTTGTGTGTGTGTGTTCTAGAGAGAGAAACCAAAGCTTTGTAATTGTTCTCTTTGTGAAATCAGTAAAACAAAGCTTATTTATATTCTTGTGCACTTGATTGATCAGTTCATCCAGTAGTAAGATCGTTCCGTGTATTTTCAAGTGGTATCAGAGCAAATCCACGTTGCTCTGCTGGTTTGAATGGATCAAAATTGGATTTTTCTAGTGAGAGAAAGTGGGTTTCTTTGGTTTTTCATCTATTTTTCTCAAATTCAAGTATTTTTTATGTTAAAAGTGATTTCTAAACATTCCTAGTGTGTTTTCGTTGCCTACCGCTACAATTCACATTCCAAAACCTTCAAATTCGTGAAAGTTCAAAAATTTTAGTTTGGTACGCTGGTTGAATGTCGTGGTACGCTGGATGAACTGTTGGTATGCTGCTTGGTACGTTGACTGGTACGCAAGGCAATCTTCAACTATTGTACGCGACGGTTATAATTTGGTCAGGAGGAAGTTACGCCGTACCAAACTGGTACGCTGAGTTCACTGGTACGCTACTGATTTGGTACGCTGAGAATTTTGGTACGCTGAAGATTTTGGTCCGGTCAAAGTTTTGGTACGGTGATCAAAGATTTGGTACGCTGAGGGTGGTTTTGGTACGCTGACGGAAAAGTAGTGTTCACTAAAACTGACGTAACTTGAGAACCGTTAAGAGTTACGGGAGCTAATACCAGCCAAAACGACCGTCTCGATCATGTCTACACTTTTGCCCACCTAATGGCTAATACCCTCTGGTTTGACCCCCAAAATCTGCTTCTAAGACCTTCGTTTTTGATCTTGAAGTTTTGATATCCAATTTCACAATTTTTAAAATGTATGATATTGATGCATTCATTGCGAGTCATAGTCAGAATGTGCCGAAGTTGATAAATCTTGGAGATTATCATGGTTGGGAAACAAATTTTAAAGCATATATTGTTGATTTTGATAAAACGTTTGGTTACCGGTTTCCAATGAATATAAGTATCCAACTTTTGGGGGTGATTGTAAGGCGAGATGGGATTTTTCACTTGAAGAAAGGAAATCATATGATCAAAATGAAAAAGCTATTGCATTTCTTCTGTTAGCTTTGCCTATAACTCTTAAAAGTTAAGTCAGGGATTGTCGAAAAGCAAAGCGAATATGGGATTTTGTAAAGAAACAATGTGAGGAACATATGTCTACAATTTCTCAGAAAACAATTGATCAAGAGTTGAAGTTTAAAGGTAAAATTGAAGAATTAGAGAAGAAATAAGCGAAGTTATCTGAAGAAAATAGTATTCTGAGAAAAGAATTGGAGGAATGGAAAAATAAAATTTGTGATGGTTACGAAGGAAAAATTCAACAGAGTGCCTCTTCCTCTTGTACAACGTGTACTGATTTTGTTAAAATTAAGGAAGATTGGTTGAAAGAAAAAGAAGGGTTAATTAAAGAATGTTGTCACACCCTCAAACTGCACCTGTGGAGTATTAGCGCGAGGCGTGTGACAAACCAGGACCTGAGTCATTAGTCATACCAAACCATGCAAAGACAGTCTTTAAACCAGTATACGGAAGTGTAAATCTAATGATATGCGCAAAACACGCGCCCAAAACCTTTATGTAAATAAATAATTGAAGATTTGAAAACCGTTTATAGACCCAACAAAATGCATGCCACTTAATCGTGCTCCGTACCTAGATACCTGTGAAAGACATGCTAAAGTGTGTCAGCGCAAAGGCTGGTGAGTTCATAACCAACATAATGTAAAACCAATGTAAGAACTATTGTTTGTACCAAGTAACCATAATTGTACGTGTAGCTAGCTAGGCCATATTTGCTATCACTATGTGGTTCGCAACCGAAGCGTGACTGTTTGTGTTTGTATTGCCTTTCCATCAACATCTAACACAGACGATGATGATACTGTCTAGGCCATGTTACACCCGTTCGACATCCCGTCGAGTTAGAGCGACTAACGCGGGTGGGGTTTGTCAAACCCAGTAGTACTACTTAATATAACCTCGATTTCTCATAAACTAACGGTTCAAAAATGTAAGGACTTCAAATATGTGTTATGTTCACACATACGTGATCAGCTATACAATTATATTACCAGAAATGTTTGTAGCATGCTTTTCTCTCTCAAGAAGATACTTAGAGAGAAAAATGTTTGAGAACTCACTTTAGGGTGCACAGCAAGATAAACATCGTAATCCAGTGAATCCTTAACAATCACCTTAAATCAAAATCAAATCAGAAGCTCGAAGGGTGACGACGATTCCTCGTGTGTTCGATGGCTCGAACCAAATCTCGTGACAATCCCACTATTCAAGCCCGCGGTGTTCTGTGGTGGAAGCGAGTAATCGACAGTAGCTTGAAAACCGGTGATGAAGGTAGTGAAGGTAATGGGAACGGAAGCGACGGGATCGGAAGTGACGTTATCACCGGTGTTCTTGCGGTGGTTCATACGTAACAGGGAACTTGAGAGATCGAGGTGGTGGTGGTGGTTATAGAATAAGAATGATGATCGATGGTCAATATCGATTTTATTGAATTAATCGCCACAACCTAAAAGAATTATCGGAGACAATGGTGGGAAACGGGTTCGGTACATTTGAATTCGTTATCTTTCAAATTAAGTTTGGTCTTTTGACCACATCAACCCTCAAGTTTCATAAATGTTCAAGTTACCCCCTATAGTTAGGTTTGAATAATATTAAATTCTTAACTTATATTTATTCTAAACATAGTTACAAAATACTATTTAGTACTAACATATTTTATAGAATACCATTCATTAAAAAAAACTATGATAACATGTAGTTAATCCACGAAACAATTAATTAGAATCATGTAACACGGAATGTCACATAAATCACAATGTAAGATTCACATAAAACACATTGTTCATATGAAATCATAGAACATATAGTTCCCATGAAATCATGACACATAATATCTTGCACGTTGATCATGTTTGTTTATTTAATAGGTTAATTAAAGAATTCATCGACGTTTAGACTCAAGTGGAATTGCTCGTGTAGTCACGATCATAAAGAAACCCTAATTATGTGTGTAATGCAAGGCATGCCTGTTCGTAATAATATTCATAGTAATGTAAATTCGTAATACATATGTTTGTGTCAGCCAGGAATCACCTGAAAAGTCAGGTTGTCACATCATCCTCTTGTTGAAAGAATTTTCGTCCCGAAAATTGAATAATGTCGCTAGTTCGCTAGACACAAGAAAAAAAACTTCTCAGTTGTCACATCATCCCGTTGTTGAAAGAAATTTCGCCGCGAAATAGCTGGTAGTTTTGTTGGTCGACATTTGTCTATTTGAATAACTGAGGATATATTCACATTGTTTAATCATCGCGTTTTCGCGTGAACTCCGATCCACGCCTCACGTTTCTAAGAACCTTGAAGATCGACATCTTGTTATGCTTGAGTTTTTTTTTCCCGTCTCGGTCTGTTACTCCCACTAGTTCTTCAATGAAATTGTTCATTGATAACCATCTTTCAGGTTAGACACATGGGATACGTTGCGTATACTGTTAAATTTTCTCGCTAGATTCAGCTCGTATGTTATAAAACCAATTCTATATATAACCTCGAATAGTTCTACTTATTGTGGGTTTGGTTTGGCCCATTTTCCCATAACGGATTACCCTAACTAGGGTGAGACTCCCGGTGCAATGGTTGTCGGTATAAATTTGCTGATGTTTGTGAGTCGCTGCCATAAAGTTTTGGAATTGTAAGATATTTCCAATCGTCTTCTGCACAAGTTCAGGATCTGTGAGTTGCTTATCACCAACCTCTACCCAGCAAATGAGTGACCTACGTCTTTGTTCGTAAAATGCCTTAAACGGTGCGGTCTTGATGCTAGTGTGACAACTATTTGTTGTAGAAAACTCTACCAAAGTGTAAATAGTGTTTCCCAGCTAGTGCCGAATCAATTGTGCATTCCCTAGGCATGTTTTCGAATGGTTTGGTTAGTCTCTTCGCTCTGTCAATTTGTTTGAATAGGATCTGCAGTGCTCGTTTCTAGGCGTGCTCTCCACACCTTTCGTAGTGATTCCTAAGTTAAGGTGTGAATCGAGTGTCTGAATCCGGTCTGATTGAAACTGGTACCCCATGCCAGGAGACCATCTCCTTCGTATAGGTTTCGAGATAACTACCATGTTCTCTCTGTCTCTTTAGTCGTGAGAAAGTCGTGAGAAAGTGTGCACGTTTTATCAGTTGATCACGATCAACCCATTTGCCTCATGTTTGCTTGATGTTCGAGGTAGTTTGGTGCTAGAGCCCATAGAGATTTGTCGCCACTTCGTGTAGGAATGATTCTGGTTGTAGTGATAGTTCGGATGGTTTCTGATATGCGGCCTTAACCGTAGAACAAGTCAGGTACTTGCTCACATCGGTTCCAATTTCGGTTTCCATGATCGGCCACTAGTAGAGTGTTTTCAGATGTTTGTATCGCATTTCCGAACCAAAAAGAACAGCTTATCGAGAACTATGACTTTTATCCTTTGCCCGCTCTCTTAAATTCTCGTACTAGGGTGCCCATGTTTGTCTCATGATGCTACTAAATCTTTTATGATTTGACTTCAAAGAGTTTGTTAGTTCCCCGTAGAGATCCCATCCCTACATTTGTTTCTCACAGTGCATCGAGTTGAGCATTCTGAGCTTGCGTTGGTAGTGTAGTGTGTATAGTAGGCTGCTATGTTCGAACTCTATTGAGCTTAAGAGTTTCCTTTCCCCTCGGGGCATTAGCTACAATGTTGGCCTTGCCCGAATGGTGATTAGGGCTAGTTCTCGGTCTAACTCTCAGTCCCACCCCAAAAGCGCCATTAGTGTTTATATATAGGGTGTACCGTAGGTAACCCACCACACCTTTGGTATCCCAGAAGTGTACTAGTCATCTACCAAAACCACCCTTCCTTTTATCAGTAAGTATGCGAATTTAAAGACCTCACAAAGGCTCATGATAGTAGTTGCACACTAGGATTCCATCCTATGCCATTGTACCTAAGCATCCACTCTCATGTTATGCTCTCTGAAATATTGTAATCTTTGTGGGCAGTGTGTTTGGTACCATACAGATAATGTCTCCAAACCTTCGATATGTAAGTCATTTAACCCAATCCTAATTCATGGGTGGTGCGGCCCTGCTTGTGTATCTTCAATTGACGCGAGGTATAGGTAATGAGACTCCTGTGTTGCATCAACACGCAACCGAGACATTGCTTAGAGGCATTACAATATGCCATGAAATCTCTGGTTTCCTTGTATAGGATAAAATTAGTGCGTTGTGAAGTTCCTGCTTCAGCATTTGAAATAGTGGTGGCGTGGTTGTCACCTTAGCATATGCAACACCTTTTCTATGCGGGGGTAAGGGTTGATAGTAATCTATCGAGATAAGGTTTACCCACATGGTTCACGATATCCAGTGCATTAGTCAAACCCACTGGTTATGACTAAAACTTTTAATGGTCATATTGGTTTCCAAACGTAGTTTCTGGGGCATCTTCCTCTTGGACTCTCTTAGCTGAAGGTAACCTGATCTTAAACCAGTCTGAGAACAGTAACTCGATTCCTGTATCCGGTCAAATAAGTCATAAGTGTGAGGTAGAGAATAATGATGCTTGATGTTATCCTTGTTTGTTTTGTTAAAACCGTTGCACATTCGGGAAAAAAACTGCCCTTCTTCTTATCAAAATAACTGGAGCTCCCCACAACGATAATCTTGACTTGACGAATCATTTATCTAACTACCCATGAAGCTGGTGTATGACTGCTGTATTTTTTTCAGGTACGCGTTGGTATGGTTCTCGGGCAATAGTCATGCTCCGAGTGCAAGGTCAATCTGAGGTTCGACTTGACTATGAGATGGAAGACAAGGTAGGTCTTTCGTGAATATTTCTCGAAGATAATGAGTGACAGGAAAATTCTTGACCTTCCTATTCTACTTAAGTTTCTCATTAATATGAGGTAGAATAGCAATGTGATCCCTCCGTAGACACCTTTGTGTCCTTAGTTTTTATATGTTGCTTAAAATAGACCAATTCCTCTGTCCTTGAACTTGACAGGACTTTCCAACTAGGAAAGAGAATGCAAAAGATTCTTCACCTGATAAAGAGTCTCGGATCGACGCTAAGATAACAAATCCATTCTGACAAATCCCGTTGGATCTACTTAGAGTGATTAACACATGGGCATGTTGGTTCAAGTTACATCTTCTGACAAAATTACTTGTTTCCACTCAATTCTTTCATTTGTTAATTACAGTGCATGCTTAGCCACTACTGAGGTTTGGATATCTCTTATCTCAAGCAGAAAGCTAATGACGCATGAATCATTTTTGGCGTTGCATGAACCAAGCACGAACACACGACCATTTGTTCTATGGGAAATTTCTCTTAAAGTGTTCCTCTTAATTCTATTCAAGACATTCAGTAATGGATCTGGCACCTTGTGACGTTTGTTCTGACCTTTAATCCCTACGATTTCTAGTCACGCGGCTCACCCTTCCACATTTCTGGTAACAATGCTTGCCACACGTGTTGGTGTGTTGGTAGTTACACTTGTTATACTTAAGGGTACTTCCCAATGCAGCCGCCTCAGCCCTAACTATTTGGTCATGATTGCTCTGCTTGCTGAAGAAGTTACTTATTGAGTTACGAAGCTTGTGACTCTGTTGTTACCATTGGTTGGCATATGAAGCGCGATTCTAGAATTGTTCACTTGCGTCATCCCACTTTCACTTGTATGCTGAAGTACTCGTAACTTGCTTTCTCAAGAAGGGGTACTTTGAGCTACAGCTCGGTCGACAAGCCCATAGACTAACCGAGCTGCTTGTTGAAGGGTTGTGGGATTTGAAGAAGTTATTATGATCTGAGTCTGATGGCCAACCTAGCCACTTGAAGTTCGATTTGCTTGTAAACCGGTTTCATTGTGTGAGGTCGCAAAAGAGTCCATCCATTGGATAAAGTTATATAAGTACCATTTTTTAGCTCCATTCTGAGATCCGTAGTTTTCCCTCTAGCTTCTGAAAAACATTTTTGAAATGGTACTCCTGTCTCTGCGAATTTAGTGAATTTCCTTCCAAGGTAGTAGGTTTGCTGCATCTAGACCTAACGGTTATACTTAGGTATTCCTCGCGGTGGGTGCGGGTCCCTTGAATGTTCCTATCACTTGTTTAATTTTGTTGGCTATGGTAAATCACACATCTAGAATGTCAATTTATGTTTCTTCTTAATATATCTGAGCGAACTAACCCCCCCCCCCCATTGGTTCCATGGAATGTGTGAGGCTTAAAACCCTTAAAGTTCCTAAAAGTGCAGGTTTCTTGACCTCCTTGGATGTACTCTTGGGCATGAACAACTAATGTTGTCATTAGGTATTGATCGTTCGATGTTTTCCGTTGGATTGTATTCATGTTATTATCACCACGACCTCTTCCTGGGTTCCTCTTCACCCTCCTCGATGTGAAGTGTTATGGTTATCGTACGCACGAAAACCATGACCCATACCTCAACTATCTTGCCCGTGTCCCTGTTGTTATGTTTCTGACTATAGTTTCAGCCGCTCGGGCCTTAGCGTCCCAAACTTGAGTTTTATGTGCGAACAAATCCTTCTCCAAATCTATGCTAGAATCGGTGTGGTTCATGCCAACTACCTCGATGTCGCTTCTAAATTTTCTCATAAGAACTCGAAGATCCCTCTCGATTTCCAGTAAGCACGTGATCTTTACTGTTGTATTATGCACGCCCCGCAGCTCGTGGTCCACCCGAATCGAACGTGCTACAAGAATCCGTTACGTTAGTCTGCTCCTCACGAGGGTCAGTGTAGTTATTCATCTTCATTAAGTGTTCCTTCAATTCAGATGTTCAATGGACTAGCAGGTCTATTACCCGCCGGGATGATGTAGTGGATGCTTCTTGACATGTTTTTAATGTAATATGTATACATATTTATATATATAAATATATGTAATGAAATTCTAGAATAACAAGAACATGTGCGTGCGTATGTGTATGACTAATGCAACTCTAAGGCTATAGTTAATCTACATGCAAGACCTAGTTCACTATAACCAATGGCTCTGATACCAATCTGTCACACCCTCAAATTGCACCTGTGGAGTATTAGCGCGAGGCGTGTGACAAACCAGGACCTGAGTCATTAGTCATACCAAACCATGCAAAGACAGTCTTTAAACCAGTATACCGAAGTGTAAATCTAATGATATGCGCAAAACACGGGCCCAAAACCTTTATGTAAATAAATCATTGAAGATTTGAAAACCGTTTATAGACCCAACGAAATGCATGCCACTTAATCGGGCTCCGTACCTAGATACCTGTGAAAGAGATGCTAAAGTGTGTCAGCGCAAAGGCTGGTGAGTTCATAATCAACATAATGTAAAACCAATGTAAGAACTATTGTTTGTACCAAGTAACCATAATTGTACGTGTAGCTAGCTAGGCCATATTTGCTATCACTATGTGGTTCGCAACCGAAGCGTGACTGTTTGTGTTTGTATTGCCTTTCCATCAATATCTAACACAGACGATGATGATACTGTCTAGGCCATGTTACACCCGTTCGACATCCTGTCGAGTTAGAGCGACTAACGCGGGTGGGGTTTGTCAAACCCAGTAGTACTACTCAATATAACCTCGCTTTCTCATAAACTAACGGTCCGAAAATGTAAGTACTTCAAATATGTGTTATGTTCGTACATACGTGATCAGCTATACAATTATATTACCAGAAATGTTTGTAGCATGCTTTTCTCTCTCAAGGAGATACTTAGAGAGAAAAATGTTCGAGAACTCACTTTAGGGTGCACAGCAAGATAAACATCGTAATCCAGTGAATCCTTAACAATCACCTTAAATCAAAATCAAATCAGAAGCTCGAAGGGTGAAGACGATTCCTCGTGTGTTCGATGGCTCGAACCAAATCTCATGACAATCCCACTATTAAAGCCCGCGGTGTTCTGTGGTGGAAGCGAGTGATCGACAGTAGCTTGAAAACCGGTGATGAAGGTAGTGAAGGTAATGGGAACGGAAGCGACGGGATCGGATGTGACGTTATCACCGGTGTTCTTGCAGTGGTTCATACGTAACAGGGAACTTGAGAGATCGAGGTGTTGGTGGTGGTTATAGAATAAGAATGATGATCGATGGTCAATATCGATTTTATTGAATTAATCGCAACAACCTAAAAGAAAAATCAGAGCCAATGGTGGGCAACGGGTTTGGTACATGTGAATTCGTTATCTTTCAAATTAAGTTTGGTCTTTTGACCACATCAACCCTCAAGTTTCATAAATGTTCAAGTTACCCCCTATAGTTAGGTTTGAATAATATTAAATCCTTAACTTATATTTATTCTAAACATAGTTATAAAATACTATTTAGTACTAACATATTTTATAAAATACCATTCATTGAAAAAAAACTATGATAACATGTAGTTAATCCACGAAACAATTAATTAGAATCATGTAACACGGAATGTCACATAAATCACAATGTAAGATTCACATAAAACACATTGTTCATATGAAATCATAGAACATATAGTTCCCATGAAATCATGACACATAATATCTTGCACGTTGATCATGTTTGTTTATTTAATAGGTTAATTAAAGAATTCATCGATGCTTAGACTCAAGTGGAATTGCTCGTGTAGTCACGATCACAAAGAAACCCTAATTATGTGTGTAATGCAAGGCATGCCTGTACGTAATAATATTCATAGTAATGTAAATTTGTAATACATATGTTTGTGTCAGCCAGGAATCACCTGAAAAGTCAGGTTGTCACAAATGCAATAAAGCTAAAGCTAATGAAAAGGAAGTTGTTGAAGATTTTGATGCTTTATTTGCAAAATGTTATCCTATTCAACAAAAATATGAAAAAGTTAATAAAATTGCTATCGAAGCTGCTGATAGAATAATTCAACATCAGGAGGAACTCACAAAGTTGCGTGATGAAAATGGTGAGGTTCAAAGTCAAAATAACATTTTGAAATAAGATGTTGTCTATTATAAGAAACAGTTAGAGAAGGTTACTGCAGAAGTTCTAGCTGGATGTGATAGAATGTATGGTAAAAAGAATAAGTATAACGAGTTGTCTGAGAAATTTATTGCTTCTCAAAAGGAGTTACTAGAAGCTAATACAAAGGTTTCTGAGATAAAGATTGAAATGCTTGATCTTAAACGAAAACTTGAAAATTGCAATACATCAAGTATGTGTTTTTGAATTATTTGTATCATCTGGAACGAGATGGCAAACCAAGCAAATATGTTGCTAATCATGAGGTTCCTGATCAAGTGATTGATCTGAAAAAGCCATCTAATGATAATTCAACCCAGAAGTTGCAAGATTATCCTGAAGGAGATAGTGTTAAGTCTGCAAAAACAAAGAAGTCAAAATCTAAGAAGAATAAAAAGGAGGTTGATTACAGCAATGGATTAAAGTTTGATTCAAAATCTACATTTCTTGAAAAAGAAAATGTGTTTAATGGAAATCCAGGAAAAGTGAAAGTGCAAAAGTTTTCAGAGATTGTGATAGATGATTCGTTGATTGGTTCCCGCCTTATTTTTTTATCGATGTAACCTTAAGATTTTCATATGTATATGTCTCTAAAATATAGCACATAAATATGTTTTACGAGAGTAAATTCAATATTGGTGGTGCTTGCATTATTCCATCTTTCCATATATTTTTAGAGTTAGTTATTGCTATTGATACGAAAGCCTATGTGTTTCCCTGACCGAGATTCACGACTTCGAAGGATATGCCTCCAGGTTAGGTAACTGAGTTAGATTTACATGTTACCCATCGGGATCGCAACTAGATCGGAGTAGCTCCATGAATCGATACTCTAATTTTTTAAAATTGCTCAAATAAATTTGTCATTCATTCATCATTATTTCATTATTTTTTAGACCAATAATTATTTAAATACTATGGTTGGAAAGCCTAAATGGTTTAACCCTAAGCCTTGATATCTTCATGGCAGTTAGGGTAAAGTTGTGATTTTTAATGAGTGTGATCCATTTAGGTTGAATAACAATAATACATAATATATGAATATTAACTGCAGTTGGGGCTAAAGTTCGTTGATATTGGGTTTAATTGGATCGAAATACCGATAATCAAGCTAGTTTATGTAAATGAAATTGAATTCGAATAATTGATAAGTTAGAGGTTGATGTCCTGGTTATGATTTTATTTGTAGTATTTTTTGAGGACGAAAAACTAGTAAGTGTGAGGATGTTTGATG
>JBCNJP010000007.1:85219801-85246131 GCA_039602395.1 Deinandra increscens subsp. villosa | reverse complement strand
AGCGGTCTGTTGGGTGTGAAGGCCTTTGGGCCGGTTTAATTATTAGGGGCCCATCCTGGTTCCTAGTTTGCCCTAATTTTCTTTTATATATATCACATCATGTATTGTAATCTCCTGTACTGTTCTGAGCTAATAAGAAAATACCTAGTTGCAGCCCGTGGACGTAGGTCACACTGACCGAACCACGTTAAATCTCTCGTGTTCGATTATTATTGCTTTCGTGTGCGTGTGTGATAGAGTGTTCCGCTGCGTCTCGCTCGTGTCGATCCCTAACAAGTGGTATCTAGAGCCGAGGTTCTATCACATACGGATGCATTGAGACGAGAGCTCGATTGCGATTAGGGTTTGTAGGAGCACCCTTGAAGTCGCTGTTTAAGTAAGCAGGTGTGAGTCACTATTTTTTTTTTTGGATATTTCCTTTTTTTGGTATTGGTGTGGAATCTCCACGACAAAAAGAAAAGTTTTTTTTTGTGTGGTTTCATCGCACAACATATTCCGCCGCCGCCGTGGAGAATCAATGGAAACAATCAAGGACTATTGATTGTGCATGCACTCCAAGACAAATAAGACAATTGCAATTTTTTTTTATACGTGAACCAGAAAGAAGAAAAATTGCAGAAGGAAACCAATTTTTGGTTCGTTTATGTGTGCTTGCTCGACAAAGCCGATTGGGAACGCCGTCTACACCTTTTTTTTTCTCAACCGCGATCAGGAGAGACATGTTCACTCGTTTCTGTTTACTGATTAGTGTTTTGATTGGGTTGTTCTTCGGGTTGGGTGTCCAAGTTTCGGATTTATTCGGGGTGCTCGGGTTTGATTTGCTTTTGCGGTTGGGTATTTGTTGACGGGAAGATCGGGTTTTTGGCCGTGTTTGTCTGGATTTTTTTTTGACAGTGATTATCAACTGTTTGTCTCTCGTTTGTTATGGCCGAAGACGGGAAGGTTCAGATTGAGAAGTTCAATGGGACCGATTTCAGTTGGTGGAAGATGCAAGTAGAAGCTCTGTTGTGTCAAAAAGATCTAGACATGGTTATGGTGAAGGATAAGCCTGCGAAGATAGAACAAGCTGACTGGGAATTGAAGGATAAAAAGGCTAGGGCGGTTATTACATTGACACTTACTAAAAGTGTGGCGTTCAATATCATGAAGGAGACTACTGCGTATGGTATGATGAATGCGCTCTCGAATATGTATGAGAAGCCGTCTGCTGCAAATAAAGTATTCCTAATTCGAGAGCTTGTGAACACGAGGATGAATGAAGGAAGCTCAGTAACTGCTCACATCAACAACCTTAATTTAATCTTAGCTAGACTTGTATCAGTTGGGATTAAGTTTGAGGATGAGGTTCAGGCTTTACTGCTGTTGTCATCTCTGCCTGACAGTTGGTCTGGAACTGTGACTGCAATTTCAAGTTCTGCGGGGACAACTGGTTTCACTTTTGAAGGTATTCGAGATCTCATTCTGGGTGAGGATGTCAGAAGGAGGAATTCGGGTGAATCATCAAATAGTGGGTTACTAAATGTTGGTAGAGGTCGGGAAAGCAACAGGAGCAGTGGGAGTCGGGGAAGGAGTTCGTCTAGAACTCGAAAGAATGTGAGGTGTTGGAGCTGCAACGAGGTGGGGCATGTGAAGAGTCAATGTCCGTAGAAGAAAGATCTGAATACAGTTTCTGGGGATGTCTCTGAGGATGAGGCATTGATACTAAGTGTGGAAAACTGTGTAGACTCTTGGGTCATGGATTCAGGTGCTTCGTTTCACGCTATGGACAACGGGGAAACGATGGTGAATCTGAAAGAAGGCGATTTTGGAAAGGTACGATTGGCAAATGACGAGGTGCTTGAGGTAACGGGCATGGGGGATATTGATTTGGTCACTTCATTGGGAACTACATGGAATCTAAAAAATGTCAGGGTTATTCCGGGGCTGAAGAAGAAACTGATTTCTGTTGGTCAGCTGGATGAACAAGGACTTGAAGTTAGGTTTGGTAGTGGCAAATGGAGGGTGGTCAATGGTAATCTGGTAATTGCTCGTGGTATGAAGCGTGGGTCATTATATATGGTTGAGGTACCTGCTGAGGGATGTATGACCGTCCCGGTTAAGCATAACAAAATCGGGTTCGCTAAATCTGGTGCTAAGAGAGTTCATTTTGCAAACGTGAAGTCTGGAGCAGAGATGTTAGCTGAACGAGCTAGAAAGTCTAAACCATTCAGGGGATTCGGTGACAGTGGGAGCATGAGACATGTTCCGGGTATAGTTACGAAGAGTCGTTGGGTTTCGAAGACTAAAGCTGAAGAATTCTCTCCTGGTGATTGTTTGCTGAGTTTGGATAGTGTATGTGGTCCTCGGTGTATCTCTGGATCCGGTGGAGTGTCCAAGCCGGTTGAGACAGAGGATGGGTCCTTGACGGGTTTAGTCACGACTGAGTTGGAGCTCAATGGAGCTTCAACTGGCCCTTCTGGTACTTGATGATGGGGGGACGCTGCAACTAGGTGATATTAACTGAAGTCTTGGCTTGTTCTCGGGAACTGGAAGCTTGGAAGACTTGGCTGATTGGAGATTACTGGTTTACTGGATGACTGTGGATGTATAAGCTTGGATGGCGGGCTGGAGTTTATTGCAAGGCCTTCAAGTGGGAGATTGTTGGGTGTGAAGGCCTTTGGGCCGGTTTAATTATTAGGGGCCCATCCTGGTTCCTAGTTTGCCCTAATTTTCTTTTATATATATCACATCATGTATTGTAATCTCCTGTACAGTTCTGAGCTAATAAGAAAATACCTAGTTGCAGCCCGTGGACGTAGGTCACACTGACCGAACCACGTTAAATCTCTCGTGTTCGATTATTATTGCTTTCATGTGCGTGTGTGATAGAGTGTTCCGCTGCGTCTCGCTCGTGTCGATCCCTAACACGGTCACGCATCGGATTTACTCATGAACACAAGGTACAACAAAGATAACTAAAGCAGCGGAAATTAGAAACTTTTTATTGATACGCCAAGTATTACATCGTAAGAGAGACGATTACAAAAGATAACTATATATCTATGCCAGTCTTCAAAATGTCTTCTCTTGACAGTTGATATTCTCTTGATAGTGTATGCCCCCTAGTTCCTGCTCACATCTCAGCCTTCCCTTTTCTATCCGAAGGTCCAGCCTCATCCGACATACATAACTTAACAAGTCAGCTTACGCTGGTGAGTTCTACGTTTTTGGAAAACTTTACCTTTCGAAGGCACATAGGTCTATCAAACACATTTCTGCAATTAGACAATCAAACACAAAGCATAGAGCATATATATTTACAAACCGTAACCTCGTGAATTGACTAACCTTGTTAAGTGCTATCTTAGGGAAATAGTGTTTCTATTTGCCTTACGAACACATCGTGTAGCAACGGTCCCTTTAGTTTTGACACTATATAGCTTTGACGCTTTCTGGCTTTGACGCCGCTTAGCTTTGACGCTTTCTGGCTTTGACGCCGCTTAGCTTTGACGCTTGGTTTTGACACCATTGGGACAACACTATTTAACTTCTTGTTTCAGAAGTCCCTTACTCACCAATCTTTTCTCGATTACCATTCTTAATCTATTCTACTAGAAACATCGAAATGGCAATCTATCTTTCCTCTACTCATCACCATACAACCAATACATATAACAAGCAATTATAACAGTTGAGAGTATTTTCACAAAACGTTATGCATATCAACCCAAAATGGTTTAAAGCATTTAAACAATTTAAAAGAGGGCTCATAGAACTCAACTTAGCTTTGCGAAGCTATTATTCTTGGGTTAAGTTCTCGTGAATTAGTTTCTTAATGCCTTTAACGTAATGTCCCTATCAAGACATCTTAAAGGTTACAAATCACATTTAAGGCTTACCCCATTATCCAAAACCCAACTCTTTATTGGTTAATACCCTTAATAGTCAAAATGACCATTTTGCCCCCTTTACATATTTTGTTATATCTTTTTCAAGTCTTTGCTCCTTAACGTTTACCGCTCGTGTTTCCTCATGACCGATCATTTGGCGGAATTACTATGAGGAATAGTCACGGGGTTTGGAATTTGGTGACGATCGTTACCGGCCGTGTAGGCGTCATTGACGACCATGAGGCGGAATTACTACAATCGTTGCACCGAGTAGTTTAATTATTAATTATTAAAATTTGAACTCATATATATTTAATATATATGTAAGCATGCTCTAATACCAAAAATCAACATTTAATACTTTATGGTCATCCCAATATTTGACAATTATCTTCCAAAGCCCTAATTTTGACGTAATTCCCAAATTAACATCAAAACTCCTTTTATTATCAAATGAACTTAGGGCTTATGTTATAATATCATTTTATGATATCCTTCAAAAGATGGAACCTTAAATCAAGCCTGATCATTCAATTTTATCAAAACCATGTTTAGAAAACCCTAATTTTGACCCGCTTCTAAAAATCATACCAAACCTTTTCTTTTTGTGAAAAAAGTTTAGGGCTTTCTTAAAACACATCATTTTAGGATTACCTACCAAAATTCAGGTCCTAATTCCCACCCGATCATTCAGTTTTACCCAAACAAGCTCAAGAACCCTAATTTTTGCATAGTTTTAGAAAGCATACTTAGAGATCGATTTAGTCAAAACTGAAAGAGGTTATTATAGACCTTACCTATTGATGCTTGATTGCAGAAATTCGGCCTTTAACTCTTTACGGTTTGGGAGAAATCGACCCGTGAAGTTTCTGGTCTGAATTTAGGGTTTTTCAGTTTGGATTTCGAAATTGGCAGCTTGTTTGTGGTCTTATGGGAGCTATTTACACATGTTAGGACCGCCCCAGACCTTAGACACGTGTTATAGTGACTCATGAATAAAAAATGACACGTTTAGGTGTGAAAAAAAGGGGCTGAAACTTGTCAAAATCGTAACCATGTGCAGGTCACGGTCGATGCGGCCCGCATTGCACACTACGAACCTCGATGCGGCCCGCATCTCATGTCAGATTTAGATATTTTGAAAATTTTACATTTCCAGTCCTTCAAGTTCTATCTAATGCAAATTAACCCCTCGAACTTTGACATAAATTATTATTTTAGGTCCTAAAACTTTCCCAAACATATTTCTAATAATCTCTAAGATTCGGGTCACGTATAACGAGAATTATAAACATGTATCTACGCGTATAAATCACGTATTAACTTATTTACTTTCTTATTAACTATCAACTATATTTCATACATATGCATCAATATTTCAACATGGAATTAAACACGTATTTGCACGTATATCTTCAATTAAAACACATAATCATTTATGTATCATTATTTTTTAATCCATTCATCATTTTTATCATATAAACACATATTTATCTATATAATTTCATTACCTAACACATATTTAAAATAAAGACACATAGGTAAACATAATCAGATACGTAGTTACCTAGACGTGGATTTTGGGATGTTACACGGCTTAAAACCCAAACAGGGCGGGTGCCCTAGCGGCCGGGTCCTTCGCCCTGAAACGCGGAGGTCGTGTGTTTATTCCTCATAGCCGCCCTTTTTCTTTTAACATCTTTATTTCACTCTGTTTTACTCGGTCTGGTTAATTCAAAAAGCTCTAGTCGCGAAATCTAACATAAACTCCTTGTTGGCCGGGTGGTTAGGTCACTTGCTTGCAAACCAGAGGTCCCAGGTTCGAACCTGGTGACCTCCGGTTATTTCGTTTTTTTAGTTGCTCTATTATCTTTGGTTCCCTTGGTTGCTTGACTCGAAACCGTTCACCAATTGTTCCCCCACGTCCGTTAGATTTCTCGATGAACTTTCATATCATGAAAACATTACAACTTAAATGAATTAAATTTTGATGGCCTTCTTTAATATCAATATAAATATTTGTTTTAAACGTAGAAATATATATATACATTAGTTTTATTGACGTGTACTTATCCACATGCGTACATTTTAAAGATTTATCAAAACTCCTGAAATTTTGACACGACACATATAAACATATATTTAGGACGTTTTATTTTTCACACTTTCGTCTACGCCACGATATTTATATCTACGAAAATATATATTTACCCAATGATCCCTACATTTATTATTTGGAATAACATACGCAAATTGATTTTCGTAAATCTCTGTGTCCTCGATTAAGCGTCATTTTGATTACTTTCGAACAAACGATTTTTGTCACATTGTGAAATTGTCTCCTACCTCATATTTGGAATTACTTGTTATTGAACCATCGTCTAGGTTATGTGACTCATGTGCGAACACACACTTACATATGTAAAATCGATAGGTGCTCGGTAATTACGCAAGACTCGGAAGTCTAACTAAATTTGTAGCAGCGCACCCTAAGGTGAGTTTCACAACCTTTACGTTACGTTCGGTTTTGGATGATAACACACGCAAACACGTTACACCCGGGTTTGGGTGATAACACAACAACTTTGATGTATGATTAAAGTAGAAATCCAACATATATCACATGTTCACGTAAAATGCTTATCTTTGAAAGTCCTTACTTATCGAACCGTTAATAGTTTATAGCGAGGGGATATTGGGTAGTACTACTGGGGTTTGACAAACCCCACTCAACGGGCACGAGATGCACCACCCGACTGGCGGTCGGACTGAGGACAATGTCAGCCTAAACTTACCGTGATCGAGTAGACACGGGGAAGGCAAACCACGTAAGGAATTATTCCTACAACTAATTGGTCAGCTTCGGTTGCGAACGTTTTAGTGATATGAACTTAGGCTCGCTACCTACGATATGGATTGTACTGTTAATATACATGCTTACATACGAATAAAAACTGTTGTATTCGTACTGCATAACTATACTAGTTATACGTATGTGCTTATGTGAACTCACCAACATTAGTTGACACTTGCTCTTATGCATGCTTTGCAGGACGCTAGGAGGATCTGATTTTTGGGCACGTACGTTGTCTAAAACCTTTTATTTTGGCAATTGGTTTTCAAATCTTTTCAACTTGAGCTGGTATTTACTCATCGGGCGCTTGCTTGCGCAACTTGACTTTTATGAGCTTCCGCTAAACTTTAACTCTGGTTTGATATTTCCCGTTTGGAAATATATTTTCAATTTGAACCTTTAACTTATGTTTGATGTAACTAATGACTCAGGTCCTGGTCTGGTTCACACCCCACACGGTAAAACTCCGTTAGTGGAAATTGGGGGTGTGACAGATTGGTATCAGAGCCCTTGGTTGCAGAGAACTAGAATTTTCAAAAATTCTAAACTGTAACTGTTTTTGAACAATAGTTACAACAATTCCCAAAAACATTTTTATTCTTGCGTGCCAAAAATCGATTACTCACATTAGGTTGTTTTTCCTTTGTTTGTGTCTGTCTGGGTTTTGACAGTATGGCACCACACGATAACACTACGTCAAAATGTGGCTTTAGCCACTGTTTTTTAAAAACGCTTAGCCACTGTTTTTAAAAAAACGTGGCTAAAGGTAAGAAAAAGTAGTTTTAGCCACACATATTTTGTACCCGTGGCCAAATATATAGCTCTTGGACCCTTTTAGCCACGTTTTTTTTGTTTATGTGACAACAACAATCAGGTCCGGAGGCTTTAGCCACTATTTTATAAAAATGTGGCATTTATTTGTCACACTTAAGAGAGAGTGACGAAATGCACCAAACGGCCACAAAATTTTTATGATTTTTTATTCATGTGACCAAAACCGAATATATATGACACTTTTGGCCACACTTATATAATGTTATGTGACGGAAGAGTGGATTTCAGTAATTAGATATGGTCACTTATATTAACTAGTGTGACCAAAGAGTAGTGTTTATTAGCCACTTATTAAAAGAAACAAAATTATTGACTATAGATATTTTATGTGGTATATTTCCCCCCAAATCATTTTAAGTTTTTTTCAGTACTTTCATCTCCCACCAAATTAATATCACTTTTCCCTCTTGTATTTTCGTTTCCCCCTAAAAACTTTTAGCCACGCTTTATTTTATTACCTATATTCTTTGTTCCTTCTTTTTGAAAAGCCAATCGTATTAAACACTCAAAAGAAAACATACAGAGGAACGAGAAAGGGAGAATAACAAGCAACAAGAAACCCTCTCCTCGACTCCTCCGACACTCTGCGCCGCGCCGCTAGGCCCGCCACCGCCTCCCTCTAGCCGGCGAGACCGCAACTAGGTATTTTGATTTACTATTGCGTTGAGATTGTCGTAGATCCATGTTATTTTGGTTGTTCTTTTAAGGTTTAAAATTTTTGTGATTCTCCATTGCTGTTCTTCATTAAAAGAATTTGTTCTTTTAATGGATAGGGTTTTGGTGAGGAGAAATTACAGTTGAGAATGAGGAAATTGAGATGGTTAAGGGACGGCGATGGGCTGTGGGTTCTGGATGTGTCGACTCCGGCCATCCTCAACGGCGATGCCCGACCCGTATGCGGTGACTCGATCCCATCTGTGTTCGTTGGTAAGGTTTATTTACCCTAATTTGGTAGTTCGTTCCGTTGAGTGCATCTAAAGGGATACGTTTGTCCATCTACCTATTAGGATTTTCAATTTGGTTTTCAATCGATGATAACCTATGGTCTTCCACCTCTGATTCACCCATATGTTCATCCTAGCAAAGGTATAATTGAATGTATGGTCTGCCACCAGATATTTGAACTGATTTTTAATGATGTTTGTGTTTCAGTTTAGAATTAGAGAATGGCAATACCAGATTTGAGCTCTCTGGGATACTATTGTTATGCAAACATTAGACATAATGGAAGCCAGCTTTAAAGGTTAGTATACTGGAATGTGATGTCTTTGATATGTTTACTCTTAGTATAGACATCCTTATCCTATATGAGATGTTGTTACTGGAATGCCAGATTCATTTTGTCATATTAGTATTTTTAAGATTCACAATATGGACAAACAAATGAAGATATATTTTGTATTTTTACAAAGAAAGAATAAAATATTTCTAAAACATTATATGTATCATAGCTGTCAATTGACATCCTTAAGAAAAGCGTTCAAAGTTTTACATCGGAACTCTATGTATTGAGTTTATGTAATTTTTTTTAAATTGTGGGTTGAAACAAGTTATAAATCGATTGTCACTTGAAAGAAGCAAGCAAGTGTTTAGTTCTTTTACTAGCTACTGATTGTTACATGATCTGATATTTAGCAATGTCATATCCTGTTTCAGGTTCAGCAAGACCCATTATGTCTGATCAGGATGTTTCCGGGGCAAATCGCTTAGTGATAACTCATCAGGTTTACGCAAATACTCGTTTTTGCTTTAGATGGTTATGTTGTGTCACCTTACTTGGTTAGGTTGGTCTTGCTCTAGGAAAACCAGAGGTACGTGTTCGTGAACTTGGCTCTGGTCAGACGTACATTACGCGAGAGTGGTGTATGGAACTGGTCTTAGCCCCTTAAAAAGATCGTTTTTATAATAAAATAATCCGCCACGCAGGGTTGTTCCCCTGCTGGTTCATGACGGCGTGTTGAGTACGGCAAGTTTGCCAGATTCAGGGACCCCGTAACTAAGTGGCATTACACCACTTCGTTTGTCCACTGGCAGCACCTTCCCTAGGCATTCGTACTCCTCGCAGACGATTAGCAGTTGGATGGTGAAATAGTTAAAGAGGGCCGAAAGGTGGCTAACCTTCCGCCAGTGAACAATCTTAAGCAAGATTATAAGTGTCTTTTTAACCATCCTCAACCACTGGTAAGTTCTCCCAAGTAATACTAACTTCGATTTACAAAACAAAAAACACCATCTTATTTGGTCTTTATTTTCTTTTCTTATTTTTAGTTTAGTTTAAACAACACTTTTCATACTAAATAGATTTGGTTAGACGTTAACAAAGATAAAGTATTAAAATCCCCACTTTCCATTGTGTCCTTGATCGACCCCGATTCAACTTACCACTACTATACTGCTCCACGATGGGTGCACTTGCCCGTGATGTGGTGAAATAGTAGTTGTCAGTAAATAAGGTTTTATAAATTTAAAAGCTTCAAATGCTAAAAAGGTGTCACAAAATAATATCATATTTTATATATACACCACAACACACCAAGTTTTTTGGCGCCGTTGCCGGGGACACAAACAAGGATTTTCTTAAAACTTTTTTTTAATTATTTTTCTTTGCTTTAGACTTTTCATTTTCTTTTAACCTTTTTTATTTTTATTTTTCTTCTTCAAACCCTCTTTATTTCTCCGAGAAATATTTCAAGGATGGATCAATATCCGAAGGAATATTTCGGTTATAATGATGGTTGGCCCCAATCTGTGTGGTGCAAAATCCAAACTTTCTCTCACTAGAAATCCAAAAATGATCGATTCAAATTAGCAGAGCAACCTGGAATTGCTCTGATGCCACTTGTAAGTACACGGAACGATCTTATTGCTGATAGAATCAATCAATCTAGTGAACACGAGAAAGTAAATAAGAGTTTTCTTATTGAATCACTTGAAGATTACAAAGAACACTATCCGGTTTCTCTCTATAGAACACACACACACACAAAGCGTAGAATGACGGAAGTTCTGGAAGTCCTTAGCTCATTCTACAAATCAAGTATTTATAGTAAGCAACTTACCGGCATACCCACCAGCGTAGAAATTGGTATGCTGCAGCGTACCATTCAGCTTACCAATGGGTACGCTGCCCTAAAGTAAGTTGATACAAAGACTCACAATGAGACGCTCACTTAGATACAATACACGAGACACATTGTAGCATAAGAATATGCTCTAACATAGTCTGCTATTTCGATTGTGTACTCATTATACTTATGATCCCAATCTCCTCTGTTCACTTTTCTTTCTTTAACTTATACTATCTCTTTGGCGGCTACACTTGAATAGAGGGAATTAAACATGGATGACTTGTCATGAAATAATTCCCTATATATTTGTCTGGAAAGAGGAATCATGGGTGGAAGCTGCTCTTCTGGAGTCATGAACATGTTGGAGTAAACTCTTCTTTTACGCCATATTTCTTCTTCCTTATTGTTCTTTTTCATGAAATCAGCTTAAAACAAGGCCTTTGAAATTAAAGATGCACTTATTGCTAGAAACAATGTTGTTTTTACAGGAGTTTGTTTTTCCAGATATTCCTTCTGTTCCATGTGAGTAGCAGTCATTGTTGGCTCTTTGAACTTCGACAATTCCTTCAGTTTGCCTATCTCTTATATTTTGCTTCTTTTCTGAGGAGTTTTAGCTGATCTACTTGGTCTTGAATTGCCACCTCTTGTTATAGAGGTGAACTGCTGATGAACATATTTTAGGATGAGTGAGGAGGAGGAGGTGGAGGAGGCATAGTACCTGTAGGTTGCAGTGGAGGTTTGCAGGTACTTGTCTTCTTCCTTTTACTTGATGGATCTTTCTCAAATGTTTCATGTTGCCTCTTTCTTTCCTGAGGAGTTTCCTCTGTTGTCTCCTGTAGTTGTGGGTCATCAAGAACAATCATAGGAGGAGCATCCTGATGTCTAGCTGATCCTGAGGTTATGTGTATTGCAGAGGATGAAGGCATAGGCATGTTTGGTGCTGAGGATGTATGTATTTTCAGTCTTTTTAGTCTTTCAGTGTTGCAATGTTTATTTGATCCGTGCTGACATTGTCTCTTATGTTGCCTAGTTGCTCATGAACCTGTTTAAATGCCTCATCTTCTTGGTTAACCAGATGATCATATCCTTTCTTTATTTCCTGGATTAGGTTGTACATTTTAGGTTCATCATCTTCAGGTGCTGCTGATCCACTTCTCCTAGTTGCATATGTTGGAACTTTTAATAAGTGTGACTGACGCCATCAAATCTATTCTCGAATAATTCGGTTGAAGAATCCATTGTGATTTGATTCAGAGACGCGGGTTGTGATGCTCGAGGCTTGTAAGTTTGGACCGAAGACGTTTTCTGGAAAAGTCAACCGTTCGGGTCAACGGTCAACGTAAAAGTCAACGGAAGACCGGTTCGAGCGAGTCAAGCTTCATATTGATTAAATCATCTTTGATTTAATTAATAATAATTATGTCATTTGTTTATTTGTATTTAGCTCATTTTATGTGTGTTAGCTAGTTAGTGGGCTAGTGAGCACATGGGCTCTCTATAAATAGGAAGGGATAGCTTCATTTGTTAGTTGATGGAATAATGAAAGAATAATGAGTGATGTGAGCTATCATATTCTAGAGAGAGAGAGTCACACATTGGGTTTGAGCTCAACCCAATGTGACCATGGATTTTCAATGACGGGTTTTGTAATCATTCGGTTCGTTGTAATCATTCAACAATAATCAATGAATCGTTTGATTTTATCATTTCTTGTCATTTTTATTATCTTTGATTCTCTCCATCCCGTCTCCTTCCATCTCACCTTCGTTCTTGCTCAAGATCGGGATTCTTGATGTGAAATCGGTCCTGACAAATGGTATCAGAGCGGGTACCGATCAGATTCATCTCACCGTGAATCTGATCACTCGGATCTTGATTTTGAGCTTGAATGAGGTGCTGATTGGAAAACCCACTTTGGAGACTTTTTCTATCTTGTTCTTATTTTTGGAGCTGATTGATGATTTCTGGATGAATCTGATGATAGATTCTTGTTATTGGGTTCATTTGGGAGTGATTTCATGCTCCATATGTTCAAATCAGTGAAGAAATACGAGATCTGAGGCTGAAAAACGAAACTGTTAGAGTTTTCCGTTTTTGGGGTTTTGAAGATTTTTTGAGCTTTGATTCTGAGTTTTTGGTGTTTTAATCAGTGTTTTTGGATGAAATAAACTATGAATCTTGATGGAAAACGCGTTCCGGATCCATTGGAAGCATCGGTTTCGCCTGATTCTCAACAGATTTGACAGATCTGGAAAAACACACACTAGTGTGTGTTTCACGGTGTTCTTGGTGTTCTTCATTTTTTATGAAGATTGCCTTGGCGATCTCACTGCTGTTGAAGGTGTTCTTGGCGACCTGAGATGTCCTTGAAGATATACTTGGCGACCCCGAGTGTCTATGAACCTTACTCTTGGCGATTTCGTTATAAACTTGACGATCTCGACTTGGCGATTTGGTTTTTGCGTTTGGCGATCTCGAACCGACCTGGAATCCTCCTTAGCGATCTCGAATAAACCTTAGCGACCTCGTAAGGGCTTGGCGACCTCAATGTGTTTGGCGATCTCGCCTAAACACGACATCTGGGTCTTTGTTCAAATAAGTTTCAGTGAGTTTTGATCGTACAGAAATGTAGAGAATGATCATACGAGTTCAAGGAGCTAAAATTCGATGGATTTCGTTCGGTATTCACGGAGATATGAGGAGAACACGTTTTTCCGGTGGGGTTTGTGCAATTCCGGCGAATATTAGGGTTTCATGATGTTAGGGATGACAGCTGTGACGTGGCAACACTCGATTGGATGACAGAGAATTTCTTCTCTCCCCTGAGTGTCGGCTGTCTCACATGTTTTTTTTTGTTGTTGTCCCTCGCTGATAGGTTGAGAAATAACGCATGGGGACCACCAGATGGTAAAGATCCGTTAAGGCATTTAGTCTGGTGCGCTGTGAGTGGTGAGAATAATTTGCGTGGGCCCCTGGTCAAGAAAATGAATCCGTTGAAAGCTCTTTGCTGGCTGCTCCTCAGTGGTCAGCGCTTCTCTCACACGGATCGTGAATAACTGCCCTTGGATCATTTTTTTCTTAGCCGTAGATGGGCATATAAGCCTCAATTATGATTGGCTTGTTGCCTTTCACCTGGATCACGATCTGATCCATTGAATCTCTTTATATCTCAGCCGTTGATCATTTTTTGAGGGTAAAATCTAATTGGTCTACGAGATTGCACATGGATTGTGTTTTCTTGGAGATTTAATGCCACTAATTAATTTTTTCTGCATTTTTCGTTAAATAAGGGGTATTTCTCATCAGTTTTTCTACAGACTAACGAGATAACACCTCAACAAAATTGGGGAAAATTTTTATTGGTCATGGATTTATTCCATCATATCTGATCGGGTTTCTAGTTTTTGTTGATGTCAAGACCACGTTAGCTAACGACCACTAACGGACTGGTTTCGCTTCTCGGTTAAGTCTGCAACTGTTTCGTTATGTCTCACTTCAAGTTGTTTAGCTGATGCAGCGCTGATGTCATCTAACCGAATTAACTGGAATCTCAGTTAAATATTGGAATATTCCGTTAAATCTCTATCGGAAGGCCCGTTACTTGAATAATATTTACGGTCTTCTCAGTTTCATTCCAAATTGCACCGTTTAACTCAGAATTCTTCACGGAATATTTTTCCGAGCTCGATTTTCTTCACCCAAAATTATGAAGACTCCGGTTATGAATAAATTTTGCGTTTACGCTCGGGATCTCAGTTTTTCACCGATTTGACATTATTTTTGCATCCAACCCAGTCACGCGGAACAAGTTCAGTATTTATGGATCTTTCACAACTGTCAGCACCCGGCTTCCGGTTTTTCGCAAGATTGTCTGATTTCAGAATTTTTTTACCGTTTTCTCTTCGGAACTGAGCGGAACGGTTCCACTCTCTGCATCTGATTTTCCGCTTTCGCATCGGATGTTTTCAGAGGGATCTAGAGAAAAGGGGGAACTTCTATGGATTTGGATTATCGGGTCGATTATCTGAAGTTGGAGCATTTTCAGTAATTGATTGGTTTATCTGATTCGATTTGTTGCGATTTTTTCTCCAATGTTCAGCATTCTTAGTATTGTACCCGACCGTGTGAACCGAGTGAACTGCAGCACTTGGATCTCAACTGGAGCAACAAGAACAGAAGAAGCTTATTCAAAGGGGGAACCTTTACAACAGAAAGATTCAGGTTTATCAGTTATTCTTTGAAGATGCACGACAGAGCGGTTCTTCACCAGTATGACAGATTTGAAAGCGTCAGTCAAGGGGGAATTGTTGGAACTTTTAATAAGTGTGACTGACGCCATCAAATCTATTCTCGAATAATTCGGTTGAAGAATCCATTGTGATTTGATTCAGAGACGCGGGTTGTGATGCTCGAGGCTTGTAAGTTTGGACCGAAGACGTTTTCTGGAAAAGTCAACCGTTCGGGTCAACGGTCAACGTAAAAGTCAACGGAAGACCGGTTCGAGCGAGTCAAGCTTCATATTGATTAAATCATCTTTGATTTAATTAATAATAATTATGTCATTTGTTTATTTGTATTTAGCTCATTTTATGTGTGTTAGCTAGTTAGTGGGCTAGTGAGCACATGGGCTCTCTATAAATAGGAAGGGATAGCTTCATTTGTTAGTTGATGGAATAATGAAAGAATAATGAGTGATGTGAGCTATCATATTCTAGAGAGAGAGAGTCACACATTGGGTTTGAGCTCAACCCAATGTGACCATGGATTTTCAATGACGGGTTTTGTAATCATTCGGTTCGTTGTAATCATTCAACAATAATAAATGAATCGTTTGATTTTATCATTTCTTGTCATTTTTATTATCTTATGATTCTCTTCAACCCGTCTCCTCCTTCAATCTCACCTTCGTTCTTGCTCAAGATCGAGATTCTAGATGTGAAATCGGTCCTGACAGCATATTTCTTTGTTGAATGGATTGGAGTTGATCTTGTAGATATTGAAGTTATTTGTTTGTTTCATTCCTAAATGCTTTCAGGTCTTTTTCAATCTTTGAAAGAGTCACAGAGCTCTGTTCTTCTTGCTCTGTGACCTTCGTGAGTTTCACAGAGTCCTGTGAGATTGTATTATGCATTTTGTCATGTGATTGTTTTAATTGGCAATGAAATCTGTCAGGGTTTGTTCTATAGACATTGAAAATTTATAAAGAACATATTTCAAAGCAACCACTTTGGGTAACATTGAAAAGAGATTAACAGATGATCCCTCATTTCTCTAACTGTAAGTGCGTCAACGGATGGGTCGTCTACTGATCTTGATCAAGACATAGTGAAATCAATGAAACACAAGATTAAATAAAGGCCTTGTATTGATTTCACTTGGAACTCAATTAAAGAAACTCTCTGGAATCAATCAAACAGAAACACACAACTGTCACACATTTCACACGCCCAACTCTGCGTTATTACAACACACTAGCTATTTATAGACCTAGCTGTCCAACGAACTAGACTAGCAACGAACCAACAGTTCATTGCTTGGTTCGCTGCTGGTTCGCAAATCAGTTCGTTGGCCGCCAAACCAAAACTCACTAACTCTAGTTCAACTAACACAATACAATCTGATACAACACACAAGACACATTGTTTATGCTCTAACAAACTCCCCCTTAACATATGGTGTATCTTCTTCAATTCTTCTAGTATTCGTGTTGGATATATAGTGTTTAATCATCGGATAATATTAACGTAACTATCGAGGTTCGACACAAAAGGGTTACACTTTGGGAAACGAACAAGAATGTTAATTTAATTAACATATTCACGATTAATAATAAACATGGTGGACATTTTATTTGTAAAACGTAGATAAATTAATTATGAGATAATTAATTAGCTGTGGATTAATTTAATTATGAGATAATCAAATTGTTTAAGATATATATATATATATATATATATATATATATATATATATATATGTATTTTACGAAAATATATATATATAAAATATTTTTTAAAATATTATATATATGACATATGTATTATTTTGAATTTCAAATAACTTAAATAATTAGTTATTTAAGTTATTAGGGTTTGATTCAAATTAATTTAGCTGACATAGTTATCATGTCAGCTCAATCTATAAATAGGGATCAAAACCCCATAATTCAACACACCTAAAAAATCAAAACACCAGAGAGAGAGAGAGAGAGAGAGAGAGAGAGAGAGAGAGAGAGAGAGAGAGAGAGAGAGAGAGCCAAGAACCCCCTCCCCTCTCCTCCTTGCGTCTCCGCCGCCGCCACCAAGGACCGCCGCCACCACCACGGTCGCACAATCACGAGTTGTCATGTATACTCGCCGGTCTTCTAGAAAGGTATATTAATTATCTTTCTACGTTTATTACTATAAGGTTATGTCATAATAGTTATGAGATCAAAAACCTAATCATGAAACAGTCATCTAGCAAGACTGTTTGTTGAACCATAGTGTCTCGGTTGGTTTAATCACGACTAGTTAATTTTTTGTTTATTCAGGTTGTCTGGATCACTGATGTGATCAATTAAGAATTGACCTTGTGTACACGCTTCCGTCATGTGACTTTTGTTTCAAGTCACGAACTCTAAAATTTAAAATCGTACACATAATTCCAACATTGGTATCAGAGCCACTTACAACTCCGTCTAGACGAATCAGTTTTTAGATAATTGTTATATTTATGTTTTTGGCCATGTTACTAGGTCATTATTTTTAAAAATTATAAAACCTTAAGGTTTTACAATCATGACCAATAGTTATTTATGGTTGTGATACTTTATGCAATTTGAGTCAAAATATATCTGTGGTTGTTTCCTTTATTGTGGTTGTTTATTTTGGAATGTATGTATTCTATTTTGGGCAATTTTGGCCTATAATGTAATAGATAGGTATAGGTTTTGTATTTTATTTTATAAATAAATGTAAAACTAAGACACACAAGGAAGATAGCAGTCACTTGGAGATCAGGAGCAGATATGTTGAAGCAAGTGGGAGCATGAAGGAATTGCCAGAAATGTATCATGTGTTTTATATATATTTGCATATTTCGATTTCGCTCAATGGCTCGGGCAAAATTGAAATCTCTTGGCTCAATTGCATATATTTCATTATTGTTGTGAATGATGGTTGTCACACCATAGGCCCCTAGATCACAATCTAATAACGACATAAGATTAAAGACATTTTATTAAAGTATTCGAAAGGTTTTGGAATAAATAAGAAGTATATTTAGGTTGTGTTTTGCGCACTAGTTGAAAAGCTAGCTGCTAGCTAATAAGCTAGCAGCTAGCTTATAAGCTAGCTGATAAGTTAGCTGCTAGCTGATAAGCTAGCTGGTAGCTGATAAGCTAGCTGGTAGCTGATAAACTATAAGCTAGTTGATAAAAAATAACATTTGATAAAAACTAGCTGATAAACTAGCTGAAAAATATAAAATGACATAAAAGTACATGTCATAAATGTAAATAAAGGTATTTATTTATAAGTTTGGGAAGAGTAGAACTGGAAATATTATAAAAGCTAGTTGAATAGCTACTCCAACTAGCTTTTCAAAAGCTAGATTATAAGCTAGCTTTTTGACGTTACCAAATGAGGCTTTTAAAAAAGCTAGCTTTTTAATAAAAGCCCTGTTTGGTACGTCAAAAAGTTAGCTTATAAGCTAGCTTATGTCGCGCCAAACACAACCTTAATCCAGATTTTCCTAAAATAAATTGAATAATTTAATTTTGAAAATAAGGGTAAAAGTTACCCAAAATTGGTTCGTGAAACCACCAACCTAGTTTAATTTAGGGGATTAGAATTTAATCGGTCGAGAGATTGAAAGGAATTTCAAGTCGTCATGAACCAACGTTAAAGTAGTTTATGATATATGAATGGTTTACGTCATGCAATAGACCGTTGCATAATATTTTGAATATGGCCCTTATTGGTAAATTTAAAATATGGAAACCCAAATCATATCGACATTTCTGCGCCACCCTGAGCTTAGGACACTTTGACCAATCTATTCGAACCCCCGGTGTGACAATCCTGTATCCGGGCCTACGGATTTGGTTAAAGGTAGGACCGTAATTTTCATGTAACATGGACCAGGACTACAGTTCTGGCCCAAGGATAAAAGATCACTTTAAGAAATGAAACTCAGGTGTTTAGCGCTGACCCTGCATCTGAGCGTACATTTCATAAAGTAGGGTGTAGTTGGGAATAATGTACCACTTATCAAGTTATAGACAAAGTGTTCCCAAAATGAGAGTTGTGTAGTCGACACAATTGGTAACCGTTACCTACTTGCGTAGCCCAGTCGTTGGAGAGAGCTGAGCCATTCAACGAGTTGAAGTGAAACAGGATCTCATCCTAATTATAATTTTGTTTTTTATTGGGTCAAAATTAATTAGGCATCTTTGCATACAAAAATTTTAATCTTGCTTTTTCTTTTAGATGTCATCAAGTAATTCCGATCCATCCCTACCTCCTCCCTATTTTCCCTTAAGTCCATCCTTGAGAAGGAAAGGCTCAACAACACCAATTTCCTAGATTGGTATCACAATCTGAAAATTGTTCTCACGGCTGAAAAGAAGTTTTATGTTCTTGAGAACCCAAACCATGAAGAACCCACTGATCATACCGTGACGTGTCTTATGAAAAGAAGTTTTATGTTCTTGAGAACCCAAACCATGGGTTAGGCATGTTGATGATTCTCAAACCGTGACGTGTCTTATGCTAGCAACAATGATCCTTGAAATTCAGAGCAACATGGTTGACAAGAAAGCATATGATTTAAGCAAGCAGCTGAAAGGCATGTTTCAACATCATGCTCGACACGAGCGTTTTGAGGTGATGAGATCCCTGATCACGTGTCGCATGCAAGAGTATTCTTCAAGCAGTGCTCATGTATTGAAAATGAACAGCTATGTCGATCATCTAGCATGATTGGTAAACCCTCTAAGTGATGAGTTGGCAACATATATTATCCTTAACTCACTGCTCAAGTCATATGATCAGTTTTTCCTGAACTATAATATGAATGGTCTGGATAAGAGTCTCTCAGCTCTACATTAGATGCTTAAGACTGCTAAAACAAACATTCCAGTCAAATCTGGAAGTGGGACAAATCCTGTGCTTATGATTCGAGATGGAAAATTGGTAAGAAAGCTAAAAGAGCCAAGGGCAAAGGCAAGGAAAAGGACAAGGGCAGAAAACAAGAATCTCTCAAAGGAAGTGCTCAGCAGGATGCCAAATGTTTCTACTGCAATGAAACGGGGCACTGGAATAGGAGCTATCCTAAATACCTGGCTGAGTTGAAGCTCAAAAAGCTTACTATCGAAGGAGGGTCCTTAGGTATTCATGTTATTAAATCATTTTATTTATCTTGCAACTCTTATCTGTTTGACAATGGATGTGTTACTCACATATGTAATCATTTGCAGGGGGTTAAGAAAACTTAGAGATCTGAAGCAGGGCAACTTGGATCTGCACGTTGGCAACGAGCAGAAAGTTGCTGTGAAAGCCATATGATATTTTACTTTAAATTTATCTAGTGGTTTGAAAATTATATTGAATAACTACTGTTATGTCCCTTGTATAACTAGAAACATCATTTCTCTGTTTGCTTTGAAAAGACAAGGTTTTGAGTATGTCTTTAGTAATAAGGGTGATTCCATTTCTGCATACTTAAATGATATGTTCTATTTTGAAGCAAGACCACACAATGGAATCAATGACATAGATATCGGTGTTAAAATGATACACAACATCTCCAATAAACGTGCTAGGACTAATTTCAATGAGACGTTTAGATGGCATTGTTGACTAGGACATATAAACAAGAATCGCATAAAGAAATTCCAAACTGTCGGGATATTGGAACCCACTGGTTCAGAGTCTTTTGATACATGTGAATCATGTTTAAGTGGCAAGTTGACCAAGTCGCCTTTCTCGAATGTCGGTGAAAGAGAGAAGGACCTGCTAGGACTCATACACACTGATGTATGTGGACCATTCAGGACAATGTCAAGAAATTGAGAAAGGTATTTCGTTACATTTACTAATGATTACAGTAGATATCGATATGTCTATCTCATGTAGTATAAACATGAAACTTTTGAAAAGTTTAAATAATACTAGTACGAAGTACAAAACCAACTTGGTAAGATGATTAAAGCACTTCGTTCAGATCGAGGTGGCAAATATCTAAGTGAGGAATTCAATGCACACCTCAAGTCTTGTGGGATTGTATCCCATCTCACCACTCCGGAACCCCACGGTTGAATGGTGTATCTGAAAGAAGAAATTGAACGTTGTTAGACATGGTTCGATCAATGATGTGTCGCACCAACCTGCCACACTCCTTTTGAAGTTTTGCTCTTAAAACTTCTACCCGATTAGTGCACCTCGCTCCTACAAAGAAGGCAGATAAGACACCATATGAAATATGGCATGGGGAACGACCTAAATTATCCTACCTAAAGGTATGGGGATGCTATGCGTATGTTCCAAGTGAATCTTCGAACAAACTAGATCCTCGCGGCGATAAAGTTATTTTCCTCGGATATGCCCAGAAAGTTGGTTATTATTTCCACAACCCTACTGAGAACAGAGTTTTCATCAAACGTAGAGAAACATTCTTAGAGGATGAGTTCCTCCAATGTGGGGAAGGAAATAATCAGATTGACCATGAAGAAGTACGAGATCAACCCGAGACCCAACAAGAAACAGGTTCGGTAGATCAGCATGAGATGACTGAATTTGAAAGAACATCACAACCGGTAATAACACAATGCATTCACAGACGTACGCGGGACCGTCATGAACCAGAAATATATCTAGGTATGAATGAAATTATGAGAGTTGATCAAGAGGAACCCGTGAACTATAAAGATGCGATCTCTATTACTGAGTCTGAGAAATGGCTGGAGGCCATGCGCGCAGAGATACAGTCCATGTATGACAACCAAGTTTGGGATTTGGTTGAACCTCCACCTGATTATCGTGTAGTCAGAAGTAAATGGGTTTTAAAGTTGAAAACATACATGGATGGTAATGTGCAAACTTATAAGGCTAGGCTAGTAGCGGGAGGATTTACTCAAACTCAAGGAATTGATTATGATGAAACCTTCTCGCCTGTGACTATGTTTAAATCAATCAGGATACTACTCGCCATAGTTGCGTATTATGATTATGAGATATAGCAAATGGATGTCAAAACTGTGTTTCTTAATGGACATTTGACCGAATATGTCTATATGAAACAATCTGAAGGTTTTGAGGATCCAAAGAATCCTGAACATGTATTGTTAGAGCATTATATGTTCGTCGTGTGATGTATCAGAACATGTGTGTGAAGTATCAAGTTAAAGACAAAATCTACAAAAGAGCATGTGTCCAAAGTGACCCGAATTGCCAGTTCGGGTGCACACGAACTCACTCGAAGTGGCAGTTCGGGTGACAGCTGGTTCGGACAGATTTGTCCAACTATAAGTAGGATTGTCTTGTATAGGTTTATAACTTGTTGGTCATTTTCAATAGTGTGTATCCTGTGTGTATTCTCTCAGTGGTTATAATACAAATCTCATTTGTATTTACATCTTTGTGTCACTTTCTATAACTCGAACTACACATTTTAATCATTAATCGAGTAGACGATCTAGCTCACGAACTTACAAGTGGTATCAGAGCTTTCGTGTTCAATCTACTAATCAAATGTCCATTGTTTTTCGAGTTTTTGGTCCAAAAGTGGGGTTTTTGAAAAATTCGTTCATTTTTACTTCTGTTTGATCATCTCTGGTGTGTTTTGGTGAAAAATCCAAACCTAAATCATTCCTTTTGAGTATATCTGATTGATTGCTGCAAATCTTGTTAAAAAACACTTGAAATCATGAAAATTGAGTCGAATATGTTCCAGTTCGGTTAAATTCGGGTGAGGAACTATCTGTATGAAAAAATAACCGCTCTGAAGTGCGAGTTTGGGTGAGTTCGGTATTTTTTAAGTAAGCGAAGTGCGAGTTCGGCTGAATTCGTGCGAGTTCGGTCTAGCGAAGGTTCAGTTCAGATTCAGTTTGGTTGATCTCAGTTCGGTTGAGTTCGTGTATCCGAAGTCTCAGTTCAGTTTAGTTGTTTCATTTCGGAACTAGTTTGGATCACTTTGGTTCATTTCTGTTCGGATTAGGTTCGGCTGAGTTCAGATCATCAGTTTTGAGTTCGTTTCAGTTCGGGTAAACAGTAATCAAGACTATTCAAGATGTCGGATTTTCAAGCTTTTGCCGCAATGCAAACATCGATTCAAACCACGATGCAAAGTATGATAAACTATGATAATGAAATAGGAATAAGTCAGAAAGTTCCTAAATTACTCAAGTTATGAGATTATCATAGTTGAGTGAAACGTTTTGAATCATACGTGGATACAAATGATGTTGATATTTGGTTATCTTTTACTGAATAATACAAGTACCCGAAGGATATGTATGGAGAGCCAGTTCTTCAAAGAAAATTTGATGCAGAATAAAAGAAATCATATCAAGCTGAAAAGAAGGCTTATAGTACTTTGACGGTGGCATTATCTAAAGAGTTGTTATATCAGTTTTCTGCTTATGGTACATCGAAAGGTTGATGGGATGCTTTGCAGAAGAGATGTGAAGGTAATGACTAATATAAGAAAAGCTGACAGAAAGTTTTGAAGAAAGAATTTGATAGTTTTAAACATTATCAGAATGAATCAATTTGAATCTGATTTCAATTTATGCACACTTGATGAGTGAAATGGTTTTGGTGAGTATTACAAAAGAAGTTGCTGATTTGAAAGAGAAATTATTGGAGGCACTACCGGAAAAATGGGAAAACTATGTCATGATGATTATTCATGATAAAGAGTATTCAGGTTTATCTTTCAATGATTTGGTTCAAAGAATACAAGCAAGGGATATGGAGTTGACTGTGAATAAGTCACTTCCTATACAAATTCAAAATCCTGCTATGTATCATGGAGAAAATGATTCTACTCTTCATGCTGTGAAGTTTAATGTTTTAAATTCCGCACCTAGTACAACATTTGTTACCGGAAAAGCTCATAATTATGGTTATTTTTCTGGTTGTACCGCTTTTAGTTCCAAGTTCATCAACACACAATGCCTTATCTATTAAAACAACTGAAGATTACATGGCATTGATGTCTGCTTTGGTTTCATCATATTTTGGTGTTATTACTGGTTCAGTAAGTAATGCATAATTGACCGAAGAAGACTATGATCAAATTGATTATTATCATATAGATAAAATGGATTTGAATTGGCAGTATGCTATCACACCCCCAATTTCCACTAACGGAGTTTTACCGTGTAAGATGTGTGCAAACCAGGGTCCTAGTCCATTAGTTACACCAAAGAACCATTTAATATCACCACATTTTCATTATGATAAAATATAATATAAATTCAGAGTTTTACAGAATGCGGAAGCATAAACAAAAGATTTAGTATTTACATGAAACATTGTTATTTTGAAATAACGTAACTTGGATAGAAAACCATAACAGGGTTTTAAGGGCTCATGCATGCATACTCGTGATACTCAAACACCTGTGACGTGAGAGAAACATGTTTAAAAAAGGAAGTGTCAACCAAAAGGTTGGTGAGTTCACATAAGTACATATCTACAACTAGAATAGACATGCAATACAAATACAATAGTTTTATTCGTAGACCAGTTATGTATATTATAAGTACAATCCATATCGTAGGTAGCTAGCCTAAGTTCATGTCACTAAAACGTTCGCAATCGAAGCTGACTGATAAAGTGTAGGAATTCATCCTTACGCGTTTTTGCCTTCCCTGCGTCTACTCGATCACGGTAAGTTTAGGCTGACATTGTCCTCAGTCCGACTGCCAGTATGATGGTGCATCTCATGCCCACTGAGTGGAGTTTTCAGACCCCAATAGTACTACCCAATATCCCCTCGCTATTTGCTATTAACGGTTCGATATAGTAAGGACTTAAAAGATAAAGCATTTTACATGAACATGTGATATATACTGGATTTATACTTTAATCATACATCAAAAGTTGTCGTGTTATCACTCTAACCCGGGTGTAACGTGTTTGCGTATGTTATCGTCCAAACCAGACGTAACGTAAGAGGTTGTGTAACTCACCTTAGGGTGCACAACAATTCCAGATAAGTAACACAACAAGTAGCAAACAACAGGTCTTGTGTAATGTACCAAGAACCCAACGAGCATATAAACACAAGTGTGTGTTCAATCAAAGGTGACTAAGTCTAGACCAACATTGAAATCAAATAATGTCAAACTATGACAGGACGAAGACAATAAAGTCCAAACGAGCAGAAAATGGCACACAACCAAAATCATAACGATTATGAAAATCGATGAAAAGTATACTGTTAAACAATAATATTCGTCTATGAGATCGAATTTTAAAAATATGTATATAAACTTATATATATATATATGTGTGTGTGTGTGTGTGTTTAACCAAATATATAAGTATATAAGTAACGTGTACTCAAATGTACTTCATTTTTACATATTTCTATAAATATATAACTTTAACGTTTAGAGGGTTTATAACACACGATATGTCAAAATATATTATTTTTATACGTAGATTTTTATATAAATATAAGGGTTGTAAAAAGTTTGTTTTATATTTTTCAAATACATGTATCTATATATTTTCCAAATATGTATTCCTTTGCAAATCACCGTCAAATAATCAATATTTTATAAGATAATTCATTTAATATAACCACGAGATAAAAACAAAACGAAGATACTAAGTTTTACGAGGGTTCATACGGTTCAAAATAACATGGAGAACGATTGGTGACAAGTTTCGAGTTATGCAAGTTCATGAATCAATTAATAAAAATAAAAGACTAAAAACCGGAGGTCACCAGGTTCGAACCTGTGACCTCTAGTGCATATTCCCAGCGCACAACCATTGGGCTAACCTGCTATTTGTTGAACGAACCTGAAGGAGTTTACTTTGTTTAATCAATGAACAAGGAAACCAGGGCTAAGAAGGTTAATTAAAAATAATTGCATTAGACGGGGTTCGAACTTGCGACCCCTTGGACGGAACTCTCGTGACTTAACCACTGCGCCAAGCGATGATGTTGGTTTCATCACAGAAAAACAAGTACATAAACTGAACCATCGCGTCATCCCCTTCCTCCCTCAAACCCTAATCTCGTCGGACTTAGTTCCGGTCGCTGGAGAACGTACGAAACTCGTAATGTCAGGACCGATTTCTAAGCCAAAGATCATCATTTGATTCATCACACGAGTGCGGAAATCACGTGTTGATGATCACTCTTGGTCGGATCTGCAACATTGCCTCACCATTCGCCTCTGAAACTCAAAGAAACACCAAGAACACACACACAAACACACAGTGCTTCTCAGGAGGTTCTCTCAAGGCTTATTTAGGGTTTCCTAAGGATTCCTATTTATACCCAATGAGGAGCACATGTGTCAATGCACAGAATACAAGGAGAATCACACATCACATCAAGTAATCATTAAATTCGTCCAAGTCTTTTGTCAGATCGTTAAGTTGTACATGCCAGATCGTTAGTCTCAGAGGCTGGTCGTTAAGATACATAGGTCAGGTCGTTAACCTTATAGTCAGATCGTTAACTAACAGTCAGATCGTT
>JBCNJP010000007.1:85170490-85219301 GCA_039602395.1 Deinandra increscens subsp. villosa | reverse complement strand
TAACACCATTAGGTTGACTAAGGAGATGTCAAGTCCTTTTGGAATCCTAATCAGTAGCAGCATGAAATGAAGTAATGAATAACTGGGCATCCGTACGATCATTACCGATTAGGCCTAATGGAAAAGGGAAATTGCAGCAAAAGTGTTAACACTCAATAGATGCAAACAACAAACGAGGTTGTACGTAGAATGTCCAAATTAGTTATTTAAGTAAGTAATAGATAGTCATGAATTATACTGATTTTGTTGTGGTTAGAATAGTAATATCGCCCTACACCAGACTAGTAATAGTACGCCTCTAGTTGTATCCAGGGTATGGTGGATACGCCGCTGGTACATCCTATATATATACACCTAAGTTATAACCAGAAGTGGCACTAGAATTAGTCTCGTGCAGGTAGATATTACGGGCCACTGTGGAAAACGAATAAGTAGCATTCTTGAATACATATCACTTACTAATGAGTAACTGAGGGACTGCTGATATCCAGAAGAGAAGTTCAAATCTTTTGGTATGCAGATAAATGTTTAATGTACGCAGAAGGTTAAAGCAGAATGACAGAAGCTTCGCAATAATTTCAACTTTAGGAAATTCGAAGCATATTCCGGTGGGATTCATAATCAGGCTACCCTATACAGCTAAAGAGTATGACACCACCTAGATAATGTATGACTGATAAAAGAAAGAGTTCCTTTATTTTGAGAGACGTATTCTCCCAAATCGTTAGCTAGACTGTCCATTAGGGATTCATTCCTAAAAGTACTAGCATCAGTTATAGAAATGCGGTTCACATTCACATTGTGAACAAGATTTCGTGAAAAGAATAGTTAAAAATTACCTTATAGGTAATAGAGATAAATGATAGATTGTCATAGAAAGTTGATGTTACGATCGTAGCCTAGGAACCAGATGATTCATATGAGATGAATGCATTGGATGCTTAGAAAAGTTTCCGGATTAATCCGGGAAAGAAAGGTGAGATGTGAAATCTCAATTGTGAGTTAAATCACAGTTTGAGCAAGTTTCGAGGACGAAACCTTTTTAAGGGGGGTAGAGTTGTAACACCCCAAAATTTTATGACTTAGATTATATACGTGTGCTATATTTGTTAAGTAGCTGAAATATATATATGATATAACATATATACGTATAATAAGAAAAACGTCACGATTCACGTACAAATATTCGACACGACCTTCGAGGAAACGTCAAAAGACGAATTTATAGAATATGATAGATAATGAAAAATAAAGACCGTGGGCGCAGACGGATCTTAAATCCGAGTTACAACGAAGCGGGAAAACGCAAAATAATGATTTAGGCCCGGTTTATAATGAACCGTAATTAAAGCACGAACGTCACTAAATTAACACTGAGGCGAAGAAGAATATCAGGTATTGTTAAATACTTGATTTATAATCATTATAAAATATATTTACGATGTTCGGCACGAAAAAGGTAGAGTCGGTAACCATTGCGGTTACGCGATAATAACCGAAATCAATTTCGTTAGCCGTTCGAAACAATTTTAGTGACTCGGCAAAGAACAAATAATTATTATAATATCTATGAAGAATTTCAGTCGAGAAGACGTATTCGGTCTGTCAAACGGCCGAGATCGCGACACTGACTAGACGCGCTTTTTACCGCGTAATTATACAAACATTCACCGGTTTGTGTTTTAACCGACAAATAAATATTATATTTATATTTGTTGAACTCCTGTAATATTCTAGGTGTTCGGGAATTTTTATAAACCGTTTATAAAGTATTATATTATTAACCAGATAAAGAATACGTGGTATTATACCAGCTTATTAAGAAGTATACCCTATTAAAAGTTTCTTGTTCCTTACATATTAACATCCTGTCTGTCGAAAGAAAAATAAAGATTCCGTGATTCAGCAATTAAAAAGCCTTGTCATCGTAGCTACGAGTTTAAATTTCATTGCTTATGTTGTAGTATATATATACATGCAAATATTTGTGCAATTCAAACACACACAATTCTCAAAACATGTCTGCATACGTATAAAAGAAAAGAAAGAAAGAAATGAAAAGAGAGAAGGCTGCAAGCAGCCGTACCCAGCCCCTCTCCCTCACGACTTCCGACAGCCGTACCTCCCCTCTCTCTCGTTTTATGTTGCCGGCAACCGAACCCAGCCTCCTTCCGTAACTCCTGTTCGATTTTCCAGCGGAATGAACCCAGCCCCTCGCTCCTCCGATGTAAAAGCCCGACAACCCAGCAGCCCCGTCTCTCTCTGTTCCGGTGACGCTGACCAGCGCACCACTCCGGCAACTGATCGAGCCGGTGGACCACTCCACCTCCGACCGGTTAAAACCCGGCGAGCCACACCCAGCATGCTCCTCCTCCCTCGTTTTCTTCGTTTTCCCGGTGACTCCACAGAACCGGCAACCTCCTGCCGTTTAAGCTCCGACGACAGCTCCCTCCGGCGAACCCAGCGGCAACGGATCACAGTGAGGTGCTCTATGATGGGTGTTATTTCATGTGGGTTGATGTTCTTGATGCTTATGGTGGTGCTAGGCAATTGGAGATGGTGGCGACGACGAACCGCCGGACACTACAAGAAATTAGGGTCTTCACCCACACTTTATAAGTGTGGGCATATGTGTACATTTCGTGGGTAGTTGTTTTTACCGACACATAAATTAAGTGTCAACATGTGTGGCCGGAGCCATGAAGATAAAGGTCTATACCCACACATTGGTTATATGTAGGTAAAGGGTACTCTTTACCCACACATATATGTGTAGTTAATCTTCAATATATATGTGGGTAATAGCATTACATTTTCTTCAAATAACAAGCGCGTGGGCGCGTGATAGGGGCTGACGTGGCAGTGTTTTTACCTACATATATATATGTGTAGGTATATAATATTGACACGGTAGCATACTAGGATGCCGACATGGCAGTGTGTTTTAGCTACACATATAAATGTGTAGGTATATGATAATGACGTGGTAGCTGACTAGGATGCTGACATGGCAGTGTGATTTAGCTACACATATACATGTGTAGGTATATGATAATGACGTGGCAGCTGACATGGATGCTGACATGGCATATACGATTTTATCTACACATAATATGTGTAGTTTTTTCATGGTGACGTGGCAGCTGACGTGGCGGCTGTCATGGGATCTACAATTTCACCTACACATATCATGTGTAGGTATATAGTAGGATATACCCACAAATGATAAATGTAGGTGAAACATATTATTAAATGTAGGTAAAACATATTATTAAATGTAGGTAAAACATATATATAAATGTAGGTAAAACATATATAAAAATGTAGGTAAAACATATTATTAAATGTAGCTAAACCATGGAAAATGTAGAAACTGATTTTGAAATTCCATCACCAATTGTCTAAATTCCATAAAAAAAAACCAAGTACTTAATAAACAAACCAACATTGTATCATTGTATCATAAAAAGTTAAAGAAACATTCATCAGTCAACAAGTTAATTTTCATCCGGATTATTAGGGTCTTCACCTTCATCGTCAAACTCTGTTTCTTCATCGAATTCGGAAGCATTGTCTTTAGAAGTTCCAGTTGGTGTGCTAGGGGGGGGGGGCAACATATTATTATCAATCAGTACTTGGCTCATAGTTGCAACGACACCTTTCAGCACTTGAACTTCATCCACCAGTTCGTCATAAGATGGGCGGTTTTCCTTTGATTTCTTAGTAATACTCCCCTTTCTTTGACTAGTAAGAGGATCACGTCCCCACCCATTTAAACGAACAGAGCTTCTTCCAAGGATTTTTTCAAGAATAACCTTGTCACTCATCAATGCCGGGTTAGGATTCTCTTCCCTCAGTTTGATCATCTGATTCTGTAAGCGAAACAGATTAGACAATTAGTACAATCCATGTACAGTAACCCACTATATGATTATTCATCAGCAATAAAGGGTGCTTTTGCCATAACTTACAAGATATAGTACAACAGTTTGCAAAGCATATTTAAGTTCTATCTTTCATAGAGTTGGCAATGTGGTTGGTTGGTCAAGTTGTGTAACGGGTCAAAATATGTAACTGTTGCACAGCTCGGTTTGGGTTAACCTAAAGTGCATATAATTAACAAACGCGAAAAGTCTCATTTGCCCTTCAAAAGCATTGCAATTTATTTATGACATTAGCTCTGGTACACAATATTATTTCTCTAGACATAAAGGCATCCAAGATTGGATGAGGAACAACATTGCATGAGGAACAGTAAACTATATATGCTCATCACTAATTTCGAAAATTTTGTCAAATCAGAAGAAAATTAAAGTACACTTACATAAATCGCAGCCGCATCATCCGATATCCAACCCTTCTCTTCATCCCAGTGGGTAAGCTTCCATGTCTCAATTTGACCAGACTCTAAATCCGAATCCTGTCCACTCTCCAGGTGATAACGGACAGTGCTCTTGGAACCATTCCTACTATCTGTCTTTCGCATCGCACGAGCCTCAACCCTCTTTTTGGCAGTTTCCTTCAAAAAAGTACAGCCATAGTGCAATATCAAATATTTGACTGAATTCAGAAATATTGAATAATACAACTAACGTATTTAAAACTTTGTTAAAACTTTACCAAGAACTGTGGATCAGACCACCGATCACAGAGATATCCCCAGTCTACGTCTTTGCCAATATCGGAAGGGGGTGTGGCCTTCACCTTTGCTAGAGTTGTTTCATCTTTCGATCCTTCCATAAGTTTGAAGTACTTATGCAACTCAGCTCGAAAACCCCTCCACGCCCTTGCCATGTAGGCATCAATAACTCGGCAAACATCCGTATCCTCCACATCAATGTCAAATAATGTCTTTAAACAGCACATGTAACAAACATATTAACTGGTTAGTAAATGTAGATGTTAAAATCATACCGGACTACAATAAGAAACTTACAGTTAGCTTGTCCCGTAAAGACATCCTCACTTGATTAGGTACATATCTCCACTCTTTATAAGCAAAAGTACAATTGTTTCGCAAAATGTACCCACACTCGAACATGAATTGTGACTCGTTATCAGAAACAACTTTCCTCATTTGAAAGTTGAACACCACTGGCAGTTTTGTCTTACATGCCTTCACCATTCTTCGAGCACCCTTGCTACATGTTCCACCACGTTTTTTTATCGATTTGCTTACTCCAGTTTCTAGCTCTGTCTCTTCATAAGCTGACATGTCTACAAACAGGTAACGGAACATATCAAGATTAACAACATGCACCAAGTATAAGCAAGTATATTCTAACAAATTTTCTAACCATGTGGTGTAGATTGTTCCAGTTCTTCAGTTGGCTCTGTACCAGAGGTCCGATTAGTTTCATTGGTTGCAGCTGAACAGGTCTCGTTTGTAGGAGCAGGAGTTGCTCTCCTCTTTGTCTGTGGCGCGGCTTTGTCACATGTACTGACCCTTTTTTTGCTTGTACCCATTCCAGTAGAGGCGAGACTATGTTGTTTGTCTACAACCAAATTCATCAGCAAAGTATGTATTAACAACATTACGTAGACACTATTTATTAACAAGTAAATTCAAACATATTTACTCACCAGGCACATGGGATTGTTCCTTTTGTCCAGATGGAACAATTTTCTCTCGAACTCCTTTACTGCCACTTTCTACGCTTCTCACAACATTTAAAACCGAGTTGATCTTAGGTTGCTTGTCTACAACCAATTACAACAAGATATCTATTAACAACATTACCAGTATAAAGTAGTAACAGGTAAATTTGAACATAATTGGAGACATTAGTGAGCCGGTACCTGATATCCCAGGCATTGGAAAAGTTCTAAGGCTCGACATATGAGACCCTGTATCTATAGCAACATTAAACATACACAAAAATTAGCGTAGCTAATATTACATTCTTGTTTGAGTTTATATGACCGAGCTTAAAATAAACCCCAAAGCAAACCACTCACTGCTGTTTAAACAGTAAAAAAAAAATTTCTACGAAATGAGCGGTTTGGACGGTTTTACAGTTTTAAAGTGGACTACACACAATGTACCTAATAATAAAAATAAATTAAACTGTCACATACCAGTATGTCGCCCATCTTCTCCACGGACTGCAACTTTTTTAGTCATCCCCCCTCTTCTTGACATTTTGCTGTATTTAATAGTTATATAACATGTCAGCATCTATCAAGTGAAGATATAATACTAGATTTAAAACTGAATACTATATCAAATTTATACCAAATTAAAGAGACAATCTTTTTAATATATTCTCGACATAACAAAGACAGTTGAAGATAAAAAGGGTGTGGTCGTCAAAATAACTACCTTGAATGATTACTCTGGCTTGATGATAGAGAATTGTCAGAGACTTGGTTGATGAATGTGGCTATATGAATTTGGCCAGGCTGTAGTCTTGTACCTAAATGTAACAGCCCAGACCCGTCGCACCAAGATATTGTTCGCTTTGGCAGCCGGCATGCCCTCAGGCATCCGCCCCTCACGGTTTTAAAACGCGTCTTGATAGGGGAGGTATCCACACCCTTATAAAGCGGTGTTTAGTTCTCCTCCCCACCAATGTGGGCTGTTACAGATGGTATCAGAGCCAGTCGTCGGCCAGTGTGCCAGCGAGGACGCTGGTCCCCTAAGGGGGGAGGATTGTAACATCCCACATTGGTGGGGAGGAGAACTAAACACCGCTTTATAAGGGTGTGGATACCTCCCCTATCAAGACGCGTTTTAAAACCGTGAGGGGCGGATGCCTGAGGGCATGCCGGCTGCCAAAGCGGACAATATCTTGGTGCGACGGGGCTGGGCTGTTACAGTTTACAATATCGTGCTTGGTTGTTGATTCATGACCAACAGAAATACTCCCCTGATCACTGACATGTGCCAAAACTGCCTCCAATATGTCCAAAATCCTCAAAGATCATGAAACAGCTCTCGACGAATCAAGGCATATGGTGGTCCGATGATGAATCTAGAAAGAAAACACAACTCAAGTAAAAGCAATAAGCGGATCGGGTCTCGACCTCGGGCAAGTTTGAGAATTTTTAAACGTTTTGAAAAGTGAACAATTGACCAAAAGCGACCGTTTGTTTGTCATTTATGAAGTGAACGATACGCTTTGACCAAAAGTCACATGCCTGATAAACCCTGACACGGACCGTTGATTGTCATTTATGAAGTGACGGTCTGTATCCTCAAAATCACAATTAAATCATGAAAGCACACTTGCAGACTGCGGGAATGGAGATTGAGTACCCAACGACCCACAATTGTGTGTTACCTACAAACCCGTGAAGCAATACCAAAATGATAAGTCAATGCAATTTCCAACTGTGGCAAGCTTCCAAAAACCTGCAAAACTTGAAACAAAAACATAAAACGGAACAAGAACAAAAATGCAACTAATTTAAAAAAACTACCTAAAAGTCTATGTAAACCACTAAAAATTCAAACAATGCATGAAACAAGCAAACTAAATTAACCAAGTACTCGGGTTGCCTCCCGCGAGCGCTGAATTTATTAACGAGTCGTCCACCGGGGTCATAGATGTGGCCTTCCTCACTACCGAACCTACGCTCATCCGAACCATGTATGCGCCACTCCTCAAACAAGGGCTCAGCTCCCTTATGTCAATCTCGCAAGTACATGGCGTACACGTCAGCCAACCACGGTCTATCACTCCCTTGAGCCTTTTTCTTTAAATCAGGTTGCTTTTTCTTCTTTTTAGCACTCACTTCATCCCCACACTTCTTCTTTTGCGGTCCCTGTAATGATTTAGTTGACTTGATAATAACTGGAGGTGGGTCGGGTGGGTGATCTTTAATTCCAATCTGATGAACGACGGCCTGGTGATGATGTTTCTCATGTTGTGTAGATCCAATGACACTGAACGTCATAGCCTCATCATCAACTCTTAATGACAATGTGCCTTTCTGCACATCTACCAATGCACCAGTTGTAGCTAAGAAAGGGCGACCTTAAATGAATGGTACATTGGTGTCCTCCATCATATCCAAGATCACAAAGTCCACGGGAAACACAAATCGATCAATCTTAACCAAAAGATTCTCTATCACCCCGCGTGGAAACTTTACTGATCTGTCAACAAACTATATGCGCATGCGAGTGGGCTTTGGCTCGCCTAGGCTTAGTTGTTTAAATAAAGAGTATGGCATTAAATTGATGCTAGCACCTAGGTCTGCAAGAGCATTCCTGACAGTCAGACTACCTAATATACAAGGGATAGTGAAACTCCCTGGATCACTCAGTTTCTGTGGCAGTTTGTTCTGAATGACAAATGAACACTCCTCGCTGAGTGTAACCTGTGGAACATTTGGAATTCTCTTCTTGCTACTCAGCATGTCTTTCAAAAACTTTAAGTATTTAGGCATATGTACGAGTGCCTCAATAATTGGAATGTTAATGTGCAACTGCTTCAACATGTCAATGAATTTCCTATGCTGCTCCTCCTCGTCTTGCCTAAGTCTGTTTGGATAGGGAATGCATGGAATATAAGCTCTGACCGGTTCCTTGGGATGTGCTATACTTGCTGGGCTTAGCCTAGATTGCACCTGCCTAGGAACCTCCACCTCAATCTCCTCGTCTATCTCATCATCACTCTCCTCATCAACTGGCTCAGCACTGACCGCCGGTTCTGAATTTGGAGTGGTGTTGTCATTCAGGTAAAAGATTGCATTCACGTATTGCTTAGGATATGACTGTGTGTTCCCTTGCAATCCTCTTGGTTTTCCCTCACTTGATTTCGAGAGCTGGGCCACGGTTCTCTGCATATTAATCAAATGAGTTGCTAAATTACTCAACTCTTTGGCCACCACAGCTATCACCTGCTCAGTCCTCGAAATCTTCTGATCATTCTGATGTGAAGTTTTTACATTCTGCTTGATAAACTGAGACATCATGTCGGTTAAATTATTCAAACCTGAATCCTCTGTCGTTGTCTTTTTGCTAACCTCTGGGTCATAGAAACCCTGTTGCCTCGGTGGCGGTCTCGGCTAAAACTCCGATGGGTTTGAACTGAAATTTGGGTGGTTCTGCCACCCTGGATTTTAGTTGTACGCATTGTGGGGTGGTGGGCGGGCCTGGCTGGCCATGAAATCATCCTGCTCGACAAAATTAGTACTACCACCGATAGGACAACGCGTAATGTCATGACGTCCAAAACACAACTCACAATACTTTATCTGATGCTGGTTCACATGCATTCCTTTTATCATTTGGAATAATGCCTCAACCTGGGCGGTCAAAGCAGTAATGGGATTAGCCTGATGAACTCCCCTCGTCTGTGGCTGTCTACTCCGCGCGGTAGACCACTGATAGCCATTCAAGGCTAACTCCTCAAGTAAATCTTGCGCCTCGTCGGGCATTTTACTGCTCAATGTGCCACCAGCAGAACTGTCGACTGTCTGTCACGTGAGAGGATGCATACCACTATAGAAAATATGTATCTGCTGGTGCAGCTCAATCCCATGAGACGAGCATTTTCTCAACAACTCTTTGAATCTCTCCCACGCCTCGTATAAACTCTCAGTATCCTCCTGAAAGAAAGAATATATTTTGTTTTGAAACATAGCAACTTTCGATGGAGGGAAATACTTTGAGATGAATTTCTGTGTCAAATAGCCCATGACGTCACAGAACTAGGCGGGAGAGACTGAAGCCACGCCTTCGCTGAGCCGCGAAGGGAAAATGAGAATAATAGCAACTGGATAGCCTCTGCGGGGACCCCCTTAAGTTTGAAAGTGTCGCAAATTTCAAGGAAGTTCGCGATGTGAGTCATCGGGTCATCATTAGGTAACCCATCAAACTGAACATAGTCCATAATCATAGTGATGACCTGAGGCTGAATCTGGAAGTTCTGAATGTCCACCGGTGGACAGATAACACTCAGCAACGTCCTGTCGATGTTGGGACGGGCGTAGTCTGCAAGCGTGCGCCTCTGAATAGCAGGCACGGCCATCGGCACTGGTAATGCGCCCTCCACGTGTCAAAGGTGATGGAAAACTCTGTCTGGCTCAGATAATGGTGAAAATCGGCTATGGCGGCGACATATGCGCTTAAACAGACAAAAATACGATAGAAACGACGAAACAGAAACAGAAAACGAAAAGAAAATAACCTAAAACTCTAACTAACACGAAAAGGAAACACACAGAAACAGAAAAGCAAACTAGCAGCTAAACAACGCAAAGAAAATAGGTAAACAGATAAAGCAAACAAGTGGTTAAACTACTAGCTCGGATATTTCTCGGAATCTGACGCGTCCCCGGCAACGGCGCCAAAAACTTGATGTGTCGGATCGTATCTTAAAAAATGTGGTCAAGTTTTAAATGGTAAATACCAAGAGACCAAACTACACACCAGGGCAGTGCACCCGTCCGTCGTATGCATTACAGTATTGGTAAGAACCGGATATCAATCCATGGACGCGATGACAATCTCCCGATACCGAATCGTCGCTAATATTTAACCGATGAAATGATTTGGTGAACTAATAATGATAACTACTCTATATAAATAAAACAGACAAAAACAGTTAAAAACCGGATAAAATGGTGGAAAATCAGAAAAAGGAATACATCACCTAGACTCGACTCCTCTAGACTCGCTCAGACCCTCGGATGACTAATACCATGAACACTATCATCTAATGTGGAAAACCGGACTACCTAGGACTATAGACACATCCCGAATAATCCAGAAATCCTAAATGAAGCACGGATAGCAAACTGTGCGTAACTGCCTGTCGGATAAGCTACTTCGGTCAAAGTCAACTAATCCTACATGAAATGGGCAAATACCATATATGTCTCTCTAATCAATACCTAAATCATGCAATGATGATGATGATTCAAAAGGCTTATGACCTAGAAACCGCCAAACGCGAATAAGCAGGATCGAATCTTACGGTTATAAGCAATCTAACCTACCAAACACGCAAAGCTAAGCCTATAGCAAGTGAAATGGTCTGGTCCAACCTAAAACACAAGGATGAATGCTAAAACAGCCCTAATTTAATGATAAACCAACTAGTAGGAGGTCTCCTATCACGCATTACCCGGTTGACCCGTTAAGGTCAACCGAATAACAAATAGACAAATTAACCAATTTTAGTAGTTCTACTTAACATTGACAATTTATCCACATGATTTATCATTAATTAGAACCAAATTAACATAAATGATCACTATATGAGCCCCTAATCATCCATGAATCATCAAGAAGGAGGTCTCCTTGCAAGCATTAACCATTGACTAATAAAAGTCAAATGGTTTAATAATGGCTAAAGCACTTAACTAAGGTAGTTCTACCTAGCATGACAATTATTCCATATGATTCAATGACGATAGGAACCAAATCAGCAAGCATCATCATCACAAACCAATTAAAAACATCATCAAGCAATTAATCACAAACTCATGGTAAAAGTCAAACCGAAATGATCAAAGAGAGCCTAAATTCATCTAATCTAAGTGATACAAGATGAAATTAGCCAAGAATCTGATAATAAACAATAAAGTTTTAATCTTGGATACATTCATCTTCAAGAAACAAAAACAAAAGAAGAAAATGAAGAGTTAGATGATTTGCAAACCAAAAAAGTCTCAAAATCTCTAGTCTTTACCCTCCAAAGCTTGAATCTTGACCTCTTGATCTCCCACAATAATTCCACAGTGTTTTTGGGTCGTTTCTAGGGTTTATTAGGGGTTTTCCCATCAAGAAAACGCGACTGGAAACGAATTTATACCCAAAAAATAGGGCCTGGTGCGTCATCAGGTCGCTGGGCCGGATTTGGGCCTGGTCGCAGGAACAAAATAAAATAGAAGGAAACTGGATGTAAACCAACATAAAGCATCTGGTCTGGTGGCTAGTTGTTCTCGCTGCTGAACTTGACGTCACAGGTTCGAAACCTGTGAGCTCCCATTTTTTTATAATAACAGCGTAGGCAGCAGTTAGAAGTTGGGCCTGATCTGCTGGGCTGCACTGGGCCGAGGAGTACACAAAAAGGAGAGTGGCTTGGATCAGCTGCAACTCTTATTTTTATTATTTATTTTTTTCTTCTTTAACCCATATCTTCCAGATCCGACCTCCGATTTCGCTTCCGTTTTTTTTAGAATTCTTCTAAATTCATCGCGAATATACCAACCACATAAAATTCAACAAATAAACCCACCAATAAATATCACATTCTACTAAACTCAATTAATAATCCAAATTTAATGTGAAAATTATATATTTCTCGAATATTAAAATAAAACCCAATCAAAAAACAAGATGCTATGCATAAAAGACAGCGACGTGGCGCCTGTTTATTGGTCAGAGAGGAATGTTTCTCTCTCACATGTCGGTCAAACCTGGTCATTACCTTTGTGTTGTCGAATTATGATTGGTCGTAGTGAAGGCGCGTGGACCCACCTGAGGAAAATGAACCATTGAGGATTTCATTCTGTTGCTTCCTTATTGGTCCAAGGGAGAGGCGTGGGACCAGGCTGCTCTCTCAAAGAGCCGTTAGGCTTGAATGGTGTTGCTCCGTGATTGGCTGTGAGCAAATGCGCGTGGGCCCTCCTCCTACAAAGATCCGTTGAATGTTGCTGGCTGTCGTGCTCTCATTGGATCTTCCCACTCTGACGCGGATCGACCCTAATAGCCCTTAGATCACATTTATTCCAGCCGTAGGATCTAGTTCATTCTTAAAACTGATTGGTCCATTCTTAAACACAAGGATTATGCTTTCCTTGAGGGATTTTTTTTTCAACTAATTAATTATTTTCAGCATTATATCGTTAAATACGGGTATTTTCTTATTAGTTTCTTAACAAGATTAACGAGATAACGCCACGACGGAATTTCAGAAAATATTTGTTGGTCAAGGATTTAATTCCGGTTTATTTTATTGGGGTTCGCGTTTATTGACGTCAAGCGCACGTTAGCTATCGACCACTGGCGGGTTAGCTTTATTAGCCGGTTAATTCTGCAGCTTTCTCGTTATGTCTCATGGTTATAATCTTTAGTTGATGCAGCGTGGATGTCAACTAACCGGATTAACTGGAATCTCAGTTAAATATTGGAATTATCCGTTTAATCTCTCGAGAAGCCGTTACTTGACAGAAAATTGACGGAATTTTTCAAATGAAGCCGTTTTCGCCGATATTTCTCAGAAATCATCACGGATTATTATTCCGAGCTCAATTTTCTTTGCCCAAAATTACGAAGACTCCGTTATGATTATTTTTCACTCGGGATCTCAGATTTTCACAGATTTGACATATTTTCTCGATTCAAGTGATGTTTCTCGTGACATTTTTCACCCGTCACTCGAATCGAACTTATTTTCACATCCAACCTCAGTCGCGTGAATTATTCACAACTGTCAGCATCCGACTTCCGGTTTTTTGCGAGATTGTCCGATTTCAAGATTTTTTTATCATGTTTCTCAAGGCAACCGATCGCGACGGTTCGTCTCTCTACATCTGATTTTCCGATTCCGCATCGGATGTTTTCAGAGCGATCTAGAGAAAAGGGAGAATTATTATGGAAATGGATTATCGGGTCCATTATCAGAAGTTGGAGCATTTTTAGTATTTGATTGGTTTATCTGATTCAGTTTGTTGTGGTTGTAACTCCGATGTTCAGCATTTTCTTAGTATTGTACCCGACCGTGTGAACCGAGTGAGCTGAAGCACTTGGCTCTCAACTGGAGAAACAAGAACAGAAGAAGCTTATTCAGAGGGGGAATTTCTACATCATATTGTCTCCGGTTTATCAGGTTCTCATTGAAGATGTACGACAGAGCGATTCTTCAGCAGTTTAACAGATTTGAAAGCATCAGTCAAGGGGGAATATGTTGGAACTAAAATTTGTGTGACTAACGCCATCAAATCTGTTTACCGAAGCATTCGACTAAAGAATCCACGTGAATTGATTTAGAGAATGGGTTGTGATGATCGAGGCTTGCGAGTTTGGACTGAAGACCGTTTTTTGGAAAAGTTAACCGTTCGGGTCAACGGTCAACGGAAGATCGGTTCGAGCGAGTCAAGCTTCAAATTAATTAAATCAACTTTGATTTAAATATATTTATGTTTATTTGACTTTACTTGTAACTTTGTTCATTTTGTTATTTTTTCTGTTGTTTGTCACCCTCACTATATATAGTGAGGGTGCCCATTACAAGTAAAGGCGTCTCCAAATATGGAGATGATGATTTTCCTCTAGAGTGATGTGAGCTTCCATTCTAGAGAGAGAGTGTGAGTCATGGATTTCTAGAGAGAGAGAGTGTTGTCATGAGTTCTATGTTGTAATCATTCCGTTCAATGGAATCATTCGACTAGTTCATCATCTTTCTTGTATGATTTCCTAGATTCACATCTCCATCATCATCATCGTCTCTATGGGTTTTCAAATCCGAACCTACGTTCTTGCTCAAGATCGGGATTCTTGACGTGAAATCGGTCCTGACAAATGGTATCAGAGCCAGGGTACCGATCAGATTTCATTTCATGATGAATCTGGTTACTCGAATCTGGATTTTGAGCTTGAATTGATTGAAGATGAGAAAACTCATTTGGGAGATTTTTTTTTCTATCTTTTCTTCATTATTAATGGATTCTGGACAGATCTGATGTTGTTAGATGTTAGGTTATTGTTCATGGAGTCTATCTTGATGATTGTTTATCTTCTATATGTTCAAATCAGTTGAAGAAATGAAGATCCGAGCAGTTTTTTCGTAACTGTTAGAGTTTTCCCGTTTTGGGGGTTTTTGAAGATTTTGGAGCTTTGATTCTATGTTTTCTGGGTTATACTTGATGGATTTGGATGAAACGAAGCACTAATCTTGATGGAAAACACGTTTCGGATCCATTGGAAGCATCCGTTTCGTCTAAATCTCAACGTTTTGAACGGATCTGGAAAAACACACACTGACGGTGTAATTATGTGTACTTCGTGTTCTTGGTTTTTTCCAAATTTTGGGGTCAGATTTGATGATCGTGGCTACTGTTCGGGGGTTTTTTGTGGCCAGAACATCATCTTGGATGGTAAGACTACACGAATCCGTCATGAATCTGGGTTTTCCAACTATTTTTTCTGGGTTAAATCACGCATCGAAAAGGGCTGTTAAGTGGGTGTTCTTCACTGTTCTATCAGTTTTCCAGATTTGTTCATAAGTTTTTGAAGGTTTGAAGATTTGTCAGGACCGATTTCACATCAAAAATCTTGATCGTGAGCGAGAATGAAGATCGGATGAGAAAACCCGAGATGATGATGATGGAGAAGAGTCTAGGATATCATAACACAAGAAAGATGATGAACTAGTCGAATGATTTCATTAGTCGAATAATTATAACATCAAGAAATCATGACAAACACATAATCTCTCTCTAGAATCCATGACTCTCTCTCTCTCTCTACAAGAAGATCTTCATCTCCACGTATGGAGACACCTTTACTTGTAATGGGCACCCTCACTATATATAGTGAGGGTGACTGACAACAGAAAAAAAAACAAAATGAACAAAATTACAAGTAAAGTCAAATAAATATAAATATTAATTAAATCAAAGTTTATTTAATTAATTTGAATCTTGACTCGCTCGAACTGATCTTCCGTTGAATTTTACGTTGACAGTTGACCCAAATGGTTGACTTTTCCAGAAAACGGTCTTTAGTCTAAACTCGCAAGCCACGATCATCACAACCCAGTCTCTAAATCAATTCACGTGGATTCTTAAGTCGAATGCTTCGATAAACAGATTTGATGGCGTCAGTCACACAAATTTTAGTTCCAACATATTCCCCCTTCACTGATGCTTTCAAATCTGTTTAATTGCTGAAGAACCTCTCTGTCATACATCTTCAATGAGAAACTGATAAACCCGAGACAATATGATGTAGAAATTGCCCATCTGAATAAGCTTCTTCTTTTCTTGTTTCTCCGGTCGAGATCCAAGTGTTCCGCTCACTCGGTTCACGCGGTCGGGTACAATACTGAGAAAATGCTGAACATCGGAGTCATAACCGCAACAAACCGAATATGATAAACCAGTCAAACACTAAACATGCTCTTACTCCGGATAATCGACCCAATAATCCATTTCCATAATAATTCCTATTTCTCTAAATCTCTCCAAAAACATCCAGTCGGAAGCGTAAAAATCTGATGCGGAGAGTCGAACCGTCGCGATCGGTTGCCTAGAGAAACCGAATAAAAATTCTTGAAATCGGACAATCTCGCAAAAAACCAGATGCCGGATGCTGACAGTTGTGAATGATCTGCGCGGCTGAGGTTGGATGTGAAAATTAAAGATAAGTGTCAAATCTGAGAAAAATCTGAGATCCCGAGCGAAAAATAATCAATAACAGGAGTCTTCGTAATTTTGGGCGAACAAAAATGAGCTCGGAATAATATTCCGTGAAGATTTATGAGAATTACTGGTGAAAACGGCTCAATCAGAAAAATTCCATCAATTTTCGTCAAGAAACGGCCCTCCGAGAGATTTAACGGACAAATTTCAATAATTTAACTGAGATTCCAGTTAATCTGGTTAGTTGACATCCCCACTGCATCAGCTTAAAATAAACCGTGAGACATAACGAGTAAGCTGCATAATTAACCAGCTATAGAAGCTAACCCGTTAGGGGTTGATAGCCAACGTGCGCGCGACGTCAATAAACAAGAACCCCAATAAAATAAATCGGAATAAATCCATGACTAGTAAAAATTTTCAGAATTTTGTTGTCGCGTTGTCTCTGTTAGTCTCGTAAAAGACTAACAAAAAATACCCGCATTTAACGAAAATGCTGAAAAAATACCATTAGTCTAATTAAATCTCAATGGAAAAGCACAATCCATGTGAGTAGGAGTTGACCAATCAGGTTTGAGATTCTAGCTGATCCAACGGTGCAGATTGGAGGTTTTTAAGGCATAAGATCGTCGATCCATGTGATGTAGGCGAGATCCAATCAGAAAATAACACCAAGCACGATCTAACGGCCCAGATTGAAGGCAATCAACGACTGAGATACCTGATCCGCGTGGATGATGACTACCCAATCAGACTTAGCCAACCTTTTCTCCTTTTAACGGCTCTTAAAGGCAGGTGGGGCCCATGCGAACTTTCTAGCCAATAGAATGGCGACAAAGAGAAGAAAACCTCGGTTCATTGTCTAGGAGGGGGACCCACGCGTTTCTCTTCAACCAATCACCTATAGACAACATTAGAGTTGACCTAGCTGGACAGAGAAACATTTCAGCCTTTAACGGCTCTATCCACACAGTTGGGACCCACACCAATTCATTCTCCACCAATAATTTTGCGACAACAAATGGGTCAGACCTACATAAGAGAGAGAATTACATTCCCTGTCATCCAATCAGATGCAGACACATCATCGTCTTCTAAAGAATCCGCGGACCACCCTCATAACCCTAATCAGTCGCCGGAGATTGCAGAATGGTCGCTGGAAAAACGTATTTCCTCCATAACTTCTTCAAAACTCAACGAAAATTCACGAAATTATACCCATGAACTCGTGAGATCATCCTCTACACATCCTTACGATCAGAATCCACCTCAGTTGACAAGTCCGCTAACCAAACAAGTCCGCTAAAGCTTACCGAAAGTTCGCTAAGCATGAAACAAGTCCGCTAAAGCAAACAAGTACGCTAAAGCAAACCTCAAGTCCGCTAACACGACAACAAGTTCGCTAAGAATCAGTTGAAGTTCGCTAAGGAGAGGAGAAGTTCGCTAAGAACTCAACACATTCGCTATAGCCATCTTCATACCTTCAAGAACTAAGAACAAATCTGGAAAATGATGAACAAGGAAAACCCTTACTTGGTGAACTTAAATCTGCCTAGAAATGATAGGAAACCTCAATATGATGCATGAGATGTGATGCTAAACCGTTCATGACAATGTTGTGGCCACCAACACTCCATAAATAGTAGCAAATCGGATCAAAATAAGCCTAAGATTCTGGAAATCTTCAAGAACACGAAGAACACCATGAAACACACACTAGTGTGTGTTTTTCCAGATTTGCCCAAATGGTTGAGATTCAGACGAAACGTATGCTTCCAATGGATCCGGAACGTGTTTTCCAATGAGAATCATACCTCACTTCATCCAAATCCATGAAGAAAAACCCAGAAAACCAAGAATCAAGCTCAAGAATCTTCAAAATCCCCAAAAACAGGAAAACTCTAACAGTTACGAAAAATCTGCTCGGATCTTCATTTCTTCAACTGATTTGAACATATAGAAGATAAATAATCATCAAGATAGACTCCATGAACAGTAATCTAACATCTAACAACATCAGATCTATCCAAAATCCATCAATAATGAAGAAAAAATAGAAAAAAAATCTCAAAAGTTGATTTTCAAATCTTCACCTCATTCAAGCTCAAAATCCAGATTCGAGTGACCAGATTCATCGTGAGATGAAATCTGATCGGTAACTTGCTCTGATACCAATGTGTCAAGACCTATTTCACTACAAGAATCCCGATCGTGAGCTCGAACGAAGGTCGGATTCGAAAACCCGAGACGATGATGATGGAGAAGAATCTAGGAAATCATAAAAGAAAGATGATGAACAAAGTCAAATGATTTCATTGATCCGAATGATTACAACAAGAAATCATGAAAACACTTTCTCTCTCTAGAAATCCATGACTCACTATACAAGAAAATTATCATCTCCATATTTGGAGACTCCTTTTCTTGTAATGGGCACCCTCACTATATATATAGTGAGGGTGACTGACTACAGAAAACATAAATGAACAAAATTACAAGTAAGTCAAATAAACATAAATATTAATTAAATCAAAGTTGATTTAATTAATCCGAAGCTTGTCTCCCTCGAAACGATCTTTCGTTGACTTTTACGTTGACCGTTGACCCGAACGGTTGACTTCTCCAGAAAACGGTCTTCGGTCCAATCTCGCAAGCCTCGATCATCACAACCCAGTCTGTGAATCAATTCACTATGGATTCTTCAGTCGAATGCTTTGGTAAACAGATTTGATGGCGTCAGTCACATATATTTTAGTTTCAACATATTCCCCCTTGATTGATGCTTTCAAATCTGTTCAACTACTGAAGAACCGCTCTGTCATAAATCTTCAATGAATAACTGATAAGCCCGAAGCAAATTTTCGTAGAAATTCCCCTTCTAAATAAGCTTCTTCTTTTCTTGTTTCTCCAGTTGAGAGCCAAGTGCTGCAGTTCATGACTCGGTTCACACGGTCGGGTACAATTCTAAGAATGCCAAACATCGGAGTCAAAACCGCAACAAACCGAATCACATAAACCAATCAATCACTGAACATGCTCTTACTCCGGATAATCGAGCCAATAATCCATTTCCATAATAATTCCTATTTCTCTAAATCTCTCCAAAAACATCCAGTTGGAAGCGTAAAAATCTGATGCGGAGAGTCAAACCGTCGCGATCGGTTGCTTAGAGAAACCAGATAAAAAATCTTGAAATCAGATAATCTTGCGAAAAACCAGAAGTTGGATGCTGACAGTTGTGAATAATCCGCTGACTGAGGTAGGATGCAAAAATAAAAATAAGTGTCAAATCTGAGAAAATCTGAGATCCCGAGCAAAAATAATAATAACCGGAGTTTTCATGAAGATTTCTGAGTTAACCGTGGAATCTGGAGAAAATCTGAGCAAAACCGTCAATTTTTATCAAGTTACGGCTTCTCGAGAAATTTAATCAGAAAAATTCCAATAATTAACTGAGATTCCAGTTAATCTGGTTACTTGACATTCGTGCTGCATCGGCTAAAAATAAAACCGTGAGACATAACGAGAAAGCTGCATAATTAACCGGCTATAGAAGCTAACCCGTTAGTGGTCGATAGCAAACGTGCGCGTGACGCCAATAAACGAGAACCCAATAATAAATAGAATAAATCCATGACCAATAAAATTTTCACAATTCCGTTCGGGCGTTATCTTGTAAGTCTCATTAAAAACCGACAAGAAAAACCCGTGTTTAAGGAAATAATGCTGAAAATAATTAATTAGTGGCTAAATCTCTAAGAAAGCACATAATACATATCAAAGTCCCTTAACCAATCAGAATTCAGGATCAAAAGACCAAAATCCATGTCAAGCTTCATAAGCCAATCAAATTCAAGCTTAAGGCTGATCTAACGGTGCCAAATTAAATCTGATCCACGGCTTAGGTTTGTGATCCTTGTGCTAGGGGCGCAGCCAATCAGGAAGGAGCACGCAGCAGGATCCAACAGTTAAAAGAAAAGAGGATCCAACGGCTTTAAAGAATGGATCCGTGTGGTGAGGGATCTGGCCAATGAGAGGCCGACAACAGCTTTAACCTTCAACGGATACCTACACAGCTAGGACCCACGTGAATGTTCTCAGCCAATGAGAAAGGGTTTAGGCTGAAGCATGCAAAGGATTCTTTAAGCTGGTGGGTCCCAGGCGCATTCTCATCTACCAATCAGAAATCAACAACGATGAGGAGTTGACTCATTCAGCCGAAAAGGAGAGATAATGACATTCCCTGGTAGCCACTGAACAAAGGACATGTCACCTTGTCTTCCTCATGCATCCGGCCACCTGTAACCCCAATATGACCCGCCGAAAAAACGAATTAGTCACCGGAAAACCGTATTATGCCCATATCTTGCTCAAAACTTAACGAAAATCTTCGAATTTTATACCCACGAACTCGTATGATCATCCTCTACAACCTTTGACATTCAAAAACCTTCTGAAACGATCTCGAGCAGAAACCCAGAAATCAAGTTCGCTAAGTATGAAGTCCGCTAAGAGGAGTAACAAGTCCGCTAAGAGTTGTTCTTTGCCGACATGAACAAGTCCGCTAAACAACACATCAAGTTCGCTAAGAACACAGGAAGTCCGCTAAGGCCATCTTCAAAGCTTCAAACACAGTGGTGAACAAATCTGGAAAATGAAGAACACAAGTGAAGAACACATACCCTTCGATTCTCGAAACAGTCCCGAAAATGAATGGAAAAGAGTGATTCATGACACAAATTTGTTGTAGAACATGCTATGGCCATTTACACATCCTAAACTTCGAATCATCCCTCAAAATATGGAAATCTTCAAGAACACGAAGAACACCATGAAACACACACTAATGTGTGTTTTTCCAGATCTACCCAAATGGTTGAGATTCATACAAAATGGATGCTTCCAGTGGATCCGGAATGTGTTTTCAAAAACCCCAAAAACGGGGAAAACTCCAAAGTTACGAAAAAACACAGCTCGGACTTCAATTTTCTCATAAATTTGAAGATGTAAAAGATAAACATGCATCAAGATGAACTCCATAACACGAATTAAGCCTCCATATCATCAGAATCCATCCAGAATCATCCAAAATGAAGAAGAATAGAAGAAAAAGTCTCCAAAGTGAGTTTTCAAATCTTCACCTCATTCAAGCTCAAAATCCAGATTCGAGTGACCAGATTCATCGTGAGATGAAATCTGTTCGGTACCTTGCTCTGATACCATTTGTCAGGACCGATTTCACTACAAGAATCCCGATCGTGAGCTCGAACGAGGGTCGGATTCGAAAACCGAAGACGATGATGATCGAGAAGAATCCAGGAAATCATAAAAGAAAGATGATGAACAAAGTCGAATGATTTCATTAATCCGAATGATTACAACAAGAAATCATGACAACACACTCTCTCTCTAGAAATCCATGACTCACTCTACAAGAAAATCATCATCTCCACATTTGGAGACTCCTTTTCTTGTAATGGGCACCCTCACTATATATATAGTGAGGGTGACTGACTACAGAAAACATAAATGAACAAAAATTACAAGAAAAGCAAATAACATAAATATTGATTAAATCAAAGTTGATTTAATTAATCTAAATCTTGACTCGCTCGAACCGATCTTTCGTTGACTTTTACGTTGACCGTTGACCCGAACGGTTGACTTTTCCAGAAAACGGTCTTTGGTCCAATCTCGCAAGCCTCGATCATCACAACCCAGTCTCTAAATCGATTCACATGGATTTTTTAGTCGAATGCTTCAGTAAACATATTTGATGGCGTCAGTCACATAGATTTTAGTTCCAACATATTCCCCATTGACTGATGCTTTCAAATCTGTTTAACTGCTGAAGAATCGCTATGCCGTACATCTTCAACGAAAAATTGATAAACCTAAGACTTTCTGTTGTGGAGATTCCCCCTCTGAATAAGCTTCTTCTGTTCTTGTTTCTCCAGTCGAGATCCAAGTGTTGCAGTTCACTCGGTTCACGTGGTCGGGTATAATACTGAGAAAATGCTGAACATCGGAGTCAAAACCGCAACAAACTGAATCGAATAAACCAGTCAAACACTAAAAATGCTCCAACTTCTGATTTTCGACCCGATATCCAGTTCCATAATAAGTCCTCCTATTTCTCTAAATCTCTCGAAAAACATCAAGTCGGAAGCGTAAAATCAGATGTGGAGAGTCGAACCGTCGCGATCGGTAGCCTAAAGAAACCAGATAAACAATCTTTAAATCGGACAATCTTGCGAAAAAACCGGAAGCCGGATGCTGAAAATTGTGAATAATCCGCTGACTGAGGTTGGATGTGAAATTAAACATAAGTGTCAAATCTGTGAAAATTTGAGATCCCGAGCGAAAATAATCATAACCGGAGTCTTCGTAATTTTGGACGAAGAAAAATGAGCTCGGAATAATATTCCGTGAAGATCTCTGAGTTAAACGGGCGAAAACGGCGCGATCTGAAAAATTCCGTCAATTTTCGTCAAGTAACGACCTTCCGAGAGATTTAATTGGAATATTCCACAATTCCGTTGAGGCGTTATCTTGTAGTCTCGTTAGAAACTGATGAGAAATACGCCGCATTTAACGAAAATGCTAGAAAGAATTAATTAGTCATTAAAAATCCCTCAAAGAAAACCAAGATCCATGTGATATGCTCTCCACCAATCAGATTTGACATTGCTTAAGATCCAACGGCGGGAAAATGCAGCAGATTTACGGATCAGATTTTAGTCCGCGTGATGTGGGGTTCAACCAATAAGATGGCGCCTGAAGAATCAATCCAACGGCTGACAACAGAATGATTTGATGGTCCAGAAGAGGCAATCCGCGTAAGAGGGTCAGGAGCCATTGAGAGGCTGACAGCGAAATGCTTTTCAACGGATCCTTAAGTCCAGGCAGGCCCCACATGCCTGTTTCCACCATTAAAATTTCAACAGCCAATAAAGGGCAACGGCTCTTTAAAGAAACTTGGACCCACGAGAATTCTTCTAGCAGCCAATAGGAGCTCGACAGCGCTCTTGGAGCTTGACAAGAAGACCGACAGTGGAGAGATACTACATTCCTCTGCAGCCTCTAAGAGATCGCCACGTCATCTCTGGTCCTTCTCCTTCCTTAAACCGTCGAAACCCTAAAGAACTGGCCGGAAAATCGTAACCCTTCACCAGAAAATCGTATTCTGTTCATAACTTCCGTAATTCTCAACCGATTTTGATGATTCTTAGCTCGTTGAACTCGTAGCTTCATCCTCTACCCATATTAACGATCAAAAACCTCTGAAAACAACTCGAATGAAGACCTAGAAACAAGTTCGCTAAGGATTTTCAAGTCCGCTAGGCTATCATGAAGTTCGCTAAGCTTACAGAGAAGTTCGTTAAGCATTGAAGTTCGCTAAGCATGAAATAAGTCCGCTAAAGCAAAGAAGTTCGCTAAAGCAAACCTTAAGTCCGCTAACACGACAACAGGTTCGCTAAGAATCAGTGGAAGTTCGCTAAGGAGAGGAGAAGTTCGCTAAGAACTCAACAAGTTCGCTAAAGTCATCTTCAAACCTTCAAACACTTGAATAAATTTGGAAAATGATGAACAAGGAGAAACCCTTACTTGGTGAACTCGAATCTACCCAGAAATGATAGGAAACCTCGATATGATGCACGAGATGTGATGCTAAACCGTTCACGACTTTGTTGTGGCCACCAACACTCCATAAAAAGTAGCAAATCGGATCAAATCAGTCTCTAAATTCTAAAAATCTTCAAGAACACGAAGAACACCATGAAACACACACTAGTGTGTGTTTTCCAGATCAGCCCAAACGGTTGAGATTCAGACGAAGTGGATGCTTCCAATGGATCCGGAATGCATTTTCCACTGAGAATCATACCTTACTGAAAATAAGTTCGATTCGAGTGACGGGTGAAAAATGTCACGAAAACGTCACTTGAATCGAGAAAATATGCGTTCGTCACTTGAATTTTTCAAATTGTGCCGTTTTCACCGAAATTACTCAGAAATCTTCACGGAATATTTTTCCGAGCTCGTTTTTCTTTGCCCAAAATTACAAAGACTCCGGTTATGATAATTTTTCACTCAGGATCTCAGATTTTCACAGATTTGACACTTATCTTTATTTTCGCATCCAACCTCAGTCACGCAGATTATTCACAATTCTCAGCATCCGGCTTCCGGTTTCTTACGAGATGTCCTCTTTCAAGATTGTTTATCTGGTTTCTCTAACCAACCTATCGCGACGGTTTGACTCTCCGCATCTGATTTTACGCTTCCGACTGGATGTTTTTGGAGAGATTTAGAGAAATAGGATGAATTATTATGGAACTGGATAACAGGTCGATTATCCGGAGTTAGAGCATGTTCGATGATTGACTGGTTTATCTGATTCAGTTTGTTGCGGTTTGGACTCCGAAATGTAGCATTTTCTCAGTATTGTACCCGATCGTGTGAACCGAGTGAGCGGAACACTTGGCTCTCGACTGGAGAAACGAGAATAGAAGAAGCTTATTCAGAGGGGGAATCTCTACAACAGATTGTCTCAGGTTTATAAGTTTCTCATTGAAGATGTATGACAGAGCGATTATTCAGCAATTAAACAGATTTGAAAGCATCAGTCAAGGAGGAATATGTTGGAACTAAAATTTGTGTGACTGGCGCCATCAAATCTGTTTACCGAAGCATTCGACTGAAGAATCCATGTGAATTGATTCAGAGACTGGGTTGTGATGCTCGAGGCTTGCAGATTGGACCGAAGACCGTTTTTTGGAAAAGTTAACCGTTCGGGTCAACGGTCAACATAAAAGTCAACGGGAGATCGGTTCGAGCGAGTCAAGCTTCGGATAATTAAATCAACATTGATTTAATTAATATTTATGTTATTTGCTTTTCTTGTAATTTTTGTTCATTTATGTTTTCTGTAGTTAGTCACCCTCACTATATATATAGTGAGGGTGCCCATTACAAGAAAAAAGGAGTCTCTGAATGTGGAGATGATGATCTTCTTGTAGAGTGTGAGATTTCCATTCTAGAGAGAGAGAGTGAGTCATGGATTTCGATTAGAGAGATTGTTGTTGTCATGATTTCTTGTACCTAATCATTCAGTTCAATGAAAACATTCGACTTTGATCATCATCTTTCTTCTTGTTTATGATATCCTAGATTCATCTCAATCATCATCGTCTTCGGGTTTTCGAATCCGATCCTCGTTCTTGCTCACGATCGGGATTCTTGATGTGAAAATCGGTCCTGACATCGTTATACCAAATTCTCTTCAATAATGCAACATTATCAGCTTGATCAAACTCTAATGGAACATTTGTTGTATCATCAGTAAACTTTAACACCCTTCGACATCAGCTTCAGTAAATTCAACAGTTCAATTTTGCATAGTTGCAGATAATCGAATTGTTCCATCAGTTGGGCATCTTGCAGTGGTCCAGAACTCAGTTAATATATCATGATACGCATCACACTCGTGTGTAATAGCATAATGAATTCTTGATTGTCTCATGAAATCGAATATTTCGAATCCTCCAAACTTTGATAATTTTGTTCTTGCAACTCCCAGATGTGCCCAAACGTTGTGTTTGTCGCGAACCTTCAAATCGACCGCCATTTCTGAAAACACATAACATGAAAAGTTCGTTAAATTTAATGTGATTATCAAATATATTGATCAAATTCATCAGTTATTCATCATTCGCGTAAACGATCGACTTTTTGTTCAAAAATCAATTTTAGGCGAACTGGATCCGAACGGGATATTGCTATCCGTACTCAGTCCAAACTGACTTTTGGTGTCCGAACTGCACTAGGTCAAACGATCAAAGTTGACTTTGGTCAATGTCCGAACTGGATTGGTCAACGTCCGAACTCAGGTTCGGCTGAGTCCGAACTCCAGTTCGGCTGACGAACATCACGTTCGGCTGGACGTGCAACCGAGAGGTTTTTTTTTAACGGCAAAGTGCAACCGAGAGGTTTAATCCCTCTAACTTTCGATCGAGACCGAATTAGACCAAGAAATTCAAACCCTATGTGCGGTTTTTGACAACGAATCCATAGAACCAAGTTTTAAGTCCTAAAGTTGTGTCTACATGTGTTAATTTTTGGATCTATGAAATGAGAAACACCGACACTATTTTTAAGCAAAAACGGCCACTTTAAATGACACAAAACGACATCTAAACACACCCTCGTACTCGGAATCTCATTAACTACCAGAATCAAGTCACAAATCGCCTCCCAATGCAGTTAATCGAAAACTAGAAACTTTGGCAGAGTTCGGCTAAGTTCGGAGATTTTTTAAACAGTTAATGAGCCCGAACACAACTACGGTCTTTTATAGACGCTCAGTTCGGCTGACCGAACCCTTCCGAACTTGTTAGAACGTATCTTTCTGATCAAGCCAAACTATGTCAGAACTTAACTTCGGATCATCCGAACTCTAGTTCGGTTATCCAAAGTTGTAGTTTGGCAAGTTTCCAAAATTTTCAAATTTTACCATATTTTTTAAGAATTTGTCAATTTGAACACAAAGATTTTAAATTTTATCAATTTGAACCAAATCTTTGATCAATTAATTGATGTGTCTCCTGATTCCAAGACTGTTTCGTTGATTTCGGCATAAATTTGATACTTTTCATCATCGGTTGATCGAAAATAAGATAGAATCAAAATCTTTTTTATTTTTATAAAATTTTCAAACACACCTAAAATATTTTTGATTTTTTACAAGATTATGCTAAAACACTCCTAAAATCTTTTTGGATTTTTCCAATAAGCAATTAACCAAACAAACTTGAAATTCATATAAGTTAAATTTTTGCGAGAAAGATCCAGACACAAGATCATATCAGACATAATGCATCAGACACATTTCAATTTCAGAATTAAGCAGGATACAAGCCAAGTAGGCAGAGAATACAACTTTGCAGTTAGTTTTTGTTTACGCAGATCAATTTTATAGCTTTCTGATATGTTTATCAGATATGATTTAACAAGCATAGATAGTATGAAAACCCACACAATCCGGAATACTGGCAATATCCCGTTTATCAGATATGATATGTTTGACATAATTTTCAATTTCCATAGAGATTTACCGTTCATGGTGTTTCATGCAAAAATAAAGTAGAACCCTAAACAAACAACAATCAGGTCGGCCGGTAAGCACGCCGAGAAAGTCTGATTGTTAGGAAAATAAGAAATAGAAAATGACGCAGAAATTATATAACCCAACAACAATCAGGTCGGTGCTCACGCACACATAAAGAAAGTCCGATTGGTTATACGAAACACCCAAAAAAATAAAGTAGAATGTCAAACAAACAATGATCAGGTCGATCTTTCGATACGCAGAGAAAGTCCGATCGTTTGACAAAATAAAGAAAATCAAACAATTTTAAATCTTTCCAAAATGAAAACATGCATACACCAGAACTTCTCTTTCATTCTGTTTTTGTTATTTTCATTTTTATTGCCAAAATCACACAGCATCCTTCATGTTGTAACATCACAACTATCAAGCTATAATTTTTTAAGTTGATATCATACTAGCATATATCATATTTGCCTTAACGCATTCAACTAACCAAGCAAGAACCTACAGCCTTTATTCTAACTTTATTCATGGTTGATAGCATATATGCCGATGTACTATCATTTCTCGCTAGGTCGGATTAATTTCTCAAATTTATATTTTTCAAAAAAATTATAAAATTTTGGCATTTTTCAAATTCTTTTAATTTTCTGATTTTCTCCCCCAAAATACAAAACTCTATTTTTGGATTTTTGTAATAAAAAAAGAAAGAAACATAATGAAAAATTAACCAAAAGAAAAAAAATGATCAACCGACAATTACGTAGCAGGTAATTGTTGTATGCCATTGAGTTGCAAAAGAAATTTGAAGCGGGTTTTATCGAAAGCCTTAGTAAAAAGGTCTGCTCGTTGAAAATTTGTGTGTATCTTTTGCAAATCAATCAGGTTTTTCTCGAAGCAATCACGAATAAAATGATATCTAATATCAATATGCTTCATTTTTTAGTGTTGGACGGGATTTTTAGTTATGCAAATGGCGGCAGAATTATCTATATGTATGGGAGTAGTAAGAAACTGCAAACCATAGTCCCACATTTGTTGCTGTATCCATAAAACCTGAGAACAGCAGCTTGTAGCCGCAACATTTTCAGCTTCTGTAGTGGATGTAGCCACGGACGTTTGCTTCTTACACTGCCAAGACACAAGCCGATCGCCTAGAAATTGACACCAAGCGGTTGTGGATTTGAAGTTAATCTTGCATCCGTCATAGTCAGAATCCGAGTAGGCTGATAGGTCAAACTTATCTTCATGAGGATACCAGATCCCGAGATCTGTGTTACCCTTCAGATAAGCTAGCATTCGCTTCACTGCATATAAATGAGAAATCCCCGAAGATGCTTGGTACCTTGCACACAAAGAAACGGCAAATATAATGTCAGGTCTGCTAGCTGTTAACGACCCTATCATCGCACGATAAAGAGTGGCATCAATTTTTCCACCATCTTCATCTAGACAGAGACCATGTGACAGCTGAATCGGAGTCCCTGGTACACGAACGTCATTAATCTTGAAACGATTTAGCACATCATGCACGTATTTCGTCTAATGGATAAATATACCCTTCGCAGACTGATTTACTTGCAATCCTAAGAAGAATGACATCTCGCCCATGGAACTCATCTCAAACCTTGTTTGCATTAACTTCTCAAATACTTCGAGAGTTGTTCGTTTGAGCTTCCAAATATGATATCATCAACATAAATTTGTACCAAAAGCAATTCTCCTCCCGTTTTCTTACAGAAAAGAGTACAATCCACAAACCCACGCTTAAACCCGTTCTCCAGTAGATAAGTGGACAAGGTCTCATACCAAGCTCGAGGAGCTTGATGTAAACCGTATAAAGCTTTATCCAACTTATAAACCTTCTCCGGATAATCAGGATCGTAGAATCCCAGAGGGTTGTTTGACGTAGACTTCCTCTTTTACTTTTCCCTACAGAAATGCACTCTTTACATCCATTTGGAAGACTTTGAATCCACGATGTGCCGCATATGCCAAGAAAATACGTATCGCTTCGATTCTGACAACCGGTGCGTACACCTCATTAAAGTCTATTCCCTCTTCTTGAGAAAAACCTTGAACAACCAAACGAGCCTTTTTGCGTACAATAACTCACCGGTCATCCCTTTTACATTTATATACCCATCGGGTACTGCACGGCTCTTTGCTTCCTTCTGGCAAATCAACTAAATGCCATACCCTGAGCTTCTGGAATTGTAATAACTCTTCTTGCATCGCTTCTATCCATGAACCATCTTGTAAAGCTTGCTTTATGTCTGTTGGCTCAATCTGAGATAAAAAGCATGAATGAAAGACTTCTTCCTGTATACCAGATTTCCTGATTGCTAGTAGAGAACTACTCTCAACCTGTCTTCGAGTTCTCACTCCATCATCTAAATCACCAATTATATTTTCTTGTGGGTGAACGGTGTTTATCCGGAGCGTCTGATGAGTAGGAACAACAATCATTTCTTCTAAATCAGGAACATGATCTTCCTCTAATACCACATTATCAGATGAATTGGTGTCAGATTGTACAACAGGTCGGACATTATCAACCTCAACCTCAACAATACCACTTGTAGTAGCTTCATTTTGTGGTTTGACTTGTTGGACAGGAATCTCAACCTGATCAGAAACATCTTCATGAATTTCACGATCATCATCAGAAGACAGAATATCATCAGCAATGGTGGAGTCGATAGTTGTTTCAGCCACATAATCATCAGTGACAGGCACACCCGAAGTAGACGGAGTCTCAATATGCATGACCGGAGCTTCATCTTGCAAATTAATATACATATGAGTAAGATGATCATCGGATGTATCAAGAATTGATTCAAATGATTTAAAGATATTTTTGTAATCAATTATCCAATCCGATCCAACACCTTTGGGTGGCAAGGTGTAAGATTGGAAATCAACATGCAAATCTTCTCCACTGCACCAGTCTGCTTGTTAAACACTCGTTTCTTCTGATTCGAGTAACCGAAAAATAATCCTTCAAATACCTTGTCGTCAAATTTACCCGCAGACTTTAACACAGTGCAGGGACACCCAAATGGTTCCAAGTAATTGAGATTTGGCTTATGATTTTTTAGTAACTCATAACAAGTCTTTCCAAGTCGCGTTACAGTAAGCACTCGGTTCAGCTCATAACACGCCGTGTTGACAGCTTCTGTCCAGAAATTCACTGGAAGTTGTGCATCAGCCAACATTGTTCGTGTTGTCTCAATAACTGTTCTATTTTTCCTCTCTGCAATGCAATTTTGTTGAGGTGTGTATGGAGTACTGAATTCATGTACTATTACTTTTTCCAAACAAAATACCCTCATGGCATGGTTTTTAAACTCCGTGTCGTTGTCACTCCGAATCCTTCGAACCTTCAACTTGTAAAATGACTCAAGTGTATTGATTAGGTTGATAAGGAATCTTGATGTTTCATCCTTTGTGATAAGAAAATCTACCCACGAAAATCTAGAAAATTTGTGAGATACAACTAGACAATACCAATGTCCGGAAATACTTCTGCGATTCACAGGACCAAATAATTCCATGTGAAGCAATTCCAAAGGGACATCAATGGAATGGTACTTTTTCAATGGATGAGACTTTCTTTTCTGTTTCCCTTTCTTGCAGCTCACGCAGACATCATTAAATGTGAACTGATGCTTCGGAACCCCTTCAACAAGATTCTTCCTCACCAACTCATTCATCTTTTGGTAGTGAATATGACCCATATGTCGATGCAACAAAATAGATTCTCTCTCGGATGCCTTTGACAGGAAACATTGACCCACACCATTAGCCTTCGCTGAATTCATGTCTAGAACATACAAATTTGATAAACGAGATGCTCTCATGATAATGCAGTCATCTAGGAATCTTGTATCCCGGCTTCAAAATCGGACTTTCACTCCCTGTGAAAGCTGTTGTGTACTGCTTATCACATATCTGGGAGACGCTTAGAAGATTGTATTCAAGTTCTTGTACATATTCCACTCGGTCAAACGTAGCAGCACCATGGCTGAGCTTACCAATACCCGTTACTTTACTGCCTTTGTTTCCGGAAAAGGTGACACTTCCTCTGTTGAATGGTTTAACATCGTGAAGCAGAGAAATATCACCCGTCATGTGCCTGGACGCCCCACTATCAACAACCCACAAATTGTTCACGGGTTGTCGTGAAGCACCCTGCACACAGAAACAAATTAATTAGGTCGGGTAGAACCCAAGCTTGAAGCTTTGGGTCGACCGTCATCTTCGATAAAATTAGTTCCAACAGTGGAACTACCTTTTGGTTTCCACTTGACACTATCCTGACTTGTTGACCCATCAGAATTTTTCAAAATTGATTTAACTTTTATATGTTTACCATCAAATGTCTTATCATGTTTTTCAGATTTCAAATCATTATGCACAAAACCCTTAGGATCAACAAATTTAACGTGTTTCTTCGAGTCAGCAGATACTGATTTATCAGAAGTATATCCATCTGATACACAACCAGAATTTTCAAATTTGTTCTTTTTAAAAGGACAAACTTTATATGAATGACCACGGTTTTTGCATTTAAAGAGTTTGCGTTTGTCAATGACAACCTCTTTAACCGTGTCGTCATCCATAATGGTTTCAATGACTGGTTTTTGTTTCTTTGATTTTGAAATTTTTTGTATAGAAACACAATGATTACTGAAGTCATCATAAAACTAGAGTTCTAACCATTCAAACTATCTGGAAAATCATCACCATGAAAATATCCATCATAAAATTGTGGATTTCCAACATAGTATCGATTATCAAAATTCTGAAACCTACCCCTCCTATCACCATAGCCTGATGGACCAACATCATTTCTGAATCCATCATCAAACCATCTTGGACCCCTCCCATAAACTAGTTGATTCGGCCCATATCCAAAATTGTCATAATAACCATCATCATGATAAAATTGAGATTTCTTAAAAGATGAATTTAGTTTTCTGAAATTTGGTTTGACATGCTCATGAAAAATTTGTTTCTGAACCTTTGGTCTTGGTGGTTGGAAAACAGTTGGTGACTTCTTCACAGATTTTTGTACTCTATTTACCAACCCTGAATCAGAATTATGATCAGACTTTTCCGATTTTTCAGATTGATCCGAATCTAGTGTGTCACTTGGGATGATAATTTTACCATTTCCCCTCCTAATTGGAACACTAGGAGCATTCGGATCAAACTTAGGACCATAACCACCCATGAAAATCTTACCAATCAGATTAGGATTAACCTTATCCAACGGGAAATCCTTATCGTTGTACATCTTGTCTGAACCTTTTAAGCGATAAATGGTCCATTTGGCATTGTTATAAAAAAAACAGCAGACTTGTTTTTGATATCGGGTTTATCAGATTGACCTTGTGGTGATTATTGAACTAGAATCCTGTTCAAATGTCTTAGCTTTTGAATCAAAGCCAACACCACCATTCTTTGACTTCTTACCAACAACTGATTTTTCACGAGCAACCTTTTTCTGCTCATATGTGCTTAATTTGAAAAGCTCGGATTTGATTTCTCCGAATTTGTATTTTAAGATAAGCTCATCATGAGTGGGTTTGGAAACAGGTTTGACTGACTTAGGCTCGGTTTCAAAAACTAAATCATCTATTTTGTCAAAATCGGACACATTACAAAACAAATCTTCAACCTCAAGATCAAGAGCAGATTTATTTGTTGATTGCTTATCAGTTGTGGTGGGTGATTGTGATGTAACAGATACTTCCTTTTTCTACGAAGTATAATCACAATATTCATCAATCGGAACACATGATGGGCTGTTTGTTATTACCACAGGAGCAGGAACTTGTTTAAGATTATCCGACGCATTTGATTTTTCATAATTGTAAAGAAATTTTGTGAATGACAATGGAATTTGGAAGGTATCAATTTTATTTGTCAATTCAAAATTTTCAATTTTTAAGTCGAAAACAATCTTTTGATGATTTGCCAATTCTTTTTGTGCTGTCACGAGCATCTGGGATTGCATAGTAAACTCATACTTTTGTATGCGCATTTGCTCGTGAACTGACAACAGTTCCTTCGTGGTACTCTCCCATCTAGTTTTGTAAATTTCCATATCAGCCTTGATCACAGAAAGTTGATCTAACAGCTTGGTTTTCTCATCTAAGAGATCACCTTTGACCTTAGCAAATGAATCACAATTATCACAAGAAGTGGAAGAAGATACCTTCGTAGTATTAGCCATTAACGCAAAAACAGATTCCTTAAGATTATTTCTTTTCAATGCTCCATTCTCTAGGTTGAGACTGTTGTTCTCGTCAGACAATTTCTTCATTTCTTCTTGTAATGCAATAATTTTACCAGTTGCATCCAAAGCTGACTTGTGTGCTTTCTCATATTTCTACTGAAGTGGATAACTCCTTTGAAATAGAGCTTTAAATTCGTTTGCAGTGTCTTGTGCTTCAGCTTTTGCAGTTTCACATTCTTTCATCAAAACCTCTTTTTCTTTGGTCAGAACTTCTAACTCCTTCTTTAAAAGTAAGATCTCATCATAATCATCATGTTCATGTATGTTGTTTGCCATAAAAGCAAACTTTTATTTGAGCAACTTTTGAACATCCTCGAATGATTCGATGACATCATTTGCTTCATCTCCTTCTATGGTAGATTCAGTCATAGCGTCTTCGTCCTGCACATGTTTCACAATCAAGGCAAATGAATCAGAAAATTGATTACCCCAATTATAAGTTTTATCTTCTTGAGACACTAAAGCTTTCGTATTATCAAATTTAGGGTTTTAGTGAGAAGAACTCCCTGAATTTTCGACACTTTTGTTTCCAGAATCATTTGTCTTTGAAGTGTACTTTTGATACTCTTGCTTTTTGGGCTGAGAACATTGTCTTGTGAAATGGCCAAATTTCGAGCAATTATAACACCTCACTTTTGATTTATCAAAACTAATATGACCACCCGAATTGAGATCTTTTCGGCCAGTTTTCTTAAGAAATCTCTTCACCCGTCGAGCCAGCATTGCAAATTGCCAATTAATATCCATAAGCTCCAAGTCATCCGGGTCGACTTGATCGTAGTCTTCTTCAGTCAATTTAGCATTACTTATTTTTCCTGTTATGACTCCATAGTATGATGAAATCAATGCCGATATATAATCTTCTGTTGTTGTAACAGACATAGCCATCTTGCTAGTATTCACCATATTGCTTGCTGGTATTGACACATTACATCCTGAAGATCCATAGCTTGATTCATAACTTTCTGAATTTGACATATTTCCCGAATTTGACATATTTCCAGAAACATTGCTAGCCACAAAAGCAGTTGCCGGAGCAGAACTTGTAGCTTTCCCAGATTTACCTGATATAGTTGCAGCATTTGAACCATAGTAAACATCAAGATTTTGAACTTCAGCAGGTGTATTGTTAACATTCTTCATCTCTAAGTCTCTAGCTTGCAGTTTTCCTAACAACTTCACAAAAGTCAATGTCGAGTACTCCTTATCATTTGTAAGCATAAAGACATAAGGTTGCCACTTTGATGAATGTCCTTCGAGTAATTTTTCTTATAATTCATCATCATCCTTTTTTATTTGAACAGCATCCATTTCAGACAAAAGATGACAATATCTTGAAATTTTCAAACTCCTTCTTCAAAACTTTCTTTTTACTCTTCTTATACTGATCATTTCCTCACACCATTCTTTCAAAGCAGTCCACAAATCATTAGAATGTTTACACATTTTAAATTGATGTAACAGTTTCTTTGGTAATGCTTGTGTAAGAATTCCATAAGCTTCTTGTTCTCTTGTGTAATCTGCCTTTTGTAGCACATACAGGTTCCTTTGTAAAATGGGTACATTATTTTTGTCAAAAGTATAGACGTACGATGCATCCATTGCAATCCATAGATCACAATCCGTAGTCCCGACATAGGCTTTAAACCTATTCTTCTAGTTATGATAGTCCTCAAGTTTGAACAACTTGGGAACCTTTTGACTTATCCCAATTTCGTTGTCATAGTTCAAAAATGTCTGCATTTGTGATTGAATCGCGGCAAATGCATGTAAATCCGACATTTTGAATTTCTTGAAAACACTGTTTATCCGAACTATATACGAACTCTGAACAGTTGTCCAAACTGTATCCGAACCGGGTGCGAACACAGAAAATCAGGTGAACAGCAACCGAACTGCTTCCGAACTATTGTTTTTCCAAACCTTACCCGAACGTTTTCCAAAATCAAAACCAACCGAATACCTTCCAAACTCAACCTATGAACAGTACCCGAACTTCTTCCAAACTCTATCCGAACACGAATTTTTTAACCGAACAGAAGCCGAACACTATCTGAATAGAAACGAACTAGAACTTTTCAATCAAACTAAAAGGAACTCAGGCGAACTCAGGTTTGGAGCAGTTACTGAGGCGAACTCTAGTTCGGATGACGGTTATTTGGCAGACATATAAACTCTCAGAAAATGACGTTTTTGAGCGACAATCGACTCAACCGAAACTGCTGAACACGAATATGAACATTTTAAAGTGTATAGTGTATAGAAATGATCAGAAGTTTGAAAAACGGATGTTTTTTATATGAAAAACATGAAGAAAACACCAAAACACTTTGTTATCGACACAAAAGATGAGTATCGAGTTGATCAATCACCAGATAGCTCTGATACCACTTGAAAGAGCGTGGGACGCGTAAATCGTGATCAACTCATAATAATGTGTAAAAAAGTAATCAAACGCAAAGGTAAATAACTCAATCTTGTATTTCACTCAATATCAGAGGTTACAAGACTCAGAGAAAGCACCTTCAGGTTCACACACACTAGGAAAAACCGTTACAAAAATTACAAACTTATCAACTATATATAACAACCCCGACTGTCCGAACTGGGCCTTGGTGCGAACTGCAGTTCGCCTGCCAGTTCGCCCAGGTTCGGACAGGATTTGCCCAGTCTATATTTTCTTTGTTTTACTTGAATTCATCCAAGTCTTTAACCAATCCAGCATGTTGCCACATTATGTATCAACAGCATATGTGACAACTGGTAATTTCCAGGTTAACTCCATAAATAACTTTCGTTATCTTAGTTATCAAAAATAGTTAATGTTACATGTCATGTTAATGTCATGATGTGACAATCCGACCTTTCAGTTATGTTCCTTATTTAACCTAAATTGTTATAAATGTTGTGTGAACATTTATGTGATGACTCGTTTTGACTTCATTATCTAGGGTTTGTGTAACTAGCACTACGAGCATACACTTAATTCTGGACGTTAACATTTTATGATTTTCATGTGAACATTTTGTCATTTTATGGGACAACTAAACTTATGATTTTATGTGATGTATGTATATATATTCATAATTTATTTTATGATATTATGTGACAACATGTCATGTAATTATGCATATCATTTTATGATTTTATGTGAGTTTAAACACACAAGAACAAATTTGAATCTATAGTTTTATGTGAACTTAAAATAAATAATTATGGGTTATTGTTTATTATTTTATGTGGTTATTTAAGGCTCAAGTTTTTATAAACGTCACGCGCTAAACATGTGTTGATATATATTCGTATATTCATTGTCAAGAAAACCCTCATTAACCCCGTTAGTCTCGTTAAAATGTCCTAAACTTTGAGGGACTATGGTTACCAATTCCTAAACTCCTTTTCAGTTAACCAAACATGGAGGGGCTAACTCTGTAATTTCTGGAAAATGCTATCATTTCTTGTAAACTTACGAGGGACTATTCCGGTTAATATGCGGAACTTCATTAAAAGACTTGATTTTTAACCGAGGTCCGCCGATCCTTCACTTTCCGGCAACCGACGAACATTAAACCCAGCCCCTCTTGAATGCATCAGACCTTGCAACTCCCTCATTCTATTCATTTCTCTCTCGACACACACCATATCTTTCTCATTTCCACCTTAAACCACCGCAAATAACCCACCGGAGAGAAACCCGATCACCACTATACACCTCGTTCATCATTGTTGCTTCAACCAGAGACCTCGCACATCATCTGGGATTTCACGCCGGTGGTAACAAGCACAGCAACGGAAGTCGGAGCATCATCGGTCTATTCTGGCGTCGAGTTCGGTTCGATCAAGCTCACCATCATCATCGCATTCGGTTTTGTTTCATACTTGAAGTAACCATTAAAACTATTTTGAAGCCTTTGGGTTTGGTTTTCGTCAGTTTTTACGTGTTGGAACCTGGAGGTTGGTGATAACACGAACACACGAACCCAAGAACAAGATCACAAGTGAAGCTGCAGAACCAACATGCATTTTGTTATCTATGTATTTGAACATTTCAGTTTGTAATAACTTAGTTTATGTTGAACTTTGAATACTTATATTGTATGTTTGCTTATTATCTTATGTTGGTTCAGCTTGATCTACATATGTGTTAATCTTGTGTTTGTATGTTTGTTTGGTTGTTCAAACACTTAGAATATTTTTAATGTTTGAGTTGTTCTTAACAATCAGGCAGATTTACTCTTAACGATTTGACTCATGTTGTGCTTAACAATCTGCCAACAAAGGTCTTAACGACTTGAGTGTATTAGCCTTAACGACTTGCATGATAAATATACTAAACGATCTGATTGTGATCTCTTTAACGACCTGCCTCCTCTTATCTACTTAACGATCTGCCTACTAATGACTTGCCTTCATATGCTTAACAATCTGACAGTCTGAAAGGGATTTAACGACTAGATACTATAGGATTAACGATCTGACTGTTAGTTAACGATCTGACTATTAAGTTAACGATCAGACTATAAGGTTAACGACCTGACCTATGTATCTTAACGACCAGCCTCTGAGACTAACGATCTGGCCTGTACAACTTAACGATCTGACAAAAGACTTGGACGAATTTAATGATTACTTGATGTGATGTGTGATTCTCCTTGTATTCTATGCATTGACACATGTGCTCCTCATTGGGTATATATAGGAATCCTTAGGAAACCCTAAATAAGCCTGGAGAGAACCTCCTGAGAAGCACTGTGTGTTTGTGTGTGTGTTCTTGGTGTTTTTCTTTGAGTTTCAGAGGTGAATGGTGAGGCAATGTTGCTGATCCAACCAAGAGTGGTGTGATGAATCAAATGATGATCTTTGGCTTAGAAATCGGTCCTAACAATTGGTATCAGAGCCAAATCTTCAAGTTTGAGTTCTTGACTCAAAAATGAAGAAATCCATCATTTGAGTTATCAATCTTGGTTGTTTTGCTAGAACTTTGAGTTGATTCTTGGTAGAAATCACTCAATGATTCCATTGCCATGCTTGATTCTCTGAAATAACTCCATTTTAGGGTCAAATTTCTGATTTTAGTCAAAACAGGGTTACGCTTTACGTAACCTCTGTTTTTTTTTGGGAAAGAGGCAAAGCCCCGGCAAAACTTTATTAATAAAGAATAAAGAATAAGTACAACCAAAAAGGAAAAAAAGGAAAATACCCGCTACAAGTCAGCGGGCCAGCACAAAACCCCATAACAAAAAACTAGTCCGGCCAAGGGTTGAGACACGTACACTCGGCACAAAAGAACCAAATACTAGACCTGGATCTCATACAAATTGGAACCTTCAATCGGCCCATAATGCAAGCATAATACCAGTTTTTATAACAAGACCCATTCATGGAATTCCAAACAGTATCCACCGACCATCCAGCACACCCACAATCAGCAGCAACAACATAGGACATCTTCATTGAGTACCAGTCTTAACTTCCACTATGCCATCCAAATATATTCCAGCAGCAGTCCTATATCTGATATAACCCCATAGTAAGCCCACTCCATAACCAATTGCATAACCAAGTAAACTCACATAACATTTAACATCCCACAATGTAGTATACAGTACCGATTCAGCATACTCCATGACCCTCAGAACCATATTATCAGATATTAACATTAAAGCTGCTATTGGCCTGAGTTTAGCAGTAGTAATAAGGATATACCAGGTGGTAGGACCAATTTCCAGCCGCCTATTAATCCTTCTCCTATGAATTCCTATGCAAGCATACCAGATATAATGCAGAGTAGCCATACAAGAAATCAAGCAGGTCATAGTTGCCCATTCCATCACTATCAGCAGCATCTTATTGATTGAACCATCAATACCAAAACCAATTATACCATCCCTGATGACAGTCTTGTGACCGTAACAAATATATCCAGCATTAATACTAAAGGCAGCAGCGATCACAGATTTTAAAGTACAAACAGCACCAGGCAAAAAAAACATAGCTAATATCCAGCAGAATCTGACGATTGACCCTCACAAGTGTTCCCAGTACATGACCTTCATTGCCATAAGTAACATTTGACTTTGCCATATCCCTGCAATATCTAAACACATACCATCCCTTATCAGTTTCATGCAGGTCTCTACATATCCAGAACCACATCATTGGATCATTTCCCATGTTAACTACAACCAACCAACACTTAAACACATAGTTTAAAAAACTATCCTGTAGCAGTGAAAACACCCAACTCTTAGCAGCAGCATCAATTAACAACAGCAGTTTAGTAGCACCAGTAATATAGTCTCTAGCTTTGTCTATTTCTTGGTCATCATAAACTAACCAGAGTTTCATAACAAGTATTAATGTAATGTTGCACATAACTTTAATAACATAAATTTTTGCCCTGTACACCATAGCCAACTGCAACACAACAGAATTATACCAGCTCCCACAGGCATCCTTCAGATCTTTAATCAACCATTTCCACCACCAAACAACAATAACCTCACTGTCACCATTGTTCCCAACTGATATAAATGCACTGATGCATAGGACTCCAGTACTGTAAACCTTAGCCCTATATATCATAACCACCAGAAACAACACTCCCTCCCCAACCCAAAATATAATATCAAACAGACTCAAAGACTCAAAGAATGTAAAATAAAAGGCTGACTCAATTGATTTAACTAAAGGGTTTTCATACCGGTGAATAGTGCTAAAAATACAAAATTTTAGGGTGGAAAAATATGTCCTATAAGACCTGGTATGGTCCAACCTTATGTCTCCCAGGTAGGTGCATATCATATGCCACCAGTATCCTAACCACCAATTCAACAAGGCAGAATCAGTTAATGATCCAAGTATGAACCAAATAATCAACAGAGCATAAAAAAATAACAAATAAGACACAACAATGACAGATTTGAAACAGGGAAGCAACCAAGATTGCCAGATGACTACCCAACGTATTTTAAAGTCCTCAACATCATATTTAGAATCCCAAACCAAGTAATACCCAAGCCCACCTACCTCACCATTTCTACACACAAAGCTCAGAAATGAAGGTGCATAAAGTGTGCAATTTGTACCAAACCATATCCCATCACCAACCCCAAATCTCACCATAAAATGCAGCAGACCCAACCTGGCCCATCCCAAAACCCCACTCCACACACTGATATGTAACATAAAAAGAAATTTGAAGGATCCAATGTTTCTCTCTCTGTGATCTAACCCCAGCATATTCAATCTCCCCCATCCCCAGCACTTCACTTTATATTGTATTCCCATGATTGACATCAGTTGTGTTGTCATTCCCATATACTTTAAATCCCCATAACTTCCCCATCTTAACTGTTAGAGGAGTTTTCCTTATCTTTAGGCCCAACAGTTTAAGTCTAACCATCTCCACAATCTGATCACATAACACCTCCACAGATCTCTCCTTTTCCTGAAAAATTCTCCAATTCCTCTCTTGCCATATGAAGTAAACAATAGTAGCAAACACCAATCTTTGAATAATGCTTCTGATTGATTTGGACTTAGGAGAGGCACTAATGTGAGAAGTACACTCCAAAAGAGAATTTGGAGCATTATCCAGCAAAGCATGCTTTTTAAGTTTCATCCATACCAAATTAGGATAAGAACACTCAAAGAAAAGATGATCATGACTATCCTTTTGTTCTTTGCAAAACACACACTGCAAGGTCCACTCCACATCCCATCTTTGGAGCCTATCCTGAGTGAGCAATCTTTGTTTACATGCCATCCATAATGTAAAGCTATGCCTGGGAATACTCTGACTAAACTATACAAGGGACGCCCAAGGGACATCAGGCTTCCTATCACATAAGTCATTAAAAGCAATCTTAGTAGAAAAACTTCCCATGGACCCATCATTAGCCTTCCAAAGCACTTGATCAGCTTTCCCTTCAACAAGTTTAGGTGGTTGAGAACTAAACAACCCAGGAAACCTATCCCTCCATTCATCCGGCCAAGCCCACCTGCCTTCAACAACAATATCTTTAACCTTTAAGGAGGTACACAGACCAGATCCATTAATTTCTCTGGTACTATTAAAGGCACACAAAGGACTCAAAGGGTGCCACATATCAAACCAAACAGAAGTCTTTTCACCATTCCCAATTTGAGAAAAACAATGAGGCCATACAAAAGCTCTACACTTCAAGATATTCCTCCAACTCCAACACTTATCTTTCTTATCAGGGATTTCCCACAAACTTCTACCTTTAAGTCTATGATTCTGAATCCACTTAGTCCAAATATTATCCTTCCCACTAACAATGTTCCACACCAATTTAGAAACTAATGCTTTGTTTCTGATCTTCAAGGACTTTATCCCTAAACCCCCTTGGACTTTAGGGAAGCACACCTCATTCCAGCCCACCCTAACCTTACCTTTGCAACTATCAGTTTGGGTCCATAAAAATTTATTGATAAACCTCTCAATATATTCAATGATAGATATAGGCAGCAAAAACACCGAAGCCCAATAAACTTGCATGGAGGATAACATAGATTTAATTAGTTGTAGTCTTCCAGCAAAGGATAAGGATTTGTTCTTCCAATCATTGACTCTTTCTTCACCTTATCAATTAAACTTGAACAATATTTAGAGTATAACCTCTTGGCAAGCAACGGAAGACCCAAATATCTAACAGGAAGCACACCAACCTTGAAAGGAAGTAACTCCTTTATCCTGGCCTTCATACTAGGCAACACATTACCAAAATACATTGTGCTCTTACTCATGTTGGGGAGCAATCCAGAGACTCCACTGAATTCATCAAGAGCCATTTTAATCACATTAACAGAATTATAATCAGCATTTACAAAAAGAAGCAAATCATCAGCAAAACACAGATTTGTTATCCCGAACTTCTTACATTTCCAATGATAACTGAAATTTCCAGCTTCCCTAATCCTTCTATTAATAATTAGGGTGAGTGTCTCCATTACCAAAGTGAATAGGTAAGGTGACATTGGATCCCCTTGCCTAAGACCCCTCTTTCCTTTGAAGAACCCATGACTATCACCATTAATGTTAATGGAGTAACAAGCAGACCTGAGGCACTGCATAATCCAGGTAACCATACATGGATGGTACCCAAAACAAATCAAACAATTTTCCAGGAAGTTATGATTGACAGTATCATAAGCTTTTTGAAGGTCAATCTTCAAAGCCAACCTTCTAGCCCCCCCCCCCCCTTTTCTATGGTAATTTCTCATCAGCTCTTGAGTAAGTAACACATTATCAGCAATCTGTCTTCTAGGAATGAAAGCAGATTGGTTATTACTAACCACAAGATCAAGGGAGTGTTTTAATCTATTACATATGACTTTAGTAATCCCCTTATACAGCACATTGCAGCAAGCAATAGGCCTAAAATCAACAACATTTGAAGGCTTTTGGCACTTAGGAACCAAAGAGATAATGGTAGCATTAATTTCAGTCAATAACTTTCCATTTTCAAAAAATTCTTGGATAGCTCTACAGACCTCATCCCCAATAACAGACCAAGAAGCTTTGAAAAATTTAGCAGAAAATCCATCAGGCCCAGGGGCCTTGTCATCATCAATATCAAAAATAGCGTCCTTAATTTCTTCTTTTGTCACAGGTCTAACCATATAATCTGCCACATCCCTTGGAATATGTTTAGTGAAGAGAGTATTGGGACTTACAAAGGATTGGACAAGAACCTCAAACCCCATAAAGGCTTTGAAATGATTAACAAAGGCCTCCCCCACCTGCTCCCCTTCATGAAATTAACCCCTCATATCCATAATACCATTAATTCTGCTTCTAGATTGCCAACCTTTGACGGCTTTAAGAAAATAACTAGTATTCTGATCCCCTGCAGCAAGCCACTCAATTTTAGCTTTTTGTTTTAAAAATAACTCCTCATCCTCTTCAGCAATTTTCAAGGCATGCAAATACACCAATTCTTCATCCCTAAGATCTTGATTGAAATTATCAGCCACAATTGCTTCTTGAATCTTTCCCAACTCCTTTCTGAGAAAAGCCACCCTTTCAGTCAAATTACCATAGTCCCAAGCAAGTTTTCTTAGAGGCTTTTTCAGACTCTTGAGCTTAGATGTAACAGAGAACATAGTACAACCATAGATGTGCTGTTGCCAGGATTTCTCAACAATAGGCAGGAAATGCTACTTTCTAGCAAGGAAATTCTGAAATTTAAAAGCCTTAGGCTTCCAAGGCTGTTTCAGAGGCAATGACGCAACACTAGGAGAGTGATCAGAAGTATAAAAAGGAAGGAAATGAACAGTAGCCTCAGCATAGGAAGACAGAAAACAAGTATTACTCATCACCCTATCAAGTTTTTTAAGAAGACCATTAGCTTTCCCAGGTGTTTGATTCCATGTAAATTTCAATCCAGTGTAGGGAACATCAGAGAGGCCAGAACTCATACAACAATCCCTAAACTCATCAATAGAAGAAACTACATGTGAAGAGGCTGAAGAACTCTCAGCAGGGTCAAGAGTAGCATTAAAGTCACCCATAACCAACCAAGGCTGATTACCAACAGTATTTCCAAAATTCACTAAGTCATTCCGCAACACTCTTCTTTGAAAAGCTTTAATGTGCCCATAAACAAAGGAACAATAAAACTTGTGCTTCCCATCTTTAGATTTCACATAACAATTAATAACCTGATCAGTAAGGTTAATAAGCATAATGTCCACCACAGCTGGGTTCCAACCAATAATAATTCTAGTCCAGTTATGACAATAGACTTTATTAGAAACCCAATCCCAAGACCCAAACACTTTAGAACAAACCTTCTGAAGCTTGTTAGCTCTAACATGAGTTTCAACAACACAACAAATGTTAATTCTCTTATCATTCATAATATCAAGAAGCTGGTTTTGATGAGCTCTCTTCACCAAGCCTCTAACATTCCAAGTAAGGATGTTTATATTCATTGGGAACAAATAGATGAAGCTTGAACACTCGATGCTTGAGCATTCAAGGATTTTGAAGAAGAATCAATCTTAATAAAGTTAGCCATTTCACCCTCAACTGAAGCAACTTCATTATCTTCAGACTCTGTAGCACTAAAGTACCCATATGATCCATCAACCTCATTTAATAACTCCCAACATTCCAAGCCAAATCCTTCCTGAAAGTCATATTCCTCACACATTTTCAAGAAAAGTTTTGTTTGGAGATAGCTCCATTTTACCATAACTGAACTAGAAGGAACCCGTTTGCTATTAATAAATCCCATAACCTCATCCTTCCTATGTTTTTCAAGTAACTCAAAAAAATCATCAAACACACTACCATCTTTATCTTTATATGTTGTACCAAGAATATCAGGGGGTTTAGCAATAGAAACACTACCAAACACCAATCCAGAATTAGCCTCAGCCTTTCTTTTATTCAATAAGAAATTCCTGATATGTTTATTACATACCTCTTCATTCTTGGCACACCTCACTTCTTTAGCTTTACTAGATTCCACAGGACTCTTAAATTCTCCACCATCAATACTCATTTCATCAGACTGTAATGATTCAAATCTGTTTGAAAGCTTTACCTGAACAGGTTTTATAGGTTCTACTTTCACAGGTTTAAAATACACAGGTTTAGACTCCACAGGTTTGGATTTCACCAGTTCAGTCTTCACAGATATAGATTTCATCAGCTCAGGAACCTTAACCTCTTGTCCATTCCCCTTATTACTATTCTGACCCACACTACTACCTTTGCCCACTTCATTAAGATTCACATCAGTACCCGAGGTAGATGCCATACACTTATTCCCAGCAGCACCAGCCTTCATATCCACAGTAGTTAAATGATTGGAATCACCCCTGGTATGCCCCTCAACTTCCATGGGGACAGCCCCTTTCAATTTTCCATTACTGGGTTGATCACTAACAGAAGCGGCCTGCACCTTAGTAGGAGATTTCGTATTCTTATTAGGTGAACTAGGACCAGATTTTACATTAGTATCCCCATGCATACGACCATTACTCTTGGAACCTTTCCTACCCACTGTCTAACATCCATCCTCACCATCCTCCTGCTTTTCCTTATCAATAACATCATTACCAGCATTCCTACTTTCCATTTCAACCTTGGAGAGAGGCCTTACCTCACACTTCTCAAAAGAATGACCAAACACTTTACAATGCATGCACTTCAGAGGAATAGCTAGATATTCAATAGTCACATTAACACTTGAAGTAGCAATGCCTCCCAATTGAGGATACAGAACCCGAACATAATTAGGTTGATCATCACAAGCATTAACTTCAACAAGTACTCTAGCAAACCCTGCAGCACCATCAGAGTTTCCACATTTGTTTTGAGTTATTTTATCAAAAAGAATAGGCTGGCCAATACAACTAGCAACCTGACACACTCCTTTAGTGTTCCATAATTCCATAGGAATCCCTTTAATTATGATCCAGGTAGGTACCATCTTGGGATCAGATTTATCCATATTGACACCAGGTTCCCATTGTTTAATACACAAAGGAACGTTATTCACAACCCATGGTCCTGATTCAAGAACAGATTTCATCCCCATTTCTGATTCAAACTTAAAAAGAAAAATTCCAACCCCATTAGTTTGAATATCTATTCTCCCTTGTTTCTTCCACATTTTGAGCAAATTAAACCGAACAAATCCTAGCGATAGATCGCTTCTCACAAAGTGCCCATACAGATGGTTTCTATACAATTGCTTAGCTTGAACAAGCACCTCAGCTTTTAACATAACAACTTTTTCACATGTTTCTAGCACAACAGGAGGGCAAAACTGGAGTTGTTCTCTATTTCCAGCAGTAACTTTAGCATACGTACCCCTGTCCTTGTTTTCACCCCGTTCCACACCTTTACTAGAACCAAACACAAATTTACTAACAGCCGGAATAGTACCCAGAATTGATTCTTTGAACCCTTCACACTGAATCTTCTTAGCCAGATTAGACGAACCCATATACATAGACTCTTTAACCTTCTTCATTTGAGACCAAATTGTTTTCATACTAGCATCTTTAGTAACTACAATACTTTTAGCAGGAGCATTCTTACCAAGATTATATCTCATATGAAGGACAGGAGGCAAAGAATGTTCAGACAAGCAACCATCAGCCTTGGGAGGACTAACCTCAATCACTTTCCTACCATCAGTCCCAATACCACGCTGTTTACCCTTCACAAGAAGCTTCGGGTCAGTCCTCTTGAGTTTTTTACTTACAACCGGAACACAATGCCTAGCTTCCCCATCCAAATCCAATACAATCTTCGAAGATTGTGATATTAATTCAGCTCTTTCAATATCCTTACGCTTAAACAAAAACCTCAAATTATAAGCCATGATATCGACCATAGGATTTGATTTCATAAAAAAAACTCTTCACTGTTTTTGTAGGAGCCTCTAAAAACACTTTTGTATATCTCTTATGAAATTCAGAATCACCAATACAAATGGGATCATCCATAGAATGGGAACTATTAGCATTCATTTCTAGAGAACATGAGACATTCAAACCATCCCCACCCAAATTAACCTGCTGCCCTTGCACATCATTCCTAACCAATAAGCCAGCAGCCAAAGGTTGATCATTAGAAGAATGCAAATCTGCATCCAAAGGTTGGTCATGCGACCCACAAATCACACCAGCCATATTTCCATTAACCAAGTCAGTTAAAGGAAATTCAGAATCAATCATCGATGAATCATGCCCCTGAGTAATACTATCAATATTCCCATTCTCCGAACCTGATACAAGCATCGTATTACAAAAATTCCCCTGCCCATCAATTTCAACATTATCCATTGAGCCTTGAGCCCCATTACGCCTTTGCAACTCAACAGCTAAGAATTTAGAGAAAATTCATTGCTCAGCAACATCAGACGGATTAGATAGAATTTCTAAAATTGTTGGTTCAATATCGGATTTAGACAACTGGTTATTCACCACATTCGCATTCTGAAGCAGCTTAGACGAAGGTTTAGAAGCATAAGCAATACTTACATCATACAACTCCATGTCAGCTTTCCTGTCCCCATCCTTAATTCCAGTACTCAGCTCAGATTTTAACATTGAGATTTCTGTAGCATTCAGCTCCTCAGCCTCCATAAAAACATCATTCCCAACCGTGTCAAATGACTCGCACCCACCACCGAGCGCCCTAGTAGCCGAATTCGAAGTCTTACTAATCCCCCTATTATTCTGATTACCAGGATCAGGAGGATCCCCAATAAAACCAGTCGCCTTGTTGCCTTTGTTCAAATGTTCCGAGGATCCAGACATGATCCAAGGAATTAGAGCCTTCAATCACGCAAAATTGATTGAAGACGAAGCTGATGAACGCCCAGAAACGCAGAGAGAGAAATCTAGAGAGAGAAAGTTAGAGAGAGAACAAAGGAGAATACCTTATTAGTTATATACACCCCTTATTGATACTCATTGGTCCCAATTGACACTCATTTCCCCTAAACACACCTTATAAGGCCATCATACGGTGTTCTATGTACAACTTAATGGGACCTCATTGGTCCTATGTACAACTTATTTGTTATATACACACCTTATTGGGACTCATTGGTCCCAATTGACCCCCATTTCCCCTAAACACACCTTATTGGGCCATTATTGGTCCTATAAACACCTTATTGGTTGTATAAACACCTTATTGGCGACTCTATTGGTCCCAATTGACCCCTCATTTCCCCTGAACACACCTTATTGGGCCATCATTGGTCCAATGAACACCTTATTGGGACTCATTGGTCCCAATTGACCCTCATTTCCCCTGAACACACCTTATTGGGACATCATTGGTCCTATGTACAACTTATTGGTTATAAACACACCTTATTGGGCCATCATTGGTCCTATCTACACACCTTATTTGGACTCATTGGTCCCAATTGACCCTCATTTCCCCTAAACACATCTACCTAGGCCATTATTAGTGCAAACTACAATTTATTGGTTACATACACACCTTATTAGGACTCACTGGTCCCAATTAACCCTCATTTCTCCTGAACACACCTTATTGGGCCATC
>JBCNJP010000007.1:85050159-85169990 GCA_039602395.1 Deinandra increscens subsp. villosa | reverse complement strand
AACGATCTGACTGTTAGTTAACGATCTGACTATAAGGTTAACGACCTGACCTATGTATCTTAACGACCAGCCTCTGAGACTAACGATCTGGCATGTACAACTTAACGATCTGACAAAAGACTTGGACGAATTTAATGATTACTTGATGTGATGTGTGATTCTCCTTGTATTCTGTGCATTGACACATGTGCTCCTCATTGGGTATAAATAGGAATCCTTAGGAAACCCTAAATAAGCCTTGAGAGAACCTCCTGAGAAGCACTGTGTGTTTGTGTGTGTGTTCTTGGTGTTTCTTTGAGTTTCAGAGGCGAATGGTGAGGCAATGTTGCAGATCCGACCAAGAGTGATCATCAACACGTGATTTCCGCACTCGTGTGATGAATCAAATGATGATCTTTGGCTTAGAAATCGGTCCTGACATTACGAGTTTCGTACGTTCTCCAGCGACCGGAACTAAGTCCGACGAGATTAGGGTTTGAGGGAGGAAGGGGATGACGCGATGGTTCAGTTTATGTACTTGTTTTTCTGTGATGAAACCAACATCATCGCTTGGCGCAGTGGTTAAGTCACGACGAGTTCCGTCCAAGGGGTCGCAAGTTCGAACCCCGTCTAATGCAATTATTTTTAATTAACCTTCTTAGCCCTGGTTTCCTTGTTCATTGATTAAACAAAGTAAACTCCTTCAGGTTCGTTCAACAAATAGCAGGTTAGCCCAATGGTTGTGCGCTGGGAATATGCACTAGAGGTCACAGGTTCGAACCTGGTGACCTCCGGTTTTTAGTCTTTTATTTTTATTAATTGATTCATGAACTTGCATAACTCGAAACTTGTCACCAATCGTTCTCCATGTTATTTTGAACCGTATGAACCCTCGTAAAACTTAGTATCTTCGTTTTGTTTTTATCTCGTGGTTATATTAAATGAATTATCTTATAAAATATTGATTATTTGACGGTGATTTGCAAAGGAATACATATTTGGAAAATATATAGATACATGTATTTGAAAAATATAAAACAAACTTTTTACAACCCTTATATTTATATAAAAATCTACGTATAAAAATAATATATTTTGACATATCGTGTGTTATAAACCCTCTAAACGTTAAAGTTATATATTTATAGAAATATGTAAAAATGAAGTACATTTGAGTACACGTTACTTATATACTTATATATTTGGTTAAACACACACACACACACACATATATATATATATATATAAGTTTATATACATATTTTTAAAATTCGATCTCATAGACGAATATTATTGTTTAACAGTATACTTTTCATCGATTTTCATAATCGTTATGATTTTGGTTGTGTGCCATTTTCTGCTCGTTTGGACTTTATTGTCTTCGTCCTGTCATAGTTTGACATTATTTGATTTCAATGTTGGTCTAGACTTAGTCACCTTTGATTGAACACACACTTGTGTTTATATGCTCGTTGGGTTCTTGGTACATTACACAAGACCTGTTGTTTGCTACTTGTTGTGTTACTTATCTGGAATTGTTGTGCACCCTAAGGTGAGTTACACAACCTCTTACGTTACGTCTGGTTTGGACGATAACATACGCAAACACGTTACACCCGGGTTAGAGTGATAACACGACAACTTTTGATGTATGATTAAAGTATAAATCCAGTATATATCACATGTTCATGTAAAATGCTTTATCTTTTAAGTCCTTACTATATCGAACCGTTAATAGCAAATAGCGAGGGGATATTGGGTAGTACTATTGGGGTCTGAAAACTCCACTCAGTGGGCATGAGATGCACCATCATACTGGCAGTCGGACTGAGGACAATGTCAGCCTAAACTTACCGTGATCGAGTAGACGCAGGGAAGGCAAAAACGCGTAAGGATGAATTCCTACACTTTATCAGTCAGCTTCGATTGCGAACGTTTTAGTGACATGAACTTAGGCTAGCTACCTACGATATGGATTGTACTTATAATATACATAACTGGTCTACGAATAAAACTATTGTATTTGTATTGCATGTCTATTCTAGTTGTAGATATGTACTTATGTGAACTCACCAACCTTTTGGTTGACACTTCCTTTTTTAAACATGTTTCTCTCACGTCACAGGTGTTTGAGTATCACGAGTATGCATGCATGAGCCCTTAAAACCCTGTTATGGTTTTCTATCCAAGTTACGTTATTTCAAAATAACAATGTTTCATGTAAATACTAAATCTTTTGTTTATGCTTCCGCATTCTGTAAAACTCTGAATTTATATTATATTTTATCATAATGAAAATGTGGTGATATTAAATGGTTCTTTGGTGTAACTAATGGACTAGGACCCTGGTTTGCACACATCTTACACGGTAAAACTCCGTTAGTGGAAATTGGGGGTGTGATAGCATACTGCCAATTCAAATCCATTTTATCTATATGATAATAATCAATTTGATCATAGTCTTCTTCGGTCAATTATGCATTACTTACTGAACCAGTAATAACACCAAAATATGATGAAACCAAAGCAGACATCAATGCCATGTAATCTTCAGTTGTTTTAATAGATAAGGCATTGTGTGTTGATGAACTTGGAACTAAAAGCGGTACAACCAGAAAAATAACCATAATTATGAGCTTTTCCGGTAACAAATGTTGTACTAGGTGCGGAATTTAAAACATTAAACTTCACAGCATGAAGAGTAGAATCATTTTCTCCATGATACATAGCAGGATTTTGAATTTGTATAGGAAGTGACTTATTCACAGTCAACTCCATATCCCTTGCTTGTATTCTTTGAACCAAATCATTGAAAGATAAACCTGAATACTCTTTATCATGAATAATCATCATGACATAGTTTTCCCATTTTTCCGGTAGTGCCTCCAATAATTTCTCTTTCAAATCAGCAACTTCTTTTGTAATACTCACCAAAACCATTTCACTCATCAAGTGTGCATAAATTGAAATCAGATTCAAATTGATTCATTCTGATAATGTTTAAAACTATCAAATTCTTTCTTCAAAACTTTCTGTCAGCTTTTCTTATATTAGTCATTACCTTCACATCTCTTCTGCAAAGCATCCCATCAACCTTTCGATGTACCATAAGCAGAAAACTGATATAACAACTCTTTAGATAATGCCACCGTCAAAGTACTATAAGCCTTCTTTTCAGCTTGATATGATTTCTTTTATTCTGCATCAAATTTTCTTTGAAGAACTGGCTCTCCATACATATCCTTCGGGTACTTGTATTATTCAGTAAAAGATAACCAAATATCAACATCATTTGTATCCACGTATGATTCAAAACGTTTCACTCAACTATGATAATCTCATAACTTGAGTAATTTAGGAACTTTCTGACTTATTCCTATTTCATTATCATAGTTTATCATACTTTGCATCGTGGTTTGAATCGATGTTTGCATTGCGGCAAAAGCTTGAAAATCCGACATCTTGAATAGTCTTGATTACTGTTTACCCGAACTGAAACGAACTCAAAACTGATGATCTGAACTCAGCCGAACCTAATCCGAACAGAAATGAACCAAAGTGATCCAAACTAGTTCCGAAATGAAACAACTAAACTGAACTGAGACTTCGGATACACGAACTCAACCGAACTGAGATCAACCAAACTGAATCTGAACTGAACCTTCGCTAGACCGAACTCGCACGAATTCAGCCGAACTCGCACTTCGCTTACTTAAAAAATACCGAACTCACCCAAACTCGCACTTCAGAGCGGTTATTTTTTCATACAGATAGTTCCTCACCCGAATTTAACCGAACTGGAACATATTCGACTCAATTTTCATGATTTCAAGTGTTTTTTAACAAGATTTGCAGCAATCAATCAGATATACTCAAAAGGAATGATTTAGGTTTGGATTTTTCACCAAAACACACCAGAGATGATCAAACAGAAGTAAAAATGAACGAATTTTTCAAAAACCCCACTTTTGGACCAAAAACTCGAAAAACAATGGACATTTGATTAGTAGATTGAACACGAAAGCTCTGATACCACTTGTAAGTTCGTGAGCTAGATCGTCTACTCGATTAATGATTAAAATGTGTAGTTCGAGTTATAGAAAGTGACACAAAGATGTAAATACAAATGAGATTTGTATTATAACCACTGAGAGAATACACACAGGATACACACTATTGAAAATGACCAACAAGTTATAAACCTATACAAGACAATCCTACTTATAGTTGGACAAATCTGTCCGAACCAGCTGTCACCCGAACTGCCACTTCGAGTGAGTTCGTGTGCACCCGAACTGGCAATTCGGGTCACTTTGGACACATGCTCTTTTGTAGATTTTGTCTTTAACTTGATACTTCACACACATGTTCTGATACATCACACGACGAACATATAATGCTCTAACAATACATGTTCAGGATTCTTTGGATCCTCAAAACCTTCAGATTGTTTCATATAGACATATTCGGTCAAATGTCCATTAAGAAACACAGTTTTGACATCCATTTGCTATATCTCATAATCATAATACGCAACTATGGCGAGTAGTATCCTGATTGATTTAAACATAGTCACAGGCGAGAAGGTTTCATCATAATCAATTCCTTGAGTTTGAGTAAATCCTCCCGCTACTAGCCTAGCCTTATAAGTTTGCACATTACCATCCATGTATGTTTTCAACTTTAAAACCCATTTACTTCTGACTACACGATAATCAGGTGGAGGTTCAACCAAATCCCAAACTTGGTTGTCATACATGGACTGTATCTCTGCGCGCATGGCCTCCAGCCATTTCTCAGACTCAGTAATAGAGATCGCATCTTTATAGTTCACGGGTTCCTCTTGATCAACTCTCAGAATTTCATTCATACCTAGATATATTTCTGGTTCATGACGGTCCCGCGTACGTCTGTGAATGCATTGTGTTATTACCGGTTGTGATGTTCTTTCAAATTCAGTCATCTCATGCTGATCTACCGAACCTGTTTCTTGTTGGGTCTCGGGTTGATCTCGTACTTCTTCATGGTCAATCTGATTATTTCCTTCCCCACATTGGAGGAACTCATCCTCTAAGAATGTTTCTCTACGTTTGATGAAAACTCTGTTCTCAGTAGGGTTGTGGAAATAATAACCAACTTTCTGGGCATATCCGAGGAAAATAACTTTATCGCCGCGAGGATCTAGTTTGTTCGAAGATTCACTTGGAACATACGCATAGCATCCCCATACCTTTAGGTAGGATAATTTAGGTCGTTCCCCATGCCATATTTCATATGGTGTCTTATCTGCCTTCTTTGTAGGAGCGAGGTGCACTAATCGGGTAGAAGTTTTAAGAGCAAAACTTCAAAAGGAGTGTGGCAGGTTGGTGCGACACATCATTGATCGAACCATGTCTAACAACGTTCAATTTCTTCTTTCAGATACACCATTCAACCGTGGGGTTCCGGAGTGGTGAGATGGGATACAATCCCACAAGACTTGAGGTGTGCATTGAATTCCTCACTTAGATATTTGCCACCTCGATCTGAACGAAGTGCTTTAATCATCTTACCAAGTTGGTTTTGTACTTCGTACTAGTATTATTTAAACTTTTCAAAAGTTTCATGTTTATACTACATGAGATAGACATATCGATATCTACTGTAATCATTAGTAAATGTAACGAAATACCTTTCTCCATTTCTTGACATTGTCCTGAATGGTCCACATACATCAGTGTGTATGAGTCCTAGCAGGTCCTGTTGATGCATGAACCTTGTGTGGTCGTTACTGTTCGAATTGTCAAACAGACTGGTTTGTCGAAGACATGAACTGAGGTCCGAACCTCAGCCGAACTCTAGGTTCGGAGTTGGCCGAACTTAGATGGCCGAACTCCAGGTTCGGAGGGAGTTCGGACAGAGTTCGGAGGTGCCGAGTTCGGACCTTATGAAGAAGTATAAATAGATTCGTCTTTGTATTTCTTTGTAAGTTTCTGTCTTGTATCTGTTTGTTGAGAGGGGAGGTTCTGTCCGACCTCCCCCAGAGCTTAATCGTTGTATACTCCTTCGTTATGTAATCATTCAACATGATTCAATGACAAAACTTCCGTCTCATCCATAGAAACGATCCGTAAACGGTTTTTCAGTTGGTATCAGAGCTGTTGGCTCTTTCTATGGTGGAAATCTATCGTTTTTTCTTCATTTCGAGACGTTAAACCTTCGGTTAGGGGTGATTGGAAGTGTTTCTGTTTGGTTTTTAATCAATCGAGTCTTCCTGAGTCATGTTTTTACCTAACAGAAGCATCTGGATGTTCAAATTCGATCAAATTCTGAATCTAGTGAGTTTTTCCGAAAATTTTTGGTTTTTCGCGTTCGGTCGAACTCCACGTTCGGTGTAACCGCTCCGAACTCCAGGTTCGGAGTTCACTCGGCATAACCGCTCCGAACTCCAGGTTCGGCCGGTCCGAAGGTCAAGTTCGGAGATGGCTCCGAAGGTCAGGTTCGGACTAGGTCCGAAGGTCAGTTTCGGAGAGGGTTCGGAGGATCGGGTTCGGAGGTAGATCGGACAAGGTTCGGACGAGCTCGGATGCATTTTTGATGAAGCACTTTTGTTCAAGAAATTTTTTTAATCGTTGTATACTCCTTCGTTATGTAATCATTCAACATGATTCAATGACAAAACTTCCGTCTCATCCATAGAAACGATCCGTAAACGGTTTTTCAGGTCCTTCTCTCTTTCACCGACATTCGAGAAAGGCGACTTGGTCAACTTGCCACTTAAACATGATTCACATGTATCAAAAGACTCTGAACCAGTGGGTTCCAATATCCCGACAGTTTGGAATTTCTTTATGCGATTCTTGTTTATATGTCCTAGTCAACAATGCCATCTAAACGTCTCATTGAAATTAGTCCTAGCACGTTTATTGGAGATTTTGTGTATCATTTTAACACCGATATCTATGTCATTGATTCCATTGTGTGGTCTTGCTTCAAAATAGAACATATCATTTAAGTATGCAGAAATGGAATCACCCTTATTATTAAAAACATACTCAAAACCTTGTCTTTTCAAATCAAACAGAGAAATGATGTTTCTAGTTATACAAGGGACATAACAGTAGTTATTCAATATAATTTTCAAACCACTAGATAAATTTAAAGTAAAATATCATATGGCTTTCACAGCAACTTTCTGCTCGTTGCCAACGTGCAGATCCAAGTTGCCCTGCTTCAGATCTCTAAGTTTTCTTAACCCCCTGCAAATGATTACATATGTGAGTAACACATCCATTGTCAAACAGATAAGAGTTGCAAGATAAATAAAATGATTTAATAACATGAATACCTAAGGACCCTCCTTCGATAGTAAGCTTTTTGAGCTTCAACTCAGCCAGGTATTTAGGATAGCTCCTATTCCAGTGCCCCGTTTCATTGCAGTAGAAACATTTGGCATCCTGCTGAGCACTTCCTTTGAGAGATTCTTGTTTTCTGCCCTTGTCATTTTCCTTGCCTTTGCCCTTGGCTCTTTTAGCTTTCTTACCAATTTTCCATCTCGAATCATAAGCACAGGATTTGTCCCACTTCCAGTTTTGACTGGAATGTTTGTTTTAGCAGTCTTAAGCATCTAATGTAGAGCTGAGAGACTCTTATCCAGACTACACCCTACTTTATGAAATGTACGCTCAGATGCAGGGTCAGCGCTAAACACCTGAGTTTCATTTCTTAAAGTGATCTTTTATCCTTGGGCCAGAACTGTAGTCCTGGTCCATGTTACATGAAAATTACGGTCCTACCTTTAACCAAATCCGTAGGCCCGGATACAGGATTGTCACACCGGGGGTTCGAATAGATTGGTCAAAGTGTCCTAAGCTCAGGGTGGCGCAGAAATGTCGATATGATTTGGGTTTCCATATTTTAAATTTACCAATAAGGGTCATATTCAAAATATTATGCAACGGTCTATTGCATGACGTAAACCATTCATATATCATAAACTACTTTAACGTTGGTTCATGACGACTTGAAATTCCTTTCAATCTCTCGACCGATTAAATTCTAATCCCCTAAATTAAACTAGGTTGGTGGTTTCACGAACCAATTTTGGGTAACTTTTACCCTTATTTTCAAAATTAAATTATTCAATTTATTTTAGGAAAATCTGGATTAAGGTTGTGTTTGGCGCGACATAAGCTAGCTTATAAGCTAACTTTTTGACGTACCAAACAGGGCTTTTATTAAAAAGCTAGCTTTTTTAAAAGCCTCGTTTGGTAACGTCAAAAAGCTAGCTTATAAGCTAGCTTTTGAAAAGCTAGTTGGAGTAGCTATTCAACTAGCTTTTATAATATTTCCAGTTCTACTCTTCCCAAACTTATAAATAAATACCTTTATTTACATTTATGACATGTACTTTTATGTCATTTTATATTTTTCAGCTAGTTTATCAGCTAGTTTTTATCAAATGTTATTTTTTATCAACTAGCTTATAGTTTATCAGCTACCAGCTAGCTTATCAGCTACCAGCTAGCTTATCAGCTAGCAGCTAACTTATCAGCTAGCTTATAAGCTAGCAGCTAGCTTATTAGCTAGCAGCTAGCTTTTCAACTAGTGCGCAAAACACAACCTAAATATACTTCTTATTTATTCCAAAACCTTTTGAATACTTTAATAAAATGTCTTTAATCTTATGTCGTTATTAGATTGTGATCTAGGGGCCTATGGTGTGACAACCATCATTCACAACAATAATGAAATATATGCAATTGAGCCAAGAGATTTCAATTTTGCCCGAGCCATTGAGCGAAATCGAAATATGCAAATATATATAAAACACATGATACATTTCTGGCAATTCCTTCATGCTCCCACTTGCTTCAACATATCTGCTCCTGATCTCCAAGTGACTGCTATCTTCCTTGTGTGTCTTAGTTTTACATTTATTTATAAAATAAAATACAAAACCTATACCTATCTATTACATTATAGGCCAAAATTGCCCAAAATAGAATACATACATTCCAAAATATACAACCACAATAAAGGAAACAACCACAAATATATTTTGACTCAAATTGCATAAAGTATCACAACCATAAATAACTATTGGTCATGATTGTAAAACCTTAAGGTTTTATAATTTTTAAAAATAATGACCTAGTAACATGGCCAAAAACATAAATATAACAATTATCTAAAAACTGATTCGTCTAGACGGAGTTGTAAGTGGCTCTGATACCAATGTTGGAATTATGTGTACGATTTTAAATTTTAGAGTTCGTGACTTGAAACAAAAGTCACATGACGGAAGCGTGTACACAAGGTCAATTCTTAATTGATCACATCAGTGATCCAGACAACCTGAATAAACAAAAAATTAACTAGTCGTGATTAAACCAACCGAGACACTATGGTTCAACAAACAGTCTTGCTAGATGACTGTTTCATGATTAGGTTTTTGATCTCATAACTATTATGACATAACCTTATAGTAATAAACGTAGAAAGATAATTATTATACCTTTCTAGAAGACCGGCGAGTATACATGACAACTCGTGATTGTGCGACCGTGGCGGTGGCGGCGGTCCTTGGTGGCGGCGGCGGAGACGCAAGGAGGAGAAGGGAGGGGGTTCTTGGCTCTCTCTCTCTCTCTCTCTCTCTCTCTCTCTCTCTCTCTCTCTCTCTCTCTGGTGTTTTGATTTTTTAGGTGTGTTGAATTATGGGGTTTTGATCCCTATTTATAGATTGAGCTGACATGATAACTATGTCAGCTAAATTAATTTGAATCAAACCCTAATAACTTAAATAACTAATTATTTAAGTTATTTGAAATTCAAAATAATACATATGTCATATATATAATATTTTAAAAATATTTTATATATATATATTTTCGTAAAATACATATATATATATATATATATATATATATATATATATATATATCTTAAACAATTTGATTATCTCATAATTAAATTAATCCACAGCTAATTAATTATCTCATAATTAATTTATCTACGTTTTACAAATAAAATGTCCATCATGTTTATTATTAATCGTGAATATGTTAATTAAATTAACATTCTTGTTCGTTTTCCAAAGTGTAACCCTTTTGTGTCGAACCTCGATAGTTACGTTAATATTATCCGATGATTAAACACTATATATCCAACACGAATACTAGAAGATTTGAAGAAGATACACCATATGTTAAGGGGGAGTTTGTTAGAGCATAAACAATGTGTCTTGTGTGTTGTATCAGATTGTATTGTGTTAGTTGAACTAGAGTTAGTGAGTTTTGGTTTGGCGGCCAACGAACTGATTTGCGAACCAGCAGCGAACCAAGCAATGAACTGTTGGTTCGTTGCTAGTCTAGTTCGTTGGACAGCTAGGTCTATAAATAGCTAGTGTGTTGTAATAACGCAGAGTTGGGCGTGTGAAATGTGTGACAGTTGTGTGTTTCTGTTTGATTGATTCCAGAGAGTTTCTTTAATTGAGTTCCAAGTGAAATCAATACAAGACCTTTATTTAATCTTGTGTTTCATTGATTTCACTATGTCTTGATCAAGATCAGTAGACGACCCATCCGTTGACGCACTTACAGTTAGAGAAATGAGGGATCATCTGTTAATCTCTTTTCAATGTTACCCAAAGTGGTTGCTTTGAAATATGTTCTTTATAAATTTTCAATGTCTATAGAACAAACCCTGACAGATTTCATTGCCAATTAAAACAATCACATGACAAAATGCATAATACAATCTCACAGGACTCTGTGAAACTCACGAAGGTCACAGAGCAAGAAGAACAGAGCTCTGTGACTATTTCAAAGATTGAAAAAGACCTGAAAGCATTTAGGAATGAAACAAACAAATAACTTCAATATCTACAAGATCAACTCCAATCCATTCAACAAAGAAATATGCAACTAGGAGAAGTGGATCAGCAGCACCTGAAGATGATGAACCTAAAATGTACAACCTAATCCAGGAAATAAAGAAAGGATATGATCATCTGGTTAACCAAGAAGATGAGGCATTTAAACAGGTTCATGAGCAACTAGGCAACATAAGAGACAATGTCAGCACGGATCAAATAAACATTGCAACACTGAAAGACTAAAAAGACTGAAAATACATACATCCTCAGCACCAAACATGCCTATGCCTTCATCCTCTGCAATACACATAACCTCAGGATCAGCTAGACATCAGGATGCTCCTCCTATGATTGTTCTTGATGACCCACAACTACAGGAGACAACAGAGGAAACTCCTCAGGAAAGAAAGAGGCAACATGAAACATTTGAGAAAGATCCATCAAGTAAAAGGAAGAAGACAAGTACCTGCAAACCTCCACTGCAACCTACAGGTACTATGCCTCCTCCACCTCCTCCTCCTCACTCATCCTAAAATATGTTCATCAGCAGTTCACCTCTATAACAAGAGGTGGCAATTCAAGACCAAGTAGATCAGCTAAAACTCCTCAGAAAAGAAGCAAAATATAAGAGATAGGCAAACTGAAGGAATTGTCGAAGTTCAAAGAGCCAACAATGACTGCTACTCACATGGAACAGAAGGAATATCTGGAAAAACAAACTCCTGTAAAAACAACATTGTTTCTAGCAATAAGTGCATCTTTAATTTCAAAGGCCTTGTTTTAAGCTGATTTCATGAAAAAGAACAATAAGGAAGAAGAAATATGGCGTAAAAGAAGAGTTTACTCCAACATGTTCATGACTCCAGAAGAGCAGCTTCCACCCATGATTCCTCTTTCCAGACAAATATATAGGGAATTATTTCATGACAAGTCATCCATGTTTAATTCCCTCTATTCAAGTGTAGCCGCCAAAGAGATAGTATAAGTTAAAGAAAGAAAAGTGAACAGAGGAGATTGGGATCATAAGTATAATGAGTACACAATCGAAATAGCAGACTATGTTAGAGCATATTCTTATGCTACAATGTGTCTCGTGTATTGTATCTAAGTGAGCGTCTCATTGTGAGTCTTTGTATCAACTTACTTTAGGGCAGCGTACCCATTGGTAAGCTGAATGGTACGCTGCAGCATACCAATTTCTACGCTGGTGGGTATGCCGGTAAGTTGCTTACTATAAATACTTGATTTGTAGAATGAGCTAAGGACTTCCAGAACTTCCGTCATTCTACGCTTTGTGTGTGTGTGTGTTCTATAGAGAGAAACCGGATAGTGTTCTTTGTAATCTTCAAGTGATTCAATAAGAAAACTCTTATTTACTTTCTCGTGTTCACTAGATTGATTGATTCTATCAGCAATAAGATCGTTCCGTGTACTTACAAGTGGCATCAGAGCAATTCCAGGTTGCTCTGCTAATTTGAATCGATCATTTTTGGATTTCTAGTGAGAGAAAGTTTGGATTTTGCACCACACAGATTGGGGCCAACCATCATTATAACCGAAATATTCCTTCGGATATTGATCCATCCTTGAAATATTTCTCGGAGAAATAAAGAGGGTTTGAAGAAGAAAAATAAAAATAAAAAAGGTTAAAAGAAAATGAAAAGTCTAAAGCAAAGAAAAATAATTAAAAAAAAGTTTTAAGAAAATCCTTGTTTGTGTCCCCGGCAACGGCGCCAAAAAACTTGGTGTGTTGTGGTGTATATATAAAATATGATATTATTTTGTGACACCTTTTTAGCATTTGAAGCTTTTAAATTTATAAAACCTTATTTACTGACAACTACTATTTCACCACATCACGGGCAAGTGCACCCATCGTGGAGCAGTATAGTAGTGGTAAGTTGAATCGGGGTCGATCAAGGACACAATGGAAAGTGGGGATTTTAATACTTTATCTTTGTTAACGTCTAACCAAATCTATTTAGTATGAAAAGTGTTGTTTAAACTAAACTAAAAATAAGAAAAGAAAATAAAGACCAAATAAGATGGTGTTTTTTGTTTTGTAAATCGAAGTTAGTATTACTTGGGAGAACTTACCAGTGGTTGAGGATGGTTAAAAAGACACTTATAATCTTGCTTAAGATTGTTCACTGGCGGAAGGTTAGCCACCTTTCGGCCCTCTTTAACTATTTCACCATCCAACTGCTAATCGTCTGCGAGGAGTACGAATGCCTAGGGAAGGTGCTGCCAGTGGACAAACGAAGTGGTGTAATGCCACTTAGTTACGGGGTCCCTGAATCTGGCAAACTTGCCGTACTCAACACGCCGTCATGAACCAGCAGGGGAACAACCCTGCGTGGCGGATTATTTTATTATAAAAACGATCTTTTTAAGGGGCTAAGACCAGTTCCATACACCACTCTCGCGTAATGTACGTCTGACCAGAGCCAAGTTCACGAACACGTACCTCTCGGTTCCCGTGAAGTGACAAAATATTACCAACCCTCGTTCCCAACCAAATACTTTCAGCCCGCACCTGCGTGGTCAGCCGAGTTTGCTTACATAGACATAAGGACCTCGAACGTATCATGTAGCATGGGGCGCGAGTCACCTTTCGGATCATGCATCGTCCCCCGACCGGGTGTCACAGGTCCGGCCTTTGGGATTTCGACTCCCCAAATGGTCTGTGATACGTGAAGCACGCTTGGTTCAGAAAATCAGTTTTATACTTTCAATAAAAATGATTTTTATAAAGTCATTAAACACACCTTAAGCGAGGCTATAGGGTTGTTAACCAACCCGCCAAAAGTTTGTTACTTCCCAAGCAAGTATAATAGTTTAGCCAATCATGGCTTAAAAGATTTTCTTAAGAGAAAAAGAAGATTTCATAGACAAAAGCTTACTAATTCTTACTTAAGTTAATGTTCTTACAAACTTGATTACAAGACTTAAAAACGACCAAATGACTCAATACTAGGGGGAGAAGAGAAGAATTGAGCAAATTTAAATGAAGGAGGAGAGGGGTATTTATAGGCAGATTCTAGAGTTTGGCACGGGGCGCGCCACAAGGGGCACGCGGCGTGCCATGTTAGACGATCTTCGATGAATTTTCGGTGTTAGTGGGCACGGGGCGTGTCTCTGTGGGCACGGGCCGTGCCATGTCAAGGGCACGGGTCGTGCTTCGACAGGAATGGGGCATGTCGTGTGAGAGTCTTTTGCCAACGGTGTCAGTGGCACGGGGCGTGCTTGAAGGAGCATGGGCCGTGCTGTGTCAGAGGCTTCTGCCACGGTGGTCAGGGGCACGGGGTGTGCTGAGTGGAGCATGGGGTGTGCCCAAAAAAGTCATTAACCGCCGCTCACCTAATAAATCTGGCACCGACCAAGAAAGTAGAGAAGACCCCATATGAGATATGGCATGAATCTCTTCCTAGAATTACGTTTAACACGGGGCGTGTTGGAGTATGGCACAGGACGTGTTGACCTAAAAATCATCTCCCTCTCGCCGAGATACTCAGAATTCACTATTCATGGATCCTGTAACTCATTTTCTAGCCCGAGATATGCTTCTGTGAAGTTTAGGGCATTTCTTGACCGCACCGGTGTCTTTCAGCAGTTGCGCTTCGAGATGTGGTTGAGTCTTGGGGTTACCACTATGTCTTGACTCAAGAGAAGGTTGTATAAGGGCATCAAGTCCATCTTGCAAGGTTAGAGCTCGGTTCTTGGCACAAAATCACGAAGTCTTCATATATTCTTCAATTTCAAGCGTTCATGTCTTTTTTTGTGATTTTCACCTGGATTACACTGAAAAACAAAAAAGGAAACAACATCATACTGTTTTGATAATAGTTAGTCAGATATAACCCAAAATGTGAGAAATATTTGATATAAATATATGTAGAATTTAGTGCATATCATGTTGGTCGATCATTTTCATTTGTGTTTCTCATTTTCATTTGATCATATTTTTAAGGGGATAATTTTTAAAATTTCAAAAAATAGTGTTTGTTTGAATTTTAGGGGGGGGGGGGGGTTGGAAAATATTTAAAAAAAAAGAATGAAAATTGAGAAATTGATTCGACAAAAAACGAGAAATGATAGTACATCATCATATACGTTTATCTGCCATGGATAGATTAAGTCTAAAGGCTGTAGGTTCTTGTATAATCTGTGAATGTGCATGACTAATCTGATATCTGCAAGTAAGATATAAATATAAAGCTTGCCTGATGATCTTTGGTTATTTGCTTCTTGATGATTACTGTGTGATGATTCTGATAAAAATAAACTAAAGAGATATCCTGATGAATGCATGTTTTCATTTTGAAAGATTTAAACTTGTATGATTTTCTTTATTTTTTCAAACGTTTGGACATTCTCTACATATCTAAAGATCGGCCTGATTTTTGTTCGTTTGAGGTTCTGCTTTATTTTTCTTGGTGTTTCGTATAATTCATCGGACGTTCTCAGCGTATACGAAAGTATCGACCTGATCGTTGTTGAATTATACAACTTCAACTTGTTTTACTTTCTTATTTTCTCAAATACTTGGGCTTTCTTTGCGTGTCCACAAGACCGACCTGATTGCTAGATATTTGGGTTTTGCTTTATTTTTGCATAACTCATCAAGGATGATTAAATCTCTAAGAAAATTTCCTTCTATATGATAAACATGATGATTTGCCACTATTTCTAATAGAGTGGAGGCCAAGTTCTCAGTGCATGATAATATTACCTTAAGCATATCTGAAAACGATAAAAATGACTAGTTCGTGTCGAAATAAACTCAAATGTTGTATTTGAGATTATCTTAGCTTGCATACTGATTAAGACCAAAATTTAAAAGTGCTAGATGCGTTATGTCTTATATGATCTCGCGTCGTGATCTTTCTCGCAAAATACAAAAAAAAAAGTATTATTTTGTATTGCATTTTATTTTTTATTTCAGAAAAATCAAAAAGATTTTTGGTGTGTTTTAGCATAAATTTTTAAAAAGCCAAAAAGATTTTCTCTCTTGTTTGTTTTCGACCGATCAACGCAAGATACGAAAAACATTTTCAAATTATATATCTTGGATTCTCGAAGAGAAGTTTTGCGCCAAGATTAACTTATGTTGGCTTGAAAATGGAAAACCGCATTTCTGTCTTCTGAAGTTGCAGGTTCTGTGATGTCAAGACTCATGCATGGTGAAAGGGGGAGTTTAAAGTATCTTTCACAAATGGATCTTGAAGTTCAAAGATTATTCAAGAGTGATCCATCCATGCAAGCTCTATAGCTGACAAGAAATTTCAAGTTGAAGATCAGATGCAGCAATGCTGAAGATTGAAGACTGAAGTTTAGTTAGCATAGATACACTACACGTTAAGGGGGGGTTTGTTCTAGCATATTCGTATGCTACAATGTGTCTCGTGTATTGTATCTAAGTGAACGTGTCATTGAGAGTCTTTGTATCAACTTACTTTAGGGCAGCGTACCAATTGGTATGCTGAATGGTACACTGCAGCATACCAATTGGTACGCTGGTTGGTATGTTGGTAAGTTGCTTACTATAAATACTTGATTTGTAGAATGAGCTAAGGACTTCCATAACTTCTGTCATTCTACACTTTGTGTGTGTGTGTTCTAGAGAGAGAAACCAGAGAGTGTTCTTTGTAATCTTCAAGTGATTCAATAAGAAAACTCTTATTTACTTTCTCGTGTTCACTAGATTGATTGATTCTATCAGCACGTGTACTTATAGACTACCTACGCAAAACAATCACGTTCACATATAATGAACAGGATCAACTATGTCCACAACACATAATGACTCTTCTCAAGCACTTCAAGGAAGCATAATCCACAAGGTTGACATACCGAAGAGCAATATACTGTCTCCAAGAAGCAAGAAAGAAGATACATAAAAGAATTGCCAATGTTGACTTTGAACTGAGCCTAAACATCGATTTAAAGAAACTAAGCATCACTGTTTTAGAGAGTCAATGCCTGATCATGTCAAACAGAATGGATCTAGAACCATTGGTCTTTAACAAGAATTGAGAACCACGAAAGAAAGCCAGAGAAGACATAAAAGCATAAGAAGAGCGATTTTGAAGAGAATCGGAATGCTGCGAAATAAATGAATTTTCATGGTAGATGTTACGTGTTATTTGGTAGATGATACTTGTTGTTTGAATTTCATGGTAGATGTTACGTGTTGTTTGGTAGATGATACTTGTTGTTTGCTATTTTTCATTTTTCTTTTTTTTTCTTTTTTTTTCCTCGATCCCTTTTTGAGCACTGTGTGTAACACCCGCATCCCAGGATAAGCACTAGGGAGTGTTACGCGTCGAATAAAAGAAAGCACATGGCACTAATCAAAGTTTACAGCGGAAGTCTTTAACTTTATTCATAACAAAAGTTGTAGGATCTACAAAGTACAAAGATAATACAACATTCAAGTTCTTATTTGAAACTAGAAGTCTATGTCTTCGTCCAACCAAAATTCAGACTTCTATACTAGCTTCTTCCTCGTCCCATCCGTGTCTAGCTATCTGCTACTACATGGTACCTAAGATGTGCGTCCAAAAGAAAAAGACAACATTTGGGGCTCAGCATAATGCTGGTGAGTTTCATAAACGTAGCAGTTCATATGTAATTAAATTTTGACTACAGTATCATATAAACATGTATATCCATGGCAGGGATCACAGAATCAGGATCGGGAATGATCGTCCAAGCAACTAGGTCTATCTGTATGCATACTACCTATTTGTACGTGTCACATGGGCCCTCTTCCAAGATCGTATCTAACCCTTCAGGCCTCAACATTTATAGATACTAATGGTAGTCAAATATACAATTTAATACAGAACAACACATCCCGTTTCATAAAAGTAATTGCCCAGTGAGAGAAAGACTCACCTCTGTCTTTTACTTGAATAATCTCAAGCGGAATCTTCACTAAAGGCCTTGATCCAAACCTAATCGTGTATCGGGTTGTATTAATGAAAGGCTTTATTTTATAAACATCTTCTATGTTCCATAATCCTAAGATTATACTTTCTCAGAGGTTAAAATGACTAAAATGTCCTTTATAGTCAATATGACTTTTCTAATTATAATATGAAGACGCGCATTCCTATAAGTAAACGCTCACTCCGAGATCGCCCAGTGAGGGATGCCAGGTCCCATTTGGGATTTATGCGACACCCTCGCTATGCCAGAAACCCCAGTGTACAGGCGCTTACCCTTCCGGTCCGCACGAACTTCTAAGTACCCGAATAGCTCGGTATATTTTACTAATTATCACAATTGAACTTATATATACTTATTATATATAAAAACATGTTCTTTTGTTAAATATCATTACCCTTGTCCAAACCTTTATGCACTTGATGAGTGATTCTCATGACCGACCGTATAGGCGTTATCACGACCAGGAGGCGGGATTACTATGAGATATCACCCATATTTGTGTTTTAGTGTGGTGATGATCATGACCGACCGTATAGGCGTTATCACGACCAGGAGGCGGAATTACTATGATCAAAACACCAATGTTTATGTTCTTGTTCTTGGTTTACTTGTTCTTGATAACCAACATGGTGAAACCATACCAACCCTTCTTTAAACATGAAATTAACTTAAGGATTTCTTAAAACATGTTATTCTAAGGCTTCATACCAAATTTCAACCCATGATTCCCACTAGAACTCCCAATCTCAACAAAACATGTTTAAGAACCTTAATCTTGCATTATTCTTAAAAGGCAAATCTAAGTGTTATGTATCATAAAAACTAATTGAAGGCTAATGTTAAACATACCTTAGGTTGATCTATTCCAGAGGATGGGCTCCTAACTCCCTTTGAATCTTCAAAAATGCAAGCTAGAGTGTTCTTGGTGTTCTTGAGGTTTCTTAGAGGTTTTAGGTTGATTTTTGGTGAATTAGCAAGGAAAAATGGATGGATCCATGGTCTATTTATAGCCAAGAGTGTCTCACATGCTTCTTACAAGTGTCCTAGTGACTAAGCATGAGAATTGACACCTAGCATGGTGACTAATCATGAGAATTGACACCTAGCATGGTGACTAATCATTCATATAACATATATTTAACATATAAACATATATTATTATTATTATTATTATTTTTAAATAATCTAACCCGATAAATACTTACCTTATGCATAGTTTATTGTTATAACTTCAAATACGCATTTCTTAACATTTTAACATGTTAATCACATAAACACATATACGACACATATTTTCACATAAAAATATATAAAAACATATATATTTATTACCTTTAGATTTTGGGGTGTTACAACACTCCCCCCCCCCCTTAAAAGGATTTCGTCCTCGAAATTTGGATATCACTTAAACAGGTGAGGGTATTTCGTTTTCATTTCGTCGGCTAATTCCCACGTTTGCTCTGGTCCCTTCTGACCTTTCCATTGTACCAACACTAGTGGAATAACCTTCTTTCTTAATTTCTTTTCCTGGGTTTGGAGAATCTTTATTGGCTGTTCAGAAAACTTTAGCTTATCATTGACTTCTATGTCATCTAAAGGCACTGCTTGAGTTGGGTCGGCTAAACATTTACGGAGATGTGATACATGAAATGTATTGTGAATGTTTCCCAACTTCTCTGGTAATTCCAACGTATAAGCAACAGATCCAACCTTTGCGATGATTTTATACGGCCCGATATATCTTGGACTTAACTTTCCACGTTTGATAAACCGAATAACACCTCTCCAAGGTGAAACTTTTAACATCACGAAGTCTCCAACCTGGAACTCCAAAGGCCTCCTTCTTCGATCAGCATAACTCTTCTGTCGATCTTGGGCAGCTTTTAATTTCTCTCGTATCTGTTGGATTCTATCAGTCGTTTCCAGAATAACTTCTGTGTTAGTTAACTGATTCTCTCCTACTTCTGTCCAACAAATAGGAGTTCTGCATCTCCTTCCATATAAGGCTTCAAAAGGTGCTGCCTTAATACTGGCATGGTAACTATTATTATAGGAAAATTCTATCAAAGGTAAATGACAGTCCCAGCTACCACCAAAATCAATTATACATGCCCGTAACATATCTTCTAGAGTTTGAATTGTACGTTCACTCTGACCATCAGTCTGAGGATGATATGCGGTACTTAAATTGATCTTTGTTCCAAGAGACTTTTGAAAACTCGCCCAAAATCTTGAAGTAAATCGGCTATCCCTATCAGAGATAATAGATAAAGGTATGCCATGTTTACTTACAATCTTTTCGATATATAACTGTGCCAGTGTTTCAATTGGGTAGCTTTCATTGATCAGGATAAAGTGTGCTGTCTTGGTTAGTCTATCAACTATAACCCAAATAGCATTATATCCTTTACGAGTCTTGGGCAACTTTGTAACAAAATCCATTGTTACTTGATCCCACTTCCAAATGGGTAATTCTATCTTTTGTAACAGACCACCAGGCTTTTGATGCTCAGTTTTAACTTGAAGACAAGTTAAACATTTCTTAATGTACTGAGCAATTGACCTCTTCATATTAGGCCACCAAAATTGGTTCCTAATATTTTGGTACATCTTGTTTGCTCCAGGGTGCATCGTATACTTGGATTTATGGGCTTCATCCAAAACCTTTCCCTGAATATCCCCCAACTTAGGAATCCAAATCCTCTGACCAAACCTAAGGATTTCATCGGTTCCTTTGGTTAGCAAGCCTTGTTTTCCTAACATTCTTTCAGCTTTAATATTTTCTTCTTTTAATGCATCTATCTGAGCTTCTTTAATCTGATCTTTCCAATCGATCATAAGATTAATCCTTAATGCTTTTACCCTAATTGGTTTGATCCTATTCTTCCGACTCAAGGCATCTGCTACTACATTTGCCTTGCCTGGATGGTATTTGATTTCACAATCATAATCATTGATTAATTCCATCCACCTTCTCTGTCTCATGTTTAACTCTTTTTGACTAAAAACATGTTGAAGACTTTTGTGATCTGTATATATCACGCACTTAGTACCATATAAATAGTGCCTCCAAATCTTTAAAGCAAACACTATGGCACCAAGCTCGAGATCATGCGTGGTATAATTCTTCTCATGAACTCGTAGTTGTCGTGAAGCATAGGCGATAACTTTATCCCTTTGCATCAACACACACCCTAGCCCGTTCAGAGAAGCGTCACAATAAATCACAAAATCGTCATTCCCTTCTGGAAGAGCTAAAATTGGAGCACTACTAAGTTTTTGCTTCAGATAATTAAATGCCTCTTCTTGCTTTGGTCCCCAATTAAATTTAACCGACTTCTGTGTTAAAGAAGTTAAAGGTGAAGCAATCTTTGCAAAGTTTTTGACGAACCTTCTATAATATCCAGCTAATCCCAGGAAACTTCTGACTTCACTAGGATTCTTTGGTGCTTCCCATTTCATTACTGCTTCTATTTTTGCAGGATCCACTTGTATACCTTTCTCATTAATAACATGACCTAGGAATTGGACTTCCCTTTTCCAAAAGTCACATTTAGAAAATTTGGCATACAGTTTCTCTTGTCGTAGAGTTTCTAAAACCATATTCAGATGTCTAGCGTGATCGTCTGAATTCTTAGAATAAATAAGTATATCATCGATGAAAACGATAACAAATTTGTCTAAGTATGGTTTACATACCCTGTTCATTAGGTCCATGAATGCTGCCGGAGCATTAGTTAGTCCAAAAGACATAACTAAAAATTCATAGTGACCGTAACGCGTTCTGAAGGCAGTCTTTGAAATATCTTCCTCCTTTACTTTCAATTGATGGTACCCTGATCGAAGATCAATTTTGGAAAAATAATTGGCACCTTGCAATTGATCAAACAAGTCGTCTATTCTTGGCAAAGGATATTTATTCTTGACGGTTAACTTGTTTAATTCCCGGTAGTCAATGCACATACGCATTGAACCGTCCTTCTTCTTAACGAATAGTACAGGTGCTCCCCATGGTGATGTGCTTGGCCTGATAAATCCTTTTTGCATCAATTCATTGATCTGCTTCATGAGTTCTTGCATTTCTGAAGGAGCTAATCGATAAGGGGCTTTTGCTACCGGCTTAGCACCCGGTATCAACTCGATATGAAACTCAATCTGACGATCAGGTGGAATTCCGGGTAAATCTTCTGGAAAGACATCCAAGAAGTTATTAACCACCGGAATTTCATTGACCGTTTTCTCCTTTTTCACCTCTACTGCACTTGCCAGAATCAAAAGACATCCCTTTTGATAATGCTTCATTGCTTTCATGGCGGAAATGATCCCAATCTTGGAATTGGCATCATCGCCATGGACTAGCAATTCCTTTCCATCGGGCTTTCGTATTGTCACTGTCTTGCTTTCACAATCGAGACACGCGCAATTCTTGTTTAGCCAGTCCATACCCAAAATAACATCGTATTCACTTAAAGTGGTCGGCATTAGGTTAACTAGGAATTCCGTATCAAGTAGGTTTATAGTACAATCCCTAAATTCCTGGGTAATCCTATGTTGTTCACCACTAGCCGTTTCTACTATATATGCAGGATCTAGAATTTGGGGCACAAGTTTTATGTAAGGCACTAATGCATTGGTCATAAAACTTCTATTTGCTCCGGTATCGAATAGAACTCTAGCATATATGTTATTGACAAGAAACGTACCGGTTATGGTGTTATCTCTAGCTTCATCCAAGACAAACACACGACCCTTAGCCTTGTTCTGATTATCTCCCTGCTTGTGCTGCATAGGCTTCTTACAGTTAGGGCGAATATGTCCAAATTCCCCACAATTGTAACATTGTATCTTCGGGCAATTTCTTGAAAGGTGATTTGCTTCAGGACATCTCTGGCATTGATAACTTGTCCTGTTATTTTTATCTTGGCGGTTCTTATTATTACCTTCACGCCTTGGTACCTTCCTACCAGACCTCGAACCATGTTTTCCTTCATCTTCCCATTTCCTTTTCCTTTCAGCAGTCACCAGGCCTTCCTCCTCATATGCAATTGCACTTAGATCAATTGCCGCTTCATAGGTTCGAGGAGCAGCCATCTTGACTGGTTGTCGGATACGAGGTGGTAATGCTTGTATAAACCTTTTCAGCCTCTTCTCTTCCGTATCAACATGTTCAGGAAGCAATCGTGCCATCTCGTCGAATTTCTTCACAAATTGAGAATGAGTCATATCCCCTGCTTGCAACTGCAGAAACTCCCTCTCTAGTTTGTCCTTCTCGATTGTAGGACAAAATTTCGCCAATACCAACACCTTCAGTTGGTTCCATGTCATCGTAGCAATTTCTTCACGACCCTTCGCTATTTTAACATTGTCCCACCAGTACAATGCTTCAGACTTAAACGTGTAGGTAGCGTATTGAACAGCTTGTGTATCAGTACACCCGCTAATGTCAATTGCCGCTTCCATCTCCCGGATCCACTGGAAGGTAGCCATAGCATCACGTTTACCTTCTAGCTTTGGAGGATCACAACTCTTAAAGGTTTTGTAAGTACAACCTCTAGGTGGCTCGGGTTCCGCATCTGCACCTCCAGCACCTAGCTCTGGCTGTCCGCCACCATTACCATTTCCACCACCTTCATTTTGCCTTATTTCAGCAATTATGGTTGGCAATGCATCTCGGATAGCTTGAGCTATAGCGGCCTGGAATTGTGGCTCAGCATACGGTCCAGGGTTGGCATTATTTTCAGGCTCCCCGTTCTCAATTTGCATCCTATTAATTGGCGGTCTACCACGTATTCCTCTAACCATAGTTAGTACCTATATTTAAGGAGAACAAGTATCAATATCCCAATATCAGATTATGATATGAACAAAATAGTACAGACAGATCAGATATCACATTGGCCAGATGTCATCGCTTATCTGTTATACTTAGAATGTTCAAGTCATCTTCTTTCATGGTATATGAAATCCGGTTATCCTATCTTAATCAAGTAGCTTATCTCAAGGGGTCTATCTTAGTTTAAGTCCAGATACTATCTTGTACCTAGTTCTCTTAAACCAGTGCTCTAATACCAACTTGTAACACCCGCATCCCAGGATAAGCACTAGGGAGTGTTACGCGTCGAATAAAAGAAAGCACATGGCACTAATCAAAGTTTACAGCGGAAGTCTTTAACTTTATTCATAACAAAAGTTGTAGGATCTACAAAGTACAAAGATAATACAACATTCAAGTTCTTATTTGAAACTAGAAGTCTATGTCTTCGTCCAACCAAAATTCAGACTTCTATACTAGCTTCTTCCTCGTCCCATCCGTGTCTAGCTATCTGCTACTACATGGTACCTAAGATGTGCGTCCAAAAGAAAAAGACAACATTTGGGGCTCAGCATAATGCTGGTGAGTTTCATAAACGTAGCAGTTCATATGTAATTAAATTTTGACTACAGTATCATATAAACATGTATATCCATGGCAGGGATCACATAATCAGGATCGGGAATGATCGTCCAAGCAACTAGGTCTATCTGTATGCATACTACCTATTTGTACGTGTCACATGGGCCCTCTTCCAAGATCGTATCTAACCCTTCAGGCCTCAACATTTATAGATACTAATGGTAGTCAAATATACAATTTAATACAGAACAACACATCCCGTTTCATAAAAGTAATTGCCCAGTGAGAGAAAGACTCACCTCTGTCTTTTACTTGAATAATCTCAGGCGAAATCTTCACTAAAGGCCTTGATCCAAACCTAATCGTGTATCGGGTTGTATTAATGAAAGGCTTTATTTTATAAACATCTTCTATGTTCCATAATCTTAAGATTATACTTTCTCAGAGGTTAAAATGACTAAAATGTCCTTTATAGTCAATATGACTTTTCTAATTATAATATGAAGACGCGCATTCCTATAAGTAAACGCTCACTCTGAGATCGCCCAGTGAGGGATGCCAGGTCCCATTTGGGATTTATGCGACACCCTCGCTATGCCAGAAACCCCAGTGTACAGGCGCTTACCCTTCCGGTCCGCACGAACTTCTAAGTACCCGAATAGCTCGGTATATTTTACTAATTATCACAATTGAACTTATATATACTTATTATATATAAAAACATGTTCTTTTGTTAAATATCATTACCCTTGTCCAAACCTTTATGCACTTGATGAGTGATTCTCATGACCGACCGTATAGGCGTTATCACGACCAGGAGGTGGGATTACTATGAGATATCACCCATATTTGTGTTTTAGTGTGGTGATGATCATGACCGACCGTATAGGCGTTATCACGACCAGGAGGCGGAATTACTATGATCAAAACACCAATGTTTATGTTCTTGTTCTTGGTTTACTTGTTCTTGATAACCAACATGGTGAAACCATACCAACCCTTCTTTAAACATGAAATTAACTTAAGGATTTCTTAAAACATGTTATTCTAAGGCTTCATACCAAATTTCAACCCATGATTCCCACTAGAACTCCCAATCTCAACAAAACATGTTTAAGAACCTTAATCTTGCATTATTCTTAAAAGGCAAATCTAAGTGTTATGTATCATAAAAACTAATTGAAGGCTAATGTTAAACATACCTTAGGTTGATCTATTCCAGAGGATGGGCTCCTAACTCCCTTTGAATCTTCAAAAATGCAAGCTAGAGTGTTCTTGGTGTTCTTGAGGTTTCTTAGAGGTTTTAGGTTGATTTTTGGTGAATTAGCAAGGAAAAATGGATGGATCCATGGTCTATTTATAGCCAAGAGTGTCTCACATGCTTCTTACAAGTGTCCTAGTGACTAAGCATGAGAATTGACACCTAGCATGGTGACTAATCATGAGAATTGACACCTAGCATGGTGACTAATCATTCATATAACATATATTTAACATATAAACATATATTATTATTATTCTTATTATTTTTAAATAATCTAACCCGATAAATACTTACCTTATGCATAGTTTATTGTTATAACTTCAAATACGCATTTCTTAACATTTTAACATGTTAATCACATAAACACATATACGACACATATTTTCACATAAAAATATATAAAAACATATATATTTATTACCTTTAGATTTTGGGGTGTTACACTGTGACCATACACAGGAAGAAAGTATTTTAGAGTTGGTCAAAAATACAAATACTCAAACATCTTTCGAGCTACAATTCTTTCTATTCCTTCTGAACCAAAAAAAAAAGATCTCCCTGAAGAAAGAGCAGCCAAATAGAAAGATAAATTGAATGTTTCATTCAATTTATCATCACCTACTTTATTCCTCGAAACCTGCTATAAATAGAAAGACTTCGGTTTCAAGTAAAGCAAGACACAAGATCACTAACATCTTCAACAAGCTTAAATCATACTCTTGTAGAAAGATATTTTATAATCACACACTCACATCATAAACTCTTGTAACAATTCTCTAATAGATATATACATAAAAAATTTCTTAAAAGTTCTTGTCTTCCAGTTGATTTTATATTTCGTATAATCTTAATACTTGTTTTAATCAACTGAACCAACTCTTTTTAGAGCCTTTGGTACCTAACAGTACGGAAACTTTCGACATATGCGAATCCTGCATGAGTGGCAAGGCGTTGAAGTCTCTACTTTTTGCTATCAATAGGCGTGGTTCTGGTCTATTAGGTCTGATACATATTGATTTATGTAGACTGTTTAGGATGGTGTCTAGATCCGGTGAAAGGTACTTCATTACATTTACTAATGACTTCAGTAGATAAGGCTATGTTAACATTCTGAAACACAAGCATGAAGCCGTTTGGGAACTCGAATACCTAAGTTATGAATTTGATGAACATATGAAAACTGTGGGATTTTCATATAGCTCACTCCACCTGAAACACCACAGCTTAATGGTGTGTCTGGGAGAAGGAATTGAACATTGTTAGATATGGTTTCGATCAGTGATGAGTCATACAAATATGTCTGGAGTTGTGCCCTTGAGACTGCTGCTAAGATTGTCAATCTGGTTTTAACCAAGGAAGTAGACAAGACACCATATCATATATGGCATCATAAAGATCCCAATTTGTCGTACTAAGGCTCTAGGATCATCAAGCTTACGTTAAACATGACACCTCCAACAAGTGAGAACCCATAAGCGAAAAGGTCTTTCTCGTTCGATACCCTAGGGAGACTTGAAATTACTGTTTCGATCACCTGACTAAAAATCAAGTTTTCACTAATAAAAGGGGAGTCTCTCACCAAAAGGTTGGCTGGAAATTTTATAGATCTTGAAGAAACTTAAGAACCACAAGTAACATCTCCTAAGGTTGAAACCATCGAGCAACAAATGGTCACGCGCTTGAACCCCTGTCGATTCAGGAATCGGTTGTAACACCAAGCGTCTGTAGAAGTAGTAGAAATCACCTAGAACTGGAAAGATGTACATAGGTTATCTGGTCCAAAATGATAACATATATACGATAGATGAGGTTGAGCCAACCAAATACAAGTCTGTAGTGTAAGACCCTGAGTCTGGCAAATGCCTTGAAGCCTTTGACGCTAAGATACAATCCATGTTTGACAACCAAGTCTGGAAACTAGATGATTTGCCTGCTGACGGTCATGTCGTAGGAAGTAAATGGGTTTTCAAGAAGAACACTGACTTGGATGGTAATGTGCTACGAGTCAAATGAATTATAATGGTTGCAATCTATGTCAAATATATGTAACAACCATTAATGGACATATCTCATAAGCTTTACGTGGTTGCCCGATAGAAACTCATGTCTCATCAAGCAAAAATATCTAGTTTAACTTTACGTGTTTTACCTGTTTCTATCAAGCCAAGTTTAAAACTCATTTGCCTTGGATTATGTTTTCGACACTTAAACCATAACCAGTGAAAGCATTCGTAAGTTGTCTTTAAAATCAAAAGTGAAAAGCCCATTTGCATTTTGTGAAACTTTATACCAACAAATATGATTTGTTTAATGAATTTAAAACAGGACCATAAAATGTTCATATCCATTTTATAAGCGAACTTACTTAAAACCCGCCCGTTTGATCCGTCTATTTACTTGACACTTAATGATTATTGATTTGCTTAGGTCCTCTAGTTAACATATTCATTCTATTAGAATTTTGTTTTCTAAGAGGATAGAGATTTAATCTGTCCTCTGGGCCCTCCACAAACCGAATCACAACCCATTAGAAACACTTTAGGCACCCCGTAGATCGGCCCACATTACATACTGACCCACCAAAATTCTATATGGGCTAAAAAGCTATCATACATGTCGCGCACATGAGCCTTCAATGTCCTTTCTAGAAAATGGGCTCACCTCCAACAAACTAACATTTGGCATGTGGCTTTTAGCCAATCAGAATGTTCCATGCAAACAGAATAATCACATGACACTCTCTTATACGCGCAGTGCGCGCCACACTTATAACGTGACTCGGGAGCATGAAACTCTAATGCTAACACTGTGTTCCCGAGTTTACTTAAGGAGAGAAAGGAAAGGAAAGGGAAAGAAGTGTAAAAAAATTCATGTTCATGAGTTTCACTTAAGGAGGGAAAGGGAAGAAACCAAAAAAAGTTGTATTCTCTAGTTTCATTTAAGGAGAGAAAGGGGGGAAGGGGAGGGAAAGTTAGGTCATTTTCTATTGTTTTCCTTTCCTTCCGATATGGGAGGATTTGGAAGGAAAGTAATCACTATTCTTCTCTTCCTTTCTCTTCTTTTCCTTTCTCTTCCTTTCATTTCATTTCTCTTCATTTCCCTCTTTAAGTAAACTCGGGAACATAGCGTAAGTCTATAAATATTAGCTCAAAAGATACTCATCTTATAATGTGTACTCTCACCACACATAGTTACTGTGTAATCACACACACTCTCCTACGAAGTACTGATTCTCATGCCGATGGTCGATACAAACATAGACCCTTCTCCCCTATATTGCCCTAACGCGGTTGCTTAGTGTACAAGTTTTCATCCCAATCATCCAAATCCATTTTTCAGTTATCTTAGAATCATTTTGACTGTGATTTATTTTAGAACCAAATCCAGTTTCCAGTGTTCTTAGAAGCATTCCGACTACGATTTGTTGAAGAGTTCTAGTGTGATCATATTATCCGATCATTATTGACGTCATTCGTGGGACTCAAACCCATAGCACGTGGTTATAAATATGACCAAATCGAAACTCTGAAACAGGGGCGGCTCCGAGAGCTTAAAAAAATATATGGACCCTACGTGAGATCTAAAATGGGCCCTTACAATATAAAGTAAAAAAACTCATATGTATAAAAAATCAATAATGTACTGAGAATTATAACAACAATAAAACTGGCTGAAATGCAATAAATGATATGATAAAAAAATAATTAAAAGACTTTTAAAAATGTGCAAAACTACAAAACTAATATGCGGAAAAGAAAATAGGGGATTAGATATAAAGTTAATGAAAAGAGTTTTAGAAATATACAAAACTAATATACAATACGAATCACCACCCTCAAATTATAGAAAAAAAACTCAACCTATAAAAAGTTACTCAAACTATAACAAATAACTGGACCTACAAAGATCTAAAAATAACTTGAGTTGCTCGGAATCAAACTATAACAAATAACTGGACTTACAAAGATCTAAAAATAACTTGAGTTGCTCAGAATCAAACAAAGATCTAAAAATAACTTGAGTTGCTCGGAATTAAACATAGTACCTCTCATATGCAAGACAAGGTCTTAACCTTCCAAATTACATCAAGAATTTGAACTTAACAAATTATACTACAAATCTAGGCCAACGTGACTGATTAGTATTACGTGAAAAATTTAAAAGCAAATGCAAACAATGGGAATCGAACCCAGAACCTCTTACACTATAATTAAGCGCCATTTAAAAACAAACGCAAATGATGGGAATCGAACTCAGCATCTCTTGCATTATAACCAAGCGCCTGATCATCTCGGCTAAATCAAATTTTGGTATAAAGTTCAGGTAAAAAGTAAAAAACTTACATATATATAACAATTTTTTTAGAAATTTCGGGCCCTACAAAAAGCCAGGCCCTAAACGATCGCCCACCTCGCCTAGACCATGACAGACCCTGCTCTGAGAACTCCAATTTTCTTATAATCTAATTATTATTCAATTACCCATTAATTAATACAATATTATATTAATTCTAGCTAAAAGATTTATTTTAAAAAAAACCTTAAATAGTTGTATTTAAATGTAACTAGTCAGTAACCCGGGTATATACCCGAGGCTGTGATTTTAAAAAGAATTATACGAATAAAAATATAAACCAAAAGTGAAAAGAAAAATCAACGTGAATAATACATAAAGCTAAAGAGCTCATACAATAATAGCTAATGACCCGTAGGGGTGAGCAAAAATTGGGTAGCCCGTCCAAGGCCCGGTACCCGACCCGAAAATACCCGATAACCGGCCCGAGATTAATATATGTAATTGGGCTTCGGGCCCCATATTTTCTGTAAATCGGGCTCGGGCCCGGGCCCGGGCTTTAACCGAAATTAACACCTAATACCCGAAGCCCGAAAATTCATAAGAAAATACCACAGATTTTTTTATATGCGTATTTTTGTAGTTTTTTAAGGAAATCAAATCTTTTATCTTTTAAACTATATATATCTATACAATTTTGCAATATCTTTCAAATACCAATCATATCCATTCCTAATTTTTATGAAAAAAATCAATATAAATATATAAAACATACACCATCGAAGGTTAATAATCTGTGATTATAAACCTATCGACATAGGGCTTCTGCAACTTCAAGAAGGCTGTAATTTTAAGGTTGTTGGCTGCTACAACTTAAATAACCATCAAGAAACATCATCATCATCATCATCAGGGCATACATACAAGTAAGTTTTTTTTATGTTAGCAATTCTTAAAAAAAACTATCATGAAACAAGATTCAAACTCTTACCAGTATACCACTAGCACACCTACATGAAGCTACTCGAAGCTACAACCTATAATCCCCACCCAAAGCACACCTGCATGTAAATTCGGCATATAAGCATGTCAATTACCAAAATCAATGTCTTTACACTCTAAAAGTTTGACTCAAATAAAGTCAAACAAACCAAGTTAGAGACTATAATAGTACATGCCATTCGGTCTTTATATTATATTTAAGTGCTAGAGCTTTTAGTCCTATGATTTCATGATGTTAACTGATATAATAACTACTGAAATAATCAAATTTAGCCCTAAGAAATAAAGAATTAAAGAATTGGAGAAGTAAAAAAATCAAATTATGGGTTCATGGAAGAAACATTAATTAAGAAAGATGTGTTTCTACTTACTAGTCCATTGATAGCAAGTAACCTGGTGCAATAAATTTAAGATGTAAAGTAATTTAGGTAAATGACTAAGACATACATATTGTTGCTTGTGAAGATGATCTCCTACCACTTAAAACTTATGTGTCATGACCTTAGGGGAAATTTGGCATCTGTCATTGTATATCCACATGCATACTTTTTCATAGTAAATGTTAATATGGTAGGTGCAGAATGCATTTATTCTTTTGTGTTGTTTGTGGTCATCTTTGTGCAAATTTAAATATTTAGCTAATAACTTTTTACCAAGACTCCTAGAATGCCATGATGTTTTCGTACAAAGTTACAAAGGGGGTTCTTTGTGGTGAATAAGTATTACAATGTGCTTGTTGTTGCCTTCTGAGCTACGGAACTTCAAAACAACCTATTCTACCCGCAAATAATTAGATAAGTAGTATGGACTTTGGAGAAGCAATTCGAAACACAGTTTACTAAGTAATCCCAAACACTTCTTTCGTATTATACTCCAGAATAAGACATGTCAAATTCATTTGGAAAAAGTGAGTTTCTATGGAATAGACATTGGGGTGCAGAACTAAACATAAATGCAAAAAGCCATTTGAGACCATTAATTAGATAGAGAGATCACAGAAACATATAATCTTTGTTATATATGGCCACCACAAATAACTATTATGCTATGATGGATGAGGTTAAAGACCTAGGATTGATGTTTAAGTGTATTCAAGATCAATCTCCCTATATAATGCAACTAGATTCAAAAGAGGAAGGAGCAATCCATGTCACATACAACATAAGTTATTCTTCAACAATTAAAGCAATTGCAATTGGTACTAGCAGAGAACAAATAATATAGTTCAAGTTTACGCGATTAATGTGTTCATATGTCTGACTATAATCCATGAAAATATTCATTAATTGAACAAGGGAAGGTTTGTCTTATGAGGCATCAAATCAAATTATAAGTGCAACAGTTTGACTTTTAAAAGTCAAACTAGGCAGATTTTGTTACATTTGTGTAGTGAACTTATAAGTGCAACAATTTGACTTTTAAAAGTCAAACTAGGCAGATTTTGTTACATTTGTGTAGTGAACTTCTAATTTAAAATATAATTCCTTTATGTTATCTATTTAATGTAGATGGAGCAAGAAAACATCCAGAACCTATCGAGTGACGACTCTCACGGAGGCAATAAAAGGAAAACTACACAAGAAGAACATGTTCCTCCTGTTCCTGCTAAGAAAAAATGAAATACAAAGAAATCTAAACCGCCAACTAGTAAAAAGGGAGGATCTGAGGTTTGGAAGGATTTTGAGAAGGTTATAGTGGATGGGGAACAGAAGGCAATATGTAAGCACTGTGATAGAACTTTAGCCGGCTCCTCGGAAAATGGTACATCTTCACTAAGAAGACATATTAGATCATGTGAACATCACCCTAATAAGTCGAAATATCAAAGCAACCTTTATGTTAAAAAAAACGATGGTGTTGAGGGAGGGCCTAGTGGTGAAGTTAAAACATGGAAATTCTGTGCAAAAGCAAGCAGAAAAGCGCTTGCTGAGATGATTATTTTAGATGAGCTACCATTTGCATCAGTGGAGCACGAAGGGTTTAAAAGGTTTATGGAAACCGTATGTCCAAACTTCAAGCTTCCGAGTAGACATACTATCTCAAGAGATATTGGGACATATACTTAAGTGAGAAGGCGGCTTTAAAATCTTTTTTTCAAACAGGTAAATCCAAGATATGTTTGACAACGGACACCTGGACATCCATCCAGAGAGTTAACTACATGTGCGTCACTGCCCATTTCATTGATGAAAACTGGACACTCCACAAAAGAGTTATTAACTTTAAGCCTATTTTTAGCCACAAGGGAGAGGAGATCGGTAGGATCTTACTTCAATGCTTAAAGGAATGGTAGATTGAAAACGTATTAACAATAACCACCGACAATGCATCTTCCAATGACACAGCCATATTATTTCTTCAGGAAAAGTTAACAAACCTACAATGTGATGGAAGATACTTGCATGTCCGCTGCATGGCACATATCATTAATCTCATTGTGAAGGACGGGTTGAGTAAAGGGGAGATAGGCATTAACCGTATACGGAACGCTATACGGTATATTAGAATGTCTCCTAAGAGGCTAGACAGTTTTAAGAAGTGTGCAATCGATAAGAAGTGTGCAAGCAAGGCAATGCTATGTTTAGATTGCCCAACCAGATGGAACTCCACATATGAAATGATAATTCGGGCTGAAAAATTTGAGAAAGCTTTTGCGGCGTATGATTTGGATGACAGTAATTATAGCAAGTTTTTGGATAATCAGCTTCCAAGGAGTGCGGATTGGCACTATGCGAGACAGCTTGCAAGTGTTTTAGAACTGTTTAAGCGCAGCACCACATATACGTCTACTTCGAATAGTGTGGTTGTAAATTTATTCTTCAAAGAAATCATGGCAATCGATAAAAAGATAAGAGAGATGGTCAATTCTGTTGATCGCACTTCTAAAGTCATGGGTATGTTGATGAAAGAAAAATTTGACAAGTATTGGACATATAACAACCTTGAGAATATGTATATGTATTTTCCTACCATCTTGGATCCTCGGCAAAAAGTGCGCATGCTTACATTTGGTTATAAAAGAATATGTTTTGCTGAGAAAAAGAAGGAAGATACACCGGAGATGGTTACTGTGACATCCGAGAATTTCAAGGTTTACTTCCGTTAGACAATTCCGTTAGTTACGTTATAAGTATTAACTTAGTAACTAATGCATAACTAGGCCGAATACGTCCACGGCCTTTGGTTGATCACCGAACCCGCCCATATGTGCTATGTGTTCATTTATTAATGTCATTATGTGCAATGTGATTTAAACGCATGAATTAATATTATGAATAGCATGACAAATTGTAATTCCTTGATTATGTGAAATTTGCCTAAGTCGTGCAGCCAGCGAAACTACCGGGCGAAACTGTAGTGTCGCACGGTAGCCAGCTAAGTTAATCAGTTAAAGCGTGACCGGAGCTAGTTTTGCCTGGCCAGCGAAACTGCCAGCGAAACTAGCCTCTGATATAAATAATCTTAATAAACCCTAGTTCTCCTATTTGCCTCATTTACACAAAAACACACACACTCTCCTCTGGAATTCTGGTCAGTCGAGAAGCACAACCAAACATCAAGATCTCAGCCTCAAGACAACATCCATTCGATTCCTTGATCGAATCGTGAGTCCCAAAACCTTTCTTTTATGCCTTTTCTTTGAGTTTTCTTAAAAAGCATGCTTGAACCCTCATGATATCACTTGATCTGCTAGTATGTGGCTTAGGGAGGCTAGATCTATCATAAAGCTTGCAACTTTACGTTTGAAATCCAACCATGATAGAGATTTATGCTATTTAGGTCATTTTAGGGTTTTAAATGTATTTTGGTGATTTGATGATAAAAAAATGCATGTTTAAGGTGTTAAAGCTTACTGATTTATGTTGGTAAATGCCTATGTATGCTAAACAATGAATTGCATGTAAAATGGAAGCTGTTAGGTTGATTTTTAGGCTGATCCGTATGTTTTTCGCGACCAGCGAAACTGTCTTGTTCTCTGGGCGAAACTGTCCAGCGAAACTATGTATATCTTCATCCAGCGACACTATGCAGCGAAACTGCAGTGTCGCCGGGTAAACCAACCAGACCAGCTCGAGCGAATCTACCGAGCGAAATTCCCTAAACGAAAGTTCAAACCAGTTTCGGGCGAAACTAGGCTAGCGAAACTGTGCCAACAGTTTCGAGCGAAACTAGCCTAGCGAAACTGTGTCATCGGGTATTGCCTAGCGAAAGTGCTGCCCGTGCACACAGCGAAACTGTCTAGCGAAATTGCTAGCGAAACTGAGACCAGAATCCAAACTTGTACAATTTACTTGAATGTTATGCCATGACTTACATGATTATGCCATGATGATACATGCTTTGATTTCTGATATATATGAACCCTTGTTTATGATCAACCATCGGTGTCGTGTGTCTGTATGTCGAGTCATAGTTCCAACGTGCTATGTTATGGGCCATAGTGACGTTAGGTAAAGATTAGACACAAAACTAATACTTAAGACCTAAACGTGTTCATAGGTCTTCGATAAGCAATACTTGGATTATTAGCAAGTGTAGCAGTGCAACCCAAGGTGAGTGTCACTAACCCGATTACCGTGAACCCGTTTGGGTCACACCAAATAACCAAATGAAAAACAATGCTGACAACCTCGAGAGTGCCAGGCACCTCCCTGATAAACTTGAAAACTTGGAGTGCTCGGCACCCACTTGATGAACCTGAAGTGCTTTATGGGAAGCACTTGTGAATTACTTAGACAACTATTTCTGAAATGAAACTGAAAACATTTTTGAGATTCATGAGAATCCGGTAAACCTTTTTAATATGACTAGCGTAGGTTAAAGTCTAAACCACATGATATCACATGATTTCTAAGGATGCCTTGAAACTTAAAAGTCCTCAACTAAATTGTATCATTAATTGTAAAGCGAGGGGATGTTGGGTAGATCTACTGGAGTTTGACAAACTCCGCCCCGTGGCACGGGGAGTGCACGGAGGTACAATATCAGCCTATCTGACCGTTGATCCCGAGAGGACACGGGGGAGGCAAATCCGCGATGACGTAGGTCCGCAGTACTAGATGGCACGGCCACTACAATAATTTATGGTCAGCTTTGGTACAAACTTCCTTGGTGCATGGAACAACGGATTAGCTACCCGCGATATCGGTTGAGCACTTTAACTATACAAAACTAGTACATACCCGATAACGTAGGTTACGGACAATACTTTTACTAAACCACGATACTATGATTTTGATTTTCACAAGCATTGCTTTTCACAAATAATTTGTACATAAGGATACGTTCACACGATTATGATTATTAGACCGGGCCGCTGCGTGACAAGCCCACTGTGAACTCACCAACCGTTAGGTTGACACTTGCGTGGTTTAAACTTTTGCAGATCGCTAAGGAGTATCCGCTGGAGGTTGGCATGGCACGAGAAGATGTTTATTTTTGTTTAAACTAAACTTGGGAATTTTAAAACAATGTTTATGTAAAGTACGTGGTTAGTGCTAAAGATAATGTTTTCCGCTGCGTACTGTTAAACTGTTTTCATTATTATTATTGTTATTTGGACTTTACTCTGATTCGTTTAGTATTTGTAACTAATGGTTGTGGTCCTGGTTTGCTCGCACCCCTTGACGGTATAAACTCCGTTAGTGGTTAATTTGGGGGTGTGACAGTTACCAAAAGGATTGAAGCAATGGTTAACCCCATCAAGGCCGCATTTGAGAAGTTGTTTAATGAGTATAAATTGCTTCATGACGTTGGGAGTTCAAGCAGTGCTTCACAAATGGATGAAAGTGTTCAGGTACCTTTAGATGAAGAAGATGATTTTTTATCAATGTTTAAATCCGAGGGAGGTTTCACCTCGTCTAGTAGTAGTAGATCCGAATATGAAAAGTACTTGGATGATAAGGAGGAGGAATGGTATGCAGGATTTGATATTATGAAATGGTGGAAATCAAATTCTTCCAGATACCCGATTTTAGCGAGAATGGCTAAAGGTACGACTACTTTCAACATTCAATATAGATAATAGATATATTTATATATAATTTGCATGTCATTTATGGTCTTTTTTTTCTTTTAGATATATTGGCGATTCCGGTATCTAGTGTTGCTTCTGAATCGGCCTTTAGTACCGGCGGAAGAGTAGTGGACGCGTATAGAAGTTCTCTGTCTCCTCCAGTTGTCGAGTCCTTGATATGTACACAAGATTGGATCCGTAAGGCAAGAAAACTAATAAATGAGGACGTGGACTCGACAGATTTTGATGAAATTGGCAAAGGTATCATAATATCATATAGTACATTACTACTCGTCTTCATGTAGTTCTTGTATGTTACTTTAGTTATAATAATATTATTTCTTGTGTAGAAATTTCTGAGAACCTCGAACCAAGTCAGACGATTACAACAGAGCTCAATTAGCCGGTGGTAAGTGGTTGCGGATGCATATTACAAAGATAAAGAACTTAGATGATTATTTACTTTTTTCATTTCATTCGTGTCATTGATTAGATATTATACATTTTGTTTCTAATATTTTTGACTTGTGGATTTAAGTTTGTTTATTAATGATTTAAAAATTGCTTTCTCAATATATTTACTTCTAGTGTGTGTAATATGCTAAATTGCTGATTTTACAATCAAATGTTGATGGATTTTTTGGGAATTAATCAAAGAAACATGTCAAAATTACCCGTGATGTGTGTGATGTGTGTGATGCTTCGTTGAATCTATTCTAACCATTCTAGCATAGTTGTTTAGTAAAGTAGCAAGCATTGTTGTTTAGTGTACAAGAAAGGAGGAACAAAGGAAGAACAAACTTGGAATTCCTAACCAATTAATCAAGAAAATTAAATAGAAAATGAGGAACAAACCTGGAATATACATAGAACCTGCAGAAATCACGCCCAATTTGTGGCAGAAATGGATCGATGGATGTCGATGGTTTGAGGCAGAAATCACGCCCAAATATGCAAGTCAGCAGGTGTTCTTCTTACCTTAGAACCTGCATCTGCTCTACCCTAAGCAAAAAGGAGACAGTTTAAGTCGCTATAAAACTAACAGATTGTATTAGGGGCTGGGTAATGAGTCATTAAAACTAACAGATTGTTCCTATAAACACCTATAACTCAATTGCATTTGAGTAACCATGACAATGTACACCAATACAAAATTTATATGTAACCAGGCATCAATTGCATTTGAAAAGTGTGATGTACAATTCATTTTCTATGTGGCCCATCAAAAAGTAATTCAATGCATATGTATATTGCCTGACATAAGCTCAATTCAGCTCAACTGAAGCAAAACAATACATTTTCACTAGGTGGTCAAAAGCCCAACCTACCAGGTAAAAATTTCAAGATCCTAATATAGCAAGCAGGCTTAGTTGTTCAATAAGATTTCCCCGAAGAAAAAATAAATTAAGATATGTTTTACAAGCATAATAAGTACAAAGGTCAATCTCACACTGTTTTATCAGCATCAAATTTTCCAAAATTCCAATTAGAACAGAACAGATCTAACGTCTCATAGTATAAATAAATTATTCACTGTTCCATAAATCATATAAAAACAACTTTAAAAAAAACAACAAAATCGGAAAAAAAAACAAAAAGTTGAAGGAATTGTCAGAACCCTTCCTGCTACTTCCAGATCAATCTACAACTAAACAAGTACATCTGCATATGGAACACCAGATGCATTAATTCATCATCCTTAAACACAAATAATTTACATACATTTCATTCCGATTAGAAAATTCCATATCGATATTCAAAATCTCCGAATACCGTCTTTGTCACCATTGACGATCCACCACCGAGGTCGCGGTTGTGAGCAGAAAGGTATGAAATTTGTGAATGCAGGCAGAAGCAATCGGAGATGAAGGCGGAGTTGAGGAGTGATTTGTGAACTGAGGGATGGAACAGAAGCAATCGGAGAAGATCAGATGAAGGCGGAGTTCTTGAGGATTTCGATCTCGGGCTTTGACCTAGGACCGAAGGACCGACCTAATACAAAACACGATACCCGTTTATCTTCATTCGGTCCGGTCTTCGGGTCCCTTTTATACCAAATTCCGGGTTTCGGGCCGGGCCGGGTTTTCCCCGGGTCGGGCCGGGTAGCAATGTTTGATCACCCCTAATGACCCGGATAGATACCCGAGTTTGTAATATAAAAAACATAAAATAATATATAACATTTATTTAAAAGATGTAATCAATAACAGCATATATACGTTATCAAATATTAAATTTCATGTTTGTAATTAAGTAATGTAAGAAGAATTTTTTTTTATTAAAGTTAGAAAATAAGGGTGAAGTAACATAAATTCTAAGCTATTGTGAAACGAGCCTAATAGTAAAACAAAGAGAAGAAGAAAAGAGAAGAAGAATAGAGGGAGATTTTATTATTGAATGGTGTATCTTATATTGAGATGGAAGGGAATATTTATAAGGAAGAATTATCTTGGAGAACAAGATAAACTATATATAGATTTCATAACCACAATATAATATATTTATAACACTCCCCCTTGGTTATCAACTTCATACGCTTTAAGATGCTGCCTCATTAAAAACCTTGCCAGGAAAACCCAGTGGAACAAAACCTTAGCTAAGGGAAAAAGAGTGCAGCGTATATTGTCTCCCCCTCATTTTGACATGTATTTATGTGAGTAGCATCGAACTTCTGTGAAAAACTGCTTGGCACTTTTGTAGTGGCTGATTTGCTCCTTGATCCCTTGATGAGAAATTACTTAAGCTGACCAATGTTATATGATCTTTATGTAAAACTCTCAAATTTTAGCAAGTTGTGTTTCAAAGCTAACTCAATAGCCGATTGGGGTAGGAAGCGACATTTTTCAACTCTAGTGGACCTCATTTCTCAGCTCTGGTTACGTTTTCTCAATAGAGTTTCAACACATTGCGAGAACGTTCACCGTCTCTTGCCTCGTCTCATAGATAAATACCATAAGATCCAAAATATTGTTGTATAACCTTGTTGCATTACATTACCTGCATCTGAATGACTAACAAAACTTGTTTCGCTGGTTTAGTAAAATATAAATGTATACCTTTATACCTTCAAATTATATTCAACACATTCCAACGTACCACCATTGGACATGTGCAATATCATGCAAATAAATTTAAATAAATGATATGCTTAGCCAGAAATACTAGTGCAAAAAGTGCACATAATTGTAGTACTTTCACATCAAAGTTTTCTCATTCTTTGAAAATGTTCATTTTATGTATCCAAGTAATCAGACAATCTTAAACATCTATGATGGATGAGTATGTTTCCATAATATACTCTTTGAAATTTTTAGATATAGTTTGATTTGTTATACAAACGTGTGACCTCTTCATGATATATAATCAACATACACCATAATAACGATGATAGTCAAGATTGTTCCTCTGATAAATGGACCATATCTTTGTATAAGTTGATATCAAACTTAACAAAACTATTTTTAGTCCATACACAAAACTTGTTAGATTTATATAATATATTTCTCAAGGATTTATACAAATGCTTAAGACATTTATAATCCATCACAATCCATTATGGACTATTCTCCATCTTGACTAATTATACATATGCATTCACTCATGAAGAGTTTGGATACATAAACTTAAACAAATCAATAAAACTGAAAACATTTAATATGTTTGCAATCTATATGATACCATTATTATCAAAGAATAATGGTATATCATAATCACCATATGATCTTTACTCATGCACAAGGATTATATCTAATATGTTTCAAATACCTTCAAGTATTCAACTCTCTTGGGGGTTTATATGGAATTTTGATTATATTTAAGCATTCAACGTATACAAAGCTCTGTAGCGTAATTTATTTGGATCCGAATATTTATACAACAATCATAATGTTCTCGAGAACTTACTCCACATAGTTATTATGGTACTATAAACCCTCCAAAGATTTCATGTATCATCATCAAGTGAGCCATATACCTAGGATATCATAATGCTCATAAGACGCATATCAATTCTCTATTGTTTTTAGACTAATGAATTGTTGGAATCTAATTACATCCACCACCAGAGAATATGTCTATTCATAATCAAACTTAGGTCTTTACGAAAATCCTTGTGGCACCAATTTTCTTTGTATCGCTTAATTTCATTTTTACGAATCATGCTTTTCTATAATAGACCTATTTATATCCAACATATTAGAGAATCTGACTCTGCCTAGTTTGCGTCTTTTTATTTTGGCCAATCATTTCACTTTTCATCACAGACAGATCTTTATTCTTGATCCTTAACATACTTATTATTTCTAGCGCTTATTATATCCAAAATTTTATTGACGTCGAATTTGTTTCGATTCCATATATGTTTAGACATGATATTATTTATCGAGATCTCTTCATCATTTTTCAGGTATCTGAGGCTCTTCTGGAACCATCATGTCTAATGTCTCTTTAAGAGATTCTTCTTCCAGTGCCTCGACTTGACCATCGTCAGTAGTTGCTCCATTTTTTGAGGATATTATATTCTTGAATCGACTAGTCTATCACGATTCAAACGTGTCATAGACTCATTATCAATATGTATATGTCATTCTAGGACATCAATCTTAATTGGAGCATTAGCAGCTGATATATGTGACTTAGTCACTTTTTAAGGTCAGTGAATGTGTCTGGTAATTGATACATTAATCTTTGTGAATGATTATCCATTAAATTCTATTTCATAATTGTTCAGTTTGAGGATCAAGATGATAAACTAATAATTCATTGAAACTTATTTCACTTTGCAACTGCTCTTAATCTCCCCCTAATGTTGGGAAAGTTGTTTCGTGTAAACATAAATCTGAGTTGTAAATAAATCTATCACTGTTGATAGTGATTCATACCCAACATTTATTTTCATCCTCTTTTTTGGTCCCATCTTTGTGTATCGTGGTGGAAAAATTTCAATTATATCACACAACCAAAAATATTAGATGGGAAATACTTGTTACTGACCATAAACCAAATATAACGGGAAGTATTATAACTTATTGGCGTGATGTTAATTAACGTCACTTCATGTAAAATCACATGCACCCTACATACAAGCATAAACTTTGCTCTCATGATTATTGGCTTTGCAATCAATCGTAGATGGTTGGTAAATGTACGCAACAAAAGCAATTCGTGTGTGGACCTAAACAACATGAAGTTCAACACTTATTCCAATAATCATTAGCAATCTAGAAAGTAAATCCGCCGCTATTACCAAAATCAGTATGATAATCTGGATGGATGTGTTTGCTATCCCATTAGTCAAGCTATAATTCATGCAACCTTCAAGTTACGAATTTGATAACCAATTTAGACGATGCATCGAATTATAAACACTAAATGGTTATATGTTAGGATATGTGTATCCTTTGTCACTTCCAGAATTTTCAGAGATTCACACCCTACTTAAAATTGTAAATTATTAAATTCACTTAGAGCAAACATTGCATGTTTAATTGTCAGGAAGAATCACCAAGTTCTTCAATACATTTCACATCATCATCATTAACTCGGTGTGGTCTAACCGGTCATGCCAACTATTTAAATAATCATGATCCATAAATCTCTAGTTTATGATCGTATATGTATTAATAATAATCGAGAGAATAGTGCATTATTATTTTCAAAAAAAAACATGGTATGCCACTTTTATCAAGTGCTCACTTTGTACTCATATTTTTTTTTGAACGGCAAAGAATATATACGAAACGGCTTGCTGGCTAGAAACCAAGCCTGACAAGCAAAAAACAAGAGTTATACATACCTAATCGGATTATCTAACCATCTATGCCTAACCATATACAATTTTTTATCTCTATAAGACATAAAATGGTAAGAAAAATGAACAATCGATTCAATGATAAGGTTAGGAGCCAAGTCGTTTTTGTTGTGAATGATCTCGTTCCTAGCTTTCCAAATAACCCAGAACATGATTCTGCAAATACCGTTGATGAGAGTTTTCCGTCTTTTGTTAAACGAGGAGTTATCGATCCACTGAAAAATGGACTCGGGAGAAACGTCACAACGTCCGTCAATCCCTAGCCAATTCTGCACTTTAATCCACGTCGCACGAACCAAGGGGCACGAGCCAAAGAGATGAGGCGCAGTTTCCAAATGATTATCACAGAAGACACAATCAAAGTTGTTGAAAATGATACCCTTCTCTAAAAGCTTAGCACGAACCGGCAGACGATCATTGAGGAGTCTCCATATCATAATGTTGATCTTCTTCGGAACCGCTTTATTCCAAGTAGTCTTAGTGTTGTTGCCCAAAAGAGTAGCTCTTTTAATAACTTTCCGCACATGATTAACCACGAACTCATTGTTACCTTCTAGATCCCAACCCCAAGAGTCTCCATTACCGTTGCACATGAAACCATTTAGAACCGCCACCAACCTATTCCATTGAGATTCCTCGATGCCCCCCCTTAAAGGTCTTCTCCAGCTCCAAGCCCGGATGTTGCCAATGATCCTATCCGAGACCTTGCACTCTTTAAAGTTTTCAAGAGCAAACAGTCTAGGAAAGCTCGAAGCAAGAGAAGAGTCTCCAATCCAAGTGTCATTCCAAAACGAGACGGACGACCCGGAGCCCACCGTCCTTTTGAACGAAGTAGCCGGGATAATGTTTCTAGCGTGTAAATCCCCAGCGTTTTGACAAATACCATTCCACACCCCATTACCATGCGATTTAGCCAAAGCCTCCTCGCCACCCCATCCCCCCCTCCCCCCTCCCCCCCCCCCCCCCCCCGTGAATCGAATTAATAATCTTGACCCAAAAAAGATTGCTATTGGAGAGAAACCGCCATTTCCATTTAAGCAAAAGCGCCCGGTTAAGAGACTCAATGCTCCCAATAAACAACCCACCCCTATCTTATTCCACAATTGTGTCATCCCACTTCACCCAGTGTACCTTACGTTTTTTCCCATTCCCACCCCAAAAAAAATTAGCCCTTAAACCCTCCAAAATAACCCGAACCCTTTTAGGAACACGAAATAAAGAAATGAAATAGTTAGGAAGAGAGCTCAATACCGAAGAGACCAATGTCAAGCGACCACCTACAGAAAGTAGATTTGCTTTCCATTTAGCTAAGCGCGATCGAAATTTAGAGATGATAGGATCCCATGCTTTGACAGTTCTCATGTTATCCCCTATTGGTATACCCAGATAGACGAAAGGAAACGATCCGACTTTGAAACCAAACGAATGAGCATAGGAGGCAACTACCAAATTTTCCACCCCAACCCCAAAGAGATTCGATTTAGAGTTATTCAATTTCAATCCGGAAACCCCATAAAACTCATCCAGCATGGAATGAATACAATCCAAATTGCTAGATGACCATTCACCCACAAAAATAACATCGTCAGCGTAAAAAAGATGAGAAATAGGCGTCTTATCTTTACCCACAAGCATCGGTTTATAATTACCAGCCGCCACTTCCCGATTAATGATTGCATTGAGACCTTCCATCGCTAGAATGAAAAGAAAAGGCGCCATCGGGTCCCCTTGTCTAAGGCCCCTTTTGATTGGAAATTCCTTCGTAGGACTACCATTGACCAGGATAGACGCCGTTGCCGAGGAAAGGCATGCACTGATCAGCTCACACCAAACAGAATCAAACCCCATTCTGACCATAACCGATAACAAAAACTCCCAGTTAAAAGAATCATAAGCCTTAGCGAAATCCACCTTAAACATCAGCATCTTTTTCTTTTTCAACTTCACCCAACGCACCACCTCATTAAGCACCAAAGGACCATCAAGGATTTGTCTTCCACCTAAAAAAGCCGACTGGCTCGGATCAACAATAGAATCGATACAACCTGCTAACCTTTTCGCCAGGACTTTAGTAATAATCTTATACTGTAAGTTGATCAAACTAATCGGCCGAAAATCAGACATCAGCAACGGATTATCACATTTAGGAATCAGCGTGAAAAAGGAGGGGTTACACCCACGGGGAAACGCCTTGTTCACAAAAAACTGGCCAACGAACTCCATGATCTCAGCAGAAAACACCCCCCAATGATGTTTTAAGAAACCAAACGAAAAACCATCTGGACCCGGAGCTTTGTTACTTCCACAATCCCAAATCGCATCACGCACTTCGCCAAGAGAAGGACGAGCAGAGAGTCCACTCGCCAGAAACGGAGATAACGTCTTGAAATTCAACGAGGAAAGATCCAACCTCACATTACCATCAACTCTACGGAATCTCGAACTGTGATACTCAAAAAAAGCTGTTTTAACATCAATAGGATCGTCCAACCACACTCCGTTAACCTTAATACCCTTAACATAATTAACCCGACGCCTTTTCTTCAAGTAAGCATGGAAGAACTTGGAATTCTCATCGCCCTCAAGAGTCCATTTACTTTTAATTTTTTGAGAAGATTCCAAATCTTTTCTTTTGTCCAAAACACCCAATTCAAGAAGATGAGCACGTCTTTCAGAATTAAGTTCCGCAACGTTGACGCCCAGTTCCATCTTCCGATCGATATCCTCCAGAGCTTTCCTAAGCACTTTAGATCTCCCCCATTCAGCGTCGGATCTTTCATTGTTCCACACTTTGAGATTCAACTTAACCGCCTTCAGTTTTTCTTTGAAACGAATGGATGCATTAGTATGTGAACGATGAATAGGATCATCCCAAGCACGTCGAACCACCTCTTCATAACCCTCCAAATCCATCCAAAAGTTAAAAATTTTGAACGGGACCGGACCATAATCATTGACTTTGGTTCGAAGAAGAATCGGACGATGATCCGCAATCTTAATCCCCAACGCGAGAGCCTCCAGACCCGGACAACGCTGCCCAAGAGAAGAGGAGATGAGAAACCTATCAATCTTGCTTTGCTGTAACCCGTTAGAACTCACCCTAGTAAACTTAAAGCCCCCGAGAAACACATCTTCCAAAGAGTTTGAATCGATAAAGTCATTAAACTGATCCGCCTCACCACGATTAAACGCCACCCCAAGTCTCTCCGACTCAAATCTCGACACATTAAAATCGCCAAAGATGATATAATCACCCGGATGGCAACTCATAAAAATGGACAAGAAAGTCCATAGATCCCGCTTTGCAGAAGAGGACTGAGGAGCATACACAATAGCCAAAAAACAAGACACCCCAACTTGGGACCAATCTCCCTTAATAATCAGAACATTATCAAACACCCAACTTGCCACCTTAACGAACATAACCGGATCCCAAATAACAGTAATCCCACCAGATCTCCCCACAGAACTAGCACATAACCAATCGAAATTAACATTACCCCATAGACTACGGGCAAGGTTGACGCCCACAGACTCCAAATGGGTTTCCTGGATAGCCAGAAAACTAACCTCAAACTCAGCACACATCTTAGCAATCCTACGCCTTTTCAAACTCGATCCGAGACCACACGTATATGATCACTCTCTTTATTTGCCACTGCGGTGGTCTATCTTTTACCACTGTGGTGGTCTATCTCATTATTGTCACAAATATCATTACAATCGCTTCAATTACATTCACGATTGTGATCATTAAACCGATGAATATAAATTCATATTCACTTCAAGCAATGGATTAAAACCAAACATGTTTCATGATTTTCTCAAACATATGGATATGAAATCCTTTCATACTTTTTACATACTATTGCTACTTTATGAGTATATTTGAGGTGTGACAAATGAAATTGTTCGTCCGAATGTTCCTCATAAATAATCTTTTCTTTACTTGAAATAAATTTGAGAAGTAGTTATATGTCCGAGTCATACAAGACTTATCGATCATAAGTCTTATGATCTTTTATAAACCGACGATGAGATATAGGAAGTATGAGACTCTATGTGACATATCTGGACATTTTGTACTCTTTTATAGAGTGATGATATACCAGCTAAATTTGGTATTTCATTTTCCTTCTTCATTAATCTCTCTATATATTTAGTAGCATATATAATACAATATATATGATATATATAAACCGTGATGTCAAACAATACATATTGTCTTCATATAAATTGGGTCACAATAGATCAATTTTATAAAATAAGATATTTTCATCACTTTCAGTATATCACACATTCAGATATTTTATGAAAACATATAGCAAACAATTTATACGTAGATTTCATAACCTCCTTAAATATATTACTAAAAGATTATAACCCATTTTAGTAAAATTACCATACAACTTTATTTCTTTAATATAATGAAATGATTTAAACAAATCAAGGTTGTCATAAATAACGTTCAAGATACTAATACCATACAGCAAGCAACTGAAAAACAATGTATCAAATACAAATTTTAAACAAGGGCAACCAAATTAACTTTATGGAATGTGTGTGATAATTGCTACTTCATAAAGAGTTTGGGTTCTATACACATAGCTCAAAAGAGTTTGAGCCAATCCCCCAAATAATAATGAAAATTATATATAGTCCAAAGTCAACTCTGGTTCTTTCCCATTCTTGAGGGGTTGTCAATATCCCCAAATCAAATTTCACTCTTAAAATTATAGGATAACTTTTATGCATTAAAAGAAGATAGGACCGAAACTCATTACCTGTTAACATGTGATTGTACAACGGTATTAAACAGAGGATTTAGGAGAGAAAAACAGACATAATTAGATTTCACCTTTCGTATATCCAGCGCTTGATGCATTACCATTGTCAAATGTTCCATCATAACTTGGGATTTTATTTCCCCTTTTATCCTTGGCATTCCTTCACATCTTTAGTAAGAAAAAAATATATTGATCTTACATCGTATGACTAATTTTGATATGCACGTTTCTAAAAACATTTAGATCTACGAGGAGGTGTTTGTAACATGCTTGTTTGCCTGTTTATTGCACTGAACGCTAATAAGCTAGATATTTATGAACACCTTTCATATTAATATTAGGCCATTTGACCCATAAAGTATTTGCTATTGAATTCTTGCATATGATGGGAAAAACATAAAACTGATAATTTACGTTCATATTTTATGATTAAACCAAGACAAACAATACCAGAATAGACTATCTGAAGAAAAAAAATGGCCTCTAGGGTTAATGTTAGGGAAATTGGATTTTATTAATCCAAGTTATTGCTATTTGGCGGATATTAATCCCAATTCAGTTATTTCCCTACATTAATCCTAATTGTTTAAGTATTGGAATTCGCTGGTCCCCGTCTATTTTTCTCTTAACGGCGTTAACAAAAATCCGACGTGGCGATGAGGTGGTATCCTAGTTGGCACCGGTCGTTAAAAACAACCCCCTTTTAACTGTGAAGCCCCATTTTAACCTAACCCCTCTTTTTTAACCTAACAGACGATCTCGATTCACCCCCCCCCCCCCTTCCCCATTCTCAATTCGACCCACCATTCTCCCAAATCTTTGAAGTCGATCAATGATTTAGCTCCAAATCAGTGAAAGCTCAATTGTTTTAGCTCCAATGGCCGACAAAGTTAAAGTCAAGATATGGTACGGTGGGAAATTCAAAGAAACACAATCACTGGAGTATGTAGGTGGAGGCACACTGAGCTTTGAGATTGCAATGGACAAACTCTCCTACTTTGACATTTCAGGTTATGTTCTAGATTATTGTGGCTATGATAAGTGTAATTTTGTTATGCATTATGCATGTGCTTCCTGGTAAAAGCATTAAAGATGGGTTAATGGAACTGGATAATGAACAAGATGCTAAGGAGATGCTGACCATAATTGGTAAGGAACTGAACCCTTCTTGCAGCATTTATGTTGAACTCAAAGTCCTCCAAAAATGTAACACCCGCATCCCAGGATAAGCACTAGGGAGTGTTACGCGTCGAATAAAAGAAAGCACATGGCACTAATCAAAGTTTACAGCGGAAGTCTTTAACTTTATTCATAACAAAAGTTGTAGGATCTACAAAGTACAAAGATAATACAACATTCAAGTTCTTATTTGAAACTAGAAGTCTATGTCTTCGTCCAACCAAAATTCAGACTTCTATACTAACTTCTTCCTCGTCCCATCCGTGTCTAGCTATCTGCTACTACATGGTACCTAAGATGTGCGTCCAAAAGAAAAAGACAACATTTGGGGCTCAGCATAATGCTGGTGAGTTTCATAAACGTAGCAGTTCATATGTAATTAAATTTTGACTACAGTATCATATAAACATGTATATCCATGGCAGGGATCACAGAATCAGGATCGGGAATGATCGTCCAAGCAACTAGGTCTATCTGTATGCATACTACCTATTTGTACGTGTCACATGGGCCCTCTTCCAAGATCGTATCTAACCCTTCAGGCCTCAACATTTATAGATACTAATGGTAGTCAAATATACAATTTAATACAGAACAACACATCCCGTTTCATAAAAGTAATTGCCCAGTGAGAGAAAGACTCACCTCTGTCTTTTACTTGAATAATCTCAGGCGAAATCTTCACTAAAGGCCTTGATCCAAACCTAATCGTGTATCGGGTTGTATTAATGAAAGGCTTTATTTTATAAACATCTTCTATGTTCCATAATCCTAAGATTATACTTTCTCAGAGGTTAAAATGACTAAAATGTCCTTTATAGTCAATATGACTTTTCTAATTATAATATGAAGACGCGCATTCCTATAAGTAAACGCTCACTCCGAGATCGCCCAGTGAGGGATGCCAGGTCCCATTTGGGATTTATGCGACACCCTCGCTATGCCAGAAACCCCAGTGTACAGGCGCTTACCCTTCCGGTCCGCACGAACTTCTAAGTACCCGAATAGCTCGGTATATTTTACTAATTATCATAATTAAACTTATATATACTTATTATGTATAAAAACATGTTCTTTTGTTAAATATCATTACCCTTGTCCAAACCTTTATGCACTTGATGAGTGATTCTCATGACCGACCGTATAGGCGTTATCACGACCAGGAGGCGGGATTACTATGAGATATCACCCATATTTGTGTTTTAGTGTGGTGATGATCATGACCGACCGTATAGGCGTTATCACGACCAGGAGGCGGAATTACTATGATCAAAACACCAATGTTTATGTTCTTGTTCTTGGTTTACTTGTTCTTGATAACCAACATGGTGAAACCATACCAACCCTTCTTTAAACATGAAATTAACTTAAGGATTTCTTAAAACATGTTATTCTAAGGCTTCATACCAAATTTCAACCCATGATTCCCACTAGAACTCCCAATCTCAACAAAACATGTTTAAGAACCTTAATCTTGCATTATTCTTAAAAGGCAAATCTAAGTGTTATGTATCATAAAAACTAATTGAAGGCTAATGTTAAACATACCTTAGGTTGATCTATTCTAGAGGATGGGCTCCTAACTCCCTTTGAATCTTCAAAAATGCAAGCTAGAGTGTTCTTGGTGTTCTTGAGGTTTCTTAGAGGTTTTAGGTTGATTTTTGGTGAATTAGCAAGGAAAAATGGATGGATCCATGGTCTATTTATAGCCAAGAGTGTCTCACATGCTTCTTACAAGTGTCCTAGTGACTAAGCATGAGAATTGACACCTAGCATGGTGACTAATCATGAGAATTGACACCTAGCATGGTGACTAATCATTCATATAACATATATTTAACATATAAACATATATTATTATTATTATTATTTTTAAATAATCTAACCCGATAAATACTTACCTTATGCATAGTTTATTGTTATAACTTCAAATACGCATTTCTTAACATTTTAACATGTTAATCACATAAACACATATACGACACATATTTTCACATAAAAATATATAAAAACATATATATTTATTACCTTTAGATTTTGGGGTGTTACAACACTCCCCCCCTTAAAAGGATTTCGTCCTCGAAATTTGGATATCACTTAAACAGGTGAGGGTATTTCGTTTTCATTTCGTCAGCTAATTCCCACGTTTGCTCTGGTCCCTTCTGACCTTTCCATTGTACCAAAACTAGTGGAATAACCTTCTTTCTTAATTTCTTTTCCTGGGTTTGGAGAATCTTTATTGGCTGTTCAGAAAACTTTAGCTTATCATTGACTTCTATGTCATCTAAAGGCACTGCTTGAGTTGGGTCGGCTAAACATTTACGGAGATGTGATACATGAAATGTATTGTGAATGTTTCCCAACTTCTCTGGTAATTCCAACGTATAAGCAAGAGATCCAACCTTTGCGATGATTTTATACGGCCCGATATATCTTGGACTTAACTTTCCACGTTTGATAAACCGAATAACACCTCTCCAAGGTGAAACTTTTAACATCACGAAGTCTCCAACCTGGAACTCCAAAGGCCTCCTTCTTCGATCAGCATAACTCTTCTGTCGATCTTGGGCAGCTTTTAATTTCTCTCGTATCTGTTGGATTCTATCAGTCGTTTCCAGAATAACTTCTGTGTTAGTTAACTGATTCTCTCCTACTTCTGTCCAACAAATAGGAGTTCTGCATCTCCTTCCATATAAGGCTTCAAAAGGTGCTGCCTTAATACTGGCATGGTAACTATTATTATAGGAAAATTCTATCAAAGGTAAATGACAGTCCCAGCTACCACCAAAATCAATTATACATGCCCGTAACATATCTTCTAGAGTTTGAATTGTACGTTCACTCTGACCATCAGTCTGAGGATGATATGCGGTACTTAAATTGATCTTTGTTCCAAGAGACTTTTGAAAACTCGCCCAAAATCTTGAAGTAAATCGGCTATCCCTATCAGAGATAATAGATAAAGGTATGCCATGTTTACTTACAATCTTTTCGATATATAACTGTGCCAGTGTTTCAATTGGGTAGCTTTCATTGATCGGGATAAAGTGTGTTGTCTTGGTTAGTCTATCAACTATAACCCAAATAGCATTATATCCTTTACGAGTCTTGGGCAACTTTGTAACAAAATCCATTGTTACTTGATCCCACTTCCAAATGGGTAATTCTATCTTTTGTAACAGACCACCAGGCTTTTGATGCTCAGTTTTAACTTGAAGACAAGTTAAACATATCTTAATGTACTGAGCAATTGACCTCTTCATATTAGGCCACCAAAATTGGTTCCTAATATTTTGGTACATCTTGTTTGCTCCAGGGTGCATCGTATACTTGGATTTATGGGCTTCATCCAAAACCTTTCCCTGAATATCCCCCAACTTAGGAATCCAAATCCTCTGATCAAACCTAAGGATTTCATCGGTTCCTTTGGTTAGCAAGCCTTGTTTTCCTAACATTCTTTCAGCTTTAATATTTTCTTCTTTTAATGCATCTATCTGAGCTTCTTTAATCTGATCTTTCCAATCGATCATAAGATTAATCCTTAATGCTTTTACCCTAATTGGTTTGATCCTATTCTTCCGACTCAAGGCATCTGCTACTACATTTGCCTTGCCTGGATGGTATTTGATTTCACAATCATAATCATTGATTAATTCCATCCACCTTCTCTGTCTCATGTTTAACTCTTTTTGACTAAAAACATGTTGAAGACTTTTGTGATCTGTATATATCACGCACTTAGTACCATATAAATAGTGCCTCCAAATCTTTAAAGCAAACACTATGGCACCAAGCTCGAGATCATGCGTGGTATAATTCTTCTCATGAACTCGTAGTTGTCGTGAAGCATAGGCGATAACTTTATCCCTTTGCATCAACACACACCCTAGCCCGTTCAGAGAAGCGTCACAATAAATCACAAAATCATCATTCCCTTCTGGAAGAGCTAAAATTGGAGCACTACTAAGTTTTTGCTTCAGATAATTAAATGCCTCTTCTTGCTTTGGTCCCCAATTAAATTTAACCGACTTCTGTGTTAAAGAAGTTAAAGGTGAAGCAATCTTTGCAAAGTTTTTGACGAACCTTCTATAATATCCAGCTAATCCCAGGAAACTTCTGACTTCACTAGGATTCTTTGGTGCTTCCCATTTCATTACTGCTTCCGATTTTTGCAGGATCCACTTGTATACCTTTCTCATTAATAACATGACCTAGGAATTGGACTTCCCTTTTCCAAAAGTCACATTTAGAAAATTTGGCATACAGTTTCTCTTGTCGTAGAGTTTCTAAAACCATATTCAGATGTCTAGCGTGATCGTCTGAATTCTTAGAATAAATAAGTATATCATCGATGAAAACGATAACAAATTTGTCTAAGTATGGTTTACATACCTTGTTCATTAGGTCCATGAATGCTGCCGGAGCATTAGTTAGTCCAAAAGACATAACTAAAAATTCATAGTGACCGTAACGCGTTCTGAAGGCAGTCTTTGAAATATCTTCCTCCTTTACTTTCAATTGATGGTACCCTGATCGAAGATCAATTTTGGAAAAATAATTGGCACCTTGTAATTGATCAAACAAGTCGTCTATTCTTGGCAAAGGATATTTATTCTTGACGGTTAACTTGTTTAATTCCCGGTAGTCAATGCACATACGCATTGAACCGTCCTTCTTCTTAACGAATAGTACAGGTGCTCCCCATGGTGATGTGCTTGGCCTGATAAATCCTTTTTGCATCAATTCATTGATCTGCTTCATGAGTTCTTGCATTTCTGAAGGAGCTAATCGATAAGGGGCTTTTGCTACCGGCTTAGCACCCGGTATCAACTCGATATGAAACTCAATCTGACGATCAGGTGGAATTCCGGGTAAATCTTCTGGAAAGACATCCAAGAAGTTATTAACCACCGGAATTTCATTGACCGTTTTCTCCTTTTTCACCTCTACTGCACTTGCCAGAATCAAAAGACATCCCTTTTGATAATGCTTCATTGCTTTCATGGCGGAAATGATCCCAATCTTGGAATTGGCATCATCGCCATGGACTAGCAATTCCTTTCCATCGGGCTTTCGTATTGTCACTGTCTTGCTTTCACAATCGAGACACGCGCAATTCTTGTTTAGCCAGTCCATACCCAAAATAACATCGTATTCACTTAAAGTGGTCGGCATTAGGTTAACTAGGAATTCCGTATCAAGTAGGTTTATAGTACAATCCCTAAATTCCTGGGTATCGAATAGAACTCTAGCATATATGTTATTGACAAGAAACGTACCGGTTATGGTGTTATCTCTAGCTTCATCCAAGACAAACACACGACCCTTAGCCTTGTTCTGATTATCTCCCTGCTTGTGCTGCATAGGCTTCTTACAGTTACGGCGAATATGTCCAAATTCCCCATAATTGTAACATTGTATCTTCGGGCAATTTCTTGAAAGGTGATTTGCTTCAGGACATCTCTGGCATTGATAACTTGTCCTGTTATTTTTATCTTGGAGGTTCTTATTATTACCTTCACGCCTTGGTACCTTCCTACCAGACCTCGAACCATGTTTTCCTTCATCTTCCCATTTCCTTTTCCTTTCAGCAGTCACCAGGCCTTCCTCCTCATATGCAATTGCACTTAGATCAATTGCCGCTTCATAGGTTCGAGGAGCAGCCATCTTGACTGGTTGTCGGATACGAGGTGGTAATGCTTGTATAAACCTTTTCAGCCTCTTCTCTTCCGTATCAACATGTTCAGGAAGCAATCGTGCCATCTCGTCGAATTTCTTCACAAATTGAGAATGAGTCATATCCCCTGCTTGCAACTGCAGAAACTCCCTCTCTAGTTTGTCCTTCTCGATTGTAGGACAAAATTTCGCCAATACCAACACCTTCAGTTGGTTCCATGTCATCGTAGCAATTTCTTCACGACCCTTCGCTATTTTAACATTGTCCCACCAGTACAATGCTTCAGACTTAAACGTGTAGGTAGCGTATTGAATAGCTTGTGTATCAGTACACCCGCTAATGTCAATTGCGGCTTCCATCTCCCGGATCCACTGGAAGGTAGCCATAGCATCACGTTTACCTTCTAGCTTTGGAGGATCACAACTCTTAAAGGTTTTGTAAGTACAACCTCTAGGTGGCTCGGGTTCCGCATCTGCACCTCCAGCACCTAGCTCTGGCTGTCCGCCACCATTACCATTTCCACCACCTTCATTTTGCCTTATTTCAGCAATTATGGTTGGCAATGCATCTCGGATAGCTTGAGCTATAGCGGCCTGGAATTGTGGCTCAGCATACGGTCCAGGGTTGGCATTATTTTCAGGCTCCCCGTTCTCAATTTGCATCCTATTAATTGGCGGTCTACCACGTATTCCTCTAACCATAGTTAGTACCTATATTTAAGGAGAACAAGTATCAATATCCCAATATCAGATTATGATATGAACAAAATAGTACAGACAGATCAGATATCACATTGGCCAGATGTCATCGCTTATCTGTTATACTTAGAATGTTCAAGTCATCTTCTTTCATGGTATATCAAATCCGGTTATCCTATCTTAATCAAGTAGCTTATCTCAAGGGGTCTATCTTAGTTTAAGTCCAGATACTATCTTGTACCTAGTTCTCTTAAACCAGTGCTCTGATACCAACTTGTAACACCCGCATCCCAGGATAAGCACTAGGGAGTGTTACGCGTCGAATAAAAGAAAGCACATGGCACTAATCAAAGTTTACAGCGGAAGTCTTTAACTTTATTCATAACAAAAGTTGTAGGATCTACAAAGTACAAAGATAATACAACATTCAAGTTCTTATTTGAAACTAGAAGTCTATGTCTTCGTCCAACCAAAATTCAGACTTCTATACTAGCTTCTACCTCGTCCCATCCGTGTCTAGCTATCTGCTACTACATGGTACCTAAGATGTGCGTCCAAAAGAAAAAGACAACATTTGGGGCTCAGCATAATGCTGGTGAGTTTCATAAACGTAGCAGTTCATATGTAATTAAATTTTGACTACAGTATCATATAAACATGTATATCCATGGCAGGGATTACAGAATCAGGATCGGGAATGATCGTCCAAGCAACTAGGTCTATCTGTATGCATACTACCTATTTGTACGTGTCACATGGGCCCTCTTCCAAGATCGTATCTAACCCTTCAGGCCTCAACATTTATAGATACTAATGGTAGTCAAATATACAATTTAATACAGAACAACACATCCCGTTTCATAAAAGTAATTGCCCAGTGAGAGAAAGACTCACCTCTGTCTTTTACTTGAATAATCTCAGGCGAAATCTTCACTAAAGGCCTTGATCCAAACCTAATCGTGTATCGGGTTGTATTAATGAAAGGCTTTATTTTATAAACATCTTCTATGTTCCATAATCCTAAGATTATACTTTCTCAGAGGTTAAAATGACTAAAATGTCCTTTATAGTCAATATGACTTTTCTAATTATAATATGAAGACGCGCATTCCTATAAGTAAACGCTCACTCCGAGATCGCCCAGTGAGGGATGCCAGGTCCCATTTGGGATTTATGCGACACCCTCGCTATGCCAGAAACCCCAGTGTACAGGCGCTTACCCTTCCGGTCCGCACGAACTTCTAAGTACCCGAATAGCTCGGTATATTTTACTAATTATCACAATTGAACTTATATATACTTATTATATATAAAAACATGTTCTTTTGTTAAATATCATTACCCTTGTCCAAACCTTTATGCACTTGATGAGTGATTCTCATGACCGACCGTATAGGCGTTATCACGACCAGGAGGCGGGATTACTATGAGATATCACCCATATTTGTGTTTTAGTGTGGTGATGATCATGACCGACCGTATAGGCGTTATCACGACCAGGAGGCGGAATTACTATGATCAAAACACCAATGTTTATGTTCTTGTTCTTGGTTTACTTGTTCTTGATAACCAACATGGTGAAACCATACCAACCCTTCTTTAAACATGAAATTAACTTAAGGATTTCTTAAAACATGTTATTCTAAGGCTTCATACCAAATTTCAACCCATGATTCCCACTAGAACTCCCAATCTCAACAAAACATGTTTAAGAACCTTAATCTTGCATTATTCTTAAAAGGCAAATCTAAGTGTTATGTATAATAAAAACTAATTGAAGGCTAATGTTAAACATACCTTAGGTTGAACTATTCCAGAGGATGGGCTCCTAACTCCCTTTGAATCTTCAAAAATGCAAGCTAGAGTGTTCTTGGTGTTCTTGAGGTTTCTTAGAGGTTTTAGGTTGATTTTTGGTGAATTAGCAAGGAAAAATGGATGGATCCATGGTCTATTTATAGCCAAGAGTGTCTCACATGCTTCTTACAAGTGTCCTAGTGACTAAGCATGAGAATTGACACCTAGCATGGTGACTAATCATGAGAATTGACACCTAGCATGGTGACTAATCATTCATATAACATATATTTAACATATAAACATATATTATTATTATTATTATTTTAAATAATCTAACCCGATAAATACTTACCTTATGCATAGTTTATTGTTATAACTTCAAATACGCATTTCTTAACATTTTAACATGTTAATCACATAAACACATATACGACACATATTTTCACATAAAAATATATAAAAACATATATATTTATTACCTTTAGATTTTGGGGTGTTACAAAAAAACCCCACCCAAAAGTCTGAAAGCCCATAAAGAAACCCGACCCACCACTGTAGCAGCCCATAATGAAGCCCATCTTAGCCTAAAAGAAAACCCTACTAGTAACACAGAGCAGGTGGATGGATTGCTTGTAGCTAAGTGGTATACAGGTGTTTATCCTGAACCTGAGAAAGGTAACAGCGTACTTCAAACCAAATCTGATAATGGAGCAAGTAATCAGTTAGTTTCAACTGATGCTAAAGGGGTTGATGTTGAAGGGGTTGACTTTGAAGAAAGTGAGCTCCAGAGAGGTGATAATAATCAGTTAGAGCAAGGTGAATTTGAAGAAAATGATGGTGAAGAGGCTGAGTTACATGATGCTGAGAAGGATGATATTCTCTGCTCTGAATCAGACACAGATGATAAGGAGTGGAGAGTGTTAGCCAGTAAGGTTGTAAAAGTAAACAAAGAAGATAAACTACTGCAAAAAAGGTTGATTGACAGGTTGGTTAATCAGGGATCAAGTGGTGAACTTATAGAAACAGTTGTTGTGCAGGATAGTGAAGGCAGTGTTTATGAGGATTCTGATGGTGATGTCAACTCACCTGGAGAGAGTGAAGATGATGATATACTTGGGAAGAAGTATAAGTTAAATGTACCTGTTTTGAATGAGCATACAGACTGGGCTAAATGGGAATGGACTGTTGGAACAAGATTTCCAAGTAGGAGTGCTTTTAAACAGGCTGTTAGGTGGTATGCTCTTGCCCAAGGTAGGAATTTGTTTATTTCGGTAAGTAACAAGAAAAGGGGGGGTAGAATTGGCTATCATTGAATAGAAGGTTGTCCATTCAAAGTGTATTGCTCACTGTTTGAGAAGAAAAGTTGTTATATGTTAAAAACTGCTATAAACCAACACACTTGTCAAAGGAACATGATAAAGAACATGCAATTAACAGTTGGATTTGTAGCTGATCACTTTCTTGATGTGTTCAAGGCCAAGCCTGATTGGAGTGCCAAAGAAATACAGGATGCTGTGAAGGTAGCATTCAAGGTGTTGGTTAGTAACTGGTTTGCATACAAGGCTAAGCAGGCTGCTCATAAGAAGTTGCATGGGTCCATGAGGGACCATTATAGTAAAATTGGTTCCTATTTAAAAGCCTTGACAGATGCCAATCCCACATCAGAGTTTCAGCTCTTGAAAGTGCCACCTGGATTCCATGGTGATTATGACTCAAACACAGAGGTATTCCATAGACTGTTTGTATGTTTTGATAGCTTAAGGAGAGGTTTTCTAGCTGGTTGTAGAAGGGTACTCTGTCTAGATGGATGTTTTTTGAAAACCTTCCTTGGAGGCATGCTTTTAGCAGCTATAGGAAGAGATGCCAACAATCAAATGTACCCTGTGGCTTGGGCAGTGGTTGAAGGGGAGACTACTTTAAGTTGGACCTGGTTCATGGGAGAATTGAAGAAGGCTTTAGGTGTCACAGAAGATGGGAAAGGTTGGACCCTCATTTCAGATCAACAGAAGGTATTTCCATAGCCTACTTATTCCTTTTTGTACATGGTTATTCATACTTTGTAATATTCTGGTTATTTGGTTTCCTTGTAGGGATTGTTGAATGTTGTGGTATCACACTGGCCAAATGCTGAGCACAGAAACTGTGCAAGGCATATATATGCCAATTGGCATAAGAAACACAAAGGTGATAAACTCAAGGAGGTATTTTGGAAAGCTGCAAGAGCCTATTGTGAGGCTGATTTCCAGAAGGCTGTTGATGATATGAAGGAATTGTCTACTGCAGCATATGAAGATTTTATAAAACAGAATCCCAATGTGTTTTGCAGGTGCTATTTGAGCACTGAAACTAAATGTGATGTGATAGTTAGCAATATGGCAGAGACATTTAGTGGATTTATTATCAAATCAAGATCTAAACACATCCTATATATGCTAGAATACATAAGAGAGGCAATGATGACTAGGCTGGTGAAGATGCACAAGCAAATGGCTGCAAAGAATGTTATTGTTTGCCCAAGAATACAGGATAAACTAAACAAATTCAAAGACATTGCATTCAAGTGTAAGGTTCTACCATCTAGCAGTACATTGTATCAGGTGAATGCATTCCATCAGGTTGTTGTGGACTTAGAGAAGAAGACATGCACTTGTAGGCAATGGGATCTCACAGGTATCCCATGTTACCATGTATGTGCAATTGCATCTTTGTTGAAGAGGAATGTGGAGGAGTTTGTGCATCAGTCTTATTCAAAGGAGATGTATCTCAAGGCATATGACTTCACTATTCCACCACTAGCCTCAGAGAAATACTGGCCCAAGGTTGAACTCCCACTAGACCCACCACCAATAAAAACTGCACCTGGGAGGCCAAAGAAAAAAAGGAGGAAAGATCCTCATGAGGATCCTAAGAAGGGTGGAAAACTCAGTAGGCATGGACAGGTGAAAAGGTGTAGTGTTTGTAAGAGCACCTCTCATAACAAAACAAGGTGTCCCAACAAAGGGAATGCTACTGAAAAACCAGAAACAAGTCAACCTAAGAGGAAGAGAGGGAGACCTAAGAAGACACCACAAGCATCACAGATGACCCAACAGTCAACCACAACTCAGCAGTAGTTATGCATCAGCTTTATCACATGCTATTTTGATGATCTATGAGATTCCTAAGTTTAAGTAGTTTGTTTGTACCTGGTTTCAAAACAATTTAACTCTGTCATGTTTGTACTTCTTTAACTCTATCTATGCTACTTTGTGTTTGCCTTCAGTATTTTGATCCTAAGAAAACTGCCTTCAGTTTGGGTGTAATTGTAATGTATACATTTCTGCACACTTTGAGGTGAAATAACATAATCATAAAAACTGTTAATGTGTACATTTCTGAGGTCAAAAAACATGAATTGACTTTTTGAGGTCAACTGTTAATGTGTACATTTCTGCACAGTTTAACAAACATGAATTGACTTTTTTGAGGTCAACTATGCCTGCATTATTGATATCAATCACAAATAGGCCATGGTCGATCAGAAAGAAGCCTGTGTCAACATGAAGTGTTTTATATAAACCAAATATAATAAACAAAGTTTTGCCATTACATTACATTTAACCAACAAAATTATGGCATTACACAAGATTAACAAAGTTATAACATGCCCTGCCAAATCCAAAATACACCTAAAACAAAATAAAACCAAGTTTTGAAATCAAATACTAATCCAATACACTACTATAACAAGAACCAACAGAATCATATAGTTCTTCATAGGGTATTTGTGCTTTGCCATTTTGAGAGCCTTAATTTCTTCCATCATCATCAGTTTTTCCACTTCAACCTTTGAGATCTTCCTCTGTAAAGACTCATTTCTTAATGACTCTTCCCGATTCAAGGCATTGTCCATTTTGTGTTTCCAAACAAAGGAAGTACAGTCCATATCCTGCAACATCATGTAGTTAAACATTAAAGAGAAAAAATGCAAACTTTATATAATTTATTGTACTTACGGGCCAAAAAGGGCATCCATAGAACTGTTGCCCTGATCTTGAAGTATTGACACCTGCAGTTCGTTTAACGGCCGGAATGTCGTGATAGCAACAGAGGTTCCCATGGAAATCCATGCGCAAAATGTTGCGATTGATGAAGGAATTAGGGTTTGGAGATGAAGTGGAAGAAGACATTGCCGTTCAAGATCCAATCTTGCAGTATACCTCCTTCGCTTTTGAGCTGGGGAGATTTTGAGCGGGTATCGATTTGGGGATTTTAGAGAATTAGGGTTTATATTAACATGTCGGGGGTTGTTTTTAACGACCGGTGCCAACTAGGATACCACCTCATCGCCACGTCGGATTTTTGTTAACGTCGTTAAGAGAAAAATAGACGGGGACCAGCGAATTCCAATACTTAAACAATTAGGATTAATGTAGGGAAATAACTGAATTGGGATTAATATCCGCCAAATAGCAATAACTTGGATTAATAAAATCCAATTTTCCTTAATGTTAAAAATACGTGATCATTCTGGTTTGTTAGTCTGACGGATAGAAAACATAATACAAAACTATATATTTTTTTTAAACATAATACTCGTGAGATAAAACAGATTATAAAAGGATAAGAGGTATTGGAACTTAGCTTTAAGATTGCAAAACCCGTCATGATTGATTGGCGCCATGAAATAATGATTTTCTTGTGATGATAATCCTATTCCAAAAGAGACTCGTGCTGATAACGTATTGTGAAACAAGCTTAATAGTGAAACAAAGATAAGAAGAAAAGAGAAGAAGAATAGAGGGAGATTTTATTATTGAATGGTGTATCTTACAATGAGATGAAAGGGAATATTTATAAGGAAGAATTATCTTGGAGAACAAGATAAACTATATATAGAATTGATAACCACAATATAATATATTAATAACATAAGCATTGATATTAAAGACAATTACATTTATATAGGACTTGTTTGAACTTAGAGACGATTATACATATATATGGTTAGGGTAAGGTTCATTGTAGATACCCTCATAAGTATAGAAAGGTAGACATCCTGTTTCACATGTAAAATTACTCTATTTCGCATGTGAAATTTAATAAAAAAATCTTTTTTTTTAGATTTTATGTAAATAAATAAATAAAATCTTAAATAACTCTCTTCAAGTTACCTACCCTACTACTTTTAGTAAATAAATTTTTAAAACCAACACATCAAACTCTTGCATTACTTCTTTTTAAAACTATAAGGTATTCGTTGTGGATTTTTTTTTACTGTTGTCATTTGTTGTTGTCATTTGTCCCTGCTTCGAGATATATTTGTTCACGATAAAGAAATAAAAAAAATGGAAATGGCAGATAAATATGAGTAACACAAAGTAAACACCATGCATTCTAACAACAATGAAGAAACCAAATCTAATCCATTCACAATTTCACATAAACCTAAGTTTTGGTTTACCAACACAAAAACGTAAAACAAAGACATAATCAACACACATTAACAAAGAAAAATAAAAACAACACACAAAACCCAAAGAACACCACTAATTCCAGTAAATTTTTTAAAAACAAAATGTATATTAATCTGTATCCCTATATAGAGAACACAATATTTTTTTTAAAAAACCCAAATTAAACGAAAAACAAAACAGAAACTTCAAATTGATAAGCTAAACAACAAAGGAAACACACAACTAAACTCATAATTTACTATCGATACCAAAACCGCATTATATCCATCACGGGCTAAAACCGGATTACAGCATAAAAATTTAAAAGAAATCCAATTACAGAACCAAAGAAATAGAACATTACAGAAGGGGATTGTCGTGTGTGGTGGGCCTTTCTTTGGGGACCTCCAATGGCGGGTTGCCTCCTTACCCATCAAGATGGGGGGGGGGGGGGGGGCTTGGGGTCTACTCGGCTATTGAGGCCCCCTCCTACGCTTTCGTGGTCTCGAGGGTCCAGTCTTGGGAGCTCCAGGACCATATCCTTCGGGAGTGTGGGGTGTGCCCTATGGACTCGGCTTTCACGGGCGTGTTGGCTGACCTCCGTGGCCTTATTCCGGGCTTTGATCTTAGTGGTTTCTCTAACAAGGACTCCGCCCCACCCAAAGGCCAACATGTTTTGGCGAATGTCCTGTTTGGTAAAGCCGTGGGAGAGATGGAAGCTGACTTCGGGATGTCAGCCAGGGATAAAGCGGTGTGGGAATGCCTCCGCCAACCACATGCTTAAGATTTCCTCCTCGCATTCCCTATTGATGGGTTGGGGCAGCACATGTCGCCAGTCGAATATCGGGCGGTTCTTAAATATCGACTTATGATCCCCCTGTACCCGAGGGATGAGAGATGTCCAGTATGCAGCAAGGCATGTTTGGATGCTTATGGGGAGCACGCGGTGTTGGAAATATACCTACATGAATGTGTCCTTTGGGATCATTTATTAATAATTACCAAAATGATATAAAGTCATATAAAGTCCTTATTTATGTATGACATAAAGTCCTTATTAATATAGTCATTATTTGATGGGAATAATGACATAATATGAAAGGTCTCTTGCCCTTTGATGTCTTATAAATATATGACTAGAGAACATAAACAACACCACTACATACACTATTCTCTCTAGTCACAAAATCCATCAATAGAAGACATCTAAAGGGAAGAGGAACATCATGGCTATGGCATCATCATCGTCATCTATAATCTCAATCCCTACCGGTATGTCCTCACCTTATATGTTTTTATGTATTACTTGATTGAATTGATCAACATGTGGTATCAGAGCGATGTTGATTATTTCAATTCAATCTTGTAATCACTTTATTTACTTTGTGATTTCAACCGAAACCGAAACAATATATATGTTTATAATCGGTTTCACTAATATTTGGAATTTCATCGTTTGAAGCCATGCGCAAAATATTCATTAGTGGAATCTGATTGTTTTAGTCTTTTAGAATTGTTAATAATAATTTATCATACAACATGGTGATATTTTCGCATCTATTATCTGCACAAATATAGTTATAAATTTTACTTTTTGACTAAATTGTCAGTTTCATTATGAATTTGTTTATGATGCCATGTGAATTGAAATTCTTCAAATCTCAAAATTCCATATGTTTTGATAAATATTATATTTATCTACATTTGTTTTATAAATGTAGTATTTGTGGTATATGATTACATATGTATGCTACATATAATATTTATTTGAGACTATTAATGTATTCACAAGTGTTATTTATTAGAACTTTTGTATTAATCATACACTTAAATACTTAATTGTAACTTCAATGGAATTTATTTTGGTTTCTATATTGAAGTTTAATGCTATCATTTAAAGTAGTCATGTGTGTTGTTAATTAGTGAACCCAAAGGCTAATTATTTAGTGATACACATGAATACTTTAGGCTAAATTACATAAATATTGCATTTCTATCCAAAGGAGATGTGTTGTACTTATATGTCATAATTTATCTCTTAAAGCATGTTCATAATACTTGAATATTGGTCATAGCCAAAGCGAAGCCAATGTTCAAGTAGAACCTTATATTTGATATGTTCGTAATATTTGAATATTGGTCACAGCCAAAGCGAAGCCAATGTTCAAATAGAACGTTATATTCACTTTGTTCATAATACTTGAATATTGGTCATAGCCAAAGCGAAGCCAATGTTTGAGTAGAACTTTATACTTAATTTGTTCATAACATTTCAATATTGGTCATAGCCAAAGCGAAGCCAATGTTCAAATGGAACTTTATATTTAAATTTGTTCATAATGCCTAATATTGGTCATAGCCAAAGCGAAGCCAATGTTCAGGTAGAACCTTATATTTACTTTGTTCATAATACTTGAATATTGGTCATAGCCAAAGCGAAACCAATATTTGAGTAGAACTTTATACTAAATTTTCTCATAACATTTGAGTATTGGTCATAGCTAAAGCGAAGCCAATGTTCAAATAGAAATTTATATTCAATTTGTTCATAATGCTTAGGTGATAGGCAAGTAACCAAAGCGAAAGCCGATTCATTTTAGTAGAACCTAACTAGTCTGTTATTTTGGTGTTATAACAGAATATGCCACATCTTCTTTTTTGTTTTAAAACTTTGTGCCTTATTACTATGCCTTAATTTATGATTATGCATTCTATTATGCCTTAGTTCATCATAATGTATTATTATGGCTTAGTTTATGATAGTACATTTCTATTATACCTTAGTTTATCATAATCATTGTGCCTTAGTTTTTTTAAGTACCCTATATAGTCACTCTTAGATCTTCTTTCAAACTAATATAACCTTTAATCTCCATAAATTATCCACTCTAGATTTACAATCACTAAATGTTTCCATACAACTTTTCCTCTTATCATAATGATCTTGATTATCTGTTAAGACAAAAGACTCTCATTGCCTTACGATATAAATATATTACAGCTAGGGCATTATAAACGAGTAAAGTCAAATGTCTCTTATGATGATAAAGATTCCCCAAATATCAAAATCAGTAGAGATGTTTTAGATATCCTAATCTAAACATTGAGTGAGTAATAAAAATTCAAATGAACTTCTTAAATGCATGCAAACACTTAACATCTAATATGCTTAGTGCAAAGTATAAATTAGGTTAATGATTTAGTGAACACATCATAAAACATCCTTAAAGGGCTTACACATGTTTCAAAATTGAAGGTTTTTCTAGTGCATTTCTTAGTGAATCCTTTCTTGGCACAATTACATGCTACTTAAAAATTAGTCATGACACTTATAAGTACTAGAAGGAAAATGAGTGCTTGATAGCATTGTGCATAAAGGATATATAATGCCTTAAATTAGAAAAAGCGGATTTGTTCACCTCACAATCACTAACCCTTATATAATTAAAATAAATTAAATAAGGAGGATAGTTCTAAATTCTAAAATAAGATACAAGAAAACTTCAGTTCTAAATCCTTATAGGAACAACTGGCTAACAAAGAATAATCAACAATGATAATTGTGCCCATTAATTTTAAGATTTACATAGTGGATTAAATCTAGTCTTATAAAGATCTCTTATAATCCATACACTAGGAATAAACCAAACAACCACTATTATGAGAGTAAGTGACAAAATCAATGTCAAAGTTGTACAAACCATGAAAATCTATCAATGTACTACACTTTATGATACCTTATTATGATCCAAGATCACTTGGAACCTAGTATCATTACTAAAGTAAGACATCGACGGTTATAAGGTTTCAAACGACTATGACAAATGTCACTACTACCCTAAACTCTTAAAGTTGTTGGTTATACTTATCTAGTTGTCTTTACGTGGGTTGAAATCTTTATAACTTATAACTAGATAATAAATGTTCACAATCTTTGTTATCACGTAAGTGAGAACTTAACAAAGACAATATGTGTATAAAGGAATAAATAAGTTTCCACTAAGAGTTCTAACTCAACAAAACTCAAATATATTAGTGGACCTTATCCTAAAATGGAATATCTGGGCGTAACACATTTATCACTCATTTACTGATTATTTATTCTTGTACTTAAATAAGGAAAAATATCTTTCTCACCTTAAACTTTTAAGTACGAAGTTGAAAATCAACTTAACCATAAAATAAAAGGTTGTGAGACTAGATTTAATAGATTAAATACTAAGATTGACATACAAATTATGGTAACACTCTCAAATCCATTAGGATCATACTAGTGTGAACCAGTAGATCATGTATGGTACTTCTAAAGATACATTATTAAGTTATGCATCTAAGTATCCTTATAAACATGATAATAAATATGTCATCTAAGTTATACATCTATTTCTATATACCAAGGCTCTAAAAACAACAAATCATATGCTAAACAAGGTTACCTAATATGTCCCTAAAATTCCTTCTGAAATACGGACATGAAGGAAACTAAGTATAAACCATATGATTAGTTATTAGCCGCAATTAAACCTTAAAAATCCTCAACACTAAGCATGTTGCATACCAAGTTCCTAAGAAATTCTAAGATTAGTGGGAGCAATCAAAGTCCTTATCAATGACTTCTCTTCTGAGGTCAGTGGGAGCAGTGAAAAGTCCTTACTCATGACTTACCTAAAAGTACAAGAGGCGGGGGGAGAGACAAAGTTAAATTTAACTCTGAATTTAACTCCGATTACACCTCTTGTACACCACGCTACTATAACATTGATCCACTTCCACACACTTAGAAATAATGTTACTCCAAATATACCTGACTTAAATGCTCAAGAGGAAATCTATGAAACTATTAATGTTCTGCTTCAACTCGTTAGATCCAGCTTAGTAGGTCATCAAGGTATGAAATTTCCTATTAAATTTGATGATTATGAACCTATCTTAATAAAGCTTACATGGATATTGGAAAGAGTACTAATCGTATCTCTGATTTAAGAGCCATTATTAGAAATCAATCAACTCATCTGATGGAATAAAGCTATTATTAATGAGCTTAACTCCCTAAATCAAAATAACGTTAGAAGTTTAGTTTTCCATAGCTAAACTGAAATCCGAAAGGAGAAATTAAACGTTATGAATTGTTGTTTTCCTAAAGGCGATTAACGAGTTAAGAATTCCTTTTCTAAAGGGTTCTCTGAGAGATAATCATTGTCCTTATTACTCACTCATAATTACGAGTGACATTTAATGGCCTTATAAGATATCTTTCCTTAATACTCACTTAACATGAAGACATGTTCATAAACTAAAATAAGGTTTCAAGCCTGAAAGTTAAAGAACACTTAGTCTTTAAGATGAGTAAATATAAAGGGTTAATATAAGCAAATTTACAAGTGAATTGAAATTTGATGAAGCTATAAATGTAACAATTCTTAATCAAGAATAAGTGGATAAATTGGGCCTACCTTAAGATGAGTGGGAGCAACTAATACAATACTTGCCCTTATATATACATTATTTTAGGCTAGTAATATGTTAGTTTTGTTGCATGAGTCAAAGCGACTTATTTTCGCATAATTTTGACATTAAAGTCTTGAAGATATTTTTTATACAATAAGCATCAAAATACATCAAGATCAAACTAATAATTATTAGATTTAACCATGTGTTGAACACATTACAACATGCAACGTTGCTCTTTATTTATAACTCTAGTAACTAAAGGAGATTACTAATAAAGGTTCAAATCTTATGTTCAAGTCTATACTCGTTTTAAGATATTGCCTTCATTGCTGAAATACTAAGAAATGATGAAAATCATTTCCTAAGTTTAGTGCATCATAAAGCATTTAAGATGGCATTTCAATATCTATAAGAAACGAAAGACTATAAAATTTAAACTATAGAAGAAGTGAGAAACTTAAAATAGTTGACTATCTATAAATTTTGACTTTATTGTATTCAAAGGATATTAATGTCAACTCAGGGGTATATCCTTATGTCTGCGGACAGATTTATCTCATGGATCATGGATGAGTCATAAGAGACTGATAACAACAACATAAGTTATTATGACATGATATGTTTGTCACTAGATGTTGTTGGTAAATTTATCAGTAGACTAATAATTCCGTAACTCCATATATAACATATTGAAGACTCATTGTGATAAAGTCAGCTATCCTAATCTCTTAAAAAAACAGTAACAGTTTTGAGAGGAGCTGCGTTAAATTTTCGATACAAGATTATTATTCATTTAAGAACAAGTAGAGGAAACTAAGTCCTTGTATTGAAAACATTCATGATATGCTTAAGGATCCTATAACTTAAGGTCTATCCTCATAAGTCTTTTCTAAGAGCTCATAATAAAGACGAGGTTTACTAATGACCGATCATGTCATAATATGAATAACTAATTATTAATTAATCCTCATCAGTTTTGATTTATTTTGTCTCTGAATATGTTATGCATGCCTAAGTGACATATAGACAATTTTACATATAAATCAACGTTAAGGGCATCAATCTAGTCATTTTGGACCTTAATTTCTTATGTTCGTTTTGCGATTGTAGTATGATTAATGGGGGTCTTGAGTTTAGAATAACTCAATGACTGTATTTTTCTACTACAGTTTTAAATTCGAAATCTGATTAGTGTTATTAACTTGGCCAAACTTTAGAAATGCTCATCATAAATGATCACTCGGACAAGTGGGAGAATGTTGGTAATATACCTACATGAATGTGTCCTTTGGGATCATTTATTAATAATTACCAAAATGATATAAAGTCATATAAAGTCCTTATTTATGTATGACATAAAGTCCTTATTAATATAGTCATTATTTGATGAGAATAATGACATAATATGAAAGGTCTCTTGCCCTTTGATGTCGTATAAATATATGACTAGAGAACATAAACAACACCACTACATACACTATTCTCTCTAGTCACAAAATCCATCAATAGAAGACATCTAAAGGGAAGAGGAACATCATGGCTATGGCATCATCATCGTCATCTATAATCTCAATCCCTACCGGTATGTCCTCACCTTATATGTTTTTATGTATTACTTGATTGAATTGATCAACACGCGGTCCATTGCAAGGAGCTGCCCGGTTTCAAATACCGGCATGATCTGGTCCGGGACGTCCTTTTTGACATTTTCAGAAGAGCCGGGATATCTGCAAAGAAGGAAGCCCCGGTTAATTTTTTGTCAGACCCAGCGGACGGGCGTTCCTCCCTTCGACCTGCGGACGTCCTTGTCTTTGGGTGGAAGCACGGGAAGCATGCCTGTGTCGACCTCACTGGGGTTTCCCCTCTCGTGGGGTTCAAGGGCTCTGGTTTCCGGGCAGGCCAGGCTGCCACGAATGCTGCTGCTGGTAAAGTGCGCAAACATGAGGAAGCGTGTCTGGCGAATCAACATGTGTTCGTGCCTTTTGCGTTTGACACTTTCGGTTACCTTGCCCCGGAAGCTGTGGATACTTTGACCCGCGTCTAGAAGGTCATGAACGGGAATGTGGCGACTCCTAGGGATTTGAATGTGGTTTTCACTCGGTTAGGCTTTGCTATTCAGAAGGGGTTGGCGGCGCAGCTTGTTGCCCACCTCCCTTGTACTTCATGTTGAGTTGTAACCGTTGTTTGTGTAATTAATGCAAAATATTATTATTTTAAAAAAAATTGGCTTGAGTCGTGTCTCTGCTTCTTTATCTATATCTATACTATCTTATTATACATATTGGAGAGAGAGTGTTGAATGTTGAAAAATTAAGAGATTTACAAGTGAGGGAAACATGATGTACAAATGGTTATAGCATAAATGTTAAAAGTTGAAAATTTAAGAAATTTATAAGTGAGGGAAGCATTGTGTACAACACACCAATGCAACATGTTTAAGAAACATGGGTTGCCCATCCGGTAAGACCCACCCATATGAAGATCCGCGCGTCTTCATCCAAATAACCCTTACCCACCCTCCGGATCCACGACAAAACATCACCCTCCGCCTCCACGACAAAACACCAGCGAGCTCTCTTCCATTTCCGGCAACCTGTGTCCTCCCTCTTTCCATCTTCACTTTTTCACAGCGGTATCTTCTTGGCACTCTCTTCTTTCCATGGTGAAGAAAACACACATCGGACGGTTGGATTGCGTTTGGAGCCCTAAATCGACGGTTCATGCAATTTTTCACACGGATTGATTGGCGATTTTCACTTGGATGGAGCTTGGTCGATTTGTATTGCGTCTATAAAGTCACAGCAAGATGAATTTCATATCACACATCATGTTGCATCGGCCTTTATTCTCTGGTAATTCTTGATTATAATTTTTATATTTTTTCTATTTTTCAATTAATTTTTTACATCATTGGTTTAAATTAAGCTTGGTTTCAATCTGATTTAGTTATATTTAATTTCATTCAGTCGTACTTTGGATCTGTTTGTGGAAAAGGAGGAGCTGATTTGCGTTTCTGTTATATTCGGCATCAAGAACACACACATAAGGTTAGTTTATACATTTAGTTAAATTGAAGTTGAGAATCTGTGTTTACAAAGTTTTTTACGGTCATGTTTGGAATTATAAAGAGCTAATGTAATTATATTTATCTTTTGGCCCCTAATCATGTTGACATTTGTGGATATGTAGCTCATAACATACAAAAGGAACATAATTTTTTTTGGAATTGTATAGGATAGATATATGAAATTGGTTTGCTCCGTTTGGAATTATATGAAATCTATTTGGTAGAGGGTAGAACAGGGAACATATGTATCAAATGATGAATATCCTAAACAATGAAATATGGACTCTTGAATCTATTTGCTATGAACTTTGTTTGCTATTATTCCAATATGTGAAATCTGTTTGCTATGCTTGATTCTGTTATATGCTTGAAATCTGTAGCTATGAAATACTGAATATCCTTAACAATGAAAAACACACTCTTGAATCTCTTTGCTATGAAATATGTTTGCTATGATTCCAATATGTGAAATCTGTTTACTATGAAATCTAGGTTCTATATTTCTGATGTGGAATCTGTTTGCTATGCAATCTGGGTCATATATTTCTGAGTTATATATTTCTGATGTGAAATCTGTTTGCTATGTGAAATATGTTTGCTATGCAATGTGGCGTATAAATATGTTCATTTGTGCCTATAAACGTGTCCAACTATTCTGTTTTAAAATCAGTTCAGAATGAACCAAAGACCTTTTTAGGAAATGGTAGTTTCAGGGTTGGTATCATAAGAATATAGAATTTCATTTATGAATATAGAATGAACCAAAGACCTTATAACAACAACCTTTTGAATATGGCTGTTCTGTCTTGGACTTTCTTGAAAGCTTCAAAATTAGCTCTTTTTAAAGATCTATAACAATTATTAGATCAGCAAGCAGGTTATGTGTCACTGGATGTTTAATAACTTTGCTCCAATTATACATCAGAAGAATTTTGAAAACATTTATTTTTTAGGTAAGTTTTAGTTTTAACAAAATGGCTTGAGTTCAGTATGTTGAGTTTAGAATATTATTCCCAGGAGCTGTGTATAGACTTTTAAGCATTGATTTTGTGTTCAGTATGTTGAGTTTTGAAAACATTAATTTTCAAGTATCCTTCATTTTTTAGGGCTGTATATAGACTTTTAAGCTTTTAAAGCCATAAAACACATTTTGAACCTAATTAGTTGGCTCCTTTGATGTGTTTTTGGTTTACCCAAATGTGTTAAAATTGGCAGGGTTATTAAACTAACTTTTCATAAAGCTGTTATGATTATAGTGTTTGGTTGAGAACTTCTTAAAAACAATTTTAAAGAAATAGAATTACTAAATGGAATGGTATTAAAGATGATGTTATTATCTATGCATGTCATTTACCAATTTTGTGTAATTAGACCCATCTGTTGTACCCATTAGCTGGACCTATTAGTATTTTAAGTGAGCATACAATCTAAGTCTTTCATATGTTGGAGCCATCTTTTTGACCCATATGACTACACCCATGATTTGATTTAGACAATTTACTCATACGGAGTTGTAATCGTAATCTATTTTGATGTTATTTGTGCAGGTGTTTTGCTTGATTTTGGCGTTTTGGGTTAGTTTCAACTATGTTTTGGTTGGTACTGCACACATAGGATCGAAGGATTCGAAGCAAATCGAAGAGCTGGAGAATATGATGATTATAGTTAGTTTCTCTTTACTGATAGGAAAGCAAATGTTATTTAATAGTCGAATTCTACCCCTTGCAAAAACAGATGTTTCTGGTTATGATTTCATGCTTCATGAAGTCTTAACTGGACAACAAGCTTTCTATCTTGCTTGCCTTAGGAATGATGATTAGTTCATGTTGCTTGATTGGGTATTCCACCTTCATCTTTGAGCCACCTGTACAATTGCAGTTTTGTCATTGGGTATGTGTGTATAAATGTATAAATGTAAGTGCTTTTTTAAGGGTTTGTCATCTAGGATGTGTATGTGATTGGGTATGTGAAGGATGTATAAGATATATATCTAAATCATTAAATATCTATGTTCACTACATGTATGTTCTGGGGTATGTCAGTTCACCTAAGATCTTTTTTCTGATTTGTTATGTAGAGTCTGTATTAAATTTGTAATTCTAAATAGTTGAATGTTCATCTTCGCTAAGTATAGTCTTTCTCTAATTCATTTTTGGTTATCTATGTATATGGTTCCGTGTTTTTATTAAGAATCTTGTGTGCCTCATTTATTGCAATATGTGTGGATACTACAAGCTAGAACCGTTTCTTTCGTCTGATTCAGCTTTAGCCACATTTCATGTTCTAACACTCACGAAAATGAATACTGCAATGTATATTGTTGCACCGATGTAACCCACGAACAAATGATGAAGAAGCGTGCTACTAGCAGCAACGTGCTAATAGTTTCACTTGTGTTAAAATAATAATAAAGTTTGCATTTAATAAATTGTTAATATATCTGTAAAGAGCCCTTGAGGCTTACACATATTTTTTGATATGTTAAGATTATCATAGCCACACTTTATAGTATTTGAATCTATAATATTTTGGTCATCATTACTTTTTCCATGAAGTTGTCCATTTAAGATTGATGATTACACATGTAGGCACATGTTTTGATACATAACATTAGAAATTGACACCACTTGTTTAAATATTAATTATTTTAAAAAAACAGGCATCAGCCTAACCTAAGAAACGGAATTTACTAATAGATTATTATAAAAAATACTAACCTTCTCGACCAAATGTAGAAATTTGTCATGCCGCCATAACGTGCGAACAGAAGACGAATAACACGCTATACACTGTCACCGCCGCAACGCGCGGGCACACGGCTAGTATTCTTAATGAACATTACAGAACCAAAGAAATAGAACACAACCATATGAAACCGGATACCTATAACGACTAAGAAGATACGTAGGTACAATCCAGGTGTGGTGGCGATTGAAGGAAGCTCGGTGAAAATCAAGGTCCGATTGAGGATTGACGATGGAATCTAAGCGACACGAAGGGGATTGTTAGCTCCAAAATTGGGAGGATCGAAATCAAACCTCCCAAAGCCTAAGAATAGCGTCTGCAAGACTAAGAAGAAGACGGGGTTCAAAGATAGGGTTTTCAAAAATGGGTTATAAGAGATGAATGTGGCGATCGTAGAAAGAGAAGGAGCGTAGAAGAGAAGGATCAAATGATCAATTACAAGGTTTTATATGTCGGGTTCAAAGAAAAAAACGGATCCTTGGATGGGTCAAATGATCCGCGCGATTTTGCTAATTTTTATGAAATATTTTATTTGTAAATTATGAGAAACTGACACCTACAACAAAAACTTGTATTTATTATAGATAAGATAGACTATCTAAAAATGTTATACCAGTAACACAAAACATGCCCCAATTGTATGTTAAAACAAGTATGAGAAGCCTATGTTAATGTCCAACATAGATAAGGCGCTGGAGCTTTAATTAAACATGATTATGAATGATCCCATGCTTCTTTTCTTCCTCCCATTTCTCCATCTACAAACCCCAATTAACAACCACCATATTATATATTATGTAATAATAATAAAAATAATAATAATAATAACAATAAAAAAAATAATAATTTATTTTATATTATAAGATATTCGAGTACCCATTCTAGAGGACAATGTGACATATAATTATCTGCAACCTTCTTGCACTCGGAAGCTCGTTCCCCATTTTTCTTTGTGCACCTACCAAGAGAAAATCAACCACAATATTTCTATGGGTAAAGTTTATGTAAGAAATGTAAAAACTTAAAAACTAATGTAAAAACCATTAAATTTCAATTGAATGAATGTTATTTAGATAATTTTTATGATTCTTCTTCTTTTTCCTTCATGTCTATATAAATAATGACAACTTAACGACCTAAAAAAATAAAAAACTAAACAAAAATGGTTTTTTTATGTTCGACTATGTTGCATATATGCAAAATGGTATGTTAAAATATAAAACATATAAAACATACCATGTTGTATATATGCAACATTGTATGTTTTTGTATGTTTCATATGTTGCATATATGCAACATAGTCGGACAGGCAAAAACAAAAAAAAACAAAAAGAAAAACAAAAAAAACTTTTTTTTAAAGTTATCATGTAGATATAGGTGGATATACGTGAAATTAAATTAAAAAAATATCAAATTACCCAAAAAAAACTTCATTTGATATAGTTTTTCTTTGTTTCTTACAAGTTTGTACAATATATAATGGTTCGTACATGAACATTTCTACGAGTAAATTAGTAATGGTTCGTACATGAACATTTCTACGAGTAAATTACTATATTGATTATATTCATCGTTGTAGTTTGAGATCTTCAATCATTTTAATTCAAAAAAGTAATTTTCCAATAAATCAAACCGAAGTGGTTTTCATTCTATAACATTTTCAGTCCGGTCATTTAATTTTGTTTGTTCCTTAAATATGATCACATAAACCAAACATGATGGCTATAAGGCATTTGTTCAACGACCTTAATTTAATAAATAAAATTAAAATTTTATTTTTGTTTGATAAAATAATTAAACTCTTTTTATTTACAAGTAAGAAATATTAAAAAGAGCTTTAATTTTCTATTTAAAAAATATACATTTAAGAAAAAATATTTCAAAAGATTTTTAGTAAAATTATAAGAAACATATATAATGTTTTAAAACAAATCAAAGGGCTTCTTTTCAAATTTGTTTTAAAATTTTTTATGTTTTCTTAATTTATTTAAAAACCTTCTAAAACTTCTTTTCTCAAATGTTTAATTTTTTAAATAGAAGCTTAAGATCATTTTCATCATTTTTAATAAATAAAAAGAGTACAAAGAGCTAATTATTTTATCAAATAAAACATGATTTTTTATTTAATTTATTTAATTAAGGTTGAGGAAAGAAGAGACCACAATAAAATTAAGATTTTTATTTTTGTTTGATAAAATAATTAACTCTTTTTATTTATAAGTTAGAAATGATTAAAAAAATCTTAAATTTTTTGTTTAAAAAATATACATTTAAGAAAAAATATTTCAAAAGATTTTTAGTAAAATTATAAGAAACATATATAATGTTTTAAAACAAATCAAAAGGCTTCTTTTCAAATTTCTTTAAAAAAATTATATGTTTTCTTAATTTATTTAAAAACCTTCTAAAAATTCTTTTCTCAAATTTTTAATTTTTTAAATAGAAGCTTAAGATCTTTTTCATCATTTTTAATAAAGAAAAAGAGTACAAAGAGCTTATTTTATCAAATAAAACATGATTTTTTGTTTAATTTATTTAATTAAGGTTGAGGAAAGAAGAGACCACAAGGCCATGATATGAATGTGATCATATTTAAGGAAAAAATTAGCGATATTAATTAAGTGGAGTGAAAACTGAACCGGTTGTAGAACATTAGAATGTAAACCACATGGCTTGATTTGTTAAAAGATTCTTTATTGAACTAAAATAGTAGGAAAACCCACGATGATCAAAATAGTAATTTAGTCTATTTTCTACTCAAAGTTAGTATTATTAAATAATTAAAATTCAATACAGATTCGACCGACTTTCATCGTATAACGCGATATTCAAATACGTTCTGGTTTATAAAGTCTTATATGTTTTGATATGAAATATGTGTTGGGAGGTATGTTTTATTTTAGTATTGTTAATCTGTCATGTTTTTTGACATCAAGTTTATGATATATTTTTTATTTAGGACGTTTATATATCCATTCACTTACTTGAGGTATTCAAGGTATGTAGAGTAACATTTCTCAGCCTTCTTTTCGTTAGCCTGCATTAACGACGTAAAAATATATATAGTTAGATCCAAGCCACTCAGAGTTTAACGATAGATAGTGACGAAGATTTAGAAGCGGTCAGAGTACCTTTTCTTCAGGGGTGGTGGTGGAGGATGGCGGTGGCGGGGCGGAAACGGTGTCGGGCTCATGGGCGGGGCGAGGAGCCGGCTGTTGCCCTTTTGTGACCTTGGTTAGGTCTTTTGACCGCATCTTGTCATGTGGTTCAACCACTGCCGCCATGATCTACTCCTTATGTAAATTCACTGATCAAATACGTGTGCTTTGCTTTTAGTGTGTGTATCGCGTGTTTGTTTAGTATACAAATGATCAGAGCTTTGTAAGATGAACTTAAAATAGACATGATATATATGGGAAAATTAGATGAGGTGGTGGGTGTTTGGTGACAGACACATGGCAACATGTAAGCTACGTGTCAATCTAGCAAATAACAAAATCTTTATTCACATAAATAGAAAACACTGAAATAATAACATAAGAGAGAGACATTGTTTGAAACTAGATAAACGTATTATCATGTTCTCTTTCTTTCTACAAGGTTACTAAGATATTGGAAGGAATGACTTTTATCGGTGACGAGGGGAATGTTTCTACGCGTTTGCGCTTTGTGGTTTTTCTATTTCTGTGTTTGAATAAGTGTTTATTAAAATATTTTTTTTATAACATCAAACTCACAAATATTTTAATCTATTCCAAAAGCTATATAAGGAATGTTTCATATACTTTTTTATTAAACCAAAAACGAACATTAACGTACAATACTCAAGTCACCACGCAGGAAAGACGGGCAACAAGTTGCGCCGCCAGCCCCTTTTGAATAGCAAACCCTAGACGTATGAAAACCACATTCTTCAATCTAGAGGCCACGATATTCCCGTACATGACTTTCTGGATCCGACGCAACATGGCAGCCGCCTCCGACTCAAGATGCCCAAATGTATCAAAGGCGAAGGGAACAAAGACATGCTGGTTCTCGATGCATGCTTTCTCGTGTTTGTTCACCTTCCAGACAGTCGCTCTAGACGCCGTCTGGCCCGCCACGAAGGTATTGGCCCTCAGCCCAACAAGGGGAGAGACCCCCGTTAAATCGACACAGGCATGCTTCCCATTCTGCCACCCAAAAACAAGTATATCGGCAGGCCTGAGGGCTGAGCGCCCATCCAAGGGGTCAGGTAGAAAGTTAACAGGGGCTTCCTTCCTTTCCGAGATTCCAGGCCGCCGGAAAATGTCAAATAGAACGTCCCGAACCACATCATGTCAATATTTAAATCTCGGGAGCTATTTGCAGTGAACAACGTGTTCCCCAAACGAATCCATACATGCCTTGTTGCAGACGGGGTATTTTTCATCAAACAGGGAACAAGGGAACCATGAGGCGATAATTGAGGATTGTCCGGTACTCGATGGCCGACATGTGTTGCCCCAACCCGTCAATAGGGAGAGCATGGAGGAAATCTTGCGCATGTGGTTGTTAAAGGCATTCCCAAACGGCCTTTTACCTGACTGTCATCTCATAGGTAGCTTCCATCTCGAGCAAAGTTTTACCAAAGAGGGCATTCGCCAAAACGTGTTGAGCTTTTAATGGGGCGGTGTCCTTATTAGTGAAACCGCTCAGATCAAAGTCCGGCAATATATCATGGAGACCAGCCAGAGCATTCTCGTAGTCAGGGCCCATACCACAAGCCCCACTCTCACGAAGGATATGGTCTTGTAGCATCCAAGATTGGGCACGCGAGGCCACAAAGGGGTACGACATCGCCTCAACCGCCGAATAGACCCCAAGCCCCCCATGCCGAATCGGCAAAGAAGCTTGCCGTCATTGCAAGTCTCCAAAGAAGGGACCCCCACACACGATAATATCCTCAACGGCCGACCGCAAATCCTTATCAAACCCAGCCGCAGCCACCATCATATGAGTGGGGGGGACATGTTCTAAGGCCAAATAAAAGCTTGGTGACACCCATGCACGAACAAAGCAAAAGGAGTTCGCATTGCGGGTCACCCAACGCGGGGAGGAGGCGCATAAGATCAGCGGCTGTTGACGCCCTCCTCGCAACCAACCCTTGGATAAACTGGCCATCACGACTAACAGCCCCCCCCCCCCCCCCAAGGAGCTTCACCCCTTTAGTGGGCCTGCTAATGTCAGTAGGGAAGAGGCCCGGCCGGACCTTCACACCATCACAGGATGGCCAAAAGAGTTTCGTCGTCCTAATATTTAGTGCCAGCCCCAACGGCGGCCCCCTCTCTTTAATGATCTCGATGACCTTAGCCACCTCCCTGGTATCCCCAATAACTGTACCGTCATCAAGATACCCGGCATGGAGCAACAAATGGCATGTGTCCCGGATATGATGCAAAAGCGGGTGAAGGACGAGGGCAAACAGGAGAGGCCCCAGTGGGTCACCCTGTTGGACCCCAGTGGTGGCCCAAATATGATCATCCCCCAGGTATAAGCGGGCCGGTTGGCCATATAAGAACTCAACCCAAGGCGAAATGGACGGGCACCTCAGTTTGACCTCGCAAGGACGAACGATCAACCAGGTTGAACACATTGGAGAAGTCGACCATGAGCATAGCGAGGGACTCGTCAAGATGCCGTTCCCCCACAAGGCGGTTAACGCTATGGAGGATTGCTTCGGTGCCACCCGGCACACTGACCCCCGAACTGGAAATCACCAAGGTATGTAGCCATATCTTTACAAACTTCCTGCATCGCAACCTTAGAGACCAGCCGCCTCCAGATGGTGCCAACGGCGATAGGACGAATTCCATTTTCAGGCTTGAGGAGCGGCGTTAGGGGAGCCGAAGCGACAAATTCAGCCAAGCCACCCAGCCCCCCCCCCCCCCCCTAATCAGAGATTGACGACCGTGGTAATTGTATCCAGGAGGTCCCTAGCGGTAGTAGACCCTTCCCCACAAAGGATGTCCACGATGTGCTGGGCATGCAACCCATCCCTCCCACACGATGTCCCTTTGGAAAATGATTTTATACAGTCAAGAACCCGCTCGCCACAAATGACCAGCGGCGGCTCGGAGAAGGGAGTAGATGGCATGGATGGGGACGGAAAATGTAGGTGTTTAGCCTCTAAGGCGCGTGTAGTTTCGACGTTGTATGGCGCCACCCCAGATGAAGATAACACCTTCACGGCCGCAGTGAAATGACCGTCCGTGATTTTATGGATGCATCGCTTGATGTTGGGCGCCACACGATCCCTCTTATCGTCAGAAATCGCCTCGGAGGGACCCGCGGCCCCGTTAAGGAGACCCATCACCAACTGTTCAAAACCTTCCTCACGCCCCTAGGCAGCCAAGGATGTCATGATCGACCTACTCTGCAGAGCCTTCCGATTTCCGGAGCGGCAATCATGCCGATTCTGAGGTCTGAAAAGCTACAGAGTGCACCGAGAAAGAAGAAGCAGTCTAACCCAAGCGTCATCAGAACTGGGCTGGGCTGTCACCCTAAGAAGGGCAGATTTAAGCGCCTGGGAGAAGGCTAAACGACAGCTGTGAGGGATGCTCTTGACCGTAGTGACGCGGGCCTTGAAGGCCCGGTCCAGCAACCCCCCGTCTAACAGAAATGAACAAGGAACATTTAGCATATTGACAGAGAGATACGGTTTGGGGATCCCCAAGATGTGGCAAACGGCGCCATCACCGGAAGCGGCCAACCAGACAACCTCGTCAGGGTGGTGACAACTGAACCCACACCATCCATGCGTAAGAGTCACCAACCTTAAAAGTATTTTTATACTTTTAAGTTATGTGTCACTTATAATTAATGATAAATATATATTAACTAAATGAATAAGTTGGACCGGAAAAAGAAAAAATAAATAAAATATAAAATATTAAAATGAACTTTTAGTAATCATATAGATGTAATTTTTTTTTATTTTTTTATAATAAGTATACATAGTATACATTATATTTATTTGTAGGATTAAAATTCTCAACCTTAATTAAAGATGGAGTCTTGAGAACCTTTCAAAAGTCTACTCATCTACTCTTTTTCCAATGATCATGCATTCGATTTTTTATGAAACCTAATTCGGTTTATTTATCGGTAAATCGGAAGAGATTCCTTAATGTAAGTTGAAGATTTTTGAATTTTTACAACTTGTTTTATGTTTACCAATATTAGTATTTTAAAATATGTGAATGCCATAGCCAAAACATCAAAAAACATCAATTGATTGTCACACATCTTAATTGAACATGAACAAACATTGCACGATAGCTCAAGGCATATGTGATGTTTCACAAGAAGCCAAGTGGCCATTGACAAATCGTCTAACTGATAAGAAGAAAACCTCCAACAACGTTTCACCTTGTTTGAAGGTGTGAATTGGTGCACAGAGCGAGGACATCTCCCACCGAGTGGTGGTTGCAATGTAGGGGCTAGAGGTTGGCAAGAATCATATCGTTTGAGGTTAGTGCACTAATCTTCGTTACTAAAACCGTGTGAGGTTGTGTACGGTGTGTCTAGGAAAATGACCCACAAGACCACACAGAACATTCTACTTCCATAAGTCTTCACTGATTCATCATGGCAACATTGTTCTCCTGCTAAAAAAGTTTTGAGTAAAAAGAAGACATGACTATTGTGAACCTAGATGTTACATGGAGACGCCTAGTGTATCAGAAGTCTACCTCAACACACGTTTATAACATTTTATAGTTAGAATTCTACTTTGAGAATCGATATCTTATTTGAACGAGACGTCTACTTGTCATTAAAATCCAACACAAACCCATATTATTAATTATATATTTCATACACGCATATAACATATCTATCCTAGCGTATAGAACACGCAAAGAGCCTTGTTCTTTGTGTGGAAGAACGATGAAAGCGTCGTCATAGCCCATGACCACCGAAGAGGAAGGCTTGGCTAGTCAAATAGATTATAAGAATATGTATACTTACAGAATCGAGCGTGTCTTATCCAACTTGTGAACGACATGTAATCATAGGTCACAAAGGTGCAATGTTTCCCGTTCACAGGCACAAGAGTGTATCTTGTAACCATCCCATCAGTGTAGAACAATATCTAAGATGTTGGTGTCCTCGGACACGTTATGTTTTAGCTACATTAACAATCTCAGCATTTGTTCGAAATGATGATCTAAGGGTGTGTGTACTATAGATTAGCTAGACACCTAAGCGGCACCGTTCGGTCTGTCAAGACCAGAATTTGCACACCCCTACATGTCATGTGTCAAAAGTCAAAACAGGATAACTTCGAAGACCATTCCAATGACAGATTTGAGTAACCGAACCGACCAGTGCACCTCTGCAAACAATGTTTGAAGTTGATAGCACAAGACAAAAGCTAATATGAAAACCTAAAAAATCAAGTCTGGAAACTGGGTAAGATGTATACACAACCAGAGTGGCAACAAGTTTTCCATGAGACCAGCAAAATGAATTTCTATTTTGATAACAAATTTAACAAAGAGTAAAGGTAAAGTTATCCTAGGAATGTGCATCTGAACCTGGAACACTTTCATTGTCTGACTCTTTGCATCTTCATCAGCCTGGCAATGGTTCAACTTATACAGGCACCCTTTTGCCACGGTAACGGTCAAAGAACTGTCCAGAGAATAGATATTTTACATGTAAATCTAAAAAGATATAGCAAGTTAATTTATAGTGTTTTTATAGAACATGCAGATGTTGAGACAAATAAATAATGTTCATATTCAGTTCATGTGCGTGGGGGTTTTTTTACTGCTTGAATTGAAGAAAAAGCAGCATGTGGTCACTAATTAATTAATGACTCAAAACCCGACCACGTGTAGGCATTTTAACTTGAGAACTATAGGAATCTCAATGCCATATCGACATATGCGGAAGTGGGGAGGGCAGAGGTGGCTAAAGAAGTCGGAGGATGAAAGTAGTTGGAAAGCTATGTCCGTATGCGGTTTTGGTCCCCAGGTTTGAGAAATTACACCTTTGGTCTCATTATTCACTTAAGTTTTTGGTCCTTGGCGCTAAATGGCGTCATATTCTCTGTTAAGTTTTTGTTACCCTTCATATTAAAAAACAATATATATATTCATCAAGAGAGAAAGAGTAGAGATCAAATTAAAACTTCATTTCTTGTGAGAACTCTTTCTTACACTTGTTTATAGAACTATTTTACACACGTGTAAGAAAAAAAGTTCTCACAATTCTCACAGTTCTCATTTATTTTTTGTGAGAACTCTTTTTGCACATAAGAGAACTCTTTTACACATGTAAGAAATACTTCTCTCACATTTCTCACAATATTTAGAGTTCTCAAGATAACCCTAGGGACTAAAACCACAATATGGACATACCAGATGGACTATCTTGTTATCCTAATTTTAATTCTTTTATATTAGTTTCAAGTTATTCTTTTATATTCATAGTCAATCAAACTCTTTGAAATTTACTTTTTAATCAAAGACGACGTGTTTTGCTAACCAGATGTTCTTCGTGGATACGATAATGTACTCACCCTTAGGTTTTTTCATGGCTTAACGACGGTCATCAATTAACGAGAAAGAAATATATGAATCATTTCAACAATAATAATAAACACAAATCGTCAAACAACAGTTATTTAAACAAGATAAATGTTTGACCAACAACAAACTAAATGCACGAAAAAAAATAGTTAGCATTATTGGTTAGAAGAAAAAAATAGAAGTTATAAACTGAGCGATAGAACCATTAAAGCGAAAAACCGAGTCAGCATTTTAAGGGAATTTGGTGTGTGTTAAAACTGGGTTCTTTGACTGACGTGACCCATTTTTTTTGCTACACGAAGGGTCAACCGGTTCTACCAGCCTATTATCCCATGATCACAGTCAATAAGATATTCTACTCTAATTTAATTTCTTCGTTGGTTAGAGGCAGTAATGTAAAACGAGACACTACAGATGATGCTAAGAAAGCATTAAAATATCAATAAATACAGGGGCAGGAAAACACATACCGATCTTATAAAAGGCTGTTGAAATATCCAACCAATAACAGGAATCTTTTGCACAAAAACTGCTAGTGTTGGCCAGAAGCCACTGCACAAAAGCACATTAAAAGTAACTCATAGCAAGTGCCATAAGAAGCATAAAAAGTATTCATCTCATGAAGTTCATCATATTGAACAAACCTGAATAGTATAATGAAACCGTATGCTTCTAAGGCCATTCCTATTACAGGCCAACCAATGATGACAAAGAAAAAGCCAACACCAAAAGAAATTGTGCCCTAAGCAAAAAAAAAAAAAAGAAAAACAAAAATTAATACCTATAAGAACTAAAATGGTAAAGTAAAGGAATGCCTACATACAAAAAATATTTAAACAGAGGGAAGGTAGAGAGAGAGTAAGAGAACAATGAAAACCTTTAAATTGTTACGTTTCGTGAAGAATTGCAACGAGGACTTGATTCCAATGGTAATTATCACCCCTGAGATGAATAGGATCTGATTCAGTACCGCACAAAATGATTTATGTTAGAAGTTGTCAACTCATCCTCAGCAATAAGCAAAAGCATGTAGAGAGAGCGATAAAGCAAAGAGATACAAGAAAATCTGAATGCAACTGAAAGACACTTACATTTCCAATGGCAAGTAGTCCCTTGTCAAAGAAGAGAATGATCCCCAGAAATGAGAAAAAGACGCCAAATCCAGTTAATCCCAGACCAATCTCTGTTTCAAAAATAAATTATTCAATGCACTTAAGAACAGTCAAATTTGCAAATGTCAAAATCAGGTTCTATATTGGTTTCAGACAAATGCAGACATTTATTTGATCAAAACAAATACATATGGCTTTGGAATATAACAAAGAGATGGAAGTCTGTGGGGCTCTTGGATATAAAATGAATACAAAAAAGGTGTTTAATGTGAAACTGAGCTAAAACCAGATAACTAGTTAATTTTTAATCTTTAGACGGTGTAGTTTTAAAGAGTTATGGATGGAATTTCGGAAGGCGTTGAACTGTTTTTAATTTCAACTTAAAGCCTCAATGAAACTCTTAAGTCTTCTCCATTATCTACAACTTTCGATAAGAAATATCACAAAAGGTAGAATCTTAACATCTGTAATTGTAGAGTACCCACCTTTGGGCCCATTCTAGTGGACTGTGGCCCACACCAGTCAGACCCAATGGGGTTTGGCCCAAAATTTTCCTCTATATCAGAGCCTCAGAGGGCTTAATCTATTAGATTATAAGACCTTCCTGCTCCTGTTCTTCCTACTCTCACACAACATCCTCTAATGGAAGATTCATATGCACACAGAAATGTTTGTGTATTATGTCTAGTACACATACTGACTTGATCGTTGGATTCCTTGTGGTTGATTGCATCTGATATTCTGGACCAAGAAAAGGAAAAACGGTACAACACCCCCACTGAGACCGAATCAAAGGAGTCACCATCTTGCACTGCTGCTCAAGTCCCGGAACTAAACCCATGGGATTTTGGTAGTAACAAAAATAATAAATAGCTTTACTTATTGGTTTAGATTAAAATGTAAATTACCCTGTATTCTTCCAATTGCTTATCAAAACCATAACCAAAAGCCTGTAACACCACCAAGTTTCGTATTCATAAATACATTCTCTTAGTCTTCATAATAGGGTGCACACTTTCAATATAATCACAGCAAAGTTTGATAATCTGCCCCCTGGCACCAGATGTATGGAATATGTATAAAGAGAGCCAAAATTATTCTTATCCATTGGCGAAGTATTAAAGGGACGCAGGGGGACGACGGCCCCCGCGGTTTTTTCTGCCGGAAGCATTGATATTCGTGATTTTATGTCAAAAGAATTATATGTATTGAGTATCGCACCCTTGGTAGAATTTTTGAGGCGGGCCCCCTCGGGGTTTTTTTTCAAGCTTCGCCACTGTTCTTATCAATCTCACAATTGTAGATCACCACTTGATCCTCTGGGTTGAGATAGCTCGTCGGAGACTTTACCATATCTCAGGCCAAACAATGTGCATCCGGTACTCAATATCAATATCGAGGAGACAATACTAGCTTCACTAGTTCATATCAATTACACCCAAGTAGAGACCCATCATTCATTACAGGAATATCAAGCCACAAAATATGCTGATGGTCCCATAATATATATAGTTTTATTCTACTCAACTCTATTAACTGTTACCAAATGTAGTTGTGTAATACCCTTCTGTTCCCAAAAATTTTAACTCAGACTTCAACATAGCTCACACACATTAACAACTAAATGAATGTATCAGAACATCAAACAATCAATAATCGAAGAAAAGACAATATCATTTATTGAACACTTACTTTTCCAGTCGTTAACTTCCAGGCCAGCCATGATGCTTTAGAAGATTAAAAACTCTCCGGCATCCACAAAGGAACCTCAAAAACTAAATCACAAACAAAACACATGCTACTCAAATTGATCAAAACCTAAAACATATTGAACAACACACTAAATCAACAGAAATGAAAACGTTTAGTACTCAGATTTCAACTGGTTTAGGTCAGCCAATCGATATACGGTTTTAATCGCCAAATTCAAGCAAAATTGAGATTTGCAGAACTTCAACCTTTTTGAATCAAATAACGATCCAGTAATCATGTGAGATAAAGGCAGATGCCGATACGACAAACGATTCGAAAGCAAAGCAGCAGAGACACGTATACAGTTAAATGCTATCAAGTGAAAATTAGTAGAGAGATTGAAATAAGGAGAGAGAATAAACCTGTTACAAAGAGCGAAGAGCAAGACAGGAGGAGCTCGAGCAAAGCGGAGAAGAATGACTATGGCTGATCAGCGTATGTGACAATTGGGGAAGAAATCAATTTTGCAAAAGGTTAATCTAATAGCAGTTTTGGTCCCTCTAATTTGACCTTTACGCACATTTATTTATTTATTTATAAATAAATAAATAGATGAATAAATGGGTTAACATTAGGGTGTAAACGAGCCGAGCCGAGCCCGAGCTCGTCTAGGCTCGAGCTCGGCTCGTTTAAATTTAACAGAGCTTAAGCTCGAGCTTGGCTCGATTCGAGCTTGAAGCTCGAGCTCGGCTCGTGAAAAATTATTCAAGCTCGAGCTCGGCTCGTTTATTATTAATTATTATTTTTTTATATATTTTTATAATTAAATTTGAATATATTTAGAATAATACTTTTTATATAGAAAATAATACAATTTATTTACTTATTTAATCATAATTTTATATATAATAATCATTATTTTTAAATATATTAAAAAAATTAAATAAAAGTTATATAAATAAAAGCTCATTTAGGCTCGCGAGTCGGCTCGAGCTCGATATGTAAAGCTCGGGCTCGAGCTCGTGAGGCTCGGCTTGTTTTGAGCTTTTTATCGAGTCGATCTCGAGTGGCTCGAGTGGCTCGGTTCATTTACACCCCTAGTTAACATTTTATTTATTTATTATTATTTTTCTTTTTGGGTTAACATCTGACCTTCTTCATCCTCATCCCTATAATATATATTCTTTTTCTATTATATATATAAAAGTTAAGCTCAAGCCACTATTTTACATCCTTAAATTTATTACCATTATAAATATATTTACTTCTTAAACCATATAAACCATACATCAAAAGTGAAAATCCGTAAATATAAACACGATAATAATGAATCGGTAAATAAATGACATAAATCATCATTACATATGACTAGCCCTTCAACTTCTTCCAACTCTTTGAGTAATAGTAATCTATATAATAATAGCATCATAATAAATATGTTAATAACAATAAGCTCTTCGATTTCTAGACACTAATACGCAATAAATATAGCAATAAACATGGCCCTTTCAAGTTATTTTAACCCCATTTCAATTAATTCATGTGATTTCTATGTTATTATATAAAGGCATGGAGGTCTCATTTGTTCACCCCCTACCCGCCATCTCCGACACCGTGTAAGTAATCAAAAGTTTTAATTTTGTGTCATCTTTGTCGACAACCCCCTCTTTGAGTCCGACGGGAAGAAAATGTACCACCGGAACGCTTGCATTTTCTTGCTTTCTCCGGCGTGAATAAAATGTAACGTCGGGGGCAAACGGGTTGTTTTCTTTCTCTTTTTTTTTCTTTGTTGACACCCCCCCCCCCCCCACCCTTGAGTCCGGTGGGAAAAAATGTACCACCGGAACGCTTGCCTTTTTTTGCTTTCACCGACGTGAAAAAATGTAACGTCGGGGGCAAGTCAGTTGTTTTTTGTTTCTTTTTTTTTTAATTTCTATCTTTGTTATTCTATTCTACTAAATACTTTTTGCTTTGCATTTGCAGGTTGTTAGTTCGTACCTCATACCAATATCGTTTGATGTGTGTGGTTTTGGATATTGAAAAATGATGATTTTTGGGTCAAATTCAGGAGAAATATATGTTAGAATTATTAAATTATGAACGTTTCTGATAAATATCATGAGTTACAGGTGAAAATGGACTTGGCACGAAGAACGAGATGAGAAAATGAAGAAAATTGGGAAAAGGTCAAAAAGTCAAAGTTCAGGTCAAAAAGTCAACCGTTAAAGTTAAAGTCAAAATCTGGTCAAAACTGACCCAGTCCACGAGGTCCATCTCACGGCCAAGCTCAGGCCATGAGTATAGCCTAACCAGCTCGTCACAGATAACTCAGGCCACGAGTCCAGAGCCACGGCCATGAGGTTCATCCCACGACCACAAAGTTCATCCCACGGCCACGTGTTCCAGAGATCCTGATCATCAGAATCCCCCGGCCTGACCCAAGCCATGAGACCCATCCCACGGCCGTGAGATCGAGGTCAAGGCCACGACCCATTTTTAGAAGTTTGTAGATTCCGACCCCTATAAATATAGGGCTCATTTCCACCATTCAAAACACCTTGGAGAGCAGAGAAGAAGCTAGAGAAAGACCCCGTTGAAGCCTTTGAAGATTTGAAGCATTCGACGCGTCTTGGATTGTCCTTTTTCACCATTTCGAGCTTCTATTTGGTATTGTATTACATTTAGCCATGAGTTCTTATTTGAATCTGATCTATTTATGTTTGAACATTAATATATTTGGCTAAACTTATCGTATCGCTTAGGCGAGGCAAATCCAACCATGGTTTGACTTTAATATTGTATCGGTTTTGCTTATATTTTGCATTTATGAAGTAAGCGTTGTTATTGATTGATTTGGTTAATGAATTGAATTCCATTATTGTTTCTAGTAATCTCTGGTCTTGTGGAACCCTAAAGTTTGCAAAACCATCTATCGTTAGGAGACTATTGTATAGCCGAACAACAGAATTTGCGGTGTACGTGTGAACTAGAAATAGTCACGATCATCAGGGAAACCCTAGAATTCGATTAGGAGTCTACCATAGAGTCTGAGTGAGAAATCATCTTACCCTTAGCTAGTAGATACCCTTGCCATTGTCAAGTAGTCAAGCATTCACCGATAGGTCGGGTATGTTCCTTCTTAGTCTTGTCTAGGACCTACCAGGTCAACCTATCAACCCAATTGTAACCGCTTCACAAATCTAGGACAGTTAGGGCCATACCTATCCTAATCCTTCGACTAGTTGTGAGTTGAGAAACCGATAACTCGGGACCCAGCCTACGACACTTCATAAGCCGCAACCTTATCAGTACTTCACCATGGACCAATAGTAACTGTGTAGGGCGTGTCTATAACCCTAAACGTGAACCTATCCATAGGAACTATGTAAGCCTTGTCTTAGGACCCCAGTTCATCCCAGAGATAAGTTAGAACGCATTACCGATACACTTGTCAAACCTAAGTTGGAGGAGCCATGCCTAAGTGATCCTTTACCAAATATCTGCTTTTCAGCAACATTTTAATTATTGTCATTTTCCGTCCACTTTAGTTTTCTTAATTAAAATCAATTTTCAAAACAAAACAAAAACCGGCTGAATTATTAATCGACTATTTTCAACAAGTCTGTGTCCCTGAGGTTCGAGAACCCGGTGTTTACCAATACTGTGCTACGCACGGCATGTGTACTTGCTTTAGTGTATTGGTATAGTCCCCTGGTGAATAACCAGTTTATAAATTTAAAATTTGATAGTGTAGGACCCCACTTTTCATATACACTAAACAACACATCAAGTTTTTAGCGCCGTTGCTGGGGATGCGGTAAGGTTTTAAATAGTCAAAATTTCTAGTTTAGCCAAAATTTCTAATCCTGCAACGCGCTGGGGTACGTGACGAAGTTCTCAGTCTGAGATACTCATTCCTTTCGACGAACCTGAATGAGAGTTTCAATGCAGACGTCAGCAGTAGAGGCAAAAGATGGGCGATCAGCCACGAAGAACACTTTCCTCCTACACGAAGCCGAGCTTGGAGGGAGCAAGCCCGAGCATCGCGGTAACCGCTGGAAATGAGTCGTACACCATCCCACCTCAGGTCATCACTATGATAAAAAACTAATTCAATTCGATGGATTGATAGACGAAGACCCCAACGCGCATATCAGGGCCTTCATAGAGGTGTGCGACACATTCAAGCTCCCAGGCCTGAGCGGTGATGCGGCCAAGCTACGCCTGTTCCCATTCTCACTCCGATCAAAAGCCAAGGCGTAGCTAGATGGACAACCTACTAGTTCGATCACCAACTGGAATGACCTAGCAGAGAAGTTCCTCTATCCATTCCTCCCTCCTGGTAAGACATCGAAGCTACGACTAAAGATATACGCGTATCAGCAGGACCATGGAGAATCGTTCTTTGAAACTTAGGAGCGTTTCAAGGAACTACGAAGAAAATGTTCGAACCAGGGGTTGGAGCTATATTAGCAGATCCAAACATTCTAGAATGGGCTCAGCCCACAAACCCGTCAGTTAGTGGACATTACTGCTGAAGGAGCACTCGGCGAGAAGACCGCTGAAGAAGCCAAGACATTACTGGAAGAAATGGCTCTCAATGACTACCAAAACCCCTCTATCCGAAGCAGTGTTCCACTGAAGGCAGGGGTACATTAGATTAGTCAAGACACTATGGTGGCCGCTCAATTAGAAGCATTGTCGAAGAAGTTCGACACTCTCTGCAAGGTAGTCTTGCCACAGAAGACAGAAACGGTCGATTTTGTGGGTCAAGGACAGAGAGGTCCAGTTTATGGGGATCGCTACAACTCCTCCTGGAAGAATCACAAGGGGTTCAGCTACAAGAGCCAGGCAGGAAGCTCAAACCCACCGGGGTTTTCACCTAAGAACCAGCAGCCCCAAGGGTAGGAACGAGAACCCACAACGAGAGAGATGATGACTGAAATGTACGCCTACACCAAGAAAAGGGATCAAGAAATCAACTCTCAGTTCCAAAAGCACGACCAAGAGATGGCAAAGATCAACCAATAACTGTAGAATCAACTGGCATCCCAGAAGGCACTAGAGCGTCAAGTGGGTCAAATAGCACAAACACTCTCAGGGAGACCACAAGGAGAGTTGCCGTCTAACACTGAAGGAAACCATAAGGGGCTCGCAAATGCAGTCACGACGCGAAGCGGGAAGACAACTCAAGAGGTGCTCGTGAATCAAGACATACCTGCAGAGGAACCAAAAGAAGCTACCGAGGATGCGCCTAAATCAGAAGAGCCACAAACACCAGTAGTAAAGCCGAAGCAAAGGGTGTACAAGCCTAAGATACCATATCCTGAGAGGCTTGAGAAGGAAAAGATGGAAGAGCAGCATGGTAAATTCCTTTCGTTATTCAAACAACTCCACAACAACCTTCCGTTCGTGGAAGCTCTGGCATCGATGCCCAAATATGCCAAGTTCTTAAAATATCTTCTTAGCAATAAGAAGAAACTTGAAGATCTATCCAAAGGAACTCTCGATGAACAATGCTCCTCAGTAATCCAACAGAAGTTACCTGCAAAGATGCGAGACCCAAGGAGTTTCACAATTCCCTGCCTGATAGGTAACACATTAATTTGTAACACCCTGGCTGATCTGGGAGCCAGTATCAATCTAATGCCATATTCAGTTTACGAGAGACTAAACCTTGGGGAACCCACACCTACTCGTATGATGCTTCAACTCGCTGATCGATCAGTGAAGTACCCTAGGGGCATAGTAGAGAACCTGTTGGTAAAAGTCGGCCATTTTGTCTTCCCTGTCGATTTCGTCATCTTGGATATGGACAAAGATGAGCATATCCCGCTAATTTTAGGAAGACCGTTTTTGGTCACATCTCATGCTATCGTCGACGTCTGTGATGGGAAGCTCACACTAAGAATGGGCAATGAAGCTGTCACTCTGAACATTCAAGATTCTATGAAACGCCCAGCCAGCCAAGATGACACCTGCTATTTCCTCGACTCTATCATGACCACCGTTGGAAGCATGGTACATAATATTTGTGGCAAGAATTAAGAAGACTCCCAGACCCTTAACAACGTTTATCAAGAAGTAGAGATGGTAGCAGCCGTCAGTTTCAACGAGGAAGCATGATCAGAACAAGAGCACAAGGAAACTGTCGTAGAAGAGGCTCCACTCGAGCTAAAACCACTCCCATCGCATTTGGAGTACGCCTTTCTAGATTACCAAGGCAAGCGGCCTGTGATTATAGCCTCCCACCTCAAAAACAATCAAAAGCAAAATCTTCTGGAGGTTCTGAAAAAGCATCAGCAAGCCATCGCTGGGAAGATATCAAACATCAAAGGGATTAATCCAGCCTTTTGTACTCACAAAATCCTGATGGAGGACGATGTCAAACCTGTGGCACAACATCAACGGAGATTGAACCCTAACATGCAGGAAATCGTGAAGAAAGAAGTAATCAAGCTCATGGATGCAGGACTCATCTACCCGATCTCTGACTCCAAATGGGTGAGTCTAGTGCAAGTCGTGTCGAAAAAGGGTGGCATGATGGTAGTCACCAATGAAAAGAACGAATTGGTCCCCACTCGCACCGTGACTGGTGTTTTGGTAAAAAATTCACAAAGGAATATTGTATTCCAAACTTAGAATGTGAGGTAGTGTGCTTAATGATCATATGAGCAAGTAATCCAAGTTAGGATAGTGACACGGCGATTTAGCGAGGAAAACTACAGAATCCTTCGAGTTGCCTCTAGGAATCCTGGATAAAAACCTCGGGAGCCGGCCGAATAGCTCGCCTCCTAGTCAATTTTATTGATAACAAAATGAATCGTTACAATGAGTTGGAGATTTGATCGATCAGAACTAGGTGATACAATGTTTTTGCAGTGATAAGTAAGCTAGAGAGTGCGTTGTGTGTCCCTACTGATCGAGTCCTCAATTAATATATAACCAACTAACTAACTAACTGTCCGGGATTCCCGGGATCTCTTCTTCCCACTTTCTTGACCGTTGAAGCAGGATCGACCCACTGATCCACGTCTTAGTCAGCTTAGTCCGAGTCTTTAGGAATTAGTTAAGAGTTCGTTACCACCTGCAAACAATTAAGCACGAGGCAAAGTAGAGGTTAGACATATATCGTAAATTCAGGATACCTGAACTGATAGGATTCCCAAACTATCTTTGGATTCCTGAGCCGCTTGAGCTTCTTGATGAGCACCCTGAAAATCAACCCCTAACAACTGGGTGGCGAGTATGTATCGATAATAGAAAATTAAACTATGCCACTCGCAAGGATCACTTTCCTCTCCCCTTCATCGACCAGATGTTAGAAAGGTTGTCAGGAAAGCAGTATTACTGTTTTCATGATGGTTTCTCAGGGTACTTTTAGATTCCCATCGCTCCAGAGGATCAAGAAAAGACAACGTTCACATGCCCTGTCAGAACCTTCGCTTATAGGCGCATGCCCTTCGGGCTCTTCAATGTGCCTATAACCTTCCAATGATGTATGGTCGCGATCTTTAGCGAAATGATAGAGGATTCCATGGAGGTTTTCATGGACGACTTCTCCGTCTATGGGAACTCATTCGAAACATGTTTGCGAAATCTCGACAGAATGATGGCCAGGTGCGAGGAAACAAATTTGGTGCTCAACTGGGAGAAGTGTCATTTCATGGTCAAAGAGGGCATCGTGCTTGATAAAAAAATCTCCAAAGTAGGGATTGAGGTTGATAGAGCAAAGATCAAAACAATTAGCAAACTCCCTCACCCTACCAATGTCAAAGTTGTCCAGAGTTTTCTGGGTCATGCGAGATTCTATCGCCGCTTTATCAAAGATTTCTCTAAAATTACTCGCCCCATGACCCAATTGCTTGAAAAAGATGTTCCATTCGACTTCTCCGCCAACTGCATTCGTTCCTTCGAACTGATAAAAGATAAATTGGTGAATGCTCCCATCATGATGGCGCCCGATTTGACGTTGCCATTCGAGCTTATGTGCGACGCAAGTGACCATGCTGTTGGAGCAGTCCTTGGGCAATGTAAGGATAAACGATTCCATCCTATCTATTATGCAAGTAAAACCCTTGATGATGCCCAAGAGAACTACACCACTACTGAGAAGGAGCTGCTTGCTGTGGTCTACGCGTTTGATAAATTCCGCTCTTACCTTGTTCTCTCGAAAACAAAAGTCTTCACTGACCATGCAACGATCAAGTACCTCTTCAACAAGCAAGATGCAAAGCCACACCTGATCAAATGGATCTTGCTGCTCCAAGAATTTGATATCGAAATAATTGATAAGAAGGGAGCCGAAAATGTCGTTGCAGACCACCTATCCCGTTTGGAGAATCCTGAAGTCCAGAACAAGGAACCTAAGATCAATGAAAAATTCCTTTGTGAATCCTTGTTTTCTATATCCGATCATGAAGGCCCCGCCAAGGAAAATGGAACCCCTGGTTCGCGGATTTTGCAAACTATCTGGCTGGGGGTGTTGTTAGGAAATGCATGACGCTTCAGCAACGCTGTAAATTCTTCACGGACGTAAAGTACTACATTTGGGAGGACCCATTCCTATATGGCACAGGAGCGGATCAAGTCATCCGTCGTTGTGTCTTCGGCGAGAAAGCGCACAGAATTTTGCATCATTGTCACGGTGGGCCAACCGGAGGACATAATGCCACTAATAACATGGCAAGGAAAGTGCTAGACTCCGGTTTCTACTGGCCCACAATCTTTAAAGACGTCCATGAACTCGTAAGTGGATGTGATGCATGCCAAAGGGCTGGAAACATCTCAGCCAGAAATGAGATGCCACAAAACCCCATTCAGGCATGCGAAATATTTGATGTCTGGGGGATTGACTTCATGGGGCAGTTTCCGTCATCGTATGGAAACAAGTATATACTCGTCGCCGTCGACTACGTCTCAAAATAGGTAGAGGCTCAAGCCCTACCAACCAAAATAGGTAGAGGCTCAAGCACGCTTCGGTACACCAAAGGCCTTAATCAGCGACCGAGGCACTCATTTCTGCAACGCTCAGATGGAGAAACTCTTAAAGAGATACGGGGTGAACCATAGACTCGCAACACCCTACCACCCACAAGCTAGTGGGCAAGTCGAGGTGTCCAACAGAGGGATTAAATGTATCTTGGAAAGAACATGCAACGTTCATCGAAAAGACTGGTCCGAAAAGCTCGATGACGCGCTATGGGCTTTTCGCACAGCCTACAAAACACTAATCGACACAACTCCCTTTAGGCTTGTTTACGAAAAGTCGTGTCATCTGCCCGTAGAACTGGAACACAAATCTTATTGGGCGATGTGCACAGTTAATGCAGACTTGATGAAATCGGGTGAGGAGTGGCTCCTGCAATTGAACGAGCTACAAGAATTGAGAGACGCAGCGTACGAGAGCGTTAGACGATACAAGGGCAAAACGGAAAAAACACACGATCAAAAGCTCAAGGAGAAGAAAGAGTTCAAGTATGAGGATCGTGTGTTGCTATACAACTCGCGTTTGAAATTGTTTCCAGGAAAACTGCGATCTAGGTGGAGCGGTCCGTATACTGTCACGCATGTATTCTCATACGAAACAGTGGAGATAGTGGGCGAGGATGGAAAACATTCAAAGTCAACGAGCACAGACTTAAATGATATATCAAAGGGCCCGTTAACAGAGCTTTTGTGGATGATCCGAACTTCCAAAAGCCCCCTGAATGATTCATAGGGGCCAAGTCGAGCTAAAACTCGTTAATAAATTAAGCGCTTCGCGGGAGGCAACCCGTGCTTTTGTAATTTTAATTTTTGTTTTGCAGGTTCGGATTAGCATTCAGGTATGCATTTATTTAATGCTCGAGCATAAGTTATTATGTGATCTAATTGCTAGGAAATTCCGTGTTAGTTTTAAATTTGTGTGCTTTGTATTTTTTGTGATTGTTATATTATATATTATATCTATATATATATACGTAATTTTACATCACATGCATCGAATTTTTTCCCACTTCTGCAAATAATCAAGTATGGGGAGGTCGAACTCCCCATACTGGGTTGACGACGCCATTTACAGTTTCACAAGGTTTCCAGACCAAGAACCCTAATTTTTTCGAACTGGGTCTGCACCCCCATCGAGTTTTTCTTGAATCCTTTTTGAAAATTAAGTATGGGGATGTCTTTGGGAGATGAAACCGAGCATAATGGTAAAAACCACACCGATTTTGGTCAAGAAACAAGCTCACTGCAAAAAACAAATTGAATCTGATGGTTGCCACGATCTGCAGGCCATGGGTTGGTCTTTCGCGGCCTTGCCCAAGCCGTGACATCCTGTCACCAGTGAAATTGCGTCCCACGGTTTGATCTGGATAGACCCAGGCCGTGACCTGCCCCTCATGGCCAGCCCAGGCCGTGACCTTCCGCTCATGGCCAGCCTATGCCGTGACTTTCTTCTAATCAGCCACTAAAACTTTAATTTTTAGCATTCGGCGGGTCTTTTTCCGCATTGCTTTCAATCATACGACCCGCCTGAGACCACGGAATATATTTTTTCTTTGGGACCTCAAATCCGTCCATTCGGGTCAAGGAATCACCGGTTATCATTGTTTTTAATGTTTTTGTGAATCGGTCTTTCTTGTTGCCACAATGGCTTAGCTTTATAGGTACTTGCTATTTGATGCCAACGAGGCAAGGGAAAGGAGATGTCTTGAAAGAGAGAGAGAGAGCGGTTTCTGAACAAACCGCTGTTAGAGATGAGGGTAGTCAGTTGGACTTTACTAGAAACACTGGGTGAAAGAGAGAGAGGATTGGCGTTAGTGGACAAGTTTTGGCAGCGGCTCTTCGAAATCAGGAGGAGCCAGTATAGGGAGATGGTGATCGAATTCTACTTTAGTTTCACTTTTGTTTACCCTTGCAATGACCTATTCGCTAAAGATAGGGTGAAGTTTCGATTGGGAGGTGAGTGGAGGAGCATGTCTATCGTCCAATTCACGATTGCCAATGGTATTTACACAGAGGAGGAGGTCCTAACTAATGCTTTCACTGGAGGTTTGCATGCCTTCCCCAACAATCAGGATCATGTTACATTTTGGAGTCAAATCGGGGAAGACGTTTATGATGCTCAGAACACCAAGAGCACCCAGTTATGTGATCCCCTTGACAGGTATTTACATCGTGCCATTGCAGGCACAATTACTTCCAGGTAGGATGACTATGACCACCCAGATCAGGCCTTACAGGTTAATAGATAATGACAAACGAGTTTGGGACCCATTGCCACCAGTGGAGGAAGGAGAAGAACGGGAGCAACCAAATCAGAAGGTACAAGAACCGGCGAGCCCCACCTACACACCTGCCTCTGAAGCAGGACCTTCTGGAGCCCTTACTTTTGACGAGCAGATTAAGAATCGAAGTTGGGAAGGCCGTTGGAATCATTAGAACACCCAGTGCAGCAGCTATGGAACTATAGGGTGCCAGAACCAGAGGACATCCATGATATCCCACAACCCACTTCGGCTGATGTATTGGCCCGCATATCTCAGCTACAGGCGCACATTGACAACATGTTTGGGGACTTATCTCAACACTTTGATCAACAGCTTGCCGACCTCCGTTACCAGCAGAACGCGAGTTTTACTCGTGTCAATGATTAGATTCAGGAGCTGCGTGAGACATTCAGGCCCCTACGAGGGCGCAGGGCCTCCCCACACTATGATGACATGCCCATGGCTCCACACCAGATGTCTCCATCTGATTTCATGCCCCACTTCCCATAGGGGTGTCCATGCCTTTCCACGTAGCCTTATTTTATCTACTTTTGGTTTGGAACTATGCTTGGTACTATTTTGTGTTTTGGTGTTTTGGATTCTAAACTATGTTGGATTTTGATTCTATGTCGGCTTTATGGATTGCGTGGAATGAATTATTACTATGATTGCCAATATCTGGCTTGTGTTTGTTTAACTTTATTTTTATTTTTAGTGTGCTTTTGTTTCTGTACATTTTTTCTTTCTTATGTTGTTTGTGTATGCTAAAACTCTGGCTTAAAGTGTGATGATAGAATAGCAAGGTGTTTGATGTGTGTGGAAATGAGGATATCTGGAAATCGCCAAATTCAGGGAGTTCATTTTATCCAACCCTTTTGTTTATTCCTATTTTCTGCATTGAGGACAATGCACTTTTCTAAGTATGGGGATGACAAGGGTTGGTTAAGCATATCGAATATAACTCCCCCAACACATCGAAAGTCTGTAAATCCCTAAAAAGTTGAAAAAAGTTGAACTTTTTTCCCAATCGCACGTGACACAAAAGTACACCGTTTTTAACGTATATTAGATAACTTATTTGTGCTTTACCGTGTCTGCGAGTCGCAAGAACAATTTTCCTCAAAGGTTTACTTTTATAAAAATTACATGATCAAAGTTTTTCGATCGAGTTTTGTGAACCAACAAAAAACCCATTCACCCGATTTCCCTTGTGAGATAAGCCTACAAATGAGAAGAAATATATTTAGGTGAAAAATGAAAAAAAATCATAGTTATGAGGGATGTCGTATGTCTAAAACATGTTCTAGGTTTATGTTGAGACCGTGTTTAACTAATCGTCTTGAGTCATTATGGATCTTCTCCGGGTCGTCAATTGCTCGAAGATACTGGACTTTCTGCATAACTCCAATATAATAATATATAGAAGAAAAAAAGGGGAAAAAATTAGTCTTGAATTGAAAGGTTGCAAAGCTCTAAATCAAGCTAAACAAATATATATATATATATATATATATATATATATATATATATATATATAACTATATTTATATAATATAATATAATCTATACTATATAATAAACAAAAAGTTTTAACATACTTTAATTAGTAAAAAAGACACTTGTCATCACCATAGAATTTTAGATTAAGTCAAAATTTTAATAAATGATTATCCAAATACTAAATTTCAATATTAGGGTTTATTTATTTAAATACAAATTTTTATATTATAATTAGTAATTATCCATATACTAAACTTTAATATTAAGGTTAACATTTTATTGGATATACATTATATTTTATGGGATATACATTATATTTTATTAAGATAATATATTTTGTTATATATATACTCTAATAATTTAATATATATAATGCTTATACTTTATTCATAATAATATTTTAATTAAATATTATACATGTAAATAAAATATTTTATTATGTTTAATTTTATAATTTTTTTTATACTTTAATTAAGTTTAAATTAAAATTTACATTTCAATATAATAAAGAAAATCCTTATTTTCCATTACTTAATTTTTTCTTTTAACTGTAAACATCTGGTTACCCAAGGGTCTCATCATGGCAAACGATATTACCCACGACATGTTATGACCGCAATCCGTGTGAGTAACCGCCTAAATGCCCACTATCATAAAACCACTAACTCACCTATAATTACTGAGAAACTTGTACATAGTTATGAAGGTACATAATTGTCGTAGATTATGATTGTATTTATAGTTTTTTTTTAAACTCAACCGTGTAACACACGGGGATAAAATCAAAATTTTAATAAATAATTATCCAAATACTAAATTTCCATATTAGGGTTTATTTATTTAAAATTTTAATAAGTAATTACCCAGTAAGTAATTATTCAAATACAATTTTTTATATTAAGGTTAGTAATTATCCAAATACTAAATTTTAATATTAAGGTTAATATTTTATTGGATATACATTATATTTTATTAGAATAATAAATTTTAATATATATACTTTACTAATTTAATATATATAATACTTACAATACTTTATTCATAATAATATTTTAATTAAATATTATACATGTAATATAAAATATTTTATTATATTTAATTTTTTATATATATTTTTTTACTTTAATTAAGTTTAAATTCAAATTACATTTCAATATAATAAAGAAAATCCTTATTTTTCATGACTTGATTTTTCTTTTAACTGCAAACATCCGGTTACCCAGGGGTCTCATCATGTCAAACGATGTTACCCACGACATGTTACGACCGCAGTCCGTGCGAGTAACCACCTAAATGTCCACTGTCGTAAAACCTCTGACCCACCTATAATTACTGAGAAATTTTTAGATAGTTATAAAAGTACATAATTGTCGTAGATTATGATTGTATTTATAGTTTTTTTTATATTCTGCCGTGTAACACACGGGAATAAAAAAACCTAGTAATATATATATGAAAAGATGGGATGCAACATGGCATCATCACAACAATCTCTTTTATTGTTTTCCCGCTCAAAACTTCCATCCTATATGATAAGCTGTGTTGGTTAGGATCCGATCGAAAAATATGCAACCCAAGTAAATCAGATAATATAGCTACCTAGAAACCCTAATTCTCCGCCTCTCAATATCCTCTCTGAAATAAAAATCGCCCTTCGATTTCACCGGCAATTCATCTTCAGCATACAATCGTCGCATCATCGAAGACAACCGTTTCATCATCCCATCCATTCCAACACAATCGACTTAAGGTAACTGGTTTCTTAAACCAAATAATCAGAGCCGATTCTTCAATCGTTTGTTCCTTCACAACGATGATTCCGTCTCGCCGTCACCTAATCCCAAAATATCCGAGGCAAATCAATTCAGTATCTCCACCTGATCTCTTTTTCTGTTTATATATGCGTATCATTGTAGCTTAATTTGATCGGTTGATTAATTGATTGATTGTAGATGAGTTATGATCAAGATCTCTTCGGAGTTTCCGCCGATTTGCTTTCTAGGTATTTGCATATCCAAAAGCCCTAATTTGTTTGATAAATCTATATCACTGTTGTGTCTACATCTGTTATTACAATCAGTTGTGATATGAACTATCCAGAATTAGGGGTGGTTATTATTCAAGATGACTCGAAAACCCAGAATTCGAACTGAATTCGAGTTTGGGTATCCTAAATTTCAATAATTCAAACTGTTGTTCCTACATCTGTTCTTACAGATGCATTAATCGTTTAAAAATTTTCCGCTGCTCTTCAAAAGACGATTCATTTCCAATCGCCGTCAACGATCTCGCATCCATTATTTTAGGAATCGAGGACCTTCACTTCATCACATTTAGGTATAATCACTCCTTCAGCCATCATCATAGAGGTAATAGTTCGCTTTGGTTTTCTTCAAACATAGAGGTAATAGTTCGCTCTTTTTCTCAAAACTTGAAATTGCGTATTAGAGTAAATTATATTCATTAGATTACACTCTGTAATAGAAAGTATTAGGTTAAGAAAGAAAAACATAGCAGAAATCTTTGTATTGTTTATTGATAAAATGACTTGAGAAATTCAAGACTTTATGAAAAGCTTTTTAACAGCAGCTCAATTTTTGTTATGCCCCACGAAAAACCTTCTAACATCTTAATTTTTTCCAAAAAAGTGGTCACATTAACAACTTTCTATTATAATCTCTTCTAATTATCCTAATTAATAAATATCCTTAATATTCTAATATCTATAAGAAAAAAATATTATGACCAGAATTTATAAAACTCTTTTATAGCTTTGTCTACATCTCTGTATTGATTTGTTTTATGTGATGTTTACTTTAGAACTTAATGGCATGGTATTTTCAGAATTTTGATAGCGATCACAAGTCCAACAAGTTAGTTAAAATGTACCTTTAATTTAGCATCATGGATTTGTTTTTTTTACAAGTGAAGGGGACCCAATGAACATGAAAAAAATATAGAAAGCTGCTAAAATAATGGTTAGTGGTATGTTCTGAAGTAAGTGTAATAAAAAAACTAAATTTTATTTTTCTTCATAGTTCAGCTATTTTTGATGGGGTGAACTAAATTTAGATCTTTCAAATTATCTTACGGAATTGAATGATGATTCAGTTTATTATTATCAATATCACTTTTTGAAGGTTTTCACCTGAAAGGTGCTACAAAGTAGACAACTATGTATGCTCAAGAGCATTGTGACTGACGGACAATGGATTACTTATGTGACTCACAATAAGAAAATTGTACTAACAAGGGATCATCTTCAGATCAGTTCAAGTACTTCAAAAAGGCCATCGAGCATTAACAATACTGATTTGATTTAGAAGCTGGCATCTCAGCCATTGGTATTGAGCTCCATCATACACTACAAATGAAATGGCAAGAAGGTACATTAAACCAAGCTCCTTCACATATACATAAACAACTAATTCTGCTGTGTGGTAGTCTTTTCCCCTAAAAATAACAGCTTCAGCGAGATTGCAGATTTTTTCATCTGGATTATAGATTTCCATGTTGGCATAAGTTGTATCATATTTGCAGCTATTAACAAAACAAGACCAAATAACCATTCGGATTATAATATACTATATTCACTATATGATGCTCCCAAGTAACAAATGGTATAGATCCACTCACCAATTGAATCTCTTTTCGTTTGTTTCCTGTGCAAGTGGTGATACCTTGATTGGAAATTTAGGAAGTTTTAGTTGTTCAATCAATTTGATTGTTTCACATTTTAGCCTAACATGGAATACCACATAGACTTTGGTTTGATATGACATGTCAATCAATTTGCTTCAATTCATTGGATTCTACCATTTGTAGTCTTGGACTCTGAAAGTAATGCAACTGATATGTTTGAAGGAGTCACATTATGAAAGCTATTTATGTAAATGGGTGATTTTCATTTGGTAGGTTCACTGTATGGTTTCAACTTGCATTATATAGTATTCTTAACAAATTTAACCGGACTACACATGTGAGCTCGCGCCATTTGTAGAATGGTTTTTTATTTTACATGTTTTAGCAGTGTGTTATTGTGTTAACATTGACAGTTAACTATAAGTGTACGTTGGTGGGTTGATGCATATATCAACACGAGTCGTGTATATGTCGTTACCTACCAACTAACAAATGTGATGTTGCCTTTTTTGCAGATCTAATCCACGTTATTCTCTCTTTCACAGGTTTGATTTTGCTGTCTCTATCCGGTTCAGGGTTCACTTGCATTTTGTAACTTCTTTCTATCTATCTTTCGTTGCTGCATGCTATGTTTACTTTGGTATGTTGCACTGCACTTGGGAACCAAATGCTCTAATTGATCTCCGTTAGCTGAAGTTGCTTTAGATGAATGGTGCTTCTATTTTGTTTTTGGGAATTTAGTTTCTTTTCATCTGTTATGATCTTTATCATAATCAAAGTTTTTGAACAATCTAGGGAAAGTTCCTTTATGAGCATTATGCATGTATTAGTTTTTGAACATAAATGTTTACTTCAAATATTACATTTTCAAAACCTGTGATTTTATATCAATTTTATTAATTTTTAATAAAGTACTCAAACTTCTGATATTAGATAAGGATGGAAAAGTCACAAAATAGAAATTTTAAACGTAGTGTATAAATATGTATTTTCTAATTTGTAACTTTTATATAATTTTTGCTTTTTAAACATGAGTTTGTTTTACTTTAAAGTTTACTTTTTTTTCCCTTTAATTATGTTACTAAAATAAATTAAAGATGCCATGTAAATTTTATTATTATTATTATTCTAAAACACTGTCCGTGTAACGCACGGGTCTAAAAGACTTACGTTGCATTATCATGGGTTAAAAGAAGTGATGGACTAAAACTTCTCATATTGGATGAAGACGGAAAAGTGACAAATAAAACATCAAATGTTGTTTAAAAGTCTGTATTTTCAAATTTGTAACGTTTTATATTGTTGAGTGTTAATTTTTTTCTTTAATTCCAGTTACGAATTACATTTATTATAATATGTTAAATTTTGGATTCCCTTTTTAAAAATCCGCTCGTGCGTCGCACGGGTATCAAAACTAGTATATATATATATATATATATATATATATATATATATATATATATATATATATATATATATATAGAGGAAGGGTAAAATGAAAACTCACTTGAGTTGGGAAAACTTTAAAAACCAATTGTAGACCATTGATCATGTCCATCTAATGGTTATCATTTTTTCTAGATTTTTCTTTAAATTTAATTACTCATTTGCCTTTGTCTTTTAGTAGAAAAGGGTATTATGGGCACAAGTAAATTTCACATCCCAATAACATCATATCATTCATTTTCTAAGAACATCCCTTTCATCTTCAACCTTACTTCCAACCACCATCTATCTATCCACCATTTCAAACCTCACTTTCCTCTCTCCACCATCACTTTTCACCTCCACCATTACCACCCCCGCCACCACCATTACCACCTCCGCCACCACCATTACCAACTCCGCCACCATCATTACCCATTAGGCTACCACCTACTCTCTCTCTCTCTCTCTCTCTCTCTCTCTCTCCATTTCTTACCTATCTCAAACCCCCTAGAAAACTCTAAGCTTCCTCCATGGATGAGTTCTTCTTGGAAGTTTCATCCCCTTCGATTGTAAACATGTATATTTGAATAAAGTCGATTGAGTCATCACCAGAATGATTGCTAAACTGAAATCAATAAGGACACCATTGTGGAGTGAGCTAGATTAATCCATTTTCAGGTACCCTTGCCCCTATTTTTCAGATCTGAGCAAATCTGTAAGTTTTATGTAATTGTCGAGTGGGCTAGATTTCTCCATAATGGTAACATGTTTTTTTATATATTTTTAAAAGTTTAGTTTCCTTTTTGTTTTGCCTTGGTTTGATATTGAAAGTATGTAGTAAGTCAAAATATGAATTTGTATTTATTATTTCCAAAAGAGATTTATGATCTTTTACTTAGTGTCATTAAGACAAAATATTAATTTTTGTATTTATCAGTGAGATAAATAATGAAGTATCTCATGCTAATGTTACTGTAATTTGTGCCCTCAAAGTAATTTTCCAATAATCATGTTATGTATGTATATTTAGATATATATTTTCCCTTGGATATCTCTATGTAGTTTAATATGTTTTTTAGTCATGTTACATATCTAAATTTACTTACTTAACATGTGTAAATTTACATATGTAAAAAGACGTTACATATGTTAATTCACTTACATAATATGTTAAATCTCATTTATCTATTTAATTTACATATGTAAACTTGTCCTCCATATGTAAAGTTGTGTATGTTAATGCTTGAACTAATGTGATTAAACATTTTGAGGGGAGGATATGGTGGTTTAACATATGTAAATTTACCTCTGTAACATAAGTAACATGCTAACGAAGTTACATATGTAAATTTACCTATGTACTTATGGTGAATCTTGTTATGTTTCATCTCATTACCTATGTAAATTTAAGATATTTTATATGTAATTTTACCTATGTAACATGTTACATCTCATTATGTTTCATATGTAAATAAACCTATGTATTTATGGTAGATCTTGTTAGAATTTTTAACGATGTAAACATGTTAAAAAATGTTTTAGTCGTTGATTTTCAATTTTCTTTAATCTATTTTGTTTAAAACTGGTTTAGTTGATTCAATTATAAAAATATATTTTCTAACTTTTATATTCAATATCTAATGTTACATATGTAAATTTACTTATGTTTCCCTCCTTTTAAATTTATAAGTTTATTAAGTAATGGCATAACATTCATTTTCATTCATTTACGAGTATTTATTTTCTGATGGTACATAAGTAAACTATATATTTAGAAAATTTTAATTCAATGTAAGTCTTTATTTTCTGAAGTTACATATGTATTTTATCTACGTAATATATGTAATGACGTTACATATGTGAATATATGTAACGACGTTACATATGTTACATATGTATTTTATTTAAGGTAACATATAGATTTACCTATATACTTATGGTGATCTTGTCATCATTTTTAAAGATGTTAGATATGTAATTTTATATATGAAATTACATATGTAACATGCTACATCTTGTTATCTATTTAAATTTACATATGTAAATGTACTTATGTAATTTTTACGAGTATTAACTGATGAACTTGTTTTTTTTGTAGGTTAAAAGATTTTCGTGTCAAAAATGAAGATGACTATCAAGAATGGAAGCATAATTAGCTTTTATATATATATATTTTTAGCTTTGTTGGCTAATTATTATCAGTTTAGAACATCAGTTTTTGGTTTGTGAATTGGTACATATGTAAAGTGTTTTTTACATTTGTAAACATGAGTACTACATATGACAATACAATTCATAAGTAACAGTGGAGTGTTTTTTTTTTAATTCGTACATATGTAACATGTCTACAATATTATTATAAGCCATATCTCATAATCCTTACATATGTAACATCATTTTTAGATACGTAATAACTCTCATATGTAATAACAAAGGTTTACATATGTAAATATAGACATACAATGTATCATATCTAGTCTCTCTCTACTGCATACATATGGCTCATACATATGAAAGTCTTATTCATAGTTTCACATGTAGTTTTTGTCCTACTGCATACATATGTAAGTATTTTTCATACGTAGGAATGAAGTTTCTTTTAATTAATTCATATGTAACCTTAGAAAATATTTTGATATGTGAAATCTTATGCTTTTAAATATTCCTAATAAATAACAATTAATATTTATTATGTTGGTTGTAGTTTTTTTCATGTTTACCTATGGCAATATGGCATTAGTGTGTTTAAACCGAAGTAGATATGCTTATTTATAGTCAATGTTTTTTCACAAAATCGTTACTTATGTAAACATCAAATTTTTATACATGAACATATCATTATCTATTTTAAAACTACATATGTAAAGTCTAATGTTATGTTTACTTACATAACATGATAAAAACAATGATGGTGCATATGTAACTATATGTTAATTTACTTACGTAATGACTTTACATATGTTAATGCACTTACGTAATATGTTACATCTCATTTTGCAACTCACAATTAAATTGTTTCTTATTTTTGTCTATATAGCATGTGTAAGGTTTTACGTATACAAACTGATGAACTTATTTCCTTTGTAGGTGAAGGAATTTTTGTGTCAAAGATAAAGATGATTTTAAAGAACGAAACATAATTAGATTTTATATTGTGCTGTAATTTTTTTTTGTTAGGTTTTTATACTTTTTGATTATTTTTTTTAATATTCAACTATGTATGAAACATTTTATAACGTTTAGGTATATGAACGTATGAAATATTTACATATGTAACATGCTGTGAGTAGAATATTATATAACAATAACACATTTTTTTACATATGTAACCTAACATAAACGTTTTATATTAAAGAAAATAATGACTAGTTATTTTATTAGAAAAAGTCAATATTTAACTATTTTAAAATTTTGTTTTAGTATTAGAATTTTTTTATATTTAAAAAAAAATACCATTTTCTATGAAAAGGTTTTTTACTTCTATAAAACACGTATTTTAGTATTTGATAATAAAATGGGAAACAGTTTTATTTAATCTGTGATAATAGATTATTAGAAATTAATTATAATAAGAATAGAATAAGGTGTTTAGTAATAAAAAGAATAAAGAATATAAATGTGAAAAGAAAGATGATGGAAGAGAGATGAGAGAGGAAAGAGAGTGAATGTGTCATAGATGAGAGAGGAGAGAGATAGATTGTGACATGTCTTTAATATATTATATATTTAAAATTTAAAATACAAATCTAGTACAATGAATTGATGTTGTGCCAGATAATTAGATTGTCTTTATTTTTAGGAATAATGAAATGTCCAAAAAGCCCTTATGGGTACAATGAAATTGGATGATGTGGTTAATTCTAGGCCCTTAGATGGGTTTTGAAAGTTTTCCCAACTAGATTGGGTTTTCATACTAACCACCCCCTATATATATATATATATATATATATAGGGAGAAGATCATTTGAGAACCAATTTGATTTGAGAACTAAAAAGAACTAATTTGAGCCACAAGTTTATTACATGTATCCCCCCTCCCATGAATTGTAGTGGTCCCCCCCCCTGAAATTTGTGGTTGAGATTTAGTTCTCAAAAGTTCTTATAACAAAAAGTTCTTATTTGAACCTAACCCTATATATATATATATATATATATATATATATATATATATATATATATATATATATATATATATAGGGAAGGGTTCCGTGTAGACCCCTTAAATTTTGTAGACCCCGTAGACCCCTTATAAAACTCAATAAAACTCAATAAAAATAAAACTCAGTGTTGTAAATTTCGTTTTTTTATTACGATAAGCTTTTAAGAACCAAATAAATAAATAAATAAATTAAATAAATAAACAAAAAACATTAAAAATCAAACATTTTAAGACAATGAGTTTTAAACGCAACACTGAGTTTTATTGAGTTTATTGAGTTTTAAACTCAGTTAACTCATGTCTTAAAATGTTTAATTTTTAATGTTTTTCGTTTTTCTTTTTTTTTAATTGTCTTTTTTTGTTCTTAAAAGCTTATCGCAAATAAAATAAACTAAATTAACATAACTGAGTTTTATTTTTATTGAGTTTTAATGAGTTTTATTGAGTTTTATAAGGGGTCTACGGGGTCTACAAAAAATAAGGGGTCTACACGGATCTTTTACCATATATATATATATATATATATATATATATATATATATATATATATATATATATATATAGGTAAAAGATCAATGTAGACCCATTGTTTTTTGTAGACCCGGTAGACCCCAAAAATAACCATTGGATTAGATTAGATCAAGGGCTAAGATTAGATTTGAGGATTTAAATGAGATTTTGGCTGAAAAAACGCGGAGGGGTATTTTCGTAATTTTTCAGCGTCATTTAAAAGTTGCAGTGAGTTTTATATTATGTACTGAGTTTTATATTTTGTACTGAGTTTTATTTTTTGTATTGAGTTTATACTCAACATTGAGTTTTATACTCAACATTGAGTTTTATAACTTGGTGACTTATATAAAACTCACTAATAAAACTCAGTGAGTTTTATAAATCACTGAGTTTTAACTGAAGGGAGATAATGATAATGATAATCAGTGAGTTTTAAAACTTAGTGAGTTTTAACTAAATTTTATAACTCACAACATAACTTTGTGACTTATATAAAACTCACTAATAAAACTCAGTGAGTTTTACAAATCACTGAGTTTTAACTGAAGGGAGATAATGATAATGTTAATCAGTGAGTTTTAAAACTCAGTGAGTTTTAACTAAATTCTACTATTGAGTTCCAAAACAACAAATCTAATAAAAATCAATCAAATCCATATAAAATTAACTGATAATGAATGTTCAAATTCTGCTATTGAGTTCCAAAACAACGAATCTTACAATAACTGTTGGTGAATTGAAGCTTATACACAAACAAAGCCCTAGAATCAGACGAAATGGAGAATTAACAGATGAAAACAAAATATACTACAGGAACTAAAATAATCATATATATATATATATACCAAGAAAATGAGATACGAGTAACTCCCCAGCGAATAGCATCTCTCCATCCACCACAAACACCAGCAGCAACTATAATCGTCCGATCATCCAACAAATAGACAATTCGCACCAAAAGCTCCACCGGAATCTCACTCCAATCCATCACCACCATTGCCAAATTTCCTTCAAATTCCATTGTTTATTCAAACTAAGAGCAGTTATCATCATTCGAATGCCACACCGTTGACTCAGAAAGTCAACCCATTTGACTCAGAAAGTCAACCCATTGACTATGAAAACCATTCCATTCAATATACAAACGTTTTTGCATATAATTCTTCACCAGCCCCTGAATCATCCTATCTTCAAATTCAACCCAAAATTCTCACTTTGCAGGCTCTCGTATGAACACCAATCCATATACCAAACCAAAGCATATCTCCTTCCTTCTCCCTTAACAGAAGACAAATGTCCTCATTTCCTTGCTCATTATAACTTCTTATAGAACTTTTGTTGTATTCCACCCGAATTGAAAACAATTAGTTTTAAACACACCAAAGAGTATTTAACTCAACATTGAGTTTTATTAAAACTCAAAATTGTCATAAAACTCAATAGTGAGTTTTATAGAACAATGAGTTTTAAACTTACTAATTATGAACATTAAGTTTAAAACAGTGAGTTTTAAGCTCAACAATAAGTTTTAAACACATCAATGAGTTTTAACAATGAGTTTTAAACTCACATTATGAACAGCCGTATATAAAACTCACTGTTATAAAAACAAAGAGTTTGTAGTGAGTTTAAAAAATAGAGAGTTTATAATCTCACTCAAAGTTATAAAACTCACTGGCAAAATTAAACATATTAAAACTCACTGATTATGAACTAAAAGTTACAAACAAGTTTTCAAAACACGTCTTTTAAACTCAACGGTGATTTTTATTAAAACTCAAAATTTTCATAAAACACAACATTGAGTTCTATAACTGAGTGAGATTATAAACTCTCTACTTTTTAAACTCATTGCAAATTCTCTGTTTTTTAATCAGTGAGTTATATATACGGTTGTTCATATTAGTGAGTTTAAAACTCATTGTTAAAACTCAACAGTGAGTTTTATAACATCTTATATAACAATGAGTTTTAAACTCAACAATAAGTTTTAAACACATCAATGAGTTTTAACAATGAGTTTTAAACTCACTAATTATGAACAGCCGTGTATAAAACTCACTGACTAAAAAACCCAATGAAGCTCACTGTTGAGTTTTATAGAATATTTAGAGTTTTAAACTTGTTTCTGTTCATAATCAGTGAGTTTTAACCATAAAAGACTAACTGTTGAGTTTTATAGAATATTAGAGTTTTAAACTTGTTTTTGTTCATAATCAGTGAGTTTTAACCATAAAAAAACTAACTGTTGAGTTTTATAGAACATTTAAGTTTTAAATAAGTTAAAAACTAAGTGTTGAGTTTCATAGAAGATGAGTTTTAAAACTGTGAGTTTTTTTTTTGTTAATGTAGTTGTGATGAGTTTTATAAGTCACTATATTTTCAAATAAATTTAAAACTCAGCATATTAAAACAGTCACTGTATGAGCTAATTAGTGAGTGTTAACCAAGTTTAACTTCATAAATTAATATCTTTGGTTAATGTAGTTGTAATGAGTTCTAATGAGTTTTAAAATCCTTAGTGAGTAATAAAACTCACTATAGTCATAAAAACTCAATGATTAGTGAGTTTTAACCAAGTTTAACTTCATAAATTAAATCTTTTAGTTAATGTAGTTGTAATGAGTTCTAATGAGTACTAAAACTCAATGGTGAGTTTTTACCTTGACTTAAACTTGATTATAAAACTCACTATAACGACATTAACAAACATTTGAATTTCATTGAGTTAAACATGAATACTGATTTTATAAAACTCATTAAAAGATTAAACTTGGTTAAAACTCACTGATTATGAACTAGTTTTAAAACTCAACATTCAGTTTTAACCAATAGTGAGTTTAAAATCCTTAGTGAGTAATAAAACTCACTACAGTCATAAAAACTCAATGAAATAATCAACCGGGAGTTTCAAATCAATAAAAGGTACGTACCACTATAAGGTATGTACTCTTTTTCACTTTTACTTTGTTGCAATCTATCGGTCCTGCATCACTAAAAGTAAATCAATGAGATTTTAAACTCACTTCAATAGAGTTATGAAAACTCACTATTTATAAAACTCAGATAAAACTTATTAGAACTCGCTTCAATAGATGTATTAGAACTCGGATTGGGTTAACCCTCACAATACTTTTTGCCGTCTTTCAAACTTTTCTCATAAATTAAGTATACAAATAATAACAAATTAACAATCACATTAGAGTTATGATTTAAATCTTTGAAGAAAACAATTTAAGAGGTTGTATGCATAACAATAGACTTTGGACTATTTTCCACCTGTTTGACTTGTTCCTCATTTAGCCAAAGTTTTAGATAAATATAAACAATCAAATTAATTCATTCGTAAGTAAATGAGTCAAAATTGACATTTCAATATGACCCATAAAATGGACTGCAATTGACTAAGCATTTCAATATGACCCATAAAATGGACTGCAATTGACTAAAACAGAACTTGAGTAAATGATCCTTTTTTGGCTATTATTAAGTACTTTTATGATCATCTACAAGATTTTTAAATGCTAGTATGCCACTTCAGGTAGTTGCTTCAGTTATCCTAAATCGGTTTTCTAGATGTAGTTTCATAAACATAAAAATCGGCAAAATTAGGATAGAAGAAATAATTATACCTCAAATCGAATGTTTTTCTAGCATCATCGAATCCAACAACAACGGTCTTGTACTCCTTTACAGGAACCATCACGAACCAAAACTTAGACATAAGAGCCCTCATATTCGTAACCCTAAAATCCGCAACATGAAATTGCAAAATCACAACACGAGAGTTATAAATCTCAACACAAATTTGAACAACACAATATCGTTTGATAGAAAATCTCTAACCTCAGATCCATTGATTATGTAAATGTGTGTGCTTCAGTTCAGAGCCCTAGCTTTTTGGATAAAGACGATGATCGGTTGATCGAAGGATCTAACGGTAGAACAATACTTCAGGTTTGAAATTTTATCCGATCAGAAGAGCAATTGGACGTATCGATCGATGGAATCTAGGTGAAATCGTCGATGTGATGAGCAGATGAAATTGGGATGCCGTTCAAAAAAAAAAAGAAGATGAATTATGGATCATCGATAGAATCCAGGTAGTGTGATGTAAACATAAAAGTGTAAAATGTCATCCCTGCCCCTCCGTGTCTTTTTCTTTAAGAAATTCATTAAGATCAGCAAATCAACCTCCACCCTTAGATTAAATAATAAATGGTGATTAGATGGGTCTACGGGTCTACACTTTTTAGGGGGTCTACATTGAACCTCACCCTATATATATATATATATATATATATATATATATATATATATATATATATATATATATATATATTGTCACACCCCGCCCCACCGCGCCCTGCCAGGCGCGAGGGAGAGGAGAGTGGGACCGGCCGCCCGTATCAGAACACGCGGAAGCATACAGATAGATGCAAGATCACAAGGTCAACACACACAAACGGACGACCCGTCCAATACAAAATCAAACACAAACCATAATGGACTTAAATATGTTAAGTCTTAAGTAATACACATCAGTCTACGCCCAGGCAGAACCTAAGGCTACCAATACAGTCAAAGGAAAAGACAACAATAACAGAGGATAGTCATGACGGGGAACAAATCCCAAAGTCAACCAAATCAACCCCAACGGGTACAAAACCCAACTCGTCCCTAACATCCAATCGTGACATCCACCCAAAGCTTTTACTTACCTGCACATGAACCAAAAATACGTCAACAACAAAAGTTGTTGGTGAGTCGTAGCGCGTTTGACTCAAATCCGAGTTTCCACAAATCAAGTGACAATACTATGCCTGTTATAAATTCCTATGGTTAAACCAGCACTCCGGGGGTACGATCCTACGGCCGCACGCCTCCCTTTGTGGACTAGGCATATACGCCATCACCCGACCCCTAATGGATCCAACAAACGGGTATGAGACACCTTGATCTACCTCTACAGCTGTATTGGTGCAATATATGTCTTTGTGGTCTAACACTAAGGCCCAAATTAACCATACTAATCAACATGAACATCTCGTAACATGCGAGTTTAAATTTATAACACGGTAACAAAATACCTAAGCACAGTAACAAACAAACAAGCAATAGTTTGACATGGTTCATGTACACCCCAAAACGTTAAAAAGTTAAAGTAGGGGAAAAAGCTATCAACTCACAGATATCAAATGGTGGATCAAGCAAGCGTCACAGGGCACGAGAATCCAAACGTTCAAGTGTATCACAATGGCAAGTCTATTATAATGATATATACATAAATATATCAGAATCTATCTGCAATTATATATGCTCAAGCAATTGGTAGCAACAATCCACAAACAAACGGGAGGTTTAACAACACTCCCAGGAACATACCGAGCGGACAACAAACACTTGACGAGATCATAGGGCCCCAACCGAGAAGTACAATATCTATACTGGAAACCATTATGCCCATACTCGTAAAAATAATCAAACCGGGTCGCTCGATATTTCCCAAAACACAAAACAAACAAAATCACTAATTCTGGTCACAAAGTCGATGCGGGCCGCAATGGTTTACTGGCCAAGCGATGCACCCCGCAATGGGTCAGATGTACCCGGCAGATTACTGGGGGTGATGCAGGCTGCAACAGGGTCATCTAAAGACGATGCACCCCGCAACGACTATTTTGTCTTTAGTGACTTTTTTCCAATTTTGCATTTTAGCTCGTTTCGCCAACGGGGTTTCGTTCCCAACACTTCCAGTAGCAAAATATCAAAAATTTAGGCACTGAGGCCCTATCCAACCAAAGTTATAAGTCCCGGTTTGTCTCAACTTTTCTCGAAAACATTTCTTTACACAACTTTAACCAAAACCGATCATTCCAACACTTAATTAACTATCAAGAAACTGTCCTAAATTTATTTTAATGACTACTAGGCTGCTGGAATCTTCTGGGTGTTCATATAGACTCAATATAATCCAAATATCTCGGTTTTCGGGTCCAAACACTAAAATACAACAATGGGTCTCCACCCCCAATGAACAAATCCTCATCTTGTGACATTTTTGCCACTGAGGTTGTCGGGTTTCACTGAAACAAAAGAACGAAATGCTTACCCGAGCTTCGTGTGTCTCGAAAATGCCATATCCTTGATCACCAAAGTTTCCACTGGCCGGACTTGAGCTCCACAGGGGTTGAGAGGACGAAATGAGAGAGTTTTCCCTAAGTTAAACCGTGCAAATGAGCAGAATTGGGGTAAAACTCGTTTTTATAGACCTGGGGATCAATGCGGGCCGCATCGGATTACTTCAGCGGACGATATGCCCCGCATTGCCATAAGGATATCTCGCGGATCTTTTCCGGGTAGCGCACCTGTAGAGGCTAGATTATAAGGCTTGTAATATTAAACATGTTGGGCTGGGCTTAGAGGGTTTCATTAGAATCATAGGCTAGTTTGCTATTGTATTTTGGCTAGTTTATGATTGGGTTTGGGTTTACTATTGGGTTTATGATCCACATGGGGCCCAATAGTAAACCCATTGGGTACCTATATAAACCCATTTGTTTTTATGATTAACAAAGCTTTGGAGATACTTGTTCACGATTTCATCATCCTTTTTGGAGTTTACGATTTCTTCAAGCTTCAAGATAGTAGTTGTTCTTCATTCAAGACTTCATCTTTTACTTAGATCTAGTCTATTCTTCTACTATTCTTCTTGAATCGATCTTATACGAGGATTCCGCACTCGTGTTTGATTAGTATATCGTGTGTTTGGGAAATTTCCGGACCTACAATTGGTATCAGAGCCAAGAATCTTAGATTCGAGGCTCTCACGATATTGATTCAAGTGTTTTCTGGGTTTTTGTTCATGTTGTGTTGAAGATTCGAAGGTTTTCTGGGTTTACGACTGTTGTTGCTGCTGTGTTCTTCGAGTTCTGGGTGTTTACGACTGAGTTTTCTGGGTTTTCAGAGTGATTACGACTGAGTTGCTTGAAGATCTTCATCATCGGTGTGTTTACGACTTCAAGATCACATTTTTAGGTGTTTATGACTCGGAGAAAAGAGATTACGACTGTACTTGTTTATCGTAAACGAGTTTACGATTTGGTTGGATCGCAAACACAGTTTACGACTTTGCAGCATCGGGAACAGGCGTTTACGACTCCGGTGGTCGTAATCATCAATCGTAATCAGGTTTACGACTTTTTGTGGCGGTTAAGGAGTTTACGATTTTAGGTTCAATCGTAAACAGCTTTCACGATCGTAATCATCCTTTTACGATCGTAATCAGGTGTCTTTTATCGTAATCTCATATTTTGGACATTTGGACATTAGTTTTAGGTTCCCTAAGCGTTCGTAATGGATTCGGTTGAGAACAAGGATGATTTCGCAGCTGAAGTTGACAATACTGAGATATGCCCGAATCCTACATGTGCTCGATTAATTCTTGGACTTAGGCAAATCTGTAAAATTTTTCAGTCAGAACTGTTTGAGGTAAAATGAGAGAGGAGTTCCTTTAAGGGTAGATGGCAAAAGAATGAAGAGAAGGTTAAAGCTCAGAAATTAGACATTGTGAAATATAAGAAACTTGCAACTGAGAACACTTATCTGTATGACAACGCTAAGTTAGACATAGCTGAGCTTAGTAAGCAGATAGATGACCTTAAGCATAAAAACAATGAGTTTCAGGTTAAACTTGATATGAATCAAATGAGGAGCGAAAGAATGCTTGATGCTGGAAAGGAATTGTCACATGCTGTTGTGACTGGTCAAGTTGGGAAACACACACCTGGATTTGGATAAGAAAAGACTGATAAGGCCTTGGCTGCGAACAGCATTATTCCTCCACCAGTTCCCAGAGACATTATAGGAATACTTCTTAGTGAGGAACAAGTTGAACGAACCGAGCTTGATTATAAAGAAGCTGCTCCTCCTATTGATAGTGTCTTGGTTGGAACTACACCAATGACTCAAGAAGAAATTGACAATGAGACAAAAATGACTTATGGTGAAGGGAGAATAGAGGACGTATCAAGAGATGATGCTGAGTGCCAGGAGTATAACAGATGTCACAACTCTAAGTCTGATGAGGCTGGGATAGAGTTGAAACCATACCCTGGAATTGAAACCCCATACTTCAAGGTAATTGACAAAGTTGAAAGGGAAAAGGTGATCCTGACGACACGGCCTGAGGGGAAGATCTTTATGACATCTGGATCAATGTTTGACCAAGAACCAGATGTAGGATATGAATTACCGTCCTTCTCCTCCAAGTTTAAGGGAATAACTGATGGAGTGATCGGTGAAGCTAAAGTTGAGAAGCCAAAGATCACCATCAAGCATCCGAGCATGAAACCAACAGCTGGAGTGAAGAATGAAAAACTCAAGGGAGTAGCTGTGTCTCCCATTTCTTCAGTTGGATCATGCAGTTGCTGTTGTAATTGCAAGAATGGTGCTTCAACGTCAAAGAATCAAGGAAGCATAAAGACGGTAAAGACAGGTTCGACACAGGCTTCGACAAACCAGCAGAAAGTCAAATCTGGAGTTGCAGACAAAGCAAAGAAGCAGGCACAAGGCAAACCAGCTCCATATATGCCACCAAAGACAAATGGGTACACGTCTGACTTCTATCTAAAGAAGCAGACTTGCTTTAATTGTGGCATTGCTGGTCATATTGCTAGAAACTGTCTTTATCGCCACTATGAACCCTACTATCCGCAAAGTCAAAGGGTTTCATCTCAGGAGTCAATTGAGTCTAAGCCAATGATGGTGCAGAAACCTAAGGCAATGAAGACTATTACTCCTAAGGTTAAACCTTCTGATCAACATTGGGGTGTTGCCAAAGCTGAAAGAAAATCTTTAAATCAAAACAACAGCTTTCCAAGTTACCAAAATTTCCAAAAACAGGTGAAGAAACCATTTTCAAAACAAACAAAGTCTGAAAAACCCAAGGTTACCCCTCCCAAGGTAACTAAAACTGTTTTGAAAAATGATTCTAAAATGAAGAAGGTTGAAATACCTAAAGTCACAACTCCAAAGGTGACTAAAACAAAAACTGTTTTGAAAAATGAATCTAAAACAAAGAAGGTTGAAATACCTAAAGTCACAACTCCAAAAGTGACTAAAACAAATGTTAAATCACCTGGAATTTGGAAACCAAAAATCAAGGCAGCCCCATCCCAACTTCCTGATTTTTCAAAGGGGATGTTCTTACAAGAAGTATCCTTTATTGATTCCTCAGGTGTACCCAGAAAAACAATGGCCTGGGTACCAATGGCTAACTAATCTCTCACTCTGTGCAGGAACAATCAAGGAGGATTATCACTAACGTTTTTATTACTAATTTGTTTGTTGATAAGTGATTGTTCCAGGCACAGTTTAGGAGACGTATCTTCATGTCATGTCAAGTAATCTATACAATGGAAGGTATGTCTCTTTGAGAGGTAAAATGTCAAAATCAGCATAAAGGTACTGTTCTTAACTTGGTTGTTTGGATGATGAGGCAACAAAGGGTCTTTTGAGTCAAACCTACTTCATTAAAGTTTCAATTAAGCTGTTGATTGATTACGTGTTTGACTTCAAATGCAACGAAGTGTGCATGTCATGAAACCCAATTTTCAAAAATTTTCAAATCAATACTTTGAAAGTTAGCTTGGCCAGATATCTTCAAAATTTTGTGTTTTGTTCTTTTAAGTGTGTTTGTGTGTTTTTTTTTATTAAAAAAAAAAAAAAACTGAAAAATGATGTTCACAAGATTGTGACATTAAAAATCAAAAAGCAAGGGGAAGAAATGTAAGGATGAAGAAAAAGTTGACCCCTCAAAAATAGTGTGCTTTTCAATTTTTAATTGTTTGTGTCTTGTTTTTTAGAAGTTTAGGGGAAGTAAAATGAATGTCCGGGTTGGAGATGGCTGACACGCGTAAGGCGGAAGTGAAAGGCAAGCTCCACGGTGATATGCTCGGTAGGCTCGACCTAAACTTATGACCTCCAATGAAAGTGCAATGAACTTAAAAGATATATATGTTTAGCTTCCCATCCTAGGTTGCATGGTTTAAAAGACTGAGTCCCGACAAAAATGGGTTGAGAGTGGTAATTACCTAGTATTCACTCTTTCACACGCCATGTCTCTGCTGTCATGACTACACCACATAATAAAAAGAAAAGAAAAAGAAAAGAAAAAGAAATGAAAAAAAAATGAAAAAGAAAAGAAAATGAAAAATAATCACTCAGTTGGTCTTCTTTGCGTGCTTAGCGGCCGACCTGATCACCAACTGATGGTTAATGAAAATAAGTGGTAGTCATAGCCGTGGTGCATGGTTCCTCAAGTTGGGGGTTTGTGAATCCTCAATAAACTCTGAGGTTGGGTAGGTTTTGCTGTGTACGCTTGGGTGTGGGGACAATTAAATATGATGGTAATATTGTACTATATTAAACGTGACGCATTCGGTTGGGATTAAACGGGTTTGAGTTTAAAGCGGACAAACATACCGGCAATCACCTGGACTAGTTGAGTAACTGAAGCTGAAAAGGGTTCCTCAGTCAGGTTCATACGGTTTGATCCCTTGTAAACTTTCTCATGTTTGATATTGGTAAGTAGTTGTTTATTTTTATCTTTCGTGTGTGAGTCGTTAAGTTCTTTTTGGTGTGTTTTCGTCTTGGCCAGGTTGATTTGAGAAGTCAAAATGTGTTTTTCATGGGTTTTAATGCATGACAATATGCCCCCGACAGATCTTGCCAAATTTTTAGGGGAAGGAGTATGGGATAATAAGTATTATCCGAAGGGAACTCGAGGATGATACTTATTATCTAATGGAAAAGACTTCCTCTGTCAGATCTTGACAAATTTTTAGGGGAAGGAGTATGGGATAATAAGTATTATCCGAAGGGAACTCGAGGATGATACTTATTATCTAATGGAAAAGACTTCCTCTGTCAGATCTTGACACATTTTTAGGGGAAGGAGGGAGGATAATAAGTATTATCCGAAAAGACTTCCATAATACATAGTATCTGAAGGGAACTCGAAGATAATATGTATTATCTCAGGGGAAGTCCTTAGCTGAGGGGAAGTTATCAGCTAAGGGGAAGTCTTTAGAGGTATTGGGTTCAGGGGAAGTTTTATAGAAAACCCGTAATCTATATTAGGGTTTTTGGTTAAAATTATGTTAATTTGAATCAACCGAACAGATGATAATTACCTTCTAACCCAAAGACCAGTCATCAAATGTCTGGTGGAGTATATTTTTTCAAATGTGTGTCAGACAGGTTGATGATAGAAAGATGCTACTGTTGCTCAAAGTTAAAGAACCAGCCGGACAAGACTTCCATCTGAAAAGCAACTGTTCAGGGGAAGTTGTTGGTGTCTTTATAAGTTTCCAAAAGCTTCAAAAGAGCTTCAAAGAAGATGTTCACGTGTTTAGGGGAAGCTGAAGATTTTCAAGTCAATGTTTGAAAAAGAAAATGATATACAGAGCAGTCAGAGTTCATGAAGTTTGAAGTTCTACAATCAAGTTCTTCACAGTTAGAGGTTTTTCAAAATTTAACCTCTAATTGTTTTGGAGATTCAAGACAGTGACC
>JBCNJP010000007.1:84707223-85049659 GCA_039602395.1 Deinandra increscens subsp. villosa | reverse complement strand
TTGACCCGCAGCTTGGTGTGTATGCTGCTGCTGCGTGTGAGGTGACTAGTGAGGAGACTAGTGCATCAGATTTGAGCCCGGAGGTTTTTGAGGTCATTGACACCATGAGGGCCAAATCTAGACCGTCTGTTGAGGATCCGCCGACATTAGAACTTAAGGAGTTACCATTTCACTTGGAGTATGCATTTTTGGAGACGGATTCGAGACTTCTTGTGATTATTGCATCGTATTTGACGGTTGATGAGAAATCTAGGTTGTTAGATGTGCTGTGAGAGCACAAACAGGCTATTGCATGGAAGATTATGGATATTAAGGGGATTAGGCCTTCTTTCGGTACGCATAAGATTTTGATGGAGGATGAGTTTAAGCCTGCTGTGCAGAGGCAGAGACGACTGAACCCGAACATGCAGGATGTGGTGAAGAAATACGTTCTTAAGCTTTTGGATGCTGGATTGATTTATCCTATCTTTGATTCACCTTGGGTCAGTCCGGTTCAGGTTGTGCCCAAGAAAGGGGGCATGACAGTTGTAGTGAATGAGAGGAATGAGATGATTCCTACGCGTACGGTTACGGAGTGGAGAGTTTGCATTGACTATCGCAAACTCAACGATGCTACGAGGAAAGATCATTTTCCCTTACCGTTTATTGATCAGATGTTGGAGCGTTTAGCCGGTCACAGTTATTATTGTTTCCTTGACGGCTTTTCAGGTTATTTCCAAATTCCCATCGCACCGGAGGATCAGGAGAAAACCACATTTACATGTCCCTATGGCACATTTGCGTACTGACGCATGTCATTTGGATTATGTAACGCTCCAGCGACATTTCAGCGTTGTATGGTCGCGATTTTCATGATATGATCGAGGACTCCATGGAGGTTTTCATGGACGATTTTTCTGTTTTTGGGAGTTCCTTTGATCAGTGTTTGATGAGCTTATCGCGGATGCTAGCTCGATGTGAGGAGATGAACCTGGTGCTTAATTGGGATAAGTGCCATTTCATGGTTCGTGAGGGTATTGTGCTTGGGCACAAGATTTCACATGCGGGGCTTGAGGTTGATCGAGCCAAAGTTGATACTATTTCTAGACTTCCTCCTCCCACTTCTGTTAGAGCGATTAGGAGTTTCTTAGGCCACGCGGGTTTTTACCGCCGATTCATACGCGATTTTTCAAAAATCACCAGGCCGATGACACAGCTCCTAGAGAAGGATGCCCCATTTGTGTTTTCTGAGGAGTGTTTGACAGCGTTCAACTTTTTTAAGGACAAGTCGGTTAACGCCTTGATTATGGTTGCACCCGATTGGTCGCAACCGTTTGAGTTGATGTGTGATGCGAGCGATTTCGCAGTGGGGGCAGTCTTGGGACAGAGGAGGGACAAACACTTCCATCCGATTTACTATGCGAGTCGAACTCTTAATGATGCACAGGAGAATTACACTACTACCGAGAAAGAGTTGCTTGTTGTTGTGTTTGCCTTTGACAAATTCAGATCGTATCTTGTCCTGTCCAAGACCATTGTGTATACGGATCATTTGGCTATTAAGTATCTGTTCAGCAAACAGGATGCTAAGCCGAGACTCATTCGATGGATCCTGCTGTTGCAGGAATTTGATATTGAGATCCGTGAGAAGAAAGGAGCCGAGAATGTGGCGGCCGATCACCTCTCGCGTTTGGAGAACGCGAATGATGAGAAACTCGAGGGGATGCCCATAAATGACTATTTCCCCTATGAGTTACTCGATTATGTACGCGTGAGAGATGATGATGAGAGTCCATGGTTTGCAGATATTGTGAACTACTTGTCGAGTGGGATAATGAAGAAAGGGTTCGGGTTTTAGCAGAAGAAGAAGTTCTTTTCTGACTTGAAACACTACATTTGGGAGGATCCTTATCTTTATAGGATCGGTGCTGATTCTGTGATTCGGAGATGCGTGCATGGGCGTGAGGCACGCCAGATTTTGAGACATTGTCACGAGGGTCCGACTAGTGGACACTACGCAGCCCTCTTCACCGCGAAGAAGGTGTTTGAGTCGGGATTTTACTGGCCGACTATTTTCAGGGATGCGTTTGAGATGATTAGCAAATGTGACAATTGTCAGCGCGCAGGTAATTTGTCGCGGAGAGATGAGATGCCCCAATCTAAGATTCAGGTTTGCGAGATTTTTGATATTTGGGATATCGACTTTATAGGTCCGTTTCTGCCATCTCGTGGGAACAAATACATTCTGGTTGTAGTTGATTATGTTTCCAAGTGGGTCGAGGCACAAGCCCTCCCCACTAATGATGCGAGAGTTGTCGTGAGGTTTTTGAGGAAACTTTTCGCGAGGTTTGGAGTGCCAAAGCCACTGATTAGCGATCGTGGCACCCACTTTTGTAACGCGCAGATGGAGAAAGCATTGCAGCGTTATGGGGTTACGCATATATTGGCTACACCATATCATCCCCAGACGAGTGGGCAAGTTGAAGTCACGAATCGCGGGATTAAGCGAATTTTGGAGAAAACGGTTGGTAAGAACCGTAAGGATTGGTCGGAGAAACTGGATGACGCGTTGTGGGCCTTCCATACGGCTTACAAGACGCCTACGGGTACGACACCGTTTAGGATGATTTACGGAAAGGCGTTTCATTTACCAGTTGAGGTTGAGCATCGCGCGTATTGGGCCATGAAGGCCGTCAATCTAGATCTGGATGAGGCGACTAGAGGACGGTTCTTTCAGTTGCATGAGTTAGAGGAGTTACGCGACCACGCGTACGAGAGTTCAGGTTTGTACAAAGAGAGGACCAGGAGGATTCATAATAGTCACATCAAGAGGAAAGACTTCAAACCGGGAGACTAAGTGCTTATCTTTAATTAGAGGTTGAAATTGTTTCCGGGTAAGTTGAAGTCTAGATGGTCCGGTCCCCACGTTGTGAAACACGTATATCCGTACGGGACAATTGAGATTGAAGGTCAGAATGGTAGCTCGTTTAAGGTTAACGGACATAGGTTGAAGCATTATCTTGCGGATCTGGTTAACGTGAACGAGGATGTTGTTTTGTGTCTGGAAGCCCCCGCGCGTTGATTGCGGGGCCGAGTCTGGCTGACGACTCGTACATAACTTCAGCGCTTGCGGGAGGCAACCCGATTAGGTTTTTAGTTTACTTAGTTCTTTTGTGTTTAATTTGGTTATTTTTAGCTTAGTTTGACTTTTTGCTAGTTTACGTTGACTTTTGCTTGATTTTTAATTAAATTAGCCTCATTTATGTTTTTATTTTTCCATTTTACGCTGGGTTTTAAGTTTTGCAGGTTCGCCATACCATCCGGGGTTGAAATTAGATTCATATGGATGAGGATTGCAATATCTTGTGTGGCACATTGATAATCATGCTTATTTGTGAATTTCTTGGCGGATCGCGCTTAAATTGGGTAAGAATTGTGAAAACAAGGTATGGCTAAGGGAGACTCTTCTCAGAATGGGAAAAAGCCCAGGAAGCGCAAGATTCAGGATGCGGCTGCAAGCCAGCCGCCACCACCGATGATGGAGCCATTGCAAGTTCCAGGCGAGGCACCCGCACCCGGAGCAGCCTATATTCCACTACATGCACACGAGTGGTTGCGTTTCCATCGTGATTCTACGGCATATCAGAGTTTACGCCGTTTGCTTCGTCTTCCGTTCCGTCCAGTGAAGACTATTGACTGGCCATTCCTTGACATAGTGGGATCCAGGGAGAGAGCAGAGCAGCTTATTACGGGTGCGTGGAGGGGTATATTTGACATCGACCGCCCAGTCTACCGTGAGCTATCATTAGAGTTTTTCTCCACTATCAGCTATGCGGGCCTCCCGTCGGACTATTCGTAGGACTGAGCCATTACATTCCGACTTTGAGGAGTGGAGAGGCGATTGTCATTGGCAGAGTTTGCTTGGAGAGTCGGGTTATACACGGAGGCTGAGACGACACTGCCCATCTTCACCGAGGCACGTACATATATCTCATCCCTCGAGCTATCTTTATGGTGGCCTTCCATTGCTGATGGTGTATTAAAGGAGGGCACAATGGCCCATTGGATTAGAGACCCATTTCATCGCTACCTCCACGAAACCCTCGTTCACACGATTACGGCGAGGAAAGAGAGCACATAGAAGATGACACTTATTGATGCTACATTACTACATTCTCTGCTGCAGGGTATTCCTTTTCAGCTAGCGCATACTCTTGCCACTTTACTGACCCGACAGCGTTCTTCAAAAGGTGGTATCTACGGTACTGCATATGTCACGCGACTAGCCGAGAGCCTTGGTGTGTTGCCTGATGAGCGTCCAGATATCCCTGCCGGGCAGGCACTGACACAGGTTGCGGCGGCACGGTTCGCCACATTAATCAGCCGTCGCCATCCGATCGATGAGTATGATTCTCGCACCTCCGGGAGGGCCCATCACCTGGATACCGATGGGAGCCGTTTCTGACCCTACGGAGGGTGCCGTTGGAGGTTCGGGCGACGAGCAGCCCGCACCAGATGATGATGATGCGCATGTACAGGAGGGACCTGTCCATTTCCCTGTCCGCCCGCCACCTCCCCCGATTGTTGTTCAGAGACCACCCGGCTAGCATATTTTTGTTCGGGCTGCATTGGCGAGATATCAGGCTGATCAGAGACCAGCGGGTCCAGTTCCTCGTCCCCGTCCTCCATCCACTCAGGCCCAACTTCGTCAGTTAGTTCAGCTCGTTCAGGCTCAGACACAGACCATTGAAGCGATGGGCGCTCAGATAGCCCAATTGACTCCACTAGTACCAGCCATGACTTGGATGACACAGGTGCTTACACAGATTGCCTCCAGAGATCCAGTGATCCAGTTGCCTCTGTTTCTAGGTGTTCCACCAGCCGACCAGCAGCCGTGATGATTTGGTTGTACCCTTTCCGAGTTGTATTCTTATTTTGCTATATTATGTCATACTTTGATTTACAAACTCGGGTATTTTTGTATATGGGTTGGGCGTACATTGTGGTTGACTCTATGATCTTATTATCTATATTTGCTGGTTGATGTTTTTGCCATGTTTTTGCTTGATAGTGACATGATGAGGCAGTTCTGGCACCTGTTTGTCGAGAGCTGTTTCTCTACATTCTTGGCTTTGGAGCATTCGAGACCAATTTCTGGCACTTACGGTCGAGATTTGTGGTTCTTGCCGATTTAGATATGTTTGGTCCCTCGCGACTCATTCTCACAGTTCTGGCATTCGTCGAGAGCTGCATATCTTTGATCATGGGAGTTTTCAGTTTCCTTCACCCTTGTTCTTATTTTTTTCATTCACGTACATTCGGGACGATGTACGATTCCAGTGTAGGGAGGGAAACGGTTGAAGAAAACATGAAATTTTTTAATTTTCGCTTAAATCTCAAATTTTTCAAAAATGCCCTTAAAATTGTCTGCAACAAAATGAGAAATGATAGGTAAAACTAGAGTTTTGATTCTTTTTGTAAATATAAATAATGAATAAAGTTTAAAGCGTGCCTAATTTGTGATGTGCTGGTAGGCCCAACTGATTTCTAAAAGCTTAAAAATCATGATTTCGCTACTTAAATAAACCTTTAAATATATATTGTGGGTTCCCACCTTTAACGTAGTAGCAAAGCCGAAACTGTTAAATAAGGTGATAGGTACCTCAATTGAATAAAATGTTTATGATTTGGAGATAACCTGGCACACTATGATCTTTTTTATGAAAATAAATCCAAGAAATAGTGGCGCCCCATTCATCCATCCATCTTGAGCTTGTTTTGAATTTCATTTATGATCCAAAAAAAAAAATTTGAAAAAAAAAATGAAAAAAAAAATCGAATAAAGTGCACAAAATTCGCTGATCCTACGTTCTACTTCTAGGGATAGTGACTCCGGAGATGATTTATTGGGGTGATGTGGTTTTGTGTGCGAGGGTCAAAGCCTTCTTACTACCTCTCGGGATAGGGACTCAGGAGATGTAATGTCAGGTGGAGACTCGCCATAGTTTTAGGATCAAATAAATAAATTCAATTCAAGCTCAGCCATCATTCCATCCATTCACTTTCCATAATCTCCAAATCATAAATATTGTATTCAATTGCGGTGGGAAAAGCCCTAATCCAGTTTGACCCGTGTTGATTCGTGCTTTGAGACGGGATTAGGCCTAGTTGCGAAATTGATTGTGTGGGACCCATAATTGGTAAATATTCTGAATAAAGCATGTTCAGGGGCTTTGGTTTTCGGCGGTTGGGTTTAGTCGGACCGAAATACCGGTAATCACTTTTAGCGCGTGAGTATCTAGTTTAGAATAAAGTGGAAGGTCAATTCTTCGGTTATGATCTCATTACGGACATTTTCAGGGGCGAAAAAGGTTCAAGTGTGGGGATATTTGATACATAGCATCTTGTTTGTTATTTTAGATGAATAAATCCCTCATTTTGATTATATTTTGGTTGGAATTGATGCTTAATTGATATATATGTGGATTTAAGGTGTTGGCTGGGGTCGTGTAGTCATTTTGGATGGAAACGAGGCACTTTGGAGTTGGATTGGCATCCGGAGGTGAAGATAGAAGAAAATAGAGATTTTTGTGATTCTGATAGACATGCGGGCCATCTGCCCATTTCTTATGTTCTTCAGATGGGCCGCATGGTCTGGTCAAAGCTGTAGTCAACAGGGCCATGCAGGCAGCATACCTGCTACACAGACACTCAGATGGCTCGCATGCAAGCTTGGCGGATTTTTTCAGGAACACCTTATGCGGGCCACTTGCACCTTTTATTCACACCCAGATGGCCTGCATCGACAATCAGACGTGAAAAACCCTTGAAAACCCCTATAAAAAGATTGGAGGCCGTTTTTCTCCAGAGACTCTCCCCCATTTCGACTAGTTTACATATTTTAAGGGTTCTGAGATTGATTTTGGAGAGATCAAGGCCAAAGGAGCAAGGATTTTGGGAGGAAAAGCTTGGAAAAGTGAAGATTTCGGTTTGGGTTTCATCATTTCTCCTTGATTGCTTCCTAGATCTTGTTTGTTTTGACATAATGAGTTGTTTCAGGTTTAGATTCATGATGTTAGGCTAGATTTCCTTTTATCACTTGGATTTGATGATTTTAAGCATGTTTTGACTTTTCGGTTTGACTTTTCATTATGACTTGATGAAATTGTCTATTAATTCTGAATTGGATGCTTTGAATGATCATATATGCATTGTTAGCTTCTATTTGAATCATATGATGTGAGTAATTTGATGTGGATTTAAGAACTTCAACCAAATTGTTAAATTCCTCATTGTTAATCTTGGACTTTTATAGTTTTAGGTTAATGCATGATCCGATGACCATCTACATGATTGTATGATTTAGATTTGGGGCTGATCTTGTATGTATTTGTGTTGAAATTGAGTTGACCGATTCGTTTTGCACATTAGGTGGTTGCTAGATATTGATTGGTTGGTTAGAACGCTTATGACCGTAAGGTTTTGACTTGTCACTTCGTGTTTAGCATTGCCTAAGTTCTTAGGGTCTTGATTCAGATTTATTCACGTTATAGGGCCTACTTAGGAAGACCTTCCTTGTGTGATCCTTGTCTTGTGTGTGTTTGGTTAGCTTTGACTGAAGCAACTAGGCAGGTTTCATTCAGTTTTCTACCTGGACTTTTATTTGGGATTGCCTTGGTAACTAGGATGTGTCTATAGTCTAGGTTGCCTTGGTAGTTATCCTTTGCGGGGTAGTTGTCATTTTGATTAGTCAGATTGGAGGTCAAAGTCATGCTTAGAGGATTCTTATCCGAGTGATATCTGTCTCATTACTGATTTTCATTTCTAGATTCTATTGCTTTGTTCTTTAGTTGTTTCTAGTTACTTGCTTATCTGTTTCTTTGTTTATCTGAAATTCAAAATATTTTAGGTTAAATATTAGCAAAGTTCGCATATAGAGAGCCTGCATTGCGTCCTTGGATTTGACATCCGGGTATTTACCGATACTATTCTGCATACGATGGGTACACTGCCCTACGCGTGTGTTTAGTCACTCGTTATTTCCCCTTTTTGACTTGACCGAATTTTGATAGACACTTTAGCACACGTCAGTTTCGCCACCGTTGTCCTGGGCCTACAATTTTGCTTTTGTAATGTGTACCATTCTACCCCTCTGTTAATTAGTATGTGGTCCATTTTGACCCATTAACTTTTAAAAATGTTATATTTTGTGCCATAAATTAATACATACATGTAAAAGGAGGCCATCTACCTGTCTTTCGCACCGACCTGAAATCTCTTTTAACGGAATGTATTAAAACCCTTAACTGATTGAAGCCATCTGTGTAGATGCGGGTTCCTCTGCTTCGTATTTGTCGCCGATGGCTTGAATCCTACACCGTTTCCTTAACTCCTCTAATTGGAAGGTATAATTGATCATGAATCCATTAAGGCAACGATTCCTCTGACTTTCCTTTTTCACTGGCCCAATACTTTAGAGTTTACTTATTATTTTCAATAATAATGTGTTACGTCTATGTTAATATGAAACAAACTCCGTTATTGGAGTATTATCTTAACGATTACTGTTATAAAGTTAATTTGTTCTTACGTGTGTGTTAATTGTTTAGGCGTTATTAATATTAAACATTTGGGCGGGTTTCAATCATAATGGTTCTTAATTCAATAATTCTCATTCATTTATTAATTTATTGATGTTGCCCTTTACTATTGAGCTTCTATTTTACTTTAACCGTTTAATACATGTAGTTTGCTTATGAAGGTATATGAGTAGATTCATTGTGTGATCTATATATACCTTGCATCATTTCTCTCCTATATATATCAAATGAGCGAAACGACTTATCTGTTAGTAATTAAGGACTACAGGCAGGCTAAAAACCCTTTAACGATGTTGAAAGTTGTGGTGGATGGTGTTACAGAAACATGTTTGAATGATGATTTATGTTTTGATCAACTGGAGGTAGGGTCTTCCATGTCTGTTGTTGTTATGGCCTGTCGTTCATGGGATTGTAATAATGTGAATGGCTGTAAGGAAATGAAAATCTGAGTTAACCGGTTCAAGATGAAGATTTCCGGTTGAAGACATGTTCAAGCGGAAAACTCTCAAGCGGAAGACTTGTCAACCGGAAAAGCTTAAGCGGAAGAATATTTCCGGGTGAACTCTTTTATCCAACAGTATAAAGAGTTCAACCGGAAAAGTACTGAAAGTTTACTTTTGCAGAAATCAGGCCTGCAACTACTTTTATTCTCCAAAGTCATATCCTAGCCGTCTCCTACTTATAGATAATTGCATTTTGCACATTTCCTCTTTTGCATGTTTACTAATGTTCTTTTAGTAAGTTTATTGTTTGACTTTCATGTACGGTTAGATTAGCCCGTATGAGATCAACGGCTGTAGTTGATCTCCTTAGTATTATATATAGTTGTTAGCTAGTTCATTCACAAGAACCAGATTTAGTGCTTACACTTGTAACAGTTTGAACTTGAGTTAATGCAAATAGTACCGAGAAATTTATTATCTTGTGTTCACTAGTTTATGCAATCAATACAATCAAACTACAAGTATAAGTAAAACAAAGCTTAAATAAAAATAAGTGTGATACAACTTTATTCCGCATGGTTGTGATCCTTAAGTAAAGAGTTCTTGTTTTGATTATTTCTCTGAGTAATCAACGGTCCTACAATGGCCGCTATATCTGTACCGATTATATCTTCTCCGATAGGAACGTCATTAGATTTCTTCCTCTTTCAGTTGTTTATGTTTACTATTTTAAGTATTGACTTACCTGTAGATCATCTTGACAAAAATGTTGTCTTTGATAGGGGACTTCTATCCATGCAACTGCTCGGAGCAACATTGCTCATTTTTTTGTTGATAAGCTAAAGGAAGGTTGTTTGTATCTTTTGAAGAACTTACCATTGTGAAGAATCGGCATGACTACAGGATTCTAAAGGATAGCCTGTATATGATTGAGCTACAGGGGTCTACTGTGGTTAAAAAGGTTTCTGGGGATCATGGAAGGTTTGAGCGCTATCCTTTTCAGATAGTTCAGTTTAAAATTTTACAAGTTACCAACAACAAGTACTTTGTTGGTATGTTTCGGAATTATAACTCATTTCCTTTATTGTCTGCTTATAATGCACCTATGAAATGTTTATGCGGTCTTTATGTGACAATGTTTAAAGGAATTATTAAATCAATTATTATTATAATTGGTATGATGATTCCTGTTTTTATTTTTTACTATACATCATGATGAATGGGTGCATTTTAATCATGGGTTTTATATTGTCGGCATTAGGATATACATGTAACGTTTGAAACAACAGACGCTTAAGCGTGATCAATTATATGTAAACATAATTACTAGGCTTTACGAATGTATAATGTTTGGTGTCTCAAGGGCTTACTAAAATGCCATGTTGGTACAGATGTCATTGGTTATGTTACCGCGGTATAGCATGTACACTGGTTATGCATCCATTATACAAACTATGTATGTTGAAATGAAATTATCTTTGTAGTGGTGGTCATGTACGTGTGACTTTGTGGGGCAAGCTTGATGAGTGTTTTCTAGCACTAAAAGAAAAGAAACTCGGTGTCTACACAGTTATACTCACTTCAATGAGTGTGAAGCAGTATCTTGGTATGCTATGTAACCTTTATAGCTGGTTTTCGGTTATACGTATTCCCTGCATATATTTTTAAATCTTGCATGTGCGCTTGCCCTTTCGAGCTATTCGTCAACTCTTATTATTGATAGCAACAGTATACCATTGTTGGAGGCATTCAAATCTTCGCTAAGGTAGTCATGGGCAACATATCCTTATTCCGAGCTTTTCCGGTGACTGGGTGATGTAGGCTGACTATATGTTCACTATGTAGGGGAATAGATCTCCAAACTGAGACACAGCCAACTGGGGATGGCCCACAAGTGGTGACAATAATAGCAGAGCTCCTGCAGTCAGCGAGCAAGACAAGAAGAAGGTTTGCATGGTTTTCTATGTTTTCATAAGTTTCAACCTGCATTTTGTGCTAGCCTGTCCACTTCACTCTCTAGTGTCTGTCTGTAATAGGCAGTGGTGTTTAGGGGCAGTGTTCAGATCATGGACGTCCGAACGAAAAATAGCTGGTTTAAATTTTACGTGTAATGGTAGCTGGTGCCATAAAGGTGTCACCCGCAAGGATGGGAGTTTTTGGTGTGACGCATACGACAATGCTGTGTACTTTCTGCGTGCGAGGTAAGTTATAGTGATCCTCCCTTATATTTGAAATGCATGTTGTTATCCTGGGCTGAATTTCAGTGTTGCTGTTCACCGTTGCCCACATATACACACCCGTTTCTGTTTTCCTCTCGGTATAGAATTCTAGGGTGGGTTTTTATACCAATGCTATATCAATGAAAATAATAGGTACAGGCTTATAGTTGATGTGAAGGACATGTCTGGCAACGTTGTGGTTGTGTTGTTTGATGAGCCGGGTGAGCAGGTGGTGAGGAAAACAACAAAGTCCATGTTGGATGAGCAGGAGCTGGTAAGTCTTTTTTTTTTTACTTTGATAAGCATATGGCTTATGTTGTTTTTTCTACTGAATTATGTTGATGGTATTACAGGCTACAAACGCTGATGACATGGGGCTCCCTGAAGCACTACGTTGTTTGATTGGGGGCGCCTACATGTTTGAGCTTAGGTCCCATACATACTATTAGTATGGTGAGTAGGAGAGCTTCAATTACTCCAAGTTTGGATGGAATGGGTTTGGAACGATTGTTAAAATATTTAATTGTTAAATCTTATGTGTATTGAGGTGTTAATATGTGTGGAATTGAATGACTACGAGAAATTGATGTTTTGTAGGTAAAACATGGAGATTGGATATGTTTTGGAGAGAAAAAAATGAAGTGAAAATGGAGGTATTAAAAGATGACATGATGGAGGGCTGAAATGTGAAGAACTGTAGGCTACAAATCAACTATGAAGAAAACAATGTATTTTGGGCAGAATCTTCAATTCGTAGGCTGAGGATCATTCGTAGCCTACGAATCCTTCAGGCTGAAAAATCGTAAATGTGATTAAATAGCTGGTTTGAAGGGACTTGTATTCTTTTCATCATTCTCGTCCCCAAGAGTTGCAGAGGCGTTTTAGGGGAGTTTTTGCGAGATTTCTTGAAGAAAAAACACATTCCAATCATCATCATCCATCCATGAATTCCGGATCATCCTTGCACGCGATCATTGCTACCATGATAGGCTAATTTCTTGTGACTCCTTCTAGATGTAGGGTTTGTTTGCTTGACATTATATTTTGATTTTTCTTTATTTTTGGGATAGCAATCTAAGCGTTTGACGCTTTTTGCTATGATGTGTGTTTGAATGATTGTAAACATTTAGTATTTGCTTCAATCTTTATCTTGAACCATCAGTTCTTGGTGCCATTGGAAACCGAGATTTATTGGGTAGGGATTTGGGTTGGTTTGTATTGAATGATCATCGAGTGACAACCTCGCATTCTAGTAATCCGAGTGCTTAGTCCTCTTTTGTCACTTTCACTTAAATCACACATGAACCATGTCTATGTGGTTTTTCTTAATTGAAAACCATAGTGTAATATTAACTTAAAACTTGAAATCTAGAAGGATCACATTTTCTCATACTCGTTACTACATAATAATTTAATTTCCTGTTAATCTCAAATTGGTGTTTAGAAGTATTAATCAACGAATTCCATCATCTAAAGTGCAATTTCTACAGTTTTACTCTTATTTTTTTGCTTAGATATAATTGCTATAAACAACACATACTCCATATTCTCCCTGTGTTCGACACCCGCTTACCACTAACTAATTAGTGTATTTGGGATTATCTTTGCGTGGGACTTCAACCTCACGTAAAATTTTGGCGCCTACATGTTTGAGCTTAGGTCCCATACATACTATCAATATGGTGAGTATGAGAGCTTCAATTACTCCAAGGTTTTCTTACCGGGCACAGCCAGTTATAGACATTCTTCACGGTGGATAATACTTTGGACCCTGAACCACTGACTACTCCATCTTCACTGGTGAAAAATGGTCTTCAGTTTGGTGTTGAGACTCCAGACAAGCCTGCTGAGAGGCGACCAACTAAGCTGTGAGTGTTACAAACATACTTCTAGTTAATGTGTAATGCCCACCCCTGTCGATGTATCTTATGATCCGTTTCACTACAGGATTCGTACTGGTACTGGTGCTGAAGGCCTCCCTGGTAAAGAAGGACATGTATTGCCAACGGCTGCCGAAGTTGATGCTGATGGGGGTTTGGGAGTTAAGGCTGCCCTGGGAAAGAAGTTGAGAAAGTTATCTGGTGGTGAAACGCAAGAGTCAACGGAAGGCACAGCTCAGCTGATATTGTTAGGAACAAATTTACGATTGCACAACATCTGCATCTGACTCATGTTCATAGGTGCTAACTTTTTCCTTGTACTGCAGGGACCCCCTTTATGAAGAGCAGGATGCTATTGATGATGATGTAAGTAAAGAGGATTTGGGCGCCGTTACTATGGTGAAAAAAAGGTATTTTGCACTCAATGCTCTGTAATAATATAAGGATTTAGTGGCATGTCTCCTAACATAGTCAATTTTTAAAACCGTGTATGTGACACCCGAGAATTTCAAGGTTAACTTCCGTTAGACAAACCCGTTAGTTACGTTATAAGTAGCTAATGCATAACTAGGCCGAATACGTCCACGACCTTTGGTTGATCACCGAACCCGTCCATATGTATTATGTGTTTATCATTGATTATCTTTATGTGCAATGTGATTTAAATACATGACTTATTATTGTGTATAGCATGATTTATTGTAAATACTTGATTATGTGAAAATTGCCTAAATTTGGTAGTCAGCGAAACTACCGAGCGAAACTACAGATTCGCCCGGTAGCAGGCTAGACTGATCAATGTACCCGAGATCAGAGCCAGTTTCGCCAGCCAGCGAAACTGCCAGCGAAACTAGCCTCTGATATAAATAAACATAATGAACCCTAGTAGCCTCATTTGCTCAACCACACAACAAACACACACACACTCTCTGAGATTTCTGGACCAGCCGAGAATACCATCAAGAGACCAAGATCTCAGCCTCTAGACCATCATCTCTTCTCCCCTATCGATTCTAGGATCAACCGTGAGTCCCAAAAACTATGCTTTATGTGTTTTCTATATGTTTTCTTCTTAAAGCATGCTCAAAACTCCATAATATGGCTTGATCTTCTGTATGTATGCTTTAGGATGCTAGATCTGTAATAAAGTTGATAACTTTGCGTATGAAATCCAACCATGATAGAGATTTATGCCATTTTAGTCATTTTAGGGTTTTATATGTGTTCTTGGTGATTTGATGACAAAATGCATGTAAAACGTGTTAAAGTTGCTTGATTTATGTTAGTAAATGCCCATAGATGCTACATAATGAATTGCATGTATGATCAGAAGCTGTTAGGTTGATTTTTAGGCAAATCCGTATGTTTTTCACGACCAGCGAAACTGTTGTTCTCTGGGCGAAACTAAGTAGCGAAATTGTGTATCCTTCCAGCGACACTGACCAGCGAAACTATAGTGTCGCCGGGAACCTGACCAGACCAGCTCGAGCGAAACTATCGAGCGACATACCTGAACGAAAGTTCAAACCAGTTTCCCTGCGAAACTAGGCTAGCGAAACTGCGTCAGCAGTTTCGGGCGAAACTAGCCTAGCGAAACTGTGTTACCGGGCATTGCCTAGCGAAAGTGCTGCCCGTGCACCCAGCGAAACTGCCTAGCGAAACTATGCTAGCGAAACTAAGACCTGACCTAAAAACCAAACTTGTGAAATTGCTTAAGTGTTATGCCATGACTTGCATGATTTTGCCATGATGAAATGTGTTTGATATCTGATTTAAATGAACCCTTGTTTATGATCAACCATTGGTGTCGTGTGTCGGTATGTCGAGTCATAGTTGCAACGTGCTATGTTATGGGCCATAGTGACGTTAAGTAAAGATTAGACACGAAACTAATACTTAAGACCTAAACGTGTTCTAGGTCTTCGTTAAACAACAATATTGGATTTACTCGAAGTGTAGCTGTGCAACCAAAGGTGAGTGTCACTAACCCGCATACCGTGAGTCCGTTGGGCCACACCGAATAACTTAACGAAAAACAATGCTGATTAAATTCGAGAGTGCTAGGCACCTCACTGATAAACTTAAGAACACGGGATGCTCGGCACCCACTTGATGAACTGAAGTGTTTTATGGGAACACTTGTGTACTCTGAACAAACTGTTTTTCTGAAACAAAACTGAAAACGTTTTAATATGGCTAGTGTAGGTTAAAGTCTAAACCATATGATATCACATGTTTTCTAAGGATGCCTTATAACTTAAAAGTCCTCAACTTAAATTGTGCCATTAATTTGTGAAAGCGAGGGGATGTTGGGTAGATCTACTGGAGTTTGACAAACTCCGCCCCGTGGCACGGGGAGTGCACGGAGGTACAATATCAGCCTATTTGACCGTGGTCCCGAGAGGACACGGGGGAGGCAGAAAACGCGATGACTTGGTCCGCACCGTACGGGATGGCTCGGCCCCCACAAATAAGTCAGCTTTGGTACAAACTTCCTTAGAGCATGGAACAACGGATTAGCTACCCGCGATATCGGTTGAGTCCTTTAACTTTACGGAACTAGTACATACCCGATGACGTGGTCACGGACAAAACATTTATAAACTGAGAATTAATTACGAGCATTGCTTTTCACAATTAAATACTTTGAAAGTACAAATTGACAAGAATTATGATTATGAGACCGGGCCAATGCATGACAAGCCCACTGTGAACTCACCAACCGTTAGGTTGACACTTGCGTGGTTTAAACTTTTGCAGATCGCTAAGGAGTATCCGGAGCGGGTTGGCATGGCACGTGAAGACCTTTATTTTAACTGAACTATTTAGGAATTTAAAACAATACTTATGTAAAGCACGTGGTTAGTGCTAAAGACAATTATTTTTCCGCTGCGTATGTAATTGAAGACTTTGATTTTATAATTCGTGTTTGAACCAACCCTGATTCGTTTAGTATTTGTAACTATGGTTGTGGATCCTGGTCTAGTCGCGCCCCTTAACGGTATAAACTCCGTTAGTGGTATTTTGGGGGTGTGACAGATTGGTATCAGAGCCATAAGTTGCAGAGAACTGGAATCATTTTTGAAAACGATTTGGAAACTGCAACTTGAAAACCTTGGTTACAAAACAAACAAACAAAATTCCTGAAGACAAAATTTTTACGTGCCAACCTGGGATACTCGCTCTGCTGTGTAAGTAAAAGCTTAGTACGTACAGATATATGTATGTATATATATATATATAAATATATATGTATAGACCGTGTCTAAGTAGTCTAACGGAAGGACCTTAGGAAATTTTCACACACGAATACGGAATGCGACCGCAAGTACGCACACTACTCTGGGGGAAGCGACAACGAAAAAAAAAAACGCTACACGCTACGTCCTGATTTCTACTACGACGACTACGCCGACGGTGACTTTATGGGAAGCCGACCTTCGACGATAGCATTTACGACGTTTTCCGACGACGCCTCGATTTTGCACAAAATTTTCTGGACTAATAGTGGGATAACGGGGACTGGCTAATATGCATATTATGGGATATGTATAGAAATATAACTGTGACTGAACACTAGCTATTTTAAACTGTTCAGCAAGATGTCTGGAAGAGGAAACGGAAGAGGCGGTATTCACATGACGCCTGCACAGCTGCAAGCGATGATTGCTGAGCATGTGCAAGCCGCGGTGGCAGCCGTCCAAGCTGCATATGCCGCACAGGGTAACTATTATGCCGGTTAAGGCACAAAGCAATTATATCATGACCTGTTTAAATTTAAAAATCCGAACTATTTATGCATCAGGAAACCAACACCACTGTACGTTCAAGTCCTTCATGGACTGTAAGCCGATGATGTTTTCCGGCGAAGAAGGAGCTGTAGGACTCCTCCGATGGATTGAGAAGTCCGAGAAGGTCTTCTCCATGTGTAATTGTCCAGCTGAAAGCAGAGTGAAATTCGCCACTGGTACTTTTGAAGGAGCTGCCCTCTCTTGGTGGAACGCTGAGATTCAGATGGTTGGGCTAGAAGCGGCTGACAACATGCAGTGGGCAGCATTCAAGGATCTGATTATGGAGGAATACTGTCCTCGCGACCAAGTGAAGAAGCTTGAGGGTGAATTCCTGAATTTGAAGATGTCTGGGTCTGAGATTGAGCAATACACTGCACGATATCACGAATATGAGGTTTTGTGCCCCTCAATGGTTGATGCTGAATTTAAACGCGTCGAGCGTTACCTGGAAGGCCTCGCGCCTCAAATCAAGGGACTGGTAACTGCCAGCAACCCCGCAAACGTGCAGCAAGCCATTCGTTTGGCTCACAAGCTTACCGATCAAGAGGTCGAGAAAGGTACCCTACCTGCAAAAGCCACAGAAAAGACTGCCTTGAGTGGCAAGAGAAAGGCTGAAGATGAAGCTCCTGAAAACTCGCTGAATGTTCAAAGTGTGGGTAACAGTACGGGGAGGTCTTTCAACTCCCAGGGTCAAAGCAAGAGATCAGGGAACAACAGCAGCAACTACCGCCAGGGCGGAAATGGTCAAGGCAACTACAGGGGTAACCTGCCTCTGTGTATCAGATGTGGAAAACATCATGCTGGTGTCTGTAGGAAGAACCAGAGCTGTGAAAGGTGTGGTAAGGGAGGCCACGAAGCTAAAGACTGTTGGGCAATTCTACCCGAGCAACAACAAAACCGCCCCAGAAGGAACAACAACAACAACAACTATGGGAATAATCGGGGCAATGGGAACAACGGTCAGAACCAGAACAACAACAATGGGGGAGCCCGTGGCTGCTTTGAGTGTGGTGCTCAAGGCCACATTAAAAGAGACTGCCCTCAGTTAAGAAGACAGGGTAATGGCAACCAGGGGAATAACGGCGGGAATGGTAACGGTGGAGGTAATGGTAATGGGAATGGCAATGGAAATGGTGGAAACGCAAATGGTGGGAATGGTAGAGGTCGAGCTTTCGTCATGGGCCAGGGTGAAGCTCGCAATGACGCCAACGTGATCAACGGTAAATTTATTCTGAACGGTTTCTTTGCTACTGTTTTATTTGATTCTGGTGCTGAGAAAAGTTTTATTTCCACTAAATTTGCTAAATTGATTAACGCTAAACCAATCGACTTAGATGCTAAATATGTGGTAGAGCTAGCTAATGGTAAACTTCATGATACAACCCGGATAGTTAAGGATTGTAAGCTAGAACTAGCTGGCCATACCCTAGGAATTGACCTTATGCCTTTCCCAATTGGTAGTTTCGACGTTATAGTAGGAATGGATTGGTTATCCGAGAATCGGGCTGAAATCTTATGTAAGGAAAAAGTGGTTCGTATCCCACTCGTAGACGGCAAAGTGTTAACGGTTCAAGGTGAGAAAGGTGGAACAGTCACCGGCATTATTTCATTTCTTAAAGCTCAGAAATGCCTCCGTAAGGGTCACTTCGCGATTCTTGCGAACGTCACTGACACGACACATCCCGAGCGCAAAATTGATGATTACCCGATAGTTCGCGACTTTCAAGACGTATTTCCTGAAGATCTGCCTGGTCTGCCTCCATTTAGACAAGTTGAGTTTGGGATTGATTTGGCTCCAGGTGCCGCTCCAATTGCACGCGCTCCGTATCGTTTGGCTGTAAGCGAACTCAACGAACTCTCCGCGCAACTACAAGAGCTACTCGACAAGGGGTTTATTCGTCCAAGTTCGTCTCCATGGGGAGCTCCGGTACTGTTTGTTAAGAAGAAGGACGGAACGTTCCGCATGTGCATTGACTACCGAGAGCTTAACAAAGTTACGATCAAGAATCGGTATCCACTTCCTCGCATCGACGATCTCTTCGACCAACTACAGGGTTCAAGCTACTTTTCAAAGATTGATCTACGGTCAGGATATCACCAGCTTCGCGTTCGTGATGAAGATGTACCCAAGACTGCTTTTAGAACTCGGTATGGTCACTACGAGTTCCTGGTTATGCCGTTTGGGCTAACCAATGCACCGGCTGTGTTTATGGATCTGATGAATCGAGTGTGCAAGCCGTACCTCGACAAGTTTGTAATAGTCTTCATCGACGATATTTTGATCTACTCCAAGTCAAAGGAAGAACATGAGGAGCATCTGCGACTTATACTGGAACTGCTCCGCAAGGAACAGCTTTATGCTAAGTTTTCGAAGTGCGACTTCTGGATCCGCGAAGTCCAGTTTCTTGGGCACATTGTAAATGAGGAAGGAATCCATGTAGATCCAGCCAAAGTGGAAGCAATTAAGAACTGGTCTACCCCAAGAGCGCCAACAGAGATCCGACAATTTTTAGGGCTTGCCGGATATTATCGAAGGTTTATTAAGGGTTTCTCTCAACTGGCTCAACCCTTAACGGCCCTAACGCACAAGGGAGTGCAATACAGATGGGGTGAGAAGGAAGAGCGCGCGTTCCAAACGCTCAAAGATATGTTATGTTCGGCTCCAATCCTTGCGTTACCCGATGGAGTTGACGATTTTGTAGTTTATTGCGATGCGTCAATCCAAGGACTCGGTTGCGTGTTGATGCAACGAGATAAAGTAATTGCCTATGGGTCCAGGCAACTAAAGGATACAGAAAAGAACTATACAACGCATGATTTGGAAATGGGAGCCGTTGTTCATGCACTTAAGATTTGGAGACACTACTTATATGGAACAAAGTGCACAATATTCACCGATCATAAAAGTTTACAGCACATCTTCGATCAGAAAGATCTCAACATGCGGCAAAGAAGGTGGGTTGAATTACTGAATGATTATGATTTGGCAATCAAGTATCATCCTGGAAAAGCCAACGTTGTGGCCGATGCCCTGAGCAGAAAAGAATATGAAAAGCCTCGTCGGGTACGAGCGCTTCAACTCACAATACATTCAGGATTACCGGATCGGATCCGTGACTGCCAACGAGAAGCTTTGAAAGCCGAAAACTTCGCAGCTGAAGCACTGCGTGGTGTAGATGGCCATTCTGAAGTTAAGTCTGATGGACTCACATATTATAACGACAGAATCTGGGTTCCTCTGTTTGGAAATCTCCGTGAGCTCGTAATGGACGAGGCTCACAAGTCAAGATATTCGGTGCACCCCGGATCAGATAAAATGTATCAGGACTTGAAAAATCTTTATTGGTGGCCGAACATGAAAACTGACATTGCCCGATATGTGGCTAAATGCCTAACTTGCTCAAGAGTCAAGATTGAATACCAAAAGCCTTCTGGTTTACTCCAACAACCAAAGATCCCGGAATGGAAATGGGAGGACATCTCCATGGATTTTGTAACGGGACTACCTCATCGATCAAATCAACCAGATGCGATTTGGGTTGTCATCGATCGACTAACCAAATCGGCACATTTCATTCCGATGAAGGAAAGCGATAATATGGATAAACTGACAAAGCTGTACATCGACAAAATTGTGAAGCTTCACGGTGTGCCTAAGACTATCATTTCTGATCGAGACCCTCGATTCACCTCCCGATTATGGCAATCAATGCAGGAAGCATTGGGAACCCGATTAGACATGAGTACAGCCTATCACCCACAAACAGATGGTCAGTCGGAGCGAACCATTCAAACCTTGGAAGATATGCTCCGAGCCTGTGTTCTAGACTTTGGAAAGGATTGGGAGACTCACCTTCCACTGGTGGAGTTCTCTTACAACAATAGCTATCATTCAAGCATCCGTGCAGCCCCTTTCGAAGCGCTTTATGGCCGAAAATGTAGATCGCCCGTGTGTTGGGCCGAAACGGGTGAGAAGGGACTCACTGGACCAGAAGTTATCCACGATATGACCGAACGGATTATTCAAATCAGGCAACGGCTAGCTGCAGCGCGTGATCGACAAAAGAGTTATGCCGACAAACGCCGAAAACCTCTGAAGTTCGAGGTGGGTGACAAAGTATTGCTGAAGGTATCTCCCTGGAAGGGAGTGGTACGCTTCGGGAAGCGTGGGAAGTTAAATCCTCGCTACATCGGTCCGTTTGAAATAATTGGGGAAGTAGGCCCGGTGGCCTATCGATTGCAACTCCCTGCTGAACTCGATGGAGTTCACAACGTGTTTCACGTTTCCAACCTAAAGAAATGTCTATCTGAAGACATCGAAATAATCCCTCTGGAGGAATTGGAAATCGATGAACATCTGAGATTCATCGAGCAACCGGTAGAAATCATGGGACGCGAAGAAAAAGCTCTCAAACGTAGCAAGATTCCGATCGTCAAAGTGCGATGGAACTCAAGGCGTGGACCTGAATATACTTGGGAGCGAGAGGATCAAATGAAGAAGAAGTATCCTCACTTGTTCGAAACTCAAGGTATGATTTAATTTTGGGGACCAAAATTCCTTAACGGGAGGAGGATGTGACAACCCTAAAACTTTTTGCTTTCCTTCCCCAGCGACAATAGCAACGACGACAGCTGATGCTGCGAACGCTACGACACAAGAATAATTTTCGGGACGAAAATTCCAATTTCAGGGGAATGATGTGACACCCGAGAATTTCAAGGTTAACTTCCGTTAGACAAACCCGTTAGTTACGTTATAAGTAGCTAATGCATAACTAGGCCGAATACGTCCACGACCTTTGGTTGATCACCGAACCCGTCCATATGTATTATGTGTTTATCATTGATTATCTTTATGTGCAATGTGATTTAAATACATGACTTATTATTGTGTATAGCATGATTTATTGTAAATACTTGATTATGTGAAAATTGCCTAAATTTGGTAGTCAGCGAAACTACCGAGCGAAACTACAGATTCGCCCGGTAGCAGGCTAGACTGATCAATGTACCCGAGATCAGAGCCAGTTTCGCCAGCCAGCGAAACTGCCAGCGAAACTAGCCTCTGATATAAATAAACATAATGAACCCTAGTAGCCTCATTTGCTCAACCACACAACAAACACACACACACTCTCTGAGATTTCTGGACCAGCCGAGAATACCATCAAGAGACCAAGATCTCAGCCTCTAGACCATCATCTCTTCTCCCCTATCGATTCTAGGATCAACCGTGAGTCCCAAAAACTATGCTTTATGTGTTTTCTATATGTTTTCTTCTTAAAGCATGCTCAAAACTCCATAATATGGCTTGATCTTCTGTATGTATGCTTTAGGATGCTAGATCTGTAATAAAGTTGATAACTTTGCGTATGAAATCCAACCATGATAGAGATTTATGCCATTTTAGTCATTTTAGGGTTTTATATGTGTTCTTGGTGATTTGATGACAAAATGCATGTAAAACGTGTTAAAGTTGCTTGATTTATGTTAGTAAATGCCCATAGATGCTAAATAATGAATTGCATGTATGATCAGAAGCTGTTAGGTTGATTTTTAGGCAAATCCGTATGTTTTTCACGACCAGCGAAACTGTTGTTCTCTGGGCGAAACTAAGTAGCGAAATTGTGTATCCTTCCAGCGACACTGACCAGCGAAACTATAGTGTCGCCGGGAACCTGACCAGACCAGCTCGAGCGAAACTATCGAGCGACATACCTGAACGAAAGTTCAAACCAGTTTCCCTGCGAAACTAGGCTAGCGAAACTGCGTCAGCAGTTTCGGGCGAAACTAGCCTAGCGAAACTGTGTTACCGGGCATTGCCTAGCGAAAGTGCTGCCCGTGCACCCAGCGAAACTGCCTAGCGAAACTATGCTAGCGAAACTAAGACCTGACCTAAAAACCAAACTTGTGAAATTGCTTAAGTGTTATGCCATGACTTGCATGATTTTGCCATGATGAAATATGTTTGATATCTGATTTAAATGAACCCTTGTTTATGATCAACCATTGGTGTCGTGTGTCGGTATGTCGAGTCATAGTTGCAACGTGCTATGTTATGGGCCATAGTGACGTTAAGTAAAGATTAGACACGAAACTAATACTTAAGACCTAAACGTGTTCTAGGTCTTCGTTAAACAACAATATTGGATTTACTTGAAGTGTAGCTGTGCAACCAAAGGTGAGTGTCACTAACCCGCATACCGTGAGTCCGTTGGGCCACACCGAATAACTTAACGAAAAACAATGCTGATTAAATTCGAGAGTGCTAGGCACCTCACTGATAAACTTAAGAACACGGGATGCTCGGCACCCACTTGATGAACTGAAGTGTTTTATGGGAACACTTGTGTACTCTGAACAAACTGTTTTTCTGAAACAAAACTGAAAACGTTTTAATATGGCTAGTGTAGGTTAAAGTCTAAACCATATGATATCACATGTTTTCTAAGGATGCCTTATAACTTAAAAGTCCTCAACTTAAATTGTGCCATTAATTTGTGAAAGCGAGGGGATGTTGGGTAGATCTACCGGAGTTTGACAAACTCCGCCCCGTGGCACGGGGAGTGCACGGAGGTACAATATCAGCCTATTTGACCGTGGTCCCGAGAGGACACGGGGGAGGCAGAAAACGCGATGACTTGGTCCGCACCGTACGGGATGGCTCGGCCCCCACAAATAAGTCAGCTTTGGTACAAACTTCCTTAGAGCATGGAACAACGGATTAGCTACCCGCGATATCGGTTGAGTCCTTTAACTTTACGGAACTAGTACATACCCGATGACGTGGTCACGGACAAAACATTTATAAACTGAGAATTAATTACGAGCATTGCTTTTCACAATTAAATACTTTGAAAGTACAAATTGACAAGAATTATGATTATGAGACCGGGCCAATGCATGACAAGCCCACTGTGAACTCACCAACCGTTAGGTTGACACTTGCGTGGTTTAAACTTTTGCAGATCGCTAAGGAGTATCCGGAGCGGGTTGGCATGGCACGTGAAGACCTTTATTTTAACTGAACTATTTAGGAATTTAAAACAATACTTATGTAAAGCACGTGGTTAGTGCTAAAGACAATTATTTTTCCGCTGCGTATGTAATTGAAGACTTTGATTTTATAATTCGTGTTTGAACCAACCCTGATTCGTTTAGTATTTGTAACTATGGTTGTGGATCCTGGTCTAGTCGCGCCCCTTAACGGTATAAACTCCGTTAGTGGTATTTTGGGGGTGTGACAGTGTAGGCGTTCGTACATTGTTGACTCCGAGGATGAAGAATGATTTGTTGTCAATTAAGCAGAGAAGATCCCCATCATGGCAACTGCATCTTATTATACATGTCTCTGCAATTATCCAATTGATGTAATATGAGTGTTCGATTATGAATTATGGCAGTTTTAACCTATGGTTTCTTTTACCCAGTTTCTGAATATTCCTGTTTCGTTTTTAGCGTGTTTTCTTTAGTAACGCGTGAATGAAAACACATGTTCAAGAAGTTACTTCTTATATTTCAGTAAACTATATCAGATGCCTCTATAGCACTGATAGTCGTTCAAACATTGTACAAGAAAGTAACATGCTAAAAGAACATACATATAAAACTATTACATACCAATGTGTATAATGTGACATATTTGAGAACATCATTTTAGATTATCACCTAATGTCATGAAAACAGTAACTAAATACTAACATAAACTGTTGAGACCTAGGTATTATATTACATTGAATACAATGATGTACTTTCTTACTAAATACTAACATAACATCATTTTAGAACATCATTTTAGATTATACAATGATGTACTTTCTTACTGTTTTGTATGTTATCATGTATGCTTAGTCTTCCTGTGTTTATTATGGTTGATCATATGATGCATCTACTATACAAACTATGTTACTGAGAATGCATTTATTTTGACGGTAGTGGTCATGTGCGGGTTATTTCACGTTTACTATTCCTCAACATAGATAGGCTGTGGGCTTCTGACCCATGTCTGTGTTTGAGTACAACTATGCTCTTTATCTCTGTTATTGTATAACCCAACGTTGCCAAAATGTTGAAAAACTCAATTAGATCACTCTGATATACATCTTCAGCTGGTGTCTGGACATTATTGCTCTGCTCTCTTTGTAGGTTGATATGATTGTACATGGTTTAAGTGGTGTTCCTAAATATATACGAACACATTTTTAGAGGGTTCTTTATGCGCTGAGACTTTAACCTCCCTTGAATGTGTCGCTGTATAATCAGACCACGATAAAAAATGTATCATTATTAGTTTATTATTTATTGTTAGTTTACTTAATTTTCTATCTCTTGATCCCCGTTATTGTGCCTTCATCAGCACCATTAACGTTTGTGGTACATTGTATGTGTCTTATTATATCGGTTTCATTGAAAGCTTATCACTTTATTGTCGCAGGAAGATATCCAGAAGAAGTGGAATCCAGTGGTTTTTCATTGATCTACTATATAAAAATTGAAAGAACATTGTGCTGCTGTATTGTTTCAAGAAACGTCGTCACCACCTAGGTAACACCTGTTTAACAATATTTTTCATGATAGTGTGACAAGAATAGTTAAACCTAGCCTGTAATACTATGTAACCTTGTGCTGCCATCTATATGTAGTAGTGACGTTCGTTAAACTGCTATGAAGTTTGGTGAGACTCCCGCCCTTCAGCGGACCTCGAATGTCACATCTGATGGGAAAGTCCAGCATTTTTGCAGCCTTCAAATAACACCCACTGATGCGCAACCCTCAAATTTAGAAACTTTGCCTATACTTCCAGGCAAGTAGTTCTATACGAACGCTATTAAATGAATGTTGAACATCATGTAAAAAGTACTGGTGTCCTTTGCATGCTGCTTACCCTCATATCTTTGCTACGTATATTGACAGGTGTATAGTTATAGGAAAGTGTTGGTCATGATACTGTGTATGATTCAGTCACGACCCACACACAACAGAGTATAACAAATAAGGGGCAGTTATAGACATACTGTGGTCTTACAATAAAAAACGCACCTGCTGTGAACAAATCGGCTCCTCGGTCTGAGTAGGCCGGGCTTCACAGAAATAACCATGCGCCAGGGCAAGCGTATTGTGGTCTTAGAATGGCACAAGCTGGTCCCGAAAGCGACCGGGCGAATTTGTCATGCGGTCCAAACATATTGGGTTTAGCATTGATACAACAAACCATGGAAGGAAGTTGCCAAACTGTCATTACTCCTGTGCAACGTAACAACCAAGGTGAAACAGGTTTTTGTGTAAGTGTTAAATGATAGATGCCTTTTATCTTACGCATAGAGTTGTTTTCAGACTTTTATACTATATATTGGTCCATACGCTACTTAGTTTGCTGATTTGTAACCTTTGTTTGTCACAGACAGTACACTCCCTTCATCAAGTTGCAGATGTAATAGAAGAACTAAGATAGGTTGGGTAGTCTATTTTACATAATTGGCATGAATAACATTTGTTTCAGGTCTTTATGTCATTTATAATGTGGACAGTTTACAGCTCATATAGACCCGTCATCAAGCACGGAACGGATGCCTAAAAGAAAAACAGGTTCCATTTCTAATAATAACCACATACACTGTTATACAATTGTGTCCTAAGCCTTACTATTTATGTTACTGTCCTTAACTTACTCCTTAAATGCGTTGTTAAAGTTACGCTTATCCATGCAGGGGATACATCAACATCATTAACCAGGAAGCGTAAGAGACGCACCCGAACCGCTGCTGCCGCACCACAACCGCGCAAAAGGGCAGCTTTCACTTCAGCAGGTAATTTATATTGAACATGTCTCTAAGTAAGTGGGCTAAGGTTGTTAAGTTGAATACCGAGGTAGGTTATATACACGCCCTTCCAGTAATGTGTTGTATATATATAATAAAGAGCACACTATACTGGACAACATACTACTTCCATTACGCTTGTGTATTTTAAACATTAAATAGTTAATTTGGCACTATGTAGGTGTGCCGGTTGTCTATGACAGCCTTGGTAGCCCGATATACAGATGTACTAATTGTAAAGCATTGATGTGCGGAGCGGAAAGGAGTTAAACAATAGACGTGGATGGTGAACCTACGTTTTCGTCCTGCTGCCAGGATGGGAAGGTGCTTTTACCATCCCCATTAGAGGCCCCAGAGCCACTTAGAAGCATGTTATACTATGCTAACCGGCCAGCAACTGTATTCAGAGACCAAATTAGGCGCTACAAAAGCATGTTCACTTACACTTATTTTGGGGCTAAAATTGATTACTCGGTTAATAAGGGCAGGGGTGTATATACATTCCGTGTGAGTGGGCAAAATTACCATCGCATTGGCTCTCTGCTTCCTGCTCAAGGGAAACAACCCACGTATGCACAGTTGTATTTTCACGATACACAAAGTGAGGTGGAAAATCGTATAAATGCTTTGGTGCGGGATAATAGTGATAATTGCAATATAGATGAGATAATAGTTTCCGGCCTGGTAGAGATGCTCAACACTCACAGTGCTGTTGTGAAAGCGTTTTGAATGGCCCGGGATTGGTGTGGTACAAATGGAAACCGTGACTGTTGTATTCGATTGTTAGGCCGCAGTCCAGAGGACCGCCAATATAATGCATCACTGCATCAGAGGTCGCAGTGTTAGTAACAGGTGATTTTGGTCAAAGCGATGGGGTAAGAGATATAGTAATCAGCACAGAAGCCGAGGAAAATAAAGAGGATCTCAGAGTTGAACTAGCTTTATATGGCATTACAGTATCCCATATTATTTCCTTATGGTGAGCTGGGTTTTCATGAATGCATACCGTTTGCTTCTAACTCTGGAAAGAGAAAGACCAAAAGGGGGGAATTCTTACAATGAGAGAGTATTACTCTTACATGATCCACCAATGTGAAAATGAAAGGAGTACTCCTGTTGCGAGGTGGACACATGTTTCAACAGTATTTGGTTGATGCTTACACAACTATTGAAGAGTAGAGACTCAAGTGGGTATGTAGTAATCAATAAGACTTGCGTGTCAAACTCTACAACAACCTATGCGACGCTGTTACACGGGGGGACACAAGAGCGGATGCAGTTGGTCAGTGGATTGTTCTGCCTTCAACTTTCACAGGGAGTCCACGATATATGGTGTAGAACTATCAGGATGCTATGGCTCTATGCCGGACATATGGGAATCCTGACTTGTTTATAACCTTCACAACAAATCTGAACTGGCAGGAGATAGATGTAATGCTCGCTTTGAACAGCGGGAAACCGTCATATGAACGACCAGAAACCGTGTCACGTGTTTTCAAGATGAAACTAGAATCACTAATTAATGACATCATGAAGAAGCACATATTTGGCAAAACATTGGCAGGTAATGTTGGACATGACATCCCCTTGTAAGATAGGCTTTGTGCCTTTTAGTTTAGGACTCCCATGTTGAACCATGATTCTAATCTAGCTATTGAGGCAGCATTTTGTACTGATATTGATGTGTTTATTGGTTATTTTGGCAGGTGTTTATACGATTGAGTTCCGGAAAAGTTGTCTCCCGCATGCATACATACTTATCTCGCTTGACAGCCATTCAAAATGTAAGACCCCCACCTCAATAGATGATATTATAACCGCAGAGCTACCATTGGAAACCGATAACCCAGAAGGATTTAGAGTTGTCACGAAACATATGTTGCATGGGCCATGTGGCCCGGACGGAAGGAATGCCCCTTGCATGGCCGATGGAAACTGTTCAAAACATTATCCCAGACCATATTATGACGAAACAACTATTGATGATGATGGCTATCTTGTTTTCCAAAGGAGAAGAAACAATAGTACAGAAGTAAAAGGGAAAAATCGTTTTGACAATAGGCATGTAGTGCCATATAATTGTTACCTACTGCTAAAATACGAATCACACATCAATGTAGAGTGGTGTAACAGATCACGAGCAATCAATTACTTATTGAAGTACTTGAACAAGGGCACAAATATAACTACAATGATCATCCATGCCAACATTACTATTGATGGAGAGACACGAAGTGAAAAGATTATTAATGTTGATGAGATAAAGAATTATCTTGATTGCCGTTATTTATTTGCATGTGAAGCCGTGTGGCGTATACTTGCATTTGACATACACTATTCTTATCCATCGGTAATGAAGTTAAGCTTTCACCTACCGGACCAAAATGTTGTCATGCTTCGAGACTCGGACAACATAGCAGCCGCGGTGCACCGACCAGGGATTAAAGAAACCATGTTCACGGAATGGTTTGAGCTGAATAAGGTTTACGCAAGAGCTAGGGAACTTACCTATGCAGAAGTTCCAGCAAAATAGGTATGGAATGCTAGGGATAAGAGGTGGGCATGAAGGTCATGTAGGATATGCATTGGGCGAATTGTCTACTGCAGCCCTGCTGCCGGACCCGTTACTACGTAAGGATGCTTTTGGGTGTTGTAAAAGGGGAAAGGTCTTTTAAAGATATTAGGACTTTTGATGGAAAGTTACACCCTACATTTAAAGAAGCATGCTATGCTCGCGGGCTCCTTAGTGATGATAATGAATAGATAGAGGCAATAACAGAAGCACAGATGTGGGCATCCGGCAACCAGCTTCGTATTCTTTTCATAACAATATTATTGTTTTGTGAGGTCAGCAGTCCATTGCAACTATGGGAGCAGAATTGGGAAATACTATGTGAATATACATTTTACAAGAAACGGAAAGAACTACGGTTTCCAAAGTGGGAACTCAAAGAGCACCAAAAGAAGAATTACTGTTTGCTTGAAATAGAAGAATTCCTTCAACGAAATGGAAGGTCATTAGATGACTTTGAGGACCTTCCGAAACCTGATCCAACACTACTTGGTAACTTAGAGAATCGCCTTATACGAGAAGAACTATCATGCAGTCTATCGCATGAAAAGGAGATGCATGAAAGGCTTTACAAAGACCACAACGCAGAACATGGTTTAATCTATAAACGTGTAATAGAATCCGTAGAGAAAAAGGAGAATTTATCTTTGTTTATGGCCCGAGTGGTACTGGGAAAACATAATATTTTATATAAAGCAATTCTGGCATGCTATAGATCGGAAGAAATGATAGCTCTTTCCATGGCATCTTCAGGTAAACTAATATCAACCTTTCATGACATCAGTATGGGTTATAGAGAAAACACAACCTTCCAAAACGTTTACACCCGAAGGGTGCAGATTTTTATAAGTCTTATGCATAGACAGAACTACTATACCAATAACGCTTTTTAAAAATAAGTACTTTGTTAATGTATTCTAACCAGCTTAATGCAAAACTAATACATAAATACCATCTAATTTAATCGATGTCATAAACCTAGAGGACTAAATGAATTAGCCCGTTGTAAATGACTCCCCATCATATAAGCAGTAACTTATAATCTATTGACTAGAATCATGATAACTAATAAAGTATTTAGAGGTGCACGATGCCACAATAACTGCCAACCATTTTCAAAACTCACACAGATACCCTCATAATATTGCCCACATTAAATACTCCCTGCTTCGTGGTGTATTAGCACCTAATCATCTCTGGTCATCAACAATGGATGACATGCAGGTATTGCATCTTTACTTCTGCCTGGTGGAAGAACGATGCATAGCCGCTTTGTAATACCACTTGAAGTAATGGATAATAGTACGTGTGGTATAAAACAAAATACAATCCATCCTAGCTTAGCTGGTCCAGGAAGCTCGGGTTAATAATATGGGATGAAGCCCCTATGACCAAAAAGCATGTCTTTGAAGCACTAGATAGAACCCTTAGGGATATATTGGGTTACAAACATCCAGCTAATAGAGACCACATTTTTGGAGGCTTGAAAGTGTTGCTAGGAGGCGATTTCAGGCAGATTCTGCATGTTATTCCTAAAGGGAAACGGGTAGAGGTTGTTCAGTCCTCCATTAACAGGTCGGCTTTATGGAACTCCTGCCAAGTTTATAGACTTACACAGAATATGCGGGTAATTGAATACACAAAAACGGGTGAGGTAGACCTTGCAAAGCAGGCATTTAATAAATGGGTCTTGGATGTTGGGGATGGTGTTGTGCTAGCACAGATGAAGGATGGATAGCAAGAACCCATGTGGATAAAGATCCCAGATCATTATATTATGAAATATAGTTCTTCTCCTATTGAACAGATCATAATGACAACCTTCGCAGGTTTCTTAGACCGGCAGGATGACGAAGACTATCTACGTGAAAGGGCAATTTTGACACCCAGAAATGACAACGCCGCTGAAATAAACGACTGCATATTCCATAAACTTCAGCGACCAGCCACAGATTACCGGAGCGCCGATGAGATCTGCAAGGCCTCTACAGACATTTTACAGCAAGATCAACTTTACCCAACTGAATTTTTAAGTGCCTTAAACTTCCCTGGGATGCCCCCGCATATACTAAATCTGAAAGAGGGTCTTCCTGTTATGCTTTTAAGAAATGTAAATCCAGCGGAAGGCTTATGTAATGGCACTCGCTTACTTATCACAGAGCTAGGCAAATTTGTTATCAAAGCCCAGATTATAACATGCTCAAAGATAGGGAATACTACATTAATACCAAAGATCACACTGACATCCACTAAATCAAAGTGGCCATTCATTTTGAAACGACGCCAGTTCCCTCTCAGACTGTGCTATGCAATGACCATTAACAAAAGCCAGGGGAAATCCTTGAAGTTTGTTGGATTATATTTTCCACGGTCTGTCTTCAGTCATGGATAGCTGTATGTCGCCCTGTCTCGAGTAACAACTCCAGAAGGACAAAAAATAATCATGGAGGAGGATGGTGACATAGCACTCAACCAACACACGAGAAATATTGTATACAAAGAGGTTTTTAAGAACCTTGATGAGGTCGGCTGCACAAGTCCAGGCACGTAACCAAACATTATCTATACGTATGTGTATGGTTTGCTCTTAACAACCGTCATTAGCTTGACACCGACTGAGCGACCATTCACTTTTATGTTACCATTGGTGAGATTGACAATCTGACAAAACATCTTCTATCTGAGGATTCAGTATATCTTAGTTGAAAGGAAACCTTCTAAAATTGTTTTTATTACTTTCAGATGTGTAGTCTAAAATGTTTATGTTATTTCGGTCCGTATTTCTTTGTTGCGTTCCTTTTTATCATTGTAGATTGAAGTATGCATGCTTTGTTAAAGAGAAATTAATACTACCATTTATAGACTTAATATTGAGGGTCCAATTTATTCCTAGTTTCCGTACTTTTCTTTTCATTCTTTACCGGAAATTCTAAAAACCGGTTCTTTAAAACTACCTTTCTCTAGGTATTCTCTATTGACCACATATCTCATTGTCAACTAACCTACCCCGCATTAGGCCACATAACAGTTAGAACCTATGATATGTTCATTTGGGTAAAATACCAAATTGCAGTAGCTAATTGCAATCGGGTATTCTCCGCACTTGCATACCCTAAGTCCTACCTCATATGTTCCTCGTGCAACCTTTTTTTCTATGGGCATGACTATCCTGACTGGCATTTACATTCCCTATCTTACCATACTTTGTTTACCAAGAAACCTAGTTTAAGTCTAGATACCGTGCTAGTATCTAAATCTCTTAAACCAAGGCTCTGATACCAACTTGTGACGCCCACTCCCAGTCTTGGCTCCAGGAGGGGTCACATGTCGGATTTACTCATGAATGCATGGTACAACAGAGATAACTAAGCAGTGGATATTAAAAACTTTTCATTTATATATAAACTAAGTACAATAGTAAGGAAGATAACAACATAATCAAATAACTAGATCTTATCTATAGCTATGTCAGTCTACTACCAAGTCTTTCCTTAGAGCTTGCCCTTCTAATCAGCCCTTGCTAGAGCCCTTCCCTTGCCACTTTAAACATCACCGATACCTGACATACATGCTCTTAAATGTTACCTTATGCTGGTGAGTTCTAAGTATTTAAAACTTTTACCTTTCCTTGAAAGGTTACCTCAAACATTTGGGCCTAACGACCCCTTCTTTATAATCATTAAATAGGTATAAAACATAACAAAGTTATGCCAAAACATTTAACCTTTAACCTCAAATAGTTGGACCTAACAGTCCCTTCTTTGTTTAATATAAAACATAGCAAGATTATATCAAACATAACATGTAAGCTATTAGTATTAAAATCATTTAATACTCTAAATCATCCTCCGTGCTAATAATCATTTTGTACAAAGAAAGTCATACAAAACATTATAAGCAAAACCTCTTTCTATTAAGCATTGTCTACCTCTGGGACTACGCTTAGTCCCTTCGGGTGGCCGTCGCCTCCCGCCTCCTGAGTAACCGTCGTTACTCCAGTGTATTAACTTCCATTGCTTCAATTGCAATTTCCCTTTTACCAGACAATCTGTGCTTAGATTAAAACTTCTTTAAAATAACCCCAAGGGTCATTTCCTTTATCGTCAAAACTCATTTTCCTCTTTTTAAACTCTTCTTTAAAAGTTTAACTTCTTTATTACCCGTTTATTATAACCTTCCCGAAAAGAGTTTATAACATGTAATAACAATTTAAAACAGTTATAGGTATTATAACATTTTCATGTATGTGTATCAACACAAAACAAGTAAAGGCATCTCAAATACTTTTCAAGTAAACAATTGAATATATATCGTTGCATGTATATCAGCCCGAAAACATTAAAACATTTAAAAGTGGGCTCATTAAAACATTTAAAACATTTAAAACATTTTGGTCGTTCCAGTTAAACCTAATCGCGTATTGTATGGTGTTAACACAAGGTTTAATATTATAAACATTTACTATGTTTATTTTAACCCTTTATTATCTTAATAATACTTAGTTATTAAGTTTATTCCTTTTAAAGGTCAAAATGACCAAAATGCCCTTTAGGCCATTATCCTTTCCTTTTGTTGATAATATGAAGACACGCATTCCTATAAGTGAACGCTCACTCCGGGATCCCCCAGTGAGGGATGCCATTTCCCAGTTGGGATTTATGCGACACCCTCGCTTTTGCCAGAAACCCCAGTGTACAGGCGTCTACCCTTCCGGTCTGCGCGAACTTCTAAATATCCGATTAACTCGGTATTTGAAAAACTTTGTCATTTATCCATTTTAACTTCATATATACTTATTATATATATAAACATAGTTCCATACCTAAATCAATTCCCCATACCCTTCGGTTTATTTTATATTATATAATCATATTCCAAAACCCTAATTTCCCGTTTTTCTCATTTCTTTATCAAAACCCATTTTTATTCAAAACTGACTTAGGGTATTATCCGTTATAACATTTTATAACATGCTTTAAAATTTCAAAGCTTAGTTCATTACCGTTTCTCTCATTTCTTTATCAAAACCCATTTTTATTCGAACGGCTAACCGAATTGATTTCGGTTATTATCGCGTAACAGCAACGGTTACCGATTTCACCGTTTTTCGTGCCGAGCGTCGCAAATATATTTTATAATGATTATAAATCAAGTATTTAACAATACTTGATATTCTACTTTCGTCTCGTTATTATTTTACTGACGTTCGGGTTTAAATATGGTTTATTAAAAACCGGGGCCGAATCACTATTTTGTGTTTTCCCACTTCGTTATAGCTTGGATTTAAGATCCGTTTGCGCCCACGATCTTTATTTTTCGTTATCTATCATATTCTACAAATTCGCCTCTTGACGTTTTCTCGAATGCCGTGCCGAATATTTGTACGTGAATTGTGACGTTTCTCTATTATACGTATATATATTATATCACATGTATTTTAGCTACTTAACAATATAGTACACGTATATAATTTAAGTCACAGAATTTGGGGTTTACAACTCTACCCCCTTAAAAAGGTTTCGTCCTTGAAACCTACTCAAACTGTGATTTAACTCACAATTGAGATTTCTCACATCTCACGTTTCTTTCCCGGATCAATCCGGAACCTTTTCTATGCATCTAATGCATCTATATAATATGAACCACTTGGTTCTTAGGTTACGATTTTAACATCGCAACAAACTATCTATGACAATCTATCTTTATTACCTATAAGGTAATATTTCAGTTATTATATTCATGATATCTTGTTCACAATTTAAATGTGAACCGTATTTCTATAACCGATGCTAGTACTCTTAGGAACGTATCCCTAACGAACAGTCTAGCTAACGTTTTGGGAGAATATATTTCTCAAAATAAAGGAACTCTTCCTTTTATCAATCACATACTATCTAGGCGGTGTCATAACTCTTTAACTACGTATAGGGTAGCCTGATTATGAATTCCACCGGAATATGCTTCGAAATTCCTAAAGTTAAAATTTATCGCGAAGCTTCTGCCATTCGGTTTTAACCTTTTACGTACGTTAAACATTTATCCGCATGCTACAAGATTTGAACTTCTTTTCTGGACATCAACAGTCCCTCAGTTATTCGTTAGTAAGTGATATGTATTCATGAATGCTACTGATTCGTTTACCACAGTGGCCCGTAATATCTACCTGCACAAGACTAATTCTAGTTCCACTTCTGGTTGTACCTCAGGCGATATATTTGATCTAAAGAAATCTTCTTGCTTTTCTTGGAGATAAATGGTACGGTGTTTTTACTTCTGGCGTTGCTTCATGCTGCTCGTTGGATTCTCTGGATAATTTGTTCGGATCTGACACGTCACTGGTACGTTCTTCAACTTCTTGGTTTTGCTTCTGAGTCAATGGCCTACATTGAGTATGACTTACCTCTTGACCTATGTACTTCCACGTTTTGTAATCTTTACTGTCAAGCCATCACGATCCTTGCATATGAAGTTGAGTCTTCCTCCGGTTACAGATGAGTTACGTGTAGCATCTCGCGAGCCAATTCATTCAATGTCTAAATATACTTTATCATTACCCTTAGCTAGGAATTGATCTTAAGAAGATCATTTGTCAAATACTGATCATTTACTCGCATCGGTGTAATACACTGTGTGACAATTCCTAATATCAAATTCAGACTTCTAAGTTTGCCATTGCTGCTAGTTTTGAATCGTCAGGCTCGTCCGCATATCAACATCCATCTTGACGGATTTTGCATTTGTCCTAAGGAAGACGTAATCCCAAGCTGTCTAAGGTAGCTTGATTACATGATTCCTTGAAAATGCTTTCCCTATCCAATGTTGGAGTTCTTCTTCGTGTAGCTCATCCAATCATCGTGTGATTTCATCCTGCCATTTGTTGAAGAAACAGCATCTCCTAGGACGTAAGTTCTTCTTGGCCTACTCTGGACCTCCATACTCCTAAGCTTGTGGATTCTCGATCCATCTTGTGGTAACCTTCGTCATTCTTCTTTGAACTATTCTTAACTTCAACTGCTAGCTTCGACTTCGAGCCTTCCGGCCAATCACTTAGAGTGATGGTCTTCTGAAGGTAGCAACGTAGCTTGGAACGTTGTTTCCACTATTCTCGCCATAGCCATTCTTATTTCTTCTTTACCGTGACAGCGTCTATCTTTAATCACGTTTTTAGTTTCCTTGCTTAAGGCGACATTTTGGCTTGTCTATATCTCTTTTCATCTTCAATGGTTCCTGAGTTCTCCACATGTAATTCCTATGATGACGTCTCTCGCATATTTGGCATATCGACTTTCTTTGTTCAGAAGCTCCCTTAGCCTTCTTGTGGAATCTGTCGCCATTGTTTTCAAGACCTTTTTCATCCTTGGACCGTTTTTATCTGCCATTTATCGGGAGTCTATTTCTACCAGAAGCTTCCTTGGGACTAGCTCCACTAACGGTCGCTCTATTGGACATTCTCCTCGTCAAAGCCTCCGAAAATTGATTAGCAATTGATAGCAACATAACCTTCAACGCTTCTGCCACTATTTCTAACATAACGACTTTCATTTCTTCGCTAAAGGTACTTGTCTTTACATTTTTACTGACATCAAATTAAATATCGGATGTTCTATTCGCATTCCTATCATAACTATGATTTCTAATCTTCTGATCCTCTGATCAAAATAGTCTGATACTTTAGAATTCATGTGATGTGAAGTCTCCAAATTTTGAATTCATGATAATTAGATAATTGCAAGCGCTAATATAATTATTATATAATTATGATGTGTTCAAAACCTAGTTATTTTCATCACAATTATTCCTAGTGTCCGTACTTTTCATTTCATTCTTTACCAGAAATTCTAAAACCGGTTCTTTAAAACTACCTTTCTCTAGGTATTCTTTATTGACCACGTATCTCACTGTCAATTAACCTACCCCGCACTAGGCCACATAACACATAGAACCTATGATATGTTCATTTGGGTAAAATACTAAATTGCATTAGCTAATTGTAATCGGGTATTCTCTGCACTTGCATACCCTAAGTCCTACCTCATATGTTCCTCGTGCAACATTTTTCCTATGGGCATGACTCTCCTAACTGTCATTTACATTCCCTATCTTACCTTACTTTGTTTACCAAAAGTCCTAGTTTAAGTCTAGATACCGTGCTATTATCTAAATCTATTAAACCAAGGCTCTGATACCAACTTGTGATGCCCACTCCCAGTCTTGGCTCCAAGAGGGGTCACGTGTCGGATTTACTCATGAACGCATGGTACAACAGAGATAACTAAGCAGTGGAAATTAAAAAACTTTTCATTTATATATAAGCTAAGTACAATTGTAAGGAAGATAACAACATAATCAAATAACTAGATCTTATCTATAGCTATGCCAGTCTACTACCAAGTCTTTCCTGATAGCTTGCCCTTCTAATCAGCCCTTGCTAGAGCCCTACCCTTGCCACTTTAAACATCACCGATACCTGACATACATGCTTTTAAAGGTCAGCTTACGCTGGTGAGTTCTAAGTATTTAAAACTTTTACCATTCCTTGAAAGGTTACCTCAAACATTTGGGCCTAACAACCCCTTCTTTATAATCATTAAATAGGTATAAAACATAACAGAGTTATGCCAAAACATTTAACCTTTAACCTCGAAAGGTTACTTTAAATAGTTGGACCTAACGGTCCCTTCTTTGTTTAATATTAAACATAACAAGATTATATCAAACATAACATGTAAGCTATTAGTATTAAAATCATTTAATACCCTAAATCATCCTCCGTGCTAATAATCATTTTGTATAAAGAAAGTCATCATACAAAACATTTTAAGCAAAACCACTTTCTACTAAGCATTGTTTACCTCTGGGACTACGATTAGTCCCTTCGGGTGGCCGTCGCCTCCCACCTCCTGAGTAACCGTCGTTACTCCAGTGGATTAACTTCCACTACTTGAATTGCAATTCCCCTCTTACCAGACAATCTGTGCTTAGATTAAAACTTCTTTAAAATAACCCCAAGGGTCATTTCCTTTATCCTCAAAACTCATTTTCCTCCTTTTAAACTTTTCTTTAAAAGTTTAACTTCTTTATTACCCGTTTATTATAACCTTCCCGAAAAGAGTTTATAACATGTAATAACAATTTAAAACAGTTATAGGCATTATAACATTTTCATGTATGTGTATCAACACAAAACAAGTAAAGGCATCTCAAATACTTTTCAAGTAAACAATTGAATATATATCGTTGCATGTATATCAGCCCGAAAACATTAAAACATTTAAAACATTTAAAAGTGGGCTCATAGAACTCACCTTTTTCCCTTAAGCAGTTAATTCAGACAAAGTCTTCGTAATGCCTTCCAGTTAAACCTAATCGCGTATTGTATGGTGTTAACGCAAGGTTTAATATTATAAACATTTACTATGTTTATTTTAACCCTTTATTATCTTAATAATACTTAGTTATTAAGTTTATTCCTTTTAAATGTCAAAATGACCAAAATGCCTTTTAGGCCATTATCCTTTCCTTTTGTTGATAATATGAAGACACACATTCCTATAAGTAAACGCACACTCCGGGATCGCCCAGTGAGGGATGCCATTTCCCAGTTGGGATTTATGCGACACCCTCGCTTTTGCCAGAAACCCCAGTGTACAGGCGTCTACCCTTCCGGTCTACGCGAACTTCTAAATATCCGATTTACTCGGTATTTGAAATACTTTGTTATTTATCCAATTTAACTTCATATATACTTATTATATATATAAACATAGTTCCAAACCAAAAATCAATTCCCCATACCCTTCGGATTATTTTATATTATATAATCATATTCCAAAACCCTAATTTCCCGTTTTTCTAATTTCTTTATCAAAACCCATTTTATTCAAAATTGACTTAGGGTATTATCCGTTATAACATTTTATAACATGCTTTAAAATTTCAAAGCTTAGTTCATTACCGTTTGCTCGGGTTTGATAGCACAGCGTCTAAAAATCATAATTTCAATATCAACACCTTAAATATATATTAACATATTTTAAATATGTTTCGAATATATATTAAACATTCTTTAACCCGATAATTACTTTATCATTATCGTTTATATTAAATATATATGTCTATATATATTAAATATTTAAATGCTAAATATCCTTTTTAATCAATTTTAATAAATAAAACTAATTAATAATCATATATATTTATTCATCTTAAATATATATCTATATCATTTATCTTGTTCTATTATAATTTAATATAAACTTTAAAATAATAATATTTGTAATAATAACAAATATTTAACTTGATTACCTCCTTCACTGGTCGTGAAACGAGTCCAAAATAACCGAATAATAAAGTTGTCTGATTTGGACAAATAAATAGTCATTCCCGACTAGTTTCTCGCCACAAGCATTTCCCCGTTGTCGGCTTGTTGTTTGGACCTCGTTACGCCACCGAAACATCGTCCAAAAGTGTAGACGGGTTTTTATTAACGTCACTGGTTTACACCCCTTTTGCCGCCACCGTAGACCACCTTCAATGACCGTCGATCCCCGCAACCATTCTCCGCAATCCCGGGTGTTCACCGTCGTTGTCGTTGTCACCCGTCATTAACCGTACGTCACCGAAAATCAACCGAAAGAGAGGACGGTGGGGTCGTGTGTTACCGGGTTTTGAATCAAAACAACTCCTAGCCACCATCTTGTCGACAACCAACTGTCTTCGGCGTTACCTTCTGTCCATCACCATCTTCAGTTGCACCGGTGGTTTCACCATCGTCACCGGTCACGATCATCATCTTCGTCACAAAGGCTCGCGGCTGGGCTCGTTGATAGGTTCGAACCGTCGCCGCTGCTACTGTTGCAAACCGGGAGAGGAGCGGACAAGGTCTTCGGGTCGTCGGATGATGAAGGTCGCTAGTGGAGCAAAGGTTCGTCGGGTGTTGCAGGTTGGCCGGAGTTCAATCGGAGTAAGGATATACGTCGGACTCGAGATAGGGGGCTGGGGTTGTTTGGTCGGAAAATCGAGAGGGGTGGAGTGATGGTTGGTGTGCTGGCAAGCGAAACGAGAGAGAGAGAACCGGGTTCTTTTCGCCGAAAAAGCTGAACAAAAGGGCGTCGGGAAAAACGACCGGAACTTCAAACGGAAATGGGAGTGTACGGCATTGTTTCTCACTTTCTCTTTCTCAATTTCCTTTTCTTTTGTTTGTTTTATCTATAAATGTGATTCAAATGTGCATGGGTATGTAGGTATATATATACATAGTAGAACTAGTCTAATATTATTTGAGAGGATATACACACGTCGATTAAATTGTTGATGAGTAAGGAATTTAGTTGATGAGTCATTCAAACCATTCAACAGATACTAATTTTAAAAGTAAGAAACAAGTAATACCTAAGATATTTGTGATAACAAGGTATACTATTTAATAAGTAGGTATTATACCCGTAATCTGGACCCATTAAAATTTTTAATATTTTATAAACGTCTTTATAAAATTTTTTGAACATCTAAAATATTACGAGGGTCCAATAAATATTAATGGCTATATTTATTCTTTGGTTAAACTTCAATCGGTGATCGCTTAATTAATTACACGGTAGAAATCGTGTGTTCAGTCAGCGTTGCGATCACGGCCGTTTAACAGACCGAATACGTCTTCTTGACTGAAATACTTAATAAGTATTATAATAATTATTTGTACTTTGTTGCGGCGTTATAATCATCTCGAACGGCTAACCGAATTGATTTCGTTTATTATCGCGTAACAGCAACGGAAAAACGATTTCATCGTTTTTCGTGCCGAGCATCGCAAATATATTTTATAATGATTATAAATCAAGTATTTAACAATACCTGATATTCTACTTTCGTCTCGGTATTATTTTAGTGACGTTCGGGTTTAAATATGGTTTATTACAAACCAAGCCCGAATCACTATTTTGTGTTTTCCCGCTTCGTTATAACTCGGATTTAAGATCCGTTTGGGCCCACGATCTTTATTTTTCATTATCTATCATATTCTACAAATTCGCCTTTGACGTTTTCTCTAATGCCTTGCCGAATATTTGTACGTGAATCGTGACATTTCTCTATTATACGTATATATATTATATCACATGTATTTTAGCTACTTAACAATATAGTACACGTATATAATTTAAGTCATAAAATTTTGGGGTGTTACACAAATAATAGCCAATGCAGACAAGTTGTTTATATGGGCTAGGCCATCGAAGTTACCTTCCTATTTTTCCAGACATGAAGCCCAACTACGAAATGGGCTACCCATTTCCTTAACAAAAATACGGACAAGAAATGACAGTTAAATGGATACTGAAACGACAAGTGCTTTAACACGCCATCATTTAAATAAACTTTCATATCGCCTCGCTTGTAACACCCCAAGTTTCACTGATACATGATAAATATAGTAAATACGTGTTTATATTATAAATACGTGAGCTTAATTGATAAATGTGGTAAGACTATGCTTTAGATAAGTGGCATGTGTTAGAAATACGTGTTTGATGGCCAAAATTATAAAATATGCATAAACGGATGTGTTAAACGTTAACGAAAGTAAAGTATGAGATGAATATGTGTTTATATGAATATCATAATGATACACGTGTAAATTGATGGATATATACGTGTAAATACGTATGTTAATAGTTAACGGAAAAGTAAAAGGACTAAAAGTGTAATTTATGCAAAGATATTAACGTGTACGGATATTATACGTATCTATAATTATTATAAGTATCCCGAGGCTTAAAATATAGTAAAGATATATCCTAATATGATTCGTAACATGAAATGATAAGTATTGTAAAGTTTGAGGGGATAAAATGTAATTTAGCAAATAATAAAGAAAAAATATATAAAATGTATATATATGTTATCGTACGAATCCCGAGCCTTAGAAACCTTAGAAAATGTTAGAAATATGTCCCACAATGTTTTGGTGCATAAAATGATAAAAGGGTAGAAGCCTAGGGGGTTAAAATGCTTAAAATAGAAAGCTAGGGGCTGAAATTGTAAATATAAGAAGCTGGCCGGAAACCAGTGGCTCGCTTATCGTGAGCCACACCCACATAAACGGCGCGATACGCGAGGGATCAAGGATCAGCAGAATTGTTCCAGGTCCGATTTTAACCACGTATCTCGACTTTGAGTGCACGAATTGATCACCTATGCGTCAGATTAGGCCGCTTACTTACCCATGGAAGTGTATGGACCTTGTTGAGCACCTGTTAGTATAAATAGGAGCCCGAATCCACCATCCAAACTCGCTAATTTCGTGATTCTCTACTCAAAAACCCTCTAAACCCAGCAGAAACTTCGTCGGAGCAATTCTCTCAAACCGGAAGGAATTAGGAGCTGAATTTCTGCATTCATCCATTATTTGGTATGATCTAAAATAACATCTCTCAGTTTTTGCTAATTCGATCTCTAAGTATGTTTCCTAGAAATGATGTAAAATTAGGGTTCTTAAGGTTATTATGCTCAAATCGGGTGATCAGGTGGGAATTAGGGTCTGAATTTTTGTAGGTAATCCTAAATTAATGTGTTTTAAGAATGCCCTAACTTTATTTCACAATTGGAAAAGATTTGGTTATGGTTTTGTTAACGAGTCAAAATTAGGGTTTTCGTAACGTTGTTCTGCCCAAATTGATCAAATGGTTTTGAATTAAGCTTAGATATTTTAAAGTATATTATAAAATTTTATAATGGATAATACCCTAAGTTGGTTTGAAAAGAAAATGAGTTTTGATAAAGAAACAAGAAATATACGAAATTAGGGTTTTGAAATATGATTATCTAATATAAAATAATCCGGAGGGTATGGGTATTTGAATTTTGGTATGGAACTATGTTTATATATATAATAAGTATATATGGGGTTAAAATGGATAAATGATAAAGTATTTAAGATACCGAGTTAATCGGATACCTAGAAGTTCGTGCGGACCGAAAGGGTAAGCGCATGTACACTGGGGTTTCTGGCATAGCGAGGGTATCACATAAATCCCAAATGGGAAATGGCATACCTCCCTGGGCGATCCCAGAGTGAGTGTTTGCTTATAGGAATGCCCGTCTTCATATTAAAAAGGGATATTATGCCTATAAGGGTATTTTGATCATTTTGACCTTAAAAGAAGTGAACCTTAAATAATTAGATATTATTAAGATAGTATAAAGGGATAAATAAACATAGGATATGTTTATAATGATAAACCTTGCGTTAATGCCATATGATACGCGAATTAGGTTAACCGAAGGATTCTGTCGGAGGTTATGTCGGAGTATAACGAGTAAAGAGATAAGGTGAGTTCTGTGAGCCCACTTTTAAATGTTTTAAACGCTTTAATGTTTTCGGGCTGATATACACACAATGTTCAACTGTTTACTTAAAAAGTATTTGAAATACTTTTATCTGAAAGTTTGACTATCTTAACTAATGAATTGATGAACTGTTTGAAATGATACGTGTTATGTTATGAAGATGCTTACGAATGGTTAAACGTGTTAGTATTATATATGAAATGATGATAGAATAATGCATATGAAATGATTATTAGGGTTATGTGCTATATTTGCTTTGAAACTAGGTATCCAAATGATAAGGGTTTGTTAATAAACGCACAAGTGAGAATGTATGATTATATGAGAACATGTGATACGTTTGCTATATTATTATGTGGTGCATACGCCGCTGGTACATCCTGTATACAAGCATGGTAGTATAGTTACCCGGTATATCGAAAGTGTGGAGGATACGCCACTGGTACATCCTGTATACATACACCTAGGTAAATTGGGGGATGTTCAGTTGTTGCAGTATATGAGTACATTATCATGTTTATTATCACACGTGAGTCACCTGGATATCTAACTAGGGGCGGGTAGTAGTACTGTGGTGGTTAAGGAGATGTTCGATAGAATATAACGTCTAAAGAGTTAAGGTTACGTGAATGATGTGTGCTAAACACATCTGATTTTCCTTTGTAATTTGTATATTAGTTGAGTTAGTTTTGAGTCGTTTTATGTGCTTTTTTAGTTGAATTATAGTATTTGTGTCTTAATTTAATTTGCTGAGTCATTTTTGTATATTTTGCAGTGAGTTTAGTTAGTTATTTGAGTCGTGAATTTAATTTTGTCAATGTGCTCAAATGTTTAATTATATCCGGTTGTAGGTTGACGTATGAGTCCAAGGGGGATGGTATGACATTATATCTAAGATGGAGGACTGGCGTAGAGTTATATAAAGTTCAGGGAGCGGCGTTGAATTAATAGAAGTCAAGGGGCCTAAATTGAAAATATATAGAAATTCATGCTAACCAAATTATGGGTTTGAAGAAATGAACGCAACAAGAATGAATTTTGTTTTGAGGATTTGGATTTCACGTGGAGGCTGGGCAAAGAAACAAGAAAAATTGAGGTTGATTATGTGGTGCACGTGGACTATGTTTTTTTTTTGAACGGCAAACTCTCGGTTACTCGGGGGTCTCATCCTGGCAAATGATGCTACTCACAACACGCTGCGAACACAGGCCGTGCGAGTAACCAAGACCCTCTATGTTGCACATCCATCCCAGAGGAAACCCACCGCCATAAGGCCCACTGTGGTAAAACCTCTGACCCACCTCTATTTAATTCATCATTCATTTTTTGTGTCTGGTGGGATTTGAACCCTTGACCTCCACATTGGAAGACAAGGGTATATCCACTCCACCAAATGGTGGGGGATGCACGTGGACTATGTTACTACATCAACAATCAACAAATATTTATGGTGGGCTGCAAATAGTTATTAAAGTGGGCTACAATAACAATTAAACGAAGTACCTATTGGGCTGCAAATTATGAGTAAAAGTGGACTTTTATTGTCCACGTGAATTAGGGAAAATAAAGGAGTTCGTGTGGCATTCTTTTTAAGGGGGAATTGACAATTAACGTGGAGGGACTTCTGGAACGGCAATTATTCGTGAGGAGGACGGCAGAAAGAGTTTGACGACGAAAATCCTAGCCGGCAAGGAGCACTCAAGGGACGATTTAAAGCAGATTAAAGGCCAAGGAATCAATCGGAGATCAAGGGAATCATCAAGACTCAAGCATTCGATTCAATTCCACATTACGGGTTCTTGAATTTCTCTAGTTTTCTCGATTTGAATTTATTCTACATCGTGGTTTTTATTAAGAACTTGAACTTGTTTGTGTTTTTGATTGAACTCATGGTGGTAGGCTAAATTCTTGCTACCACCTAGACCCCTATGATGTACGATTAATACTTATGAATTTATTTTGGATATGATAATTTGTTTGATGACTATGGTTCTTTAAACTCTATTATTTTCTGTAATTGATGCGTTTGTGTGCTTAGTTTAGGGTTTCAATTGATAAACGATACTTGCTTGATCTGCGGATGTCTTCCGGTTTGGGTTGGGTAATTAATTCGTGTGACTGTGTGTTTGCAAATTGATGTGGTTAGTTAAATCTGATTGACCATAGGATTGAATATCAATTGTTACCTTGAATTTTGTGTGCTGCCTTCTAAATAAGCTTAAAAGGATGATAGTTGTCGGGTAGTCGGGTTGGTTAACGAACTAGGGTAGCATTATCTCAAAAGGAAGTGTCCTAGGAAATTGGCTAATTTGTTACTCGTGTCAGTTGTAGAAAATCAATGGTAGCTCTTGTTAGGTCTAGGGTGCCTTAGATTGTTTCGAGGGTGGTTAGGCTTAGCTGAAGTGGGACAAACTTAAAAGGTGAACCCTTGTTCGAGCGTTAGGATCATTTGCTAAGAAGGACTTAAAAGGTGAATTAGCCTCCATCAGAATTGTCATAGCCAGGTAGAGTTGTAGGTGTTAATTGGGATTCTTGGTCTAGGTGGTGCTTCCTTCTCACTGAGTGTTTTCCCAAATTTTCTTGTTTTCGGTTGTTAGTTGATAGTCGGGTAGTTAGATTAGTTAATTTAATTCACAAAACCAAAATCATTCAAATTTCCATTCATAAGTCCTAGTTGAGTCTTGTATTCTAGTGTCCTTAGGGTTCGATTCCGGACTTCTGTAGCTATACTGTTTCTGACAGGTACACTTGCCTTTAGGTTCGGTTTAGTTTAGGTTTTCTGGGTTTAACTTAGTGTGTCTAGGTCTAGGTCCAGGTCTAGGTATTTTTTTTATTATTGCTAGATACATTCCGAACACATCAGTGAACAGAGGTCGATACTGAGGTTGGGGGGCTTCCAGATGAAGTCACCTAAGTGGTATTCGAAACTGGAAGAACGAAATGTAGGACGGTTGTCATTGCTGAGGTTGGGGGCTTCCAGATGAAGTCACCTGAGTAGTATTCGAGACCGGAAAGGTATAGAAGAAATGGAGCGGTTGTCGGTACTAAGGTTGGGGGCTTCCGATAAAGTCACCTGAGCAGTATTCGAGACCAGAAGGTATGGAGGTGTATGGAATTCAGGTCGTAGGAGTTAAAGGTTATCGAGGTAGATGTTTTCTAGAGAAACGTGTATGATTATGATGTTATGTTATGTATGACTTCTTATGTGTTATACTTGATAAATGTTGTAAAAAGGGATTTTACAGGTACAAAGATTTTAACCTCACAAACGAGGTAATGTTTTTAAAATGTAGAACTCACCAGCGTAAGCTGACCTTTTCCCAAAACCATATGTATGTCAGGTTTAGGTGAGACGTCTAGGAGCAAGGGTGGAGCCCTCGTGATAAGAGAATGATCGAGCAAGCTATTAGAAGAGTTGTGGAGGTGCTGGCATAGTTATAGATAAATAAAGATTGATATAGTTAGTCGCTATATAGATAGATTGTAAATTATCTCAGTTACTTTACGTACTTGGATTATATAATATATAAAAGTTTTAAATTTTCCGCTGCTTATCTCTGTTGTGCCACGTGTTCATGAGTAAATCCGATGAGTGACCCTTCCTGGTGCCAAGTCTGGGAGTGGGCGTCACATCGCTATAGAACCGTCGAGAAACCAAAAGACACCGCATCTCGCTGGAGAAAGGTAACAACTTTGTTCTCTCTACTTCATTTTCTTGTACTTAGTGGTTATACATTCAATTACACTGTGAATATCATTCATGCAGACAAACCCTTCTGTGCAGAATTGCCGTAAAACAAGGAAAGATGCTTCATCTCCCCGGTGAAAGGTAACACACCCAGACTCCATATTATGTTTCCTGAACTTATATGTGTCTACACGCATATTTGCATGCTGGATTTGATATACTTCGAAATCGATACATCAGATTCTCAGTGTTAGGAATATGTGAATTTCTCTTCCAATAATGAAACACCTGGATTCATAAATATAATTATGCCGATATTGTTTATACATTAAATTGCAATGTTCATCTCTCTTGTGCACACATTCTACTGATATATTAATTGTCTACAAAGAGTTCATAATTGTTTTTGAAATCATGTATGTTTTGAAGAATATATTCAACATTTCAGTTTTAGTTAACACTAGCCATATATTAAAAGGTATACATGCAACGACTAAAATTGAGACAGCTTTCAAAGTGATTACATGCGAGAAGTTCATCATGAAGATAACTAAAGTCATTTATTCTAGATTGTCACTAATACCATAGATACAATAGTTATTTTCACGGGTTGGAATCTTAATGGATTAAGGATAATATCAATCCCATAACATTGCCTTTATTAAAAAATTGTCATGCGAAGCGTTAATATAAGTTAATTTATGAACCAGTGTTGTAGTTCATTAGATTAGAAAATGAAACTTTATAGGACATAAAGTAAAATACATTTTGTAGGAGTTTGATTATTGTTATAATCTATTTTATATCAGAATACAGAGTGTTGACAAAAAATACATTAAATAAATGTGGTCACATTAATGTATGTAGGAAAGTATTCCCATGAAGAATATATCTGTTTTTTTTATTCATTTTGACTGCTCTTAATACTATATTCATAATTTGACGTACATTGATTTATATTTTTCATTGTTTCTGAGCTGTTTTACTTTCAAAGATTCAAACTTTATTTTGTAAGTTATAACATCGATTTGCGATAAACTCACCTTCAGGTCATAATAATATCACAGGTTTAACCTACAACTTTATTTATGTTTTCTATTATATTAGTATTACCATATTTAGAATGATTTCTACATTAAAAAAAAAATGTGTTCTGGTTTACTTGTTTATGATTTTATGTCCTATGTTGGTGCTTAGGAACAAGAAACCCCAATAGAAGACTACGTCCACACTTTCCTAGCAACCAGCTATAACGAGATCATTGCTAAGCTCACTGTAGTGATAAAAATAGTGAACAGATTGCTGGTGGAGAACATACAACTTCTGGACGCTGTTCTTGACCTAGATCCTTCCCCCTTCCGGCATTCTGCATCGTGCATCCTACGTGATGAGATTGAGGCGAAGAAAGAAATGCTTCAGAGGCTGGAGGCACTACGCAGGGAAGCCGGCGCATTAGACCATGATGTGGAGCGCCGAATGCAGTCAATGTTCCCACCAAGCATGTAATTTTTGTTTGCTGTGTTCTTTTGCTAATATGATGTTTGGGGAGCCATACTTGACCACCTTATGTGGGTTGGTCATAAAAATTATACTTAACTTCTATTAAACTTTCATGATTTTGTATGAATCTAGCTTACTTTGTTATTGTTTGTTGTTTCTCATTGTGGTCAATTATATTAGTGACTTACTATCTCTATTAAACAATAGTAATTGGATATGCTAATCAAGACATGGTTGTATGATCTGAGGCTAAGTGGATGGTGATTTAGCGGGGCGAATAATTGTTGCGGCCATAGTACCTTCCTATCTATAAACTCAGTTCGGCTGCCAATATAGACAATTATACTATCAACTCAAAATTTATCCCATTTACCTCCTTCCTATGTATAAATGTGCAACAACATGCACTTATCAAACATTATAATGGAAATGTGACATAGAATTCTAACCTATAAACTCTCACAGAAAACAACAATTAAGCTAAAAATTATAACTACCCTACAGTGTAGTTTAAAACATACAAGTATATTAACTTTATATACATGTTCATCAAAACCTAAAACATATTGATTATAAGGAACCACCAATGAAAGTACCTTGAAAACACCATATTGTTTTCTAATGTTTTTACTATAATGTTATTGCTTTTGTCATGTGACTTTAAGGGAGGAAAATAAATCCTATATTCTTATTATTATAAAATAAATATAAGGATTACTATTGAAATTGTGCTTAACTACTAAATCTAAAAAATGTAAATAATAAAAGCCTTTTTAATTGTGGTCTAATATTAGATATTGCATTGTTAAGAGAGAAAAAAAATACATATTAAGGATCTTCTGATAATTTAAACAATAAAATGTTGAAGTACGTATCCTGGCCCAAGTCCCTGGCAAGCGATGTAGCATCGGTCTTTAGTACATGTACATAGTGGGCTCCAGCCCAACTGACTAAAACTCGGTGGGATGAAAACGACGGTTGTAGCAGACGAAAAGACAGGCGCTTTATAACTCCCATCATTTCCTACAACAACCATCATCTTTTTCACACTTCAACTTCATCAAACACAGCTGTTGGAAACCCTCCTCGCTGGGAAAAAGGTAAGAAACACGATCGTGTTATTTTATTTTTTGGTAAGAGCAGGTCCATGGTTACATACCCACTTTTACATATATTCATTATCCAAGCCGAGCCATACGATGCCTCTGTTTTATGACTATCTGCATGTTAAATATCATTGTTTGAGTTTGTTGAATTACAAAAGTCAAATGAATCACATCACATAATACTTAGAAACACGTATAGGAAGCGTTCTAACAAAATTTTGCCCAAACCCAGCGTTTAGATTACTTTTTTCATTCCTGAATGAAAGCTATAGAAATGAGATCAGTGCTTTCTAAAGTCTTCCTCTTTTTTGTCCATATTAAAACACACAGTTATATATTTTGTTGATTATGGAGGATTTGTTGTTCTGTGACACATTTATTTAATGTACTTTTTGTCAAACCTGTGTAACCACCATAATGTAATTAGGGGCTGTAAAAATTACACTATGTTCCTATGTTTTGTTAATCAATTATGTTGTAATATGGTGCTAACTTATTTTACGATAATGAAATTATGACGTGTGCTTCACATAAAGAATGTCCACTTTGGTAATACTTGAACTGTGTTTAGTTATTTGATACTATTATTAAGTATGCAATCCTTCTAATGTTAAAATAAATCTAATTTCCAAAGTAGAAAATTGCATATGACTATGCAAGCTTACACTACATGCCTAATTTGGGTATACCTCTCATGATGCATTGTTCTCTCTCCACATGTTCCAATGTTAGCGGAAATACCGATAAACATCCAAGATTGATCAGTTTTTATGTTAAGACATTAGATTCAAACCAAAGAGTAGACACCTCTTGAACTAATAGGGATTCTGCGTAGGTGCTGCATGTACGATTTACACAGGACTTGCCCAAAAAGTGTACATCAATACTAATTGTTGACTATAAGAAGAACAAATTCAATGTCAATATCAAGCACCTGGGTTCTGGTGTGAGGGCAACAAGTGATGCAACATGGGAAACTTTTGTCAATTCCTTTAATGTTCAAGGTATACGAAAATTGTGCCTTTCCTGGAGGAAGAGTAACAAGGTAGAGGTTGCTGCATTCAACACTGATGGCCTAGAGATCCGACAAGATCATAATGGAAAGGAGTTTATAAATGCATGCGTGGTACAGACCACCGAAGGATCATATTATGAACAGGTTGTATTATTTATAGCTACAAATTAAGACCATGAACATTGACTATGAACTGCATTTTGTTTGTAACCCAATTGATGCCATACTAATTCCATATATTTTTTTTGGATTCAGCGATTCCCACCTCAATTCCTTCAAAAGTTTGCAAGATAAGCGGTTGTAAATAATACGTTTCTGGTAAAAGAAGGGCCACATGATGAAGGAACCTCCATACAAGTAAGCCATAGCATCCTGATATCCACCGTTGTGTTTCACAAACACACACATAGTCACATATTATACTACATGATGTCCACATGTTTATGTTTTGACATAAAAGAAGCACTCTACTCTTTTCGTTAGTTCCCTTTCATAATTGACCCTATTATGGATTATTTTAACGTAATTTACTAACATTCTACATAAATAAATACTACTGGCACCGATTCAATTCCCACACTGGTGTTCCAGCAGAAATGTAAACAAATTTAAGTTCTTTGGTGGACGAGAAGATTGTATTGTAGATATTCTATATATCTTCAACCACGAAACACAACAAAGCGTCCCTACAGGGTTGAGGGAAGTAACATGGTCGTTGTTCTATACTGAGAACAAAATTGATTCTGTCTGCTGGCTGCTTTTCACTGACCTGGGGTGTACTGAACAGTATGGCTTCAACTTAGTGTCGATGTGTTTAGAGAGTTAGGAGTAGCACTGTACCCGGACCCTGGTCATTATTGTACCATTTCCCTCCTTACCCATCATCACAGTGATCTCAAGGCACACTATTTCAAGAGGCTCACCTCTCAGAACCTAGAGAACCATCTGCTGGTATTATTTCACTCCGTGACATATTCAGCTATGTTATAATACTTGTTGGTCCGAGATCAAACCACCTACACGATATATGATCGTAAATGAGTGCGGAATCCTCAAATACGATTGATTCAAGAGACAAGTAGATGAAATAGACAAGATCTAATGAAAAGATCAAGTCTTGAATGAAGAACACCACTTGGAAGCTGATCGTAAACAAGGAGAGACACAGAAATCGTAAACTTGAATTGTATTGAAAAGCTTGCCTCAATCATAAACAAGTGAGGTTTATATACTACCTCATACAAGAAAATCGTAAACCTAATAGCCCACATGGCCCAATCATAAACATTATAAAAGCCCACTAACAAAGCCCAAAAGCCCATAAACTACTAAGCCCATAACTAATGTTCATGCCTCTAATACATAACTAATGCTCATGCCTCTAATATATATTAGAGGCATGAACATTAGTTATGGGCTTAGTAGTTTATGGGCTTTTGGGCTTTGTTAGTGGGCTTTTATAATGTTTATGATTGGGCCATTTGGGCTATTAGGTTTACGATTTTCTTGCATGAGGTAGTATATAAACCTCACTTGTTTATGATTGAGGCAAGCTTTTCAATACAATTCAAGTTTACGATTTCTGTGTCTCTCCTTGTTTACGATCAGCTTCCAAGTGGTGTTCTTCATTCAAGACTTGATCTTTTCATTAGATCTTGTCTATTTCATATACTTGTCTCTTGAATCAATCGTATTTGAGGATTCCGCACTCATTTACGATCATATATCGTGTAGGTGGTTTGATCTCGGACCTACAATTGGTATCAGAGCCAAGAATCACTGATTCGAGGCTCACACGATATTGATTCAAGCTGTATTCTGGGTTATAGTTCGAGTTTTTGAAGATTCAAAGGGTTTTTTGAGTTTACGACATCTGCTACTGCTGTTCTTCGAGTTTCCGATCGGTATTCTGGGTTTAGTTGGTGTTTACGACTGCATGGTTTGAAGATCTTCATCATCTTCGAGTTTACGAGTTCAAGACTCGATTTTTATCGTGTTTACGATCGAGCAAAGTGTGTTTACGACTGTACTTGGGTCGTGATCGTTGTTTACGACTTTGGTGGATTGGAATTGGTGTTTACGACAATTTTTCATCGGAAACAGGTGTTTACGACTCCGGTGATCGTAATCGAGTATCGTAATCTGAGTTTACGATTTTTTAAAGGCGGTTAATAGTTTACGACTTTGGGTTAATGTTCATGCCTCTAATATATATAGCCCAACAATCTTCCCCTAGGCATGAACCATTAGACCTTTTTACAGCAGCAGCAGATCAAATCTGAATGTGCTTTGAACGTTGTTGAACCACCATCCCTTCTCTACGATCCGCTTTGCAGTTCCATCAAAGATACCAACCCTTATAGCATTCTCCATGTCGTTTTCATCTCCAAGTATGGGTTGGGCGGCTAGGAGCTTGATGTCTCGCTCTCCAAATCTTAGCAAGTGCACTTGATCATAGAATCGGAATTGCCTCATCGGTTTGCAGAGCACCACCACTTCATGTGTTGTCGGATCGTAACACCAGCAATCAAAATTTCTGACTAGAGTGCCATCTTCGATCTCGTCCAACATGTTAATGACTCTAGTACGCTTAGTGGGTGGCCTCCTAGCTTCACCAACGGGCTCCCCTGTCACTGGGTCAGTCCCTGTCTCTCTCCATCTGACCTCTTTCAACTCAAAATCTGCAAAGTTGTTTTCTTGATGGCTCAGCAAGTTGTTTCTGATGAGGTCTCCGCCAGGGCTGTTCCACCTGTTTATGTAAGGAGCACGAAGCAGATTTCTGATCTCAGGCTCAGTCCATGAATGGAATTGTGCACGATTTCTATAATATTCAACAGGACTGTAGCCTTCACGGATCACAACAAATAATTTCTTCTCAGGGTCGTAATGCCAGCACAAGATTGGTTCACTGCTCCCCTGTTTGTCAATAGAGCTCTTTCCAAGATCAAGAGCATATGTAGTGGGGGCTGGTCCTTGAAAGAATTCTCAGAACCAGTTATCATGACCCTCAGGAGCTTTGGAGATCACTCTTCCTCCTCTAGCATAGTCAGACATCTCAATGTTTTCATCACCATCGTCTTCATTCAACGCTTCAGCACCTTGCAGACCCTGTGACGAACCTTGACCTGGGGCACCTGAGGAGTTGGAACCCACAACATCCTTCAACTCATTATACTTCTTCCTCAGGTCCACCAGCATGCTGTACAGATATTTCATTCTGTCTTTGTCCGCCACCTCCTTCTCTCTCATATATTTGTTTTCAGCTTGAAGAGCCTTGATCTCATTTTCTCTAATTCTGTTTTGAGAGATCAGGAAATTGATCTGAGGATCAGCACTTATCCTCATATTTACTGGAAGCTCCGCTGCTTGAAATGACCTGAAGCTAGGAGCAGCTGTTGGCTGAGTTACCGCAGGAGCTACACTTACTCTCACTGGGCTTGGAGCAACAAAAGTATGATCAACCTCCGGAAATTGAGTTCCTTCCCGAACTGGGCTACGCTCGGTTAGAACTGGAGTTTCAGATTGCACAGGAGAAGGTTGATCTTGCACAACTTTAGCAGCTGCTTCTTCTTGAGTACTGGGATTCTCAGAACTGGGTCCAGCTGATTGTATTAACAAGATGCTTGAGCTGGTCTTAGAAAGCTTGAATCTGATGCTCCTTGGGTCTGACCTCTTTCTTGGCGAAGGTTCGCGAGCAGGGACGGGTTCTTCTTCAAGAACATCATCTACAGTTAAATTCAGCTCTGGAGGTGTAGTGTCACTGCCAGATGAGCCAATCATATCATCCCTCGACCTTTTATGGGTTAGTGGCTCCAAGTCTCCATAAATATCATCTTCTGTGATGTCCTGACCAGCAAGAATCTCATCCATTACATTTTATTCATCGGAGGGTATAACATCTTCATCTTGTACATTAACAACCGGAGTTGCCGTTAAGTCTTGGTCATCTGCAACGGATGCATTGACATTGGGCACTGCAGTTTCAGGTTCATCTTCATCAAATTATTGTTCCCTTGCCACCTCTGGGAACGCTCCTCTCTTAACCCATTCAAGTCTTCCTTGAAATCTGTTTTTGCCCTTTCTATCTTGGGTTTGAAGACCAAAAACCCCACAATCCATTACTTTGATGTCCAACTTCTCGATCCTTTCTTCAATCATCGGGTATTTCTTTATCACCACCATTTGAACAAATCTTGGAGTCATCAAAAATTGTTCTCTGGCACTCAAATCAGCATTGCCTACCCAGTCCATCAGCATCATCTTTGAGAAGTTGAAATCCCAATCTAAAGCCAAAGAGACGAAAGCAGTTCCATGTAGTTGATTCAGCTGATCAAAACTGGTTCTCTTGCCTAGAAAGGACTTCTGCATATAATGTGCTAGGCACCTCCAGTAGTGCGGCAGAAGCTTCTTAAAGATTGGTGGAAACTTCCCTTCGTATCCCATTGATTGTGCACCAGCAAGAACAGACTCCTTTGGATACTTGATTGGATCAGTGGCTTTATCAGTGATGTTCAGCCCCTTTCTGATATCATCTTCCTCAATCACAACCTGTCTGTTCTGAACAGTTGCAGTAATAATTGCCTTGTCAGCATTTGCTCTTGCAGAACCCCAGAACTCTCTTACCAGCATCTCATCAATAAGCACATTCGTCCTGAGGGCATGGTTTATTTTGCAAGTATTCATCCCAGCCACCAGAGAATAAAATAGTTCCATATGCTTCTCTGGCGGGTCTTCAAGATATGCTGGGATGCAGTGATCCTGTTCAAACTTGATCTCTTCGTCTAGCATCTCTTCTGCCATCTGAGAAAACGAGACAAATGCATCAGACTTGTTCATTAAAGAGCAATTATGTTTGTTAACATCTTCTTGAAGTTCAATTGATTATTACGTTAAAATTTTTAAGTTCAGAAAATCTCAATTTAAACTCTCAAGCGAGATATTATGATTTTGAATCACACATTAACAAACACATTGATTTTAACTTAATCACACATATATAAATTTTTTTTAAAGAAAATTAAGTGTTTAAGCTTTTATATTGTGATTACGATCCAAAACATGTGTTTCCGATATTTTATATGAGTTCACGATCGGTTCTACTATGGCCCAATCGTGAACGCCAAGCCCAATCTTAAACTCCAAATTAACCCGAAGCCCGATCGTAAACAACAAGAATCGGAAACTCAATTGATCGTAAACACCGATCCTAATCCACGATCGTAAACACGAGTCGTAAACTCGAACAGTCATCTTCTTCGACGCTACAATCGTAAACGCTGAATCCGCCATGAATATACCTGCAAGAAACTCATAAACACTTCATAACATCTCAAACAATTAAAATACGCAACCACCACTACCTTTAAGTTATCTTAAACCCAAAATCGACTTCAAATCTCGCTAAAAAGACTCGAAGACGGTAACAACTGAGATAAAAATCACGAGTTAGGGCCCAAAACACAAAACCCGTGAATAGATTGCTGGAACTTTGTTATTACAGACGATTGAAGGTAGTGTCTTGGTCGGAAATGAAAGGCGAGGGTGGTGGAGAGGTCTGATTTCACGGTGGATAATCGGAAACGAGTGAGATGGCTTTTCCGGCGAGGTGGGGGCGGAGGTTAGGGTTACGGCGGAGAGGGAATCGTAAACGCAGATGAAAAGAGATGAATGTGGATCGTAAACTCGATAGGGGTTTTTATACCCTTTTAAAAAATTTCATTCTGCCCCCTCAAACTACAACAATGTTTTAAAACATCCCCCAAACCTTTAATTCTCTTTAAAAAATGTTAACTTTGAGATAAAACTGAGAATTTTACGAAGCTTCCCCTCAAACTTAGCCCCGAGTATATCCGATCATGATCATAAAAAAATTAAAACTTTAAATATTTAAAGACTGATAAATTGCACAAAATCAAGATAATCTAAATACTAGACAAAAACATACTTACCTTGAGATTGATGTTTTTCATGGATCAAACCAGACAAATCATTAACTGAGGAACCCTTTTCAGCTTCCGTTACTCGACGCTGTTGACATTTGCTCAAAAATTTTGAAATCTCATAAACTCACATCCAGATAAAACATTTTAAGTGCTTAATTGTGGTACATAATTACCGTCATGTTTAACCGTCCCCACACCCAATTGTTCATAGCAAAACCTACCCAACCTCAGAGTTTATTGAGGATTCACAAACCCCCAACTTGAGGAACCGTGCAACACCGTCATGACAAACACTTTATTTTCTTAATTATCAGTTGGTGATCAGGTCGGCCGCATAAGCACGCAAAGAATACCAAACCAAATAATTACTTTATTGATTTTTCATTTTTCTTTTTCTTTTCAATTTTTCTTTTTCTTTTCATTTTTCTTTTTCTTTTTGAATGAGGTGTTGTCATTAACAGCAAAGCATGGCGTGTGAGAGAGTGAATACTAGGTAAATACCACTCTCAACCCATTTTTGCCGGGTCTCAGTTTTTTAAACTATGTAAACTAGGATGAAAAAACTAAACATATATAAGAGTTAAGTTTACTGCACTTACAATGGATGATCATTGTTTTTGATTTACCTTACCGAACATCATCTTTGAGACGTCTTTCACTTCTGCCTTACAGGTGTCAGTCTCCGATCGTCATGGAAATTTATATCACTTCCTACCAACTCAAGGCAAACAAAAGACATCATAAAAACCTCAAACATATATTTTTTGAATTTTCTGAGACAATTATATTTCTTCCCCTGTTTTTATGAGGCTTTTGAAAACAAACACTATTTTTGTTGTTTTTAAGATTTCTTAAAAAAAATAAAATAACAATAAAAAATGATCAGATCATTCCTCGAAGGCAATCATCCGAAGGCCTTCGACACACATTTCAAAATTTGGTCGTGGGAGGGGTTTTGTGAAAATGTCCGACACATTCTGATCGGAGCTTACCTTCTGAAGCTGAATTAGCTCCCGATCATAGCAATCTCGAATGAAATGTACCTTTATGTCTATATGCTTGGTTTTAGAATGTTGGACAGGGTTTTTCACAATTTCCAGAGCAGCAGCATTGTCGCAAAAGATAGTAGTGTTAACGAATTCCATACCGTAGTCTGTGAGCTGGTTTTGGATCCACACTACCTGTGAAGTACCGGCAGATGTTGCCACGTACTCAGCTTCGGCAGTTGATTTAGATACGGTATGCTGCTTCTTGCTCTGCCAGGAAATGAGTCGATCGCCCAGATATTGACATCCTCCAGTGGTTGACTTTCGATCCAAGTCACTGCCTCCATAGTCACTGTCAGTATATGCATACAATTGAAAGTCAGTGTTCTTTGGGTACCAAAGACCAAGCCTAGGCCTGCCCTTTAGATACCTAAAAATACGTTTAACAGCATTTAAATGAGAAAGTTTAGGGTTAGCCTGATAGCGAGCACACAAGCAAACTGCATGCATAATATCTGGCCGACTTGCTGTTAAGTACATCAGTGTACCAATCATTGATCGGTACGTGAATTCGCTCACTGACTCCCCTTCTGCATCTGCTGACAGGAGAGGTCGGGATGCCATTGGAGTTGAAATTGGCTTTGAGTCTTGCATCTTGAATTTCTCTAGGATCTCATTCACATACTTGTCTTGGTGAATAAGAATCCCAGACTCATCTTGTTTAACTTGCAAGGCTAGGAAGAAACTCATCTCCCCCTGATCGCTCATTTCAAACTTTTTCTTCATAATCTCCTCAAATTCGGTGCACAATTCCTCGTTTGTTGAACCGTAGATGATGTCATCTACATACACTTGCACCATGATTATATCCTCATCCACCCTCTTTCTAAACAAAGTTTGATCAACAACTCCTCTTGTATATCCATTCTCCACCAGGTGATTGGACAACGTTTCATACCAGGTACGAGGAGTTTGATGTAAACCGTATAAGGCCTTATCCAGTAGATAAACATGATCTGGATTTTCTTCATCTATGAACCCTGGTGGTTGGGTTACATAAACTTCTTCGTTCATCTCTGCATACAGGAAGGCAGTCTTCACATCCATCTGATGGACTGTAAAATTGAGATACGATGCCACAGCCAGAAAGATCCGAATTGCTTCCAGTCTTGCCACTGGAGCGTATACCTCGTCATAGTCAATCCCGTGAACTTGCCTGTGACCTTGTACTATTAACCTCGCCTTGTTTCTTACAATGATTCCTGAGTCATCCTTCTTGTTCTTATAAAGCCACCTCGTGGGAATCACCTTCTTGCCATCTGGCCTCTTCACAAGTCGCCACACTCCCAGCTTTGAGAACTGATTAAGCTCATTGTGCATGGCCTCTATCCAATTCGGATCTCTGAGAGCAACCATCACATTCGGGGGCTCAATCTGGGAGATAAAACATGAGTACATGCAGAAATTGATATCCCCTGTGCGGCTTCTAGTTGAAACTCCTGCAGACACTGGTCCAAGTATGTTGCTGACTGGATGATCCTTGTTGATCCTGGATACCTGGACATCTGGCACAGACACAGAAACAGGCAGATTAGAAGAAACAACATTATCATTTATATCACAAATACCTGGACTTTGAGGTATCTCTGAATCATTATCACACGTTCCTAAAGTTCCCGGAGCATCTACGTTGACATTTGTGGGGACAGGAACTGGTGTCTTCTCACAGACTCTTTCAGAGTGAGGTCTTGATTCAGATGGCTGAGTGATAATCTCTTCTTCTTCACCCAAATTGTGAAGCTCATTCGAAAATTTGAATCCTTCAAACAGAGACCCATAATTAAAAATCCAATCAGGTCCGGTCCCTGCATCCGACGGATTGTCCTCAAGCCAGTCCACGTTGAATGCTTCAATGATCAAACCGGTGGTCTTGTTATAGACACGATAAGCACTATTTCCCGAATAACCAACGAAATAACACACATCAGCTTTCGCCTCGAATTTCCCTACGTCGGACTGTATCAGTACCGTGCACGGACATCCAAATGTCTTAAAATACCCCACTGTCGGCTTTTCTTTATAGACAATCTGATACGGTGTTTTCTCATGACGCTTGTTCAACAAGACGCGATTCTGCACATAACACGCCGTATTGACTGCTTTGGCCCTAAAGAAGATCGGGAGTTTAGCTTCACACATCATTGTCCTTGCAGCTTCAATGAGTGTCCTATTTCTTCTCTCAGCTACACCATTTTGTTGAGGGGTGTAGGGCGCACTGAACTGTCTGTCAATCCCTTTAGCCCCACAAAACATATTCAAGTCAGCGTTCTTGAATTCTGTTCCGTTATCCGATCTGATAGCTTTGACCTTCTTGTTCAGCTGATTTTCTATGAGAGTGACAAACTGTTTCACTAGGGCTGGAGTTTCATACTTGTTTGACAAGAAGTAGACCCAAGTAAAACGTGAATAGTCGTCCACAATCACTAGACAATAGGAGAACTTGCTGATACTCTGAACTTGCATAGGCCCAAATAGATCCATGTGTAGAAGTTGTAGAACTGATGACACAGAGTTTGCTATCTTCGGACGATGTGGCAACTTGTGCTGCTTCCCCTTCGCACATGCCACACATTTTTCAACAGTTGAGAAGTCTTTAATTGGCAGCTTTCTGACATGCTCTCCCTTCGCGAGCTTGGTCAGATTCTTCATATTAGCATGCCCGAGACGTCTATGCCACATCATAGCCAAATTTTCATTCTGTTTTGATATAAGGCATGCTTCTTCTGACGTTGGAGGATTGCCCATGTTGAGAAGATATGAGTTTGAACGTCTTGGAGTGCGCATCAGTACACACTCCTCGGGTATCTTCACACCAGGCTTCAAAATAATGCATTCCTTCCGATTGAACATCACAGAAAAGTCCTTGTCACAGATCTGAGAAACACTCAGCAAACTGTGTGACAGTTCCTCCACATAATGAACGTCAGAAAAAGACAGATTTCCACTCCTCACCACACCTTTCTTGCTAATTCTACCACCCACACCTCCTGTAAATGAAACTCCTCCACCATTGAAATCTTCTACATCTTCCAAAAGGGACAGATCTCCGGTCATGTGTCGGGAGCAACCACTATCAACGTACCAGAGATTGTTGATAGATCTTCTTGGCTGTCCCTTGGTGTGGTCAGCTGCCATAGCTTCATTCTCCTCAGGTTCATCTTCAGTCACGACAAATGCATGCTCTTCACATCATCATTATCCATAGCAGTCATCATAGCATGTGTCAGGCTCAGATCCTTCATTTGGGAGGTCCAGTCATATCCTCCTCCTTCCTGCACCATTAAAGCACTTGTCTCGGCCTTTGCCTTCCCATCAGCCGGCTTCTTCATATCTGCTTTCTCCTTCCTTGGCTTGCTACACTCTCTAGCAAAATGCCCATATTCATCACAATTGTAGCACCTAAGCTTCGTCTTATCAAACCCCATTCTGATCTTGTCTTGATCCTTCCAAACATTTCGCCCTGTAGTAGCCATGAACTTCTTAGCCCTGAACACCGCCATAGCCATTTGCCAAGAGACGTCCAACATCTCCACATCCTCTGGATTAATCTGATTAAGCTCCCCCGATAGGATCTCAGAAGGAATTAGAGTTCCGGCCATTAAGGCATGGTAACTGTTCATGAATCCCATACCCATTGCAAAATTGGGATCGTTGGCAGCCTCAGAATTGTCACCTCCACTTGAACTAGATTGAGGTTGTGCTACAAAAGCATTCGCTTTAGTCACAGAACATGATCCACCTCCAGCAGATTTTCCTTTCTGCTTCACATCTACTTCTTCCGACAACAAAGCTTGATTCAGTTTCCCAGCTAAACTAAGAGAGCTTATGTGATTCAACTCTCGTTGCTTGTCATCAATAAGCTTGGACTTCAACTTGTTGATCATTTCATCAAGAGACAGCTCACTCAAATTGTTGTTGTCCTTAATGATTGAGATATTAGTGTTCCATGACTTTGGTAAACTGTTCAGCAGCTTCAAATTCTTGTCTTCCAAATCCGGCTCCACACCATAACTTGACATTTCTGCCATTAGTGATACAAACCTTTGTACTTGCGCTTCAAACGATTCACCTTGGATATGGTTGAACAAATTGAATTTTTGCTTCAACATTTGCTTTCGACTTGCCTTAATGTCCGGATTTCCCTCATAGGCAACAATCAATGCATTCCAGAGTTCCTTTGCCGTCTTGCAATGCTTAAACCCTTGAGCAATGTCAGGTGTTAGTGCCATGGTCATAATTGCAAATGCCCTCTCAGCCTTGTTACACCTTTCCCAGTCCTCATCTTCAAACTCTTCTTCAGTCTTAGCTTTTCCTGACTTAGCTCCTTCTCCATGAGTAGGCACATGTGGTCCATTCAGCACTGCTCTCCACAATCTCAAGTCAACACTCTTCAAGTGGTTTTCGAACCTATACTTCCATTCCAAAAAGTTATCGGCTGAAGTGAGTCTAGGTGGACGAGTGATAGAGCCAATCTCGAAGTCCAACTTCTAATATATACTTGGTCCAAAATCCATCCTGATAGCTTAGGAAACTTAAAACTAACGTCCAAATGTCCAAAAAAAAATGAGATTACGATTAAAACAGCTTGATTACGATCGTAAATGGATGATAACGATCGTGAATACTGTTTCCGATTATACCCAAAATCGCAAACACTTTAACCGCCTTAGAAAATCGTAAACCCGATTACGATTGAACGATTACGATCACCGGAGTCGTAAACCATGTTCCCGATCCGAAATGTCGTAAACACCTTTTACGATCCTGCAAAGTCGTAAACACGATTACGACAATCAAGTACAGTCGTAAACACTTATCCCCGGGTCGTAAACACACCAAAGTTTCGATCTTGATATCGTAAACAACAAATCTTCAAGAAAATCAGTCGCAAACACACTAAAATGCCAGAACACGCAGTCGTAAACACCAACACTCGAAGAACACAGCAGCAGCAGCAGTCGTAAACCCAGAAAACCTTCGAATCTTCAACACAACTTGAACAAAAACCCAGAAAACACTTGAATCTATATCGTGAGAACCTCGAATCTAAGATTCTTGGCTCTGATACCAATTGTTGGTCCGAGATCAAACCACCTACACGATATATGATCGTAAATGAGTGCGGAATCCTCAAATACGATTGATTCAAGAGACAAGTAGATGAAATAGACAAGATCTAATGAAAAGATCAAGTCTTGAATGAAGAACACCACTTGGAAGCTGATCGTAAACAAGGAGAGACACAGAAATCGTAAACTTGAATTGTATTGAAAAGCTTGCCTCAATCATAAACAAGTGAGGTTTATATACTACCTCATACAAGAAAATCGTAAACCTAATAGCCCACATGGCCCAATCATAAACATTATAAAAGCCCACTAACAAAGCCCAAAAGCCCATAAACTACTAAGCCCATAACTAATGTTCATGCCTCTAATACATAACTAATGCTCATGCCTCTAATATATATTAGAGGCATGAACATTAGTTATGGGCTTAGTAGTTTATGGGCTTTTGGGCTTTGTTAGTGGGCTTTTATAATGTTTATGATTGGGCCATGTGGGCTATTAGGTTTACGATTTTCTTGCATGAGGTAGTATATAAACCTCACTTGTTTATGATTGAGGCAAGCTTTTCAATACAATTCAAGTTTACGATTTCTGTGTCTCTCCTTGTTTACGATCAGCTTCCAAGTGGTGTTCTTCATTCAAGACTTGATCTTTTCATTAGATCTTGTCTATTTCATATACTTGTCTCTTGAATCAATCGTATTTGAGGATTCGGCACTCATTTACGATCATATATCGTGTAGGTGGTTTGATCTCGGACCTACAATTGGTATCAGAGCCAAGAATCGCTGATTCGAGGCTCACACGATATTGATTCAAGCTGTATTCTGGGTTATAGTTCGAGTTTTTGAAGATTCAAATGGTTTTTTGAGTTTACGACATCTGCTACTGCTGTTCTTCGAGTTTCCGATCGGTATTCTGGGTTTAGTTGGTGTTTATGACTGCATGGTTTGAAGATCTTCATCATCTTCGAGTTTACGAGTTCAAGACTCGATTTTTATCGTGTTTACGATCGAGCAAAGTGTGTTTACGACTGTACTTGGGTCGTGATCGTTGTTTACGACTTTGGTGGATCGGAATTGGTGTTTACGACAATTTTTCATCGGAAACAAGTGTTTACGACTCCGGTGATCGTAATCGAGTATCGTAATCTGAGTTTACGATTTTTTAAAGGCGGTTAATAGTTTACGACTTTGGGTTTGATCGGAAACAGGAGTTTACGATCAGGAGTTTACGATCCACGGTGATTACGATTGTAAACAGGGTTTACGATTGGAAACAGGGTTTGCGGCAAAAAGTCAGTTTTTCACACTTTCACGGAAACGGGCGTAACTTTTGACTCGTTTGGAGTTAGAGGCTCAAATTTGAACATGACGTTCGTGACATCAAGCCCCAGAATTACCCCTGACTAACGTCTAGGGGAGCTCGTTTGGACCCCCAAATTCCACTCCGAAGGCCTCCGTTTTTCAGTTTTAAGTTTCTGACACTATTCTTTGAATAGTGATTTTGCCAATTTTGCCGTTTTTGCTGATTTTTCAAAATTTTCAGAAGCTGCATAATGAGTTCAGTGGTTGAAGAAAAGAATATGGTTGAGGATAAGGATGCTTTCTTAGATGAAGTTGACGAAACTGAGATATGCCCGAATCCTACATGTGCTTGATTAATTCCTGGACTTAGGCAAATCTGTAAAAATTTTCAGTCAGAATTGTTTGAGACAAAGTGCGAGAGGATTTCTTTTAAGGGTAGATGGCAAAAGAATGAAGAGAAGGTTAAAGCTCAGAAATTAGACATCGTGAAATATAAGAAACTTGCAACTGAGAACGCTTATCTGTATGACAACGCTAAGTTAGAAATAGCTGAGCTTAGTAAGCAGATAGATGACCTTAAGCATAAAAACAATGAGTTGCAGGTTAAACTTGATATGAATCAAATGAGAAGCAAAAGAATGCTTGATGCTGGAAAGGAATTGTCACATGCTGTTGTGACTGGTCAAGTTGGGAAACACACACCTGGATTTGGGTCAGAAAAGACTGATAAGGCCTTGGCTGCAAACAGCATTATTCCTCCACCAGTTCCCAGAGACATTATAGGAATACTTCTTAGTGAGGATCAAGTTGAACGAACCAAGTCAGATTATAAAGAAGCTGCTCCTCCTATTGATAGTGTCTTGGTTGGAACTACACCATTGACTCAAGAGGAAATAGACAACGAGGCAAACATGACATATGGTGAAGGGAGAATAGAGGACGTATCAAGAGATGATGCTGAGTGCCAGGAGTATAACAGATGTCATAATTCCAAGTCTGATGATGTTGGGGTAGCGTTGAAACCGTACCCTAAAATTGAAACCCCATGCTTCAAAGTAATTGACGAAGTCAAAAGGGAAAAGGTGATCTTGACAACACGGCCTGGGGGGAAGATCTTTATGACATCTGGATATATGTTTGACCAAGAACCAGATGTTGGGTATGACTTACCATCCTTCTCCTCCAAGTTCAAGGGAATAACTGATGGAGTGATCGGTGAAGCTAAAGTTGAGAAGCCAAAGATCACCATCAAGCATCCGAGTGTGAAGCCAACAACTGTGGTGAAGAATGATAAGATGAAAAGTGTGGCTGTGTCTCCCATTTCTTCAGTTGGATCATGCAGTTGCTGTTGTAATTGCAAGAATGGTGCTTCAACGTCAAAGAATCAAGGAAGCACAAAGATAGTAAAGACAGGTTCGACACAGGCTTCGACAAACCAGCAGAAAGTCAAATCTCAAGCTGCAGTCAAACCAAAGAAGCAGACACAAGGCAAACCAGCTCCATATCAGCCACCAAAGACAAATGGGTACACGTCTGACTTTTATCTAAAGAAGCAGACTTGTTTTAATTGTGGCATCGCTGGTCATATTGCTAGAAACTGCCTTTATCGCCCCTATGAACCCTATTTTCCGAAAAGTCAAAGGGTTTTATCTCAGGAGTCTGTAAAGTCTAAGCCCATGAAGGTGGAAAAACCTAAGGCAATGAAGACTGTTACTCCTAAGGTTAAACCCTCTGATGAACATTGGGGTGCTGCCAAAACTGAAAGAAAATCTTTAAATCAAAACAACAGTTTTCCAAGTTACCAAAATTTTCAAAAACAGGTGAAGAAACCATTTTCAAAACAACCAAGGTCTAAAAAACCCAAAGTTACCCCTCCCAAGGTAACTAAAACTGTTTTAAAAAATGAATCTAAAACGAAGAAGGTTGAAATACCTAAAGTCACAGCTCCAAAGGTGACTAAAACAAAAGCTGTTTTGAAAAATGAAACTAAAATGAAGAAGGTTGAAATACCTAAAGTCACAGCACCAAAAGTGACTAAAACAAATGTTAAATCACCTGGAACTTGGAAACCAAAAATCAAGGCAATTCCATCCCAACTTCCTGATTTTTCAAAGGGGATGTTCTTACAAGAAGTATCTTTTATTGATTCCTCAGGTGTACCCAGAAAAACAATGGCCTGGGTACCAATGGCTAACTAATCTCTCACTATGTGCAGGAACAGTCAAGGAGGATTATCACTAACATTTTTATTTTTAATTTGTTTGTTGATAAGTGATTGTTCCAGGCACATTTTAGGAGACGTATCTTCAAATCTTCACAAGTAAGTTATACATTGGAGGATATGTCTCTTTGAGAGGTAAAAGGTAAAATTCAGCATGAAAGGTATTGTTCTTAACTTGGTTGTTTGTTTGATGAAGTGGTAAAGGGTGTTTTGGGTCGAATCTTTTTCTTAAAATTTTTACTTAATTGATTAAGTGTTTGACTGCAAATGCGTTGAGGTGTGCATGACATGAAACCCAATTTTCTAAAATTTTCAAATCAATACTTTGAAGATTAGCTTGGCCAGATATGTGTAAAGTCATTTAATTTGTTTATGTGTTTGTGTGTTTGTTTAAATAAAAAAAAATGATGCTCACAAGATTGTGACATTAAAAATCAAAAAGCAAGGGGAAGAAATGGAAGAGATGAAAATGTTGACCCCTCAAAAATAGTGTGCTTTTCAATTTTTAATTGTTTGTGTCTTGTTTCTGAGAAGTTTAGGGGAAGTAAATTGAATGTCCGAGTTGGAGATGGCTGACACGCGTAAGGCGGAAGTAAAAGGCAAGCTCCACGGTGATATGCTCGGTAGGCTCGACCTAATCTTATGACCACCAATGTAAGTGCAATGAACTTAAAATATATATATGTTTAGTTTCCCATCTCAATTGCATGGTTTATAAAACTGAGTCCCAGCAAAAACGGGTTGAGAGTGGTAAGTATACCTAGTATTCACTCTCTCACACGCCATGTTTATGCTATCTTGACAACACCACAGAGCAAAAGAAAATGAAAAAGAAAGGAAAAAGAAAAAGAAAAAGAAAATGAAAAGAAAATAAAAAAAAAGAAAAGAGAATAAATAATCACTCAGTTGGTCTTCTTTGCGTGCTTAGCAGCTGACCTGATCACCAACTGATGGTTAATGAAATAAGTGGTAGTCATAACGGTGTTGCATGGTTCCTCAAGTTGGGGGTTTGTGAATCCTCAATAAACTCTGAGGTTGGGTAGGTTTTGCTGTGTACGCTTGGGTGTGGGGACAATTAAACATGACGGTAATATTGTACTATATTAAGCATGACGCATTCGGTTGGGATTAAACGGGTTTGAGTTTAAAGCGGACAAACATACCGGCAATCACCTGGACTAGTTGAGTAACTGAAGCTGAAAAGGGTTCCTCAGTCAGATTCATACGGTTTGATCCCTTGTAAACTTTCTCATGTTTGATTTGGTAAGTTTTTTTGTTTATTTTTATTTTTCGTGTGTGAGTCGTTAAGTTCTTTTTGGTGTGTTTTCGTCTTGGCCAGGTTGATTTGAGAAGTCAAAATGTGTTTTTCATGGGTTTTAATGCATGACAATATGCCCCCGACAGATCTTGCCAAATTTTTAGGGGAAGGAGTATGGGATAATAAGTATTATCCGAAGGGAACTCGAGGATGATACTTATTATCTAAAGGAAAAGACTTCCTCCGTCAGATCTTGACAAATTTTTAGGGGAAGGAGGGAGGATAATAAGTATTATCCGAAAAGACTTCCATAATACATAGTATCCGAAGGGAACTCGAGGATAATATGTATTATCTCAGGGGAAGTCCTTAGCTGAGGGGAAGTAATCAGCTAAGGGGAAGTCTTTAGAGGTCTTGGGTTCAGGGGAAGTTTTATAGAAAACCCGTAATCTATATTAGGGTTTTTGGTTAAACTTATGTTAATTTGAATCAACTGAACAGATGATAATTACCTTCTAACCCAAATACCAGTCATCACATGTCTGGTAGTGTATATTTTTTTTCAAATGTGTGTCAGACAGGTTGATGATAGAAAGATGTTGCTGCTGCTCAAGTTAAAGAACCAACCGGACAAGACTTCCATCTGAAAAGCAACTGTTCAGGGGAAGTTGTTGGTATCTTTACAAGTATCCAAAAGCTTCAAAAGTTTTTCAAAGAAAATGCTCACAAGTTTAGGGGAAGCTGAAGATTTCAAGTCAATCTTTGAAAAATAAAGTGATGCAGAGAGCAGTCAGAGTTCATGAAGTTTGAAGTTCAACAATCAAGGTCTTCACAGTTAGAGGTTTTTCAAAATTTAACCTCTAATTGTTTTGAAGATTCAAGACAGTTACCGAAGATTCAGCAAGAACCAGTTCTTTCAAGAAGCAAGTCAATGAGAGTCCTCCATTTCATTGCTTGTTCATTTCAAGAAGTTCAAGCTGATGCTGATCAAGAGGAAGTCCCAAGTGCCCGTCATGAAACCCATTGAAGATTTCTGCGGAAATAATCTTCATCAACATCTATGCAAGCCAGTCAAGAAGAAGATTTTCAAAGATCAAAGACATTTAATATCTCAAGCCTAAGGGAAGATTGTAGAGGCTAGATTATGAGGCTTGTAATATTAAATTTGTTGGGCTAGGCTTAGAGGGTTACATTAGTTTAGTAGACTAGTTAGTTATTGTATTTAGGCTAGTTTATAATTGGGCTTGGGTTTACTATTGGGTTTACTATTGGGTTTATGATCCAAAAGGGGCCCAATAGTAAACCCAATGGTGGTCTATATATAGACCACTTGACCTCCTCATTGAAGGTGCTTGAGTTTACGATTCAGAGAGGAGGAGCCAAGGTGTTTACGATCACTAAGTGTTCACGATCGTAAACCCGGAAGAGAGGTGTTTACGATTACTGTTTTGTACCCGACAAGGTTTCTTGTGTGCAAAGATCTAGTTTTTATCGTTTGAATCATCGTATTCATTTGTTCTCTTCTACTTTCTTCTTGAATCAATCACCTACGAGGATTCCGCACTCGTTTGTGATACAAATATCGTGATTAGTTGTTGATCTCGGACCTACAATACTAAATAGTAAATAACTTATCACTTATGTAGTTATACTTAATAATACTTTCCTACTTACTGTTGCAGTCAATACCTAAAGTCCTACACCAGAAGTTCAGAAGTCATTACTAGAAGGAGGCAGTCTTACATTATGGTTTGGTTCAATTCTTGGTCAAGATTTTTTCTAGCGATGAAGCTGGCCCTCACCCTCGGGTAATGATGATAGCGGACTGGCAAGCATTTCTATAGTAAAAAGGTGTCCCTTGACACAAGCTCTTGCGCTTTGAGATAGATGAGGAAGTACCTGACTCGGATGAGATTGTGCATTTCAAGGTTTGATAGCCTGTGTATCTGGATGTTCTCACCATTGTTTGTGTATGTCATACTCTTGCGGTGCTACAACATGTTTGGTTTGTTTTCACACTGATGACAATGTGATACGCTGTTAAGGTTAACCACGGATCTCTTATATAGAACCACATGACACTTGCGTTCCTATTTAAATTGGTAGTGGAGCTTAGAAAGTGTTAGTTTACAAACAGCTCACATGTTGATAGGCTATTAAAGTTAACCATGAATCTTTTAATAGAACCATACGATGCTTTTGTGCCTATTTATGTTCATAGTCAACATTAGAAAGCGTTAGTTTATAAAGATGTCCTATTAAAACCTAACACTAAGAAGTTATTTATAGATTAGTTTAGCCTAAGAATGACATGTTGTTAAATTGGTAATCTCAGAATAAAAGCCCACATTTCCTACATAACTACTTATTTGCTTCTTCATAACAGGGAGCATAATTTTTACTATTGTTATGACTCACTCGCACATGTAATGGATGTTTTTTTGTTATAAATAGAAAGTTGTACACAAACTTATGGTGTTGCTTATAACTATCACCATCAATTCATGTTTAAAATATATAGCCAGTAAAGTGAAACTAAACTGTGCTTCATAAAGCAAGACATATATGTTGTGATTTAGTACAACATGACTTGCTACTATACAAACGTAATTCTAATTCATATGAGATTTGTTTTCCTTCTTTAAATAATACACTATCCATTATAAAGCAAAACATATATATTGTGGGTTATTAAACCATGAGTTTGTAAGGGAATAATTTGTGGCTTGTGTATTAAATTATCACTTGGCGAATTATTTTGAAGGCCTATGTGTTAGAATAGGTAAAAATGAGTTGGGTTATGGGCATATTAGGTCATTGGGCCATTTTAGGCATGTTTGGGCTCAATTAGAAAGTGTTTAGAGGGAGTTTAGTGGGCCTAGATGGTCAAATCCGGAAATTAATGTGTAATTAGGGTTTTTAGGGTGTCTTGTTTAGCAAGTTGGAGACTCCCTATATAAGGGAAGCTCTCCTCTCATTATTAGGTTGTTGATTGTGGAGTAAAGCTCAAAAGGTGTTCACGAAATTCTCTAAAGGAGAATTTCGAATTCGTGTATTGCAACCTGAGACATCAACGTGTTTGTCTTCTAAATCGGTTTGTGGTTGATTGTGTTCTTTACTGTTGATACCTAAAATGTGCGTCGTGTGAAGTATCGAATGAAGACCAAGTTCAAGCCAATATAGGGTTGGCCGAACCTGGTCTGAACCTGGAGTTCGGACCGGCCGAACCCGGGGTTCGGTGGGAGTTCGGCCGATCGGGTATATATAGTAGTTTGGTCTTTGTGTTTTGTAGTTCTGAGCGTGTGAGCGAATCTTAAGTGTGTGTTTCTGAGTGTGTAATCTCTGTGTCAATTCTCTGTGTTTACACTGGTTGTAATTGTTCATTTTGATCAATAAATCAATCGGTTAATTACGTTTCAATGTCCGATTAGCTAGATCGAGTAGACGATCCGATGCTCACGCATTTTCAAGTGGTATCAGAGCTTTCTGGTTCATTCTACTGATCTGTGGTTGCGTTTTTTCGGACGTTTGAACGTTTTTGAAGTTTTCTCGAGTTTCATTACGTGTTTTCTATCATTTCTGACGTGCATTTTGTGTCAAAACTGTATCTAAACCATTTTCTTTTGATTTTTCTGATTCACCATATCAAGTTTCATCAAAATCAGTCCGTTTTCACGAGTTTTCAAAAAATGACTTCGAGGTTCGGAGGTTACTGGGCAAGCTCGGAGTAACTGCTCCGAACTTGAGGTTCGGAGGTGACTCGGAGAGTGTTCGGCGAGAGTTCGGTGGTGTATCGGTCTAGGTTCGGTGAGATTTGAGGTTCGGAGGTAGATTGGAGTCTTCATAGGTTCGGAGCTCGTTCGGTGAAGGTTCGGAGGTGGTTAGGTGAGAGTTCGGAGCTAGTAGTTGATTCGGACAAGGTTCGGAGCTCGTTCGGAGTCTGATTTAGGTTCGGACTAAGTTCGGAGTAGGTTCGGACGGTAGACTAGGTTCGGAGCAAGTTCGGAGGACAAAATTTTTCAAATTTTCAACGATGTCGGATTTTCAAGCGTTTGCTGCAATGCAGAGTGCAATGCAAACTATGCTCAATTTTGACAATGAAATTGGAACAAGTCAGAAAGTTCCCAAATTGTTAAAGCTTGAAGATTACCAAAATTGGAAGAAACGATTTTCTGCTTATATTAGCACGAATGACATTGATTTATGGATTCCAATTCGAAAGTTGTATGAACGACCAATGGAAGATGGAGATCTTAAAGAAATTCAAGACTTTGATGGTGATGAAAGAGAAAGTTATGAGCTTGAAAAGAAAGTTTATGGTTATCTTACTGTGGCTTTACCTACTGGATTGCTTCATCAATTTAGTACTTGCAAGAAATCTAAGCAATTATGGGATGCTTTATCCGCAAGATGTGAAGGAAATGCTGATTATAAGAAGAGTCGAAAGAAAGTTTTGAACAAAGAATTCGATAATTTTCAGAATTATGACAATGAAAATATCACTGCTCTAGTTTCAAGATTTTCACATTTGATTAGTGAATTGAAGGTTGTTGGAATTGAAAAATCTGATGCTGATTTAAAAGAAAAGATCATGGAAGCGTTACCTGAAAAGTGGGAAAATTATGTTTTGCTACTCACACATGACAAGGATTATTCTACAATGACTTTTCATGAGCTTACTTGAAAACTTCACGCTCGAGAAATGGAAATGTTGAACAACAAGAAGTCAACTGCTATCTTACAAAATCCTGAATTATATCATGGAGAGAATACTGCAAGCATGAGTGCAAAGTCTAAATCAAATCAGAATACAGCACCAAGCGTAGCTTTTATCGCTGGAGCTTTAGGAAATTCTGATAATAATTCTTCAAGAGGTTGCAATTTCACAATTCCGAATATTTCAACTCAAAGTGCTTTCTCGGCTGAATCAACGGAGGATTGTGCCAAAATGATTTCTGCATTGATTTCATCGTCTTTTGGTTTGATTCTCAAAAATGTTGCTGATGCAAAGTTAACCAGTGAGGATCTTGATGAACTTGATGATGATCAATTGACTGAATTGGATGTCTCTTGGCAATATGCTATGTTATGTCAACGGTCAAAGAGGTTTTTCAAGAAACATGGAAGACGTATATCTGGTGACAAATTGGGATTTGACAAATCAAAATTGAAGTGCTTTAAATGTCAACAGCTTGGACATTTTGCCAAAGAATGTCAACAGAAATCTGATATTCCACAATCATCCAAGCCTGGTTTTACTCAACCATCTACCAGTAATACAGGCAAGACAACAGCCTTGACAGTTCAAAAAGATGGTGTTATTGATTGGGGTAAACATTTTGGATATGATCATCAGCTTTAATAGTTACTCATGATTTACAAGAAGATTACTGTTCAGACACTAGTTCAGAGTCGAGTTCAAATGCTAGTTCAATTCCAAGTTCTTATGAATTTGCTAAAAACTTGGAGAGTTTGATGAAGGAAAATGCTTTGTTGGTGAATAAAGTTCAACAATTGACTAAAGAATTTGAGGTGATTAAATCTGAATTGAAGATTTCTGACGAACGTGAAAAGGGTTTGGTTTTGAAGAATGAGGATTTGACTACTGAAATCAAAATGTTGAATGAAGTTTTAGAAGTATTGAAGCAAGATACGAAGAATGCTGAAACTTCGAAAGCTGCAATTTGTGAAGAAAAGGGTGAGTTAGTCAAAGAAGTGAAGAAATGGAAGGAAGAGGCAGAAGATGCTGCAAATGATTTTCAGAATTTGTTTGATAAATCCAAGATTAAGCTTGATTTGCTTACTAAGCGTGTTGAAGAATCTGATGCTAAAATCAAAGCATATCAAGTTGATATGGAAAAGTTGTTGGATGACAAGCGTGAGTTGGTTAGGGTTAACAAGGTTCAAACTGCAAATCTGGAAATTCAAAAGAGAAATGAGGATAAACTGAAGAAGGAGCTACATGAAGGACTTGACAATCTTCGCTTGCAAAAGTTTGAAACTCATAAAGTTGCCAAGCGCTTGATTGCTAAAGAAAAAGAATTTGCAGAGGCTCAACAGCAAATTTCTGATCTCAAAATTCAGGTTCTTGATGCTAAAAGATTGCTCAACAATGTTTCAAATTCTCAAGTCTTCACAAGTTTCTTAGCAAATGATGCAAATTTTGAAAAGATGTTTGATAAAACTGCATCACCCCCTGCTCATATCAAGGAAGATGTTAAAGAAGTGAAGGAACCGGTTGATGATTTTGATTATTAAAGGATTTCATCTTCGACTTCTGAAGAAACAAAGATTGTGAAGAAGAAGAAAAGCAAGAAGAACAAGAAAAAGGTCTTGAAATCTGAGATTCCTCCAGCACCAAAGTTTGTATCTGGTTCGTCGTCTGCTGATAATGAGAAATCGGCTACATCAAGTGACAAGATTCAGTCTCAACCTGTATTTGATGAGAAAATTTTTTATGAACAAAAGAAAATTTCTGATGTGAAAGCTGCATTCACAAGATTAGCAAAGAATGGACACCAGGGTGTAAATTCTGAGGAGAAGATTTCTGGTCAACAAGTGGGTTTAGGTTTTCAAGAGAAGAAAGTTGTAGCTGAAAAGGTTCCAGCATCTGAAGCACAAAATTTGAAGAAGATTAAGAAGAAGCAAGTGAAGAAAGATGTTTTCAAAGCTGATAAGGTACAACCTGAGAGATTTTACAAGCTCGAAGGTTCTGAGCAGCTATTTTCTGACAAGGAATTTCCTCTTCACTGCGTGGATGCTCGAAAAATTTCTGAAGTATTTGTGAAAGCTGATATTTCTTCTGAAAGCTCTCAATCTCGTAGCCCAACTTCTAAATGGGTGCATGATCATCGTCATCAGGTATATGATTCTCATTCTGATCATGTTAGAGATATTCATGTGTGTTCTTCGCAGGTACATCAAAGATGGGATAAAACGACAAGAATTTGTTATATTTGCCGTCGCCCAGGGCATATGGCAAAAGATTGTCCCTCACCTGCTGATTCATCACAAAGGTTTCACAAGAAACCAGTTTTTGGTAAATCTGCCAACAAAAAGTTCTTTGATGAAAAAGGCAGAGTTTTTGATGAATTTGAACCTACATTCTTTCAAAAACAAAAACGTTTTGTTCCAAAGTTTTCAAAGGATCAAAATGTAGGTTCATCATCACAGTCACCTGTGACTGTTTCATCGAAAACTGAATTACCAAAACAACAACAATGGAAACCTAAGGTGGTTTCAAAGCAAAATCAGGACACTGGTCGACCAGAAGCGATTCGCTTCGGGTCATTTGTGACCTAATCAGGTTGTCCAGTGTGCAGGTACTTCTAGAAGACCTATCAACGATTGAAAAATTGTTGATGGATGAGTATTCTGCTTAATTTAAATTTAATGACAAATTTTTCTCATATGCAAATTTTCTGAATTCTAAAATCTGAAACATATCCGTGTTGATTGATCACTTTTCTTTGTTTACAAGTTTTTCTCAAAAAGCCAAAAATAGAGTTTTGTTTTTGTGTAAAATGAAAAATCCAAAAATAGAGTTTTCATTTTAAGGGGGAGAATTGTAAGTAAGGGGGAGTAATTGAGAAAATGCATGGTATGGGGAGAAGGTGAATACATGCAAAATATATAATGAAGGAAGGTGAATACATGCACAATATAAAAATTGTGAGAAATTGATCATTGGGAAATGATGGTACATTGGCATACGTATCTGACTCATTGATAAAGTAGATGAAAGGGCCATAAGATCATTGTTTGATGTGCTTGGTAGGCTCGACAAATCAGAAAGTATTCAGATGTGATATACACTAAATACTAATGTTTGACCATGTGGATAACATCTTGATGCGTATTTCATGACACAAAAAGAAAAATAAGTGTGACAATAGTAATGAGAAGTCACTGTGTACACATGTGTTCATTTTGCAAAGATTTAAACTTGTTTGCTTTTTTTTATTTTGTCAAACGATCGGACTTTCTCTGCGTGTCGAAAGACCGACCTGATTGTTGTTCGTTTGACATTCTGCTTTATTTTCTTTGGTGTTTCGTATAACTCATCGGACTTTCTCTGCGTGTACGGAAGTACCGACCTGATTGTTGTTGAGTTATACAAATTCAACTTGTTTTATTTTTCTTATTTTGTTAAATCCGAGGCCTTATCTGCGTATCGAAAGATCGACCTTAAGGTAGACGATTTAACGTTCTTATTTCTTTTTGCATGGAACACAGTTGACTGTATCATGAAAAATATTATGCAATGTGAAACTTCACAAATGCAATCATACAAAAGAAAAAGAAAGAAAAACAGAAAATGTCTGAATATGTCTGATAGTGTGGGGTACACTGGTCAAAGCAAATCTAATCAATTTCTTAACATATCCAGATGTTATGAGTATGATTCTGTCTGAGCTTAAGATGGACAAATTATACCAGCAATCGACATGACTTGTGTGCTTCAATTAATTGAAATTGAAGTGTAGTTTAGTGCGTTATGATCAATATGATCCCATATAGCGATCTTTCTCATACCAAAAATAGCGTTTGATTCTGTATTGCGATTTCATTTCATATCAAGAAAAGTATCAAAAAGATTTTAGGTGTGTTTTAATATAAAGTTTCAAAAAGCCAAAAAGATTTTGTTTCTGCTTTATTTTAGATCTGATCAACACGTGATATAAATCATTTTCAAAATCATATCTTGGAGTCTCGAAGAGACGTTTTGCGCCAAGATTATTTAAGTGATAATGCAGGATGCTGTCGTGCAAGCTATCACAACTTCAAGTCTTCTGAAGCTGTTGATTAAGACCAGAGATATACTAGATATCATCAAGTATTCAAGATCAAAGCTACGATTGAGTCGAGGAGGAGTTTGTTCGAAGATTCATTTCATTGGATAAACGGATTCTTTACTTGAGGGGGAGCTTGATTGAAGATACATATTTGATGATGTTGAGAAGAAAAGAGAAGAGATACTGCACACGACGAGGGGGAGTTTGTTGATACCTAAAATGTGCGTCGTGTGAAGTATCGAATGAAGACCAAGTTCAAGCCAATATAGGGTTGGCCGAACCTGGTCCGAACCTGGAGTTCGGACCGGCCGAACCTGGGGTTCGGTGGGAGTTCGGCCGATCGGGTATATATAGTAGTTTGGTCTTTGTGTTTTGTAGTTCTGAGCGTGTGAGCGAATCTTAAGTGTGTGTTTCTGAGTGTGTAATCTCTGTGTCAATTCTCTGTGTTTACACTGGTTGTAATTGTTCATTTTGATCAATAAATCAATCGGTTAATTACGTTTCAATGTCCGATTAGCTAGATCGAGTAGACGATCCGATGCTCACGCATTTTCATTTACTTTTCTAATCGTTATTTTATACTTTTCGGTTATACTTGAATCACTCGATTGTTTGGATTCCGCACTCTCAATCGAGATTGGATATCGCGTTTGGACCGTTTTCGGGACTTACAATTGGTATCAGAGCCAAGAAACGCAAGTTTCGAGGCTCTCGCGATATCCGATTCAAGTTTTTGTCAACTAACCGTTTGAGTTTTGTGGTGATTTTCGCAGTAGCAAGGCTCGAAAGGATTTTTTTTTGCAGGTTTTGGATAAAGACAGAAGTGTTCGTGACCAACTGCTCGTCTTTTTGAGACTTTTCGACCCAGCTAGAGACTTTTCGATCAGCCGGGCTGATCGAAAACCCTTTTCTGTCGCGCCATTTCGATCGGAAAGTCCCCTCGTGACTTTTCGATCAGCCATCTGTCGATCGAAAAGTCCCCCTTGTGACTTTTCGATCAGCCCATTTCGATCAAAAAGTCCCCCTTGTGACTTTTCGATCAGCCCATTTCGATCGAAAAGTCCCCCTTGTGACTTTTCGATCAGCCCATTTCGATCGGAAAGTCCCCTTGTGACTTTTCGATCAGTCCATTTCGATCGGAAAGTCCCCATGTGACTTTTCGATCAGAGCATTTCGATCGGAAAGTCCCCCTGTGACTTTTCGATCAGCATCTCTTCTCGATCGGAAAGTCCCCACTGAGACTTTTCGATCCGCTGACACTTTTCGATCGAGAAGTCTGCTTTTCGACCGACCCCCTGTCCGATCGAAAAGTACTTTTCGATCCAACTCTTTTCCGAACGAAAACCCACTTTCCGATCGAAAACCCACTTTTTGATCCAGAAGTTCAATCAAAGACATTCATGGCATCCTTTCTTCCAGGTAATTCTGTATCTGCCAGCAGCTCTGAGGTATGTTTTAACCCTAAATGTCAATCTATTTTCAATGAATCTAAAGAATGGCAAACTAAGTTTTTCAATGAAACATTAAATCGTGAATTTATTGATAGAGAATTGAGAGAATACAAAAGTAGGAGTAAAAACTTAAGTGAGAAACTCGAAGCTGCTAAAATTGACATAAAAAATCTTCAAAGGGACTTGAGTAACAAAACCACATATCTAAGAGTTGCTAATGAAGAAATTGTCACATTGAAAGCTGAACTTGAACAACTTAAAGGTCAATTAGAAACATCACAAACCAAAGTTGAGCGAAACGATAAAATTGTGTCAGAAATGATGAAGGCTAGCTCACTTTTCTACAACACAGACGCTCGTATGCGTCATCTATAAGCCAACTCTGGGTTGGGTCTCGGTACTGATATAAAAGATGAAAAGTTCACTCATACAGTACCGATGCCCCTGATGCATGAAATGATCTCAGATTATGAGTGTTCTAAGACCAACTTGGAAGCTAAAGCTGAGATTGAAAAGAAACTAGCAGCTTGTCCCATTAAAATTTCTGCTCCTGTTTCTAACCTTACTAACACTTTTACTTCTTGTGAAGATAAAGGTAAACATGAAGCAGGGGTAGTAAATTGCAAGGAGTCCACTAAAAGTCCCTTGAAGTCTGAAGTTGAATTTTCTGTTAAAAATTCTGATTTTGAGAAACCTGAATCTTTTGTCATGTCTGAGTCAAAAACTTCTAAGTCTTTTGAGTCTTCTGAGTCTAATGTTTGTGTTAAACCTTCTGAATTTGGTGTGTTTAATGTTGGTAAATGTGATTTGAAACCTGTGAAACCCCTTAGAACTGTTAGAATTTTAAGAAGGGGTAAGGGACCACAAAATGATGTTCCCAAATCCACAGGTGAAGTAAAAAAATCTGAGGAGAGTGTGAACTGTACCACTCAAAATGTGCAGAAAGTACGGGACGCTAAACCCCAGGAATTTTGTCCCGTACCCAGAAGTCAATTCTGCATATGACCAATTCCAACCGATACAACGGGAGTATATTCTGACCACAAAGCCCCATGGTAAAGCCCTTTGGATCCATAAAAACGCTTCAAAGCCAACTTGGATATCCACTGGGCGGAACCAACAACAGGCTCCCGTGTATCCAAAGAAACAGTCCTGCCATGTGAGTGGTCAACCAGGACACATGGCAAGAAACTGCCTGCACCGCCCGTATGAGCCTTACTATCCAAAGAAGGTCCAACAAAAGACTGTCCCATTGGGCCAAACACATGTTGGCCCAAAACCCAAGTTTGGCCCTTCAAATTCCAAGGTGCAAAAGTCCACATCACCACCCTCACAGGCAAAGATACATGCTAGAGCAGCAGCAAAGACTGTACCTTTAAACCAAAAGGTGCAGCAGGGCAAACCACAGCCAAATGTCCCCAAATGGAGCCCAAAGCCCAAGTCACCTAAACATGAACCATCAATTGTGAAAACAGCTTGGAGACCAAAATCTGCTGAATCCTCAAAAACAGTTTTAAAATCTATTTTCAAAACTGTTTCAAAATCACCCATCCATCCAAATCCAGTTGGTTCAGCTAAATCAAATGGTTGGAGGAAGGATGACAGGTGGAATGTTTCAAAAGTTGTGAACTTGTCTTTCAAGCCTACTGGAGTGTACAAGAAACACTCCAAACAATTTCAAGAAATAAGAGTTCAAAATTCTAATAAGAATCCACCGAGAAAACCACAGGTTTTTGGGAAAGAAAATCACAAACCCAGAGATGTCAACAAAAAGGACATTCTCAGTCCAACCAAGGCAGCCACACCCCCAATCCCTGATGTTACCAAGGGAATGTTTTTAAAAGAAATTTCTTTCACTGACTCTTCAGGTATACCCAGAACCACAATGGCCTGGGTACTTATGGCTAATTGATCTCTCACCTTGTGCAGGAACAGTCAAGGAGGACTTCCATTAACTTATTGGTTTATGAAAGTGATTGTTCCAGGCACATGATAGGAGGCATCTCTCTACTACATGACATGAAGGTTCCAATGGAGGGTATGTCTCTATTTGAGAGGTAACTCTAAAAATATCAGCTGAAAAGGTAACACTGTCTGAATTGTTTGTGTCTTGGCAAATCTGATGTGAAGTATGGTTGTGCATGAAACAAAACCCAAATCTGAAAAAATTCTCAAAAGATAAACTTTGAAGGTTAGCTTGGCCAGATTTAATTGATATTTAGTGATGTGTCTGTGTGTGCATAAAAAAAGAAATAATAAAAAAATAAAAAAAAAATTAAAAAAAAATAAAAAAAAATAAAAAATAAAAAAAAATGTGTGTTGATTTTAAAAATCAAAAAGCAAGGGGAAGAATAGAAATGATAAAATCGTTGACCCCTCAAAAATTATGCTTTTTAATTTTTAATTTTTTGTTTGTGTTTGAGAAGGCAGGGAAGTGAAATATTTCCGTTCTCAGAATGACTGGCACGCGTAAGGCAAAAGTGAAAGACATGATCCAAGGTGATGTGCTCGGTAGGCTCAGTTCCAAAAACAAAGGTATGGGTCACAACACTTAAAGATAAAGTATGTCATTTGACGGGAAACACACACTTAGGTTAAGTGCTTGTTCTATTTGACTGCGAAATTGTTCCCGATACACACGCCGGACTCCAAAGTGTTGAATCGAAAATCTCAAAAAGTCGGCGTCCCCTCTGTTTTGTGTGAGCAAAGATCTGGGGATGTCAAATCCGTCAATCAAGTCTTGCCTTTGCTTTGCGTGAGCAATGACCTGGTGTAGAATGGTTGACGTGTTAATCAGATTTTCCTCTATTTTTGCGTGAGCAAAGACCTGGATAGTCTAGATTAACGTGCTTGCAGATCACTGTATATACTTAAAAACCCCAAAAGATGCCAATGTGCACAACAAAAGAGACCCTTTAGCGTCCAAAACCCTTTAGCCCTGACTTTGTGACTAGGCTTATGTGTTTGATGAAAGGTTACCACCTGACTAATAAATGCCTCTGAGTTGAAATCATACAAGTCTTTGTATATTATTCCTATCTCTTTTATGATCTGTTCTTTCTCTTCTCAACCAAGTCTCGAGAAAAGATTCAAAACTCTGGATATGGGAATGTGAAAATATGTGGTAGGGAATGATCAAGCTTGATAGACTGCACATATTAATTACCTAGGATTTGTGTGTGACTGTCGGATGTTCATAATTAATGCACTTAAAAGATAAATAAGTGACAAACAGCCGAGAAAATGAGGAACATGGGTTTAAGAAGGACCAATATACTGGCAATCACCTGGACGTGTTCGAGTAACAGATGCTGAAAAGGGTTCCTCAGTTCAGACAAAGACGGTTTGATCTTAAAATAAAACCTTCTCGTTTAGAAATTTGGTATGTTTGTTTTTATTTTTATTTTTCTTTTGAGTTATCTTAAGTTTTTAATGTTTATTTTCAACGATGGCCAGGTTAATTCAAAGGTTTTAATAAGTTTTTATGGGTTTAGTGCAAGAAAGTATCACCCGTCTAGAATCTCAGGGGGAGAAAATGTGAAGTGAGTCATTGGGTTCATGGGAAGTATTTAAAGGGAACCCGTAATTAAATTATGTTGATCTCCTGCTAACCTAGTAACCAGTCATCATTTGCTGGTTAGTGTTTGTTCCATGGTGTGCATGACAGGTTAAGTGGAAAAGAAAACTCATGGACAAGAAGGTCAAGGACTTAGTTGATCAAAGCAAGAACTCTGGTGCTGATCAAGTTGAAGAACCAGCCGGAAAAGGACTTACCCTATGCTCAGGGGAAGTTTGTTGGTTGTTCAAGTAAAGCTTCCAAAGACACCGTTCTCAAGTTTAGGGGAAGCTAATTGAAGAAAAGATGCAGAGCAGTCACAACAAGAAATTCAAGAATGCCAAGACAGAGGTTTTCAAAATTTAACCTCTGAAGTTAGTGGCAAGTCAAGACAGTTACTACTGATTCAGCAATGACTCAATAGTTATCAAGAATAAGCAAGTATTTGAGAATCCTCCTCTCGTTACGTGTTTATCATTTGAAGTTCAAGCTGATGCTGATTAAGAGAGAAAGCCATCAAACATCCCACATGCTGCCCAATGAAGATTGTAAAAGAAAAGAATCTTCATCAACCCATGATCAAGCCAAGGAGAAGACTGCAAGTCTGAAGATTGAAAGTAGAAGACATTTAATATCACAAGCCAAGGGGAAGATTGTAAGGGAATAATTTGTGGCTTGTGTATTAAATTATCACTTGGCGGATTATTTTGAAGGCCTATGTGTTAGAATAGGTAAAAATGAGTTGGGTTATGGGCATATTAGGTCATTGGGCCATTTTAGGCATGTTTGGGCTCAATTAGAAAGTGTTTAGAGGGAGTTTAGTGGGCCTAGATGGTCAAATCCGGAAATTAATGTGTAATTAGGGTTTTTAGGGTGTCTTGTTTAGCAAGTTGGAGACTCCCTATATAAGGGAAGCTCTCCTCTCATTATTAGGTTGTTGATTGTGGAGTAAAGCTCAAAAGGTGTTCACGAAATTCTCTAAAGGAGAATTTCGAATTCGTGTATTGCAACCTGAGACATCAACGTGTTTGTCTTCTAAATCGGTTTGTGGTTGATTGTGTTCTTTCTTTATGCTCATTATCTGCGTGTAATACCCATATAAAATTTCAAAGAAATTACATGCAAATTAGGTCCTAAGAAAAATCATACATGGTAATTATAAAAATCATACATGTTCATTTCAAAAACCTATACAATTGATTTGAACCCAGCATACAAAACAATGACATTTAATTTCATTTCAAACAATAAAAAACTAATATTAGTTCCTTGCACGACCCAAGACACTTCCCAGCCAGTTTGCTACTATGGCCCAGCTCGATAGTGACCTTCAAACCAAGCCCGGGAAAAAGGGGTGGCAATTTTTTTACGGTTAAATAAATGCTGAAAAGACAGGGACTTTAACACACCATCATTTCAAGCAGTAGGTATACAGTCGCCTGTTCATCTTCAGGTTGCGTAGCCACCGGAAAACCCCAGGTCGCCGCCCATCTCATCGCACATAGGTAAGGACTCCACCCTTTATACTTGATTTTTTGTGCCTCATTATCTATGTACGTCTACATTCGCTTCTTATATGGCTGCTTTTTTGAATCACCTGCTTCAACGCCACCGTTTTACGTGTGTCTGTAACCCCAGTTTCATAGGTTTGATTCTAAAAAGTGGAAATTCTCATGCTTTACATTGTACCATGTCTTCAATACATGAAATTTCATAGTTACCTACCGTGCATGTTAAGAGAAAGGGTCTGAATTAGACTTTTCTTAGGTTCCACTATGAAAATTGGGTATTTAAGTGTTTTAGGTTATACCCTGTCTTCAACAAATGAAATTTCATAGTTACATAGCTTGAATGTTAAGAAAAGGAGTCTGAATTAGAGGGTTTAATTTCTCTCCTTTTCTGAAGTTCTAGTTACTAGTAAAATAATATCAATACACGATTTTGGGTTCTTAGGAACAGTGGAATGACTAAATGTCCTTCCCATTTTAGTCTAGAATATGTGTTGCAGCTATTATTCCTTCTTTGTTACCTTCACTTCAACTGCATTATAATTAGCTATGAATCCAAAACTGTATATTACACTTTAAATTTTTATGTTTTATAAGCATATGCATGCTACTTACCTCTGAATATGAATTTGTGATAAGTTTCTACCATTATTACTGGCAGAGTTTGCTCACAGAATGCAGCGACTGTTCAATTTGTGTTTGTAATGTCTAAATGGTTTCAATCGATTGCAGCTTATTTCACCTAACTTGGTTTTTTTGTGCTTAGTCTACTTAAGCTTATTTCATTTAAATGCGTTTCGCTTTTTTGTATTAGTCATTTAGTAATGGTATACCTAAATTGAGTGCTTAGGAACACCAAGCCAATGGAAAACAGGGTCAGAGACTTCTTTGCTACTTCCCAAGCCGAGTTCATCAAGGAGATCGAGGCGCTGATGTAGGTGCTACACAGGAACCTGGAGGAGAATAACAGAATCCTCATGACTCTCCTTGCCCAGCCGCCTTCACCGTTCCGGTACGCCGCTGGTTTCCTCCTCTGTGAGGAAATTCGCATTGCTGAGACAAAGCTGACCAGGTTGCAGTGCCTGCTGACTGAGTCGCAGGTGAGGCAACGTGAGGTGGCAGGTCGTGCAGCGACGATGTTCCAGGGAAACATGTAGATGTTTGTTTGCCTGTTTTTTTGTAGATATGGTTGTTGGGGAAACATTGCTGATCATATCAGCTTTTTTGGTTATGTAAAGAAATTGTTTTGTCCAATGCTACTTTGGTCTAATCTTCACTATGTCGGTACTACTAACTATATAAATGAAATGTCCCCATTTTAATATCTTTCTGTTTATTGTTACCGGCTCTGCCTAATCTCATATTTCAATGTTTTTTACTTACATTACTAAGAGTTGTTTGACTACAACTTATAAATTCAAGAAGTTACCTTCAGGTTTGGATTCATTTTCAGAGAATGTGGTTTCGTTTTAGGTTTAGATAAGGATTTATGGGATTTCAATTCGATTCTTGCAGTATTGTTCAGTTTTCTTGCTTGGTAGCCATGTTAAAGATATATCTATTAAAGGTCCAATAGGTTAGACTGCCCCATTTTCATTCCTTTAGGTTTACTTCACATGTTATCATTTTATTCTCTACATAACAGGTCGCTCGGTCTTTTGTTCGGAAATTGTTTTTATTATTCTTAATAGCTATTTAACAAACATGTTATGTCGTTTGTTGTTATATGGTTTTCACAAAATCAATATTGTACGGTTATCTTTTTTAACATAAGTAACTGCATGTGTTAAAAACACTTAAAAATCATTAGAAACTGTGGAGTTCTGAATGTATTAGTAGGTATATTTTGACGAAATATGATGTGTTAATAAGCATGGAACTTATTTGTACAATATATATATGTTTGAAAATATGGTCAACATGACACTTTAAAATGTGTGTCATAAAAATAAGTTTGCAAACAATCATACAAAATCTTTTAAAATATAACTTTTAGTTTTTTTAATACACCAATTATTTACCAAATCTAAGGTAGGAAATATAAGTCAATAAAATATGATCATTAGAGTTTTCACAAAAAATAAATTATAATAGTCACTTTCAGCCTATAACATGCTATTTGTTAAAATAGACACTAAACATAAAAGAATTTACAATAATGAATTTTTATCCTAGAAATCATATATTATGGATTTTTAGTAAAAATACGTGTGAATAGCTTCATGATATGTTTGACATCGTGTCTTAGTAAATTAACAAAAGATTTCTCAAACTCTATGCCTACATGTTCATAAAACACTCATTATATGGTGTAGGCTAGTCCATCTAGGTTTCTATTTTCTCAAACCTCAACCCACCCGACAAAATGGGCTTCAATCCAGTTGCTTACACAAAATAAAGACATCAAAAGACGGTTAGGAGGATACTGGACAGAAAACTCATTTAACAGACCATTACTTAAATATACCCACATATCTCCTCTGTACACTACCATCAGAAAACCAGGAGACAAGCTTCATCTCGCCGGCGAAAGTTAATAAACCCAACTTCTGTATCCCTTTTTGTCAACTAATACGTATATACCCGCGTGTTTGCTTTGCTAGATTTCATATACTTGGAAATCGATACATCAAAGCCTCTGTTTTAGGAATATATGCATTCTATTTTGATTAATGAAACCTTTTGGTTCATATATATGATTATATGCGTATTGCTTATAGAAGAGTCCTAGAAAAGCTTGCTGCAGGAGAATAGAAGAGTCCTAGACACATGTTTTCCGCTTCCGATATTCTGCCGCATTCCTGCTATGTGATGAGATTGAAGCGAAGGAATCAACACTACAGAAACTGGAAGCACTAAGAAGGGACGCTGAAGAGAAGGAACGTGAAATGCAGCACCGTGTGGAATGGATGTTCCCACCAAACAAGTAGTTGTCGTTTGGTTTTTTCTTCCTTAATATCATCTTTTGACAACCATACTTGACCACGTTATCTGGATTGGTCATATTAAGTGTAATTGTCTTCTATTAAACTTTCATGAATTTTGACGAATTTAAGTTACATGTGAAGTGTACTTTTCACTAATTTTAAGTTTATATTCATTTATAATTGTGTATAACATCAGCCCGTTCAAATTTAATGCGTAAACAGAGAAAACCTATACCTAAGATAAGCCACCAAACACCAACAGAAATTAAAAAACAATACACAAAGAACTAAGAGGTTGGTAGTGTTTTACATTGACATGTTGATATTTGATAAGCAATGTTTCAGAATACATATAGATTTTTTTATAGATTTTTAGTTAAAGGGGATGGTACCCCGATAAGATTATATTGCTACAAAAAGATATGTACAACCTAATGGCATTGAGAGTCCCGGGATATACCTCAAGGACCTTCTTCACCCAACAAACCCCTTCTAAAAATATGGGATTTAAATCCAATCTAACAATCCAAATAACATATACAAATATAAACATATGTCTCCTATCTCCCCTGCAAAACAGAAATTTAAACCAAAACGTAAAAATAAATAAACATATTAGTACAAACAAAAAGCACATTAACAAAGGATACTCTTCATCTTGCAAACTCCAATCCAAACAACAGCATTCCAAAGCACATGAATAGTATCTTTAAAATCCCCCTTAGCAAAGACCCTTCCATGAGGCTGCATCCTAAAACCACTATCCCATTCCCGAGTTTTCCAGTTACCATGCACCAAAATAATTTACCACTTACCATGCATCACAAAACCGCTACCTGTATTGAAAGTCATCAGCTTTCTGAGTTCCATTCTAATATTTATAGGAGTTTAAAAGAGACAAGAACTTGATCGGGATCATACCCTATATTCAGCTGCTACCACAACATCCATGTTTACAATCAAGCAATTCTAAAGCTTAGACTGGCAAAATTTACTGTTAAGATCCTATGGATCGGGCGGGACGGCGACTACCCTCAATTAAGGTTGAACTAACAGGACATGTTTTGCTTAAGTTTTATTTTGTTTATTGTTACAATTTTAAAAGCTTAAACTTTCAGACAACGGGTTAGAGACCTTCTTTACTTACACTGTTAAGTTTTACCCCAGGCACTGGTGAGATCAAAACCATTTCACGTATACAAACATACTGAACATGTTAGGGTCGGCCTAAGTTCCCCCGACCGTGCATCGCACGAGCCTGCACACTAGTATAATAATAATTTAACTATAAAAACGCTAGTTTCTAAATTTAATTATTACTTTCTAAAATCTTTACATATCACTCCCCATATTTAGATGCAAATTAGAAAGAAAAATTAACTAGTTCTATAATGTGTATTTTTCTATTCATTATAAGTTGTGTATCGACTCTTTGGGAACAAAATACTTTTGATGAAATGTTAGTTTAATCGTATTTAATCATATACCCCACCATTTGATGGAGTTGATGTAACACCCACATCAATAAACACCCATAATATAATATATAAAATACACGGTAAAATTTTCGCGCGATTTTAAAATTAAATATATACAATATAATAACGCGATTACCTGACGTATCCTTGAGATCATACATGCTTGATCACAACCAACACATACAATGTAATTCCCTAAGCATAGCCATCTCTAAGCTTATAATTACATGTTGGAATATATATCTAATATACATATATATATATATATATTTACAGATATACATATATATATAATATATTTAATATGGCATTAATCATTTATCTTAATTAGGGTTGTTCATGAGCCGAGCTAAGCCGAGCCAGGGCTAGCTCAGGCTCGGCTCGAATTATAAACCGAGCTGGCTCAACTCATCTCGAATTCTAAAGCGAGCTGAAATTTTGAGCTCGAGCTCGGCTCAGTTTCAAACCGAGCCAGCTCGGCTTGGTTTTGGCTTTGTTTTAAAAAGAATTCATAAATAATATATTAAAGTAAAACAATTTAACAATCATTCTATGGTTTATAAAAAGGCATGTCCAACACATACACGACACAAGTACAAAATACACCACACATCAAATCCAACAAGGTAAGCACTACAAGAAAAATGTTCAAAATGAAGATTGAGAAAGACTAAATCGTAAGAATTTATGGATTTAAGGCGTATACTTATAATGTATCAGGGATTTAGGGTAAAAACATGAGTTATTTTGTTTGAGCTCTCTGTAAAATGGGTTTGTACATATTTAAATATTGTATATAAAATATAAAATAAGGTAAATAAAATCGAGCGAGCTAACAAGCCAAAACCGAGCGAGCTACGAGCGGAGCCAACCTTGGCTCGTACTCAGCTCATTTACAACCCGAGCTGGCTCGGCTCGGCTTGGTTACAAATTGAGCCACCTTCGAGCGAGCTACTTTGGAGCTATTTCCGAGCGAGCTACTTCGGAGCTATTTCCGAGCGAGCTCCGAGCCACGATTGTTTTGAACAACCGTAATCTTAATTAATCAATTACCTAATTAACCCTATCAGGCATTTATTCGACGGACGTAATTGCCCTTAGTGATAGAATTAGGGTTTCCCCTTGGTTGTATATATAGAGATTATATCAGAGGGTTAAAGGTTAATCACCACACATAATTTTTTACCTCCTCCTCTGCTCTCTCTCTCTAATTCGTGGGTCTTAACCTATGAGTACCATCCTCATTATACACCTTAAACGGGAACGCAGTCAAGAAACAGGATGGATAATCTGACTGTTGTTGATCTCAACCAGATAACTACAGGTAATCTTTATAATGTTATCTGTTTATCATCTAACGATTCAGGATTCGATCAACATGTGGCATCAGAGCATTATGTTGGTAAATTGAATCATAATTCTGATTTCTTTAACATCTTTGACTGCCATGATTTCGAAAATTAGGTCTAATCAATAAACTGATGATTTTCAAATCTGAACACATAACCTTACATATTTCTAAAATTGTTTTCTTAACAACCCTAATAATGGTCAGATCTGTTTTTCGACATCATACGAAAAACCTTACGATTTTTCGTCCAAAATCAACGGGTTTTCGTCATAAAATTTAGGTTTTCGCCCCAGACCGAACCGGGGACCTCCAGGCCGAATCGGGGACCTCCAAAACCGAACCGGAGACCTCCAGGTCAAACTGAAGATCTGTAGAACCGAACCGGAGATCTCTAGGCCGAACTAGAGACTTACTGAACGAACCAAATACTAACCGGGCGAACCGAAAACTTTTTGGGCAAACCAGAAACTCTTTGGGCGAACCAAAGACTAACCGGGCGAACCGGATACCCCTGACAAGACCGGATACTCCCTTTTCGACCGGATACCCCTTAGAATTTTTTTTGAAAAGGGGGTTTTCGGTCCGAAAAGGGGGTATTCGGTCTGGTCAGGGGTTATCCGGCCTGGTCAGGGTTATCCGGCCCGGTTAGTGGGTATCGGTCCGGTCAGGGGTATCCGGTCCGCCCATGACTTTTCGATTCGCCCGGTTAGTCTTCGGTTCGCCCAAGAAGTTTCCGGTTTGCCCAAAAAGTTTCTGGTTCGCCCAGTTAGTATTCGGTTCATTCAGTACCGCTCACCCTGGAGTCTCCGGTTCGGTTCATTCAAATCATTATATCGGTTCGTTCAGTAAGTCTCTGGTTTGGCCTGGAGGTATCCGGTTCGGTTCTGGAGTTCTCCGGTTCGTCCAAGGTGAAAACCCAAATTTTGGGACAAAAACTTGTTGATTTTGGACGAAAAATCTTGATTTTGGATGAAAATCTTAAGGTTTTTGGTATGATTTAAAAAAAAACAGTTCTGACCATCATTAGGGTTGTTAAGAAAACGATTTTAGAGACATGTAAGGTTTTGTGTTCAGATTCAAAAATCATCAGTTTATTGATTGGACCTGATTTTCAAAATCATGGCAGTCAAGGATGCTAATGAAATCAGAATTATCATTCGATTTACCAACATAATGCTCTGATGCCACATGTTGATCGAATCCTGAATCGTTAGATGAATAAATAGATAACAGTATAAAGATTACCTGTAGTTATCTGGTTGAGATCAGCAGCAGTCAGATTATCCATCATGTTTCTTGACTGGGTTCCCGTTTAAGGTGTATGATGAGGATGGTAGTCATAGGAAAAGACCCATGAATTAGAGACAGAGCAGAGGAGAAGGTCGAAAATTATGTGTGATGATTAACCTTTAACCCTCTGATATAATCTCTCTATATACACCCAAGGGGAAACCCTAATTCTATCATTAAGAGCACTTACGTCCATCAAATAAATGCCTGATAGGGTGAATTAGGTAATTGATTAATTAATATAACTGATTAAGGCCATATTAAATATTATATATATATATATATATCCATATATATATATACATATATATGCACTAGATATATATTCCAACATTCTCCCACTTGGCCGAGTAATCATTTATGATGAGTTAAGCTAAGTCTGATCAGGGTTTAATACTCATTTCAATTTTAAACCAAAATTGCAGCAGAGAAATATAGTCATATAATTGATTATCCAACTCAAGACCCTCATTAATCATACTACAATCCCAAATTTAAAATTCCACTTAAATTTAGAATCAATCACAGAGAAAAAATAAATCAAAACGTAGAGGAAATTAAATTAAAGATAAGAAGTATGATATGCTTAAATAAGGTCTTTAGTAAAGCCCATCCTTGAAACAAGTTCTTTGAATACTTTAGGTAGGAGACCTTTAGTCATCGGATCCGCAAGCATATCCTTAGTACTTATATACTCAATACAAATAATATTTTCCTCAACTCATTCACGAACGAACAAATACTTTGTATCGAGATATAGTCCAGCGCCAGTCGAGCTGCTACTGTTCGAGAAAGTAACGGCAACGGAATTATCAAAATAAAGCTTTAATGGTCTAGAGATGGAATTAACAACTTTGAGTCCAGTGATCAAGTTTCAGAGCAACATTCCATGACAGGTTGCGTTATAAACAACAATGTATTCTACCATCATAATGGATGTTGTAGTTAGCTCTTGTTTATGACTCTTCCATGAGATAGGCTCGCCTGCTAACATAAAGATGTATCCCGAGGTGGATTCTTATCATCCTTGCATTTGGCATAATCGGAATCATAATATCCAACTAGTTCTAAATTATCACTTCTTCTATAAGTCAGTTTATAGTCTTTCGTCCCATTCAGATATCTAAGAACTTTCTTAGCTGCTATCCAGTGATCATGGCGAGGATTAGTTTGATAACGACCTAACATTCCAGCAATGTAAGCAATATCTGGACGAGTACAGACTTGAGCATACATAAGGCTCCCAACTACCGATGCATAAGGTATCATTCTCATTTGCTCCTTTTCATCATCTATTTTCGGACATTGGAAAGAGCGGAAAACATCTCCTTTAACTACAGGAGCTTTAGAAGGGAAACTATGTTGCATGTTATGTCGGGGGAGGACACGCTCAATGTAGGCCTTTTGGGACAAGCCTAAGATCCCTTTGGCTCTATTTCGATGCCAATAACATAAGAAGCCTCTCCGAGATCCTTCTTGTCAAAGTTGAGCGAAAGTAATCGCTTTGACTCATGCAACATATCTAAGCTATTACTTGCCAATAGAATGTCATCTACGTACAGGATAAGTATAGTGAAATTTCTCCCACTCATCTTAAGAAAGATGCATTGGTCCACTTGTTTCTTCAATAAACCTTGTTTCTTCATGACTTCATTAAACTTTAGGTACCACTGACACGATGCTTGTTTCAACCCGTATATAGATTTCTTTAACTTGCAAACTAAATGTTCTTGACCTTTTGGTTTAAATCTATCAGGTGTGTCATGAACACTTCTTCATACAAGTCACCGTTCAGGAATGCAGTTTTAACGTCCATTTGATGTAGCTCTAAATCAAAATAAGCTACTAGGGCCGCAACGATCCTTAAGGAATCCTTTAACTTGCAGACTGAATGTTCTTGACCTTGAACATGAGCTCTCTTCTCTTCCAGCATCTTTTGAAACCTTCAAGGTCAAATTTAATGCTCAAAAGGATAAATGGAAGATGAGTGAGTTGATTGAGATATGCGTGCAAGAAGAAGAACGTCAGAATCTCGATAAACCAGAAGTTGCTTATCTCATGACTGCTAATGCCAACAAGAGGAAGGGAAAGTTTCCACAAAAGGAGTGTCCTAAGGTTCAGAAGAAGGATGCATGTACGTCATCCAGCTCTAACAACTCCAAAGATAAGATTTACTGCAAGTTCTGTCGCAAGAAGGGACATACTCAAAAGGACTTCAAAGATTTCAAGGAGTGGCTGGCTAAGAAAGGTGATCATCTAAATATGATAATCACTACGTCAAAAAGTGGCTTTAGCTATGGTTTTTTCGAAAACGCCTAGCCATGGTTTTAAAAAAAACGTGGCTAAAGGTAAGAAACACTAGTTTTAGCCACACATATTTTGTACCCGTGGCCAAATATATAGCCTTTGGACCCTTTTAGCCACGAATTTTTTTTGTTTATGTGACAACAACAATCAGGTGCAGTGGCTTTAGCCACTGTTTTACAAAAACATGTGGCACTTATATGTCACACTTAAAAAAGAGTGGCGAAATGCACCAAACGGCCATGAAATTTTATGATTTCTTATTCATGTGACTAAAAAGGAATGCATGGCCACGCTTAAATAATGTTGTGTGACGGAATAGTAGATTTTATTACTTAGTAAATAAAAACAAAAGTATTAAGTATATATTATGCGTGGCTGAATGCGTGCAATGGCCACTGTTTTTACTCAGTTATGTGGCTAAAAGTTAGTACATATGGCCACTGTTATTAAGTTGTGTGACTAAATAGTAGGTTGTGAGTGAAAAAAATCTATTACCTATGGCCACATATATTAACCGTGACTAAATAGTAGCAACTACTAGTTAGTTATCTGTAGCGACGGCAGATATATATGATTACTAGAGGTCAAATCCTTATATACCACCTTGTGTTTCGGATATAAATAATATAATTAATTAATTAATTGTCGATCATCACCATATACCCCGTTAATTCTCTCAGCTCTCTGTTTTTTGGTTTATCACCACTCTCTGAAAATGTGGCATTTGAGTCCTCTGAATGTGATTAATAGCCCCGAATACGGTAAGTAATCATCTAAATGACTGAAATTCAAATGCTTTATTGTGGAATTCGTGTCTCTGGTTTGGTTTTTTTTCTTGAACAAGGGAAGAATATTTTAGTCTGTTTACTTTGGTGATCTATCACCTAGGGTATTTTATGAGCCTCAGTAATCGGATACAATACACCGATGGGAGGGTTCACTACTTCGACGAGGTGGACATTACCTCCTTCTCGTTCGATGACCTATGTCAAATGGGGTCTGACCTAGGTATTGACTTGAACGATTTTGACCCCTACCTGAGGATCCCAGGGTTGTCTCTGGATTATGGACTGGTTCCATTCACTGATGATCCGAGGGATGTCAGGGCCTTGGCCCTGCACGTCAAGGACGAGGAGGTCATATCCATCTACCTCGATGGAGATGTGGAGGTGTCTTTCTCCTTCTCCTCCCTCCCCCCTCTGAAGGTAGCTACCCATGGAGAACAGGCCGATATGACGATTCAGACAATTTCTCTAGTGGGAGCATGTTTTAAGTTTATGTATTTTTTTATTATATATATTTATAATTAATTAACGGATCTCATATCTTTTGGATTATATATGTAATTTTTTATGTGCTATGCATCCGATGTGTGTTTTGACTCTTCTTCCTAAAGAATTCTAGTTCATCCGGTTGTCTTCTACATATATTAGGTTGTGTGACTAAATAGTAGTGTATAAAGAATTGTATTAAACCAGAATGATTTTAATTTACTAGATAGTAGGTTTAAATACATAGGAATATCCTATAGACGAGGAACATAAATAACAAATTTGGTTATTTGTAGTATATATAGTTCATCTTGAAGAACTCTAGTTTATCCGGTTCTCCTGAACAACTCTAGTTCATCCGGTTCTATTACATATAGTTCATCATGAAGAACTCTAGTTTATCCGGTTCATCCTGAATAACTCTAGTTCATCCATTCTATTACTGAATAACTCTTGATCCCGAAGAAATCTAGTTCATCCGGTTCTATTCTTCTTCTCTAATGAATAACTAAAATTGATCCTGTTTAATTATAAATCATCTTAGTCCGCCAAGGCGGTCAAACAGTTGTCTAAAAATGTCATCCGGTTCTGTTCATCTGCCCTCAATCCATATGAACTCCTTCCTGAGGAATTCTAGTTCATCCGGTTTTGTTCTTCTTCCAATTTACTGAAGATGTAAAATCTATCTAGTTTATAAATCATGTCATCACACTATTAGTCAATCAAAAAATTATGAGGAATTCTAGTTCATCCGGTTTTGTTCTTCTTCCAATTTACTGACGAAGTAAAATCTATCCAGTTTATAAATAATGTCATCACACTATTAGTCAATCAAACAATTATGAGGAATTCTAGTTCATCCGATTTAGTTTTTCTTCCAATTTACTGAAGAAGTAAAATCCATCCAGTTTATTAATCATGTCATCACACTATTAGTCAATCAAAAAATTATAAAATGTAGCAAACAAGGCTTGAACCTGGGTCAGTCAAAAGAAAGGAACACACCACAAGATTAAGAAGGACCATTGAGACAGAAGTGTTAATTGGTTATATTTTAACCAGAACTTATTTAATTACTCCCATCACATAAATAAATAATTCATAAACAAAATTTGCATGGTTAAAGGTAATAAATAGACACGGTAAAAACAAGATTTGCGTGGCTAAAGGTAATAAATATACACGGTTATCTTGGCCTGACCTTTCCACTTCCTTCCACCATAGCTGGTAGCGTGGCCTGACCACCTATAAATTTCCACTTCCCTGCCACTAAAATCCTCTGTACGAACATATTTCTTGATCATCAAGAATCCTCATCTTCTTCTAATAAAACTTCGATCGATCGATGGCTGCCTTTGGTAAACAATGGAGGATTAGGGGTGTTAATGAACCAACACCCTACAACGGCAGGACTCCCTGTAAGTGTATTTTCACTCAACAATGGTTGCAGGTTTTTATTTTTAGGGTTTTATGTTTTTTAGTTACTTACTCTCTACTCTGCATTTGGGTTTTTTTACAGGTGGTCGGAGGTTCACCCTCAAGATCCATCACTGCGGCGATTTCCACCGGAATGCCGCCGACCAGGATGTGTGGAAGGGAACGGTGGATTATGTCGACTATGTCGACATTCACACATTTGATTGTTATTATCTGAATCAAATGGTGCAATACCTAAACCACACATCGATTGGCTATTTCCTCATTTACTAAAGGATCCCACCTCTGTCCATCACAAATGGGCTTGAGTACGCTGATTTCATCACTGACGAAGTTGTAGGGGATATGAAACTTCATCTCCAGGGACTAGAGGGGGAGAGAGAGCTGGATGTGTAATTAATCTAGAACAAGGATTCAACCTACACCTCCGAGTTGGGACCGAGATTGCCGCCTGGCCAAAAGCTGTTTCCTGATGACAGGCAGCAGCAACACTTTCTTTGATGATGAAGACTATATGTCGGATGCTAGGTCTTAGCTAGTTAGATAGATTTTTGTATAGGATCCTGATGAAAATCTCTGTATATAGATCAATTTATATATAAAAATCTTTGTTAACTCTTCCTCCTGTTTTGTTTCGGTTAATTATTAAAGTTGATTTTATCTCAATCACTAAAGTTGATTTTATTCTAAATTTGATTGTTGCAAATAGATTTTATTGTAAACTGATGTGATTTTTATTTTATTAGGAACTGGTTAACTATCCTGAAGAACTTTAGAACTCTATTTTACCCGGTTCATCCTGAAGAACTCTAGTTCATCCTGAAGAACTCTAGTTCATCTTCTCTCAATCCTCATGAACTCTTCTTCCTGGGGAATTGTAGTTCATCCGGTTTTGTTCTTCTTCCAATTTACTGAAGAAGTAAAATTTATCCTATTTATAAATCATCTCATCCCACCATATCAAAATGCCAACATATACTAACATAACATATGAATATATACTTCATGTAAGATCACATTTATGAGTAAAATGGAGGTCTGTAATGATTCATTGAAAATGTGTATGTTATTATAGATGAAAACTATATGAATAAAATTGTAACAACTTATGTCAACATACAAACTAGAACAACTTATGCAATTGTACACAAATACAGGGAACAACTCTTCTTCCAGCCAAGTTCACCCAGTTCCCATCTTGTTCTCCTCTTCAATAGCTTGTAACCGAAATTTGGCCTTGTGACATAGGAGACTTTCATGATAGGTCCGTGTCACTATTCTGGGTTCACTATCACCAATCCTAACAATATCTCGTATCTCATCTTCAGAAAGCCCATTTAGAGCATCTTCTAAGCTTCTAATTGTCTCGCCATGTTCACTGGTGAAAATATGATACATGTCTGTTTCTTTCTTATACTCCCATTTGGTCACCTGTTTTCTCTTAACCACATGAAGCATGTTAGTTGTCATTATTAAATGGATTCGGCTTTGTCAGCCTAGCTCCATTCTGGATCTGGAACTGTACTATGCCTTGTGAATGACCCATTAGCTCTATAGACTACCAACTTTCCATCTTTATCAACTTCAAGTGTCGAAACAGGAGTGTCAATGCTGCGTTGTGTGGCTTCATCTACTTCCCGTATAAGTCATCCAAATACATCTTTATCCTCAGCATTAAGGAGTCCTCTTGTGAACACGTACCCTTCATATCACCACGTAACTGTCTAACATCACCCAACTCATGGTAAGTGAGGTTTTACATAGCATCTTCATCTGTAAACTTTAGTACCTCATTTGAACAGGTTGTGAACAGGTATACTTTGGCTTGATCATCATACCTCCAGGAGATGATTCTTCTCCTTTCAGCATGGACATCTCTGTATTCATCCTCCTCATTGATCACTTTTCCTTTTCCCTTCTTAGCCACTTACTTCATTCTCTTGGTGGGTGATTTTTCTGGTGACTTGGGTGGAGATGAGGGTTTTCGTGGTTTGTTTAGGTGAGGATATGGATATGGAAGGGTATGATCAATTATAGGTTGTGGTACAAAGGGTGTGATGTTGTCTGTTCTAAACTTTGGTGGAAGAGGCTTTAATGATACAGGTTTAGGAGGCTTTACAGGTTTAGGCTTTTTGCTGGTCTACTAGTTCTAGGAGGGTGGGTTTCTTCTAGGTTGCTGTGAGGCTAGAGTTCTGTTCAGATCAGAAAATGCACCTGGTTGTATTGGTTCACCTGTTTCCTTTGAGATTTTGTTCTATTCATGTATGGTATTTGAATATCTGATTCTTAAGCTATTAATACAATAAGGATTGATCTTTTTTAGGTCCTCCCCCCTTATCTTAATGAAATAGCATTTGAGAAGCTTGAGTTCTTCTTCCTCTGTTATAGGATTTTCTAGGATTTTCTGTATCTCTTCTTCCCTTTCTATCTTCTCTTGCCTTTCATCAGCATCTATCTTTTCCTTCATATTTAATTCACCATCCTCTTGAACAACCCTGGACATCATATCGCATAACTGATTAGCAGTTTTTTAATTTGCTTGTTCAGGAGTTGCCTATCCTTTGGCTATGATCATATCTCTGAACTTCCTAAGGAATTTGGCATTGTGAAGGTTAGATGACAGTCTGATCTTTTCTTGTTCAGCTTTGATCTCGTTGTCAGATTCTGTAGCCATTCTTCTTTTTCTTGTCTCCTTCTCAGAGTCCATCATTGCCATTTTCTCATTAATAGACCTTCTCTTGATTTGATTTATCAGACCCATTATGACTTTATCATTTGAATAACACAACATGTCTCCTTCTAGTTTGAATGCTAAGGCCATGTCTCCATCCCTTTTTAGTTTTTCAGCTTTCTCGGCATCTGCAAGTGCCTGTTTTATCATGTTTACCTCATCTTCTGGGAAAGATACCCGTTGATCATAAATGAATGTTGGAGGCTTTGTCTTCTTTACAGCTGCAAACACCTTGTCAGAATCTGATTGGTACTAGGGCATCACCATTTTTCCTTTCCTGAATCTGATTGCTTCAGCAGAAAAATCATTCTCATCAGGAGGTTCAGTCTTGGCTCCACAGGCTTTGTCTCTTTAACAACTGTAAACACCATGTCCTTGACTTCATCTTCTTCAACATCAACTTCAACAACCTTTTCTATTTCAGGAGTAGCAGGGGGAGCACTAGGCTTTAAAACAGGAATGATGGGCGGAGATGGAGCACAAGGATTTAAAACAGGAATGATGGGTAGAGATGGATCACTAGGATTTAAAACAGGAATGATGGGCAGAGATGGAGCACTCCTTAACTAAGTGTAGTTAACAGTATTCCTAATCATCATTTTGCTCATGAAAGATAGAGCTTCGGGAGCTATCTCCACATTTGTGGTTTGCAGATCACTCATCACACTTGTGATCATCTGATTATCAGCAGTCACTTGCACTGGATGAAGATGTTCAACTGGATCAACTAGTTCAACCGGATCAACATGGCCTTCTTCCTTCGGATGAAGTTGCTCAACCGGATCAACTGGTTCAACCGGATCAGCATGGCCTTATTCCTCCGGATGAAGTTGTTCAACCGGATCAACTAGTTCAACCGTATCAACATGGCCTCTTCCTCCTGGTGAAGTTGTTCAACAGGATCAACTTGTTCAACCGGATCAACTTGTTCAACTTCATCAACATCTGACGAAGACACCCTGTGCAAGATACTATTTTGAATTAAATCTACTTTGACATGTGAATTTCATTTCAACGTATGGTTGACAACCTTACCTATCAGTGGCTTTCATAGATTGGCTTGCCTTCAACCGTTCAATTTCTTCTCCTTAAGCTCTCACAACTACACGGAGAGCTGCCAAATCTTTTTCAAGTTTTGTACATTGAACCGTCAATTCAATATGTGTCTTGCTGCTCTCAACTGGTGTGTTGCCAGTATCTTTGAGCAAAGAAGAGCAAACAAGCCGACCTTCTTCATGCTTAGCACCCTTGGTTTCTTGGCAACCGGGATTCCTGTTATCAATCAAAGGTTCCTGAATAGGTTCCCTGACTGATATAGTTGTCATGGATTGGGTCTTAAGGATGTTGGCACTGTCCTCAGGGTCTAGTGGGATATCATGAGTAGTGTCAGCCCTTTCCACCTGACTTGCTTCGTCACTACTACAAGTCACCTTATCAGCAGAATGTGGGTTGGATGATTGAACCAAGTCCTGCAGTATATTCCCTGCAATAAGGGTTGGGGAATCTACTTCATGTGGCCTAGGTGATTTATCACTCTCATTCTAAGGTAGTCCTGTGGAGGGTCTAGGTGATGGAAACCCATTCCTCTTCCTTTTAGGTGATTGTGGAGTGGGTGTGGTATTTTTGGGTGTGGTTTTTGATGTGGGCATCCTCTTCCTTTGGGTGGGAATTTGTATATTAGTGGAAAAGGATGGTCGGTTTGCTGTGGGCTCAACACTTGTTGGTGTAACAATGTTGTCACCAGGAGCAGTTTGCTCAGGAGCAGTCCTGGCCTTAGGCATAGGGTGTGATGTGTCTTTACCAAGAAAAACAGTTTTGTTCACTTGCATGTTAGAAAATGTTTTACTTGTAAAAGATTTAAGTTGAAGATGTTGATCAGAGATTTGCAGATTTGGAAATTCACAATTGAGAATGTGTTGGATGAATCTGGGGTACATGTAAAAGATCCTTTTAGGTTTTAGATTTTCCAGCATTCCATCAAATATCATTTTTGAAAAGTTAAAGTTGAGCCCATTTAACAAACCATGAAAAGCGGAAGATTGAGGTGCAGCGAGTTCATCCCACGCAGTTTTCTTATGAGATAGGCAGTGGATAATGGTATGAGCAAGATATCACCAAACATAGGGTAGTTGTCCCTTTTTGATGGTCCCACAAGTTAAGTCACCCCCATACCCAATTGCTTCATACGTATTCAAATACAATTTAGACTTGTAATCAGGATCACCTCCTGCATCATTGAATTTCAGATGCTTCCAGATCATTTCTTCAGTCACACTAATCTCATTCCCATTGACTCTGGAGTGAATTTTACCAACCCCGTTGCTATCAACATAGTTTTTGGCTGAGTCCCATAATTAAGCAGTTCTCTGCTTACATATTACAGGATTCAGAGTTAAAGCAAATTGAGTGTTGGATTTCTCGAGGAAATCGTTCATTTCATCAAATAGCTTTGACTTATCAGACATCTCGAAGTATGCTACAACATTGTGTTCGGCGAAGAATAGTTGAGTAGGCTTTGATGCAGCCTTTCCATTGAATTTGGGTGCCATATGTGAGAAATTAGAGAGTAAAGTTTAGGTTTAAATCGCCAATTAGAAACCTGGAGAAAAATAGAGGGTAACTGTTTTTCGAAAATGCAGTTTTATACTAATGGCAGTTCTTCTGGATCACAAAGAACCCTAGGAATTGAAACAGAGGAAGTTATTGGAGTTTGCCCATTTAGTTGAAATTGGGATGGGGGAAATTTTTGATAATTTAATTTGGTTTAGAATAATATTATTAATTTATTTTAATTTAATCCACATCAGTTAGGGTCGATTAGGACCGATGAGGACCAATGAAGATAAAGTAGGACCAATTAGGACCAACGAAGCCATGAGACCCAATTAGGGTAAATTGGGGTCAATTTTGGTCAATAAGGATCAATTAGGGTCAATGACGAAGACCAATTATAACTAACGAGGGTTGATTTTGCTCAATGACGCCTTAGGAGGACCAAATATGACCAATTAGGGGCAATTAGGGTCTATTAGGCCGATTGAGGGCCAATTACGCACAATGAGGACCAGTAGACTAGATTAAGGTCAATCATGGTCATTTCTGTCAAATGAGGACCAATGAGGACCAGTGAACACTGAGTTAGGATGAATTAGGGCCAATGAAGGTCAATTATACTCTATTAGGCTCAGTTAGGTTCAATGAAGATCACTTACGGTCAATTACGACCAACTAGACTCATTTAGGACCAATTACAATCAATTGGGGTTAATTAGGCCTAATTGACTCAATTTTGTTGTACTTCAAAGTAGCTGGTCCCCGATGAGTCTAGTTGGTCCTTTTTTAGGCTAACTGAGCTGATTGGTCCTTATTGGTCCAAATTGTGACAAATTGCCCCTCATTAACCCAAATTGAGCCATATTGGTACTTATTCTGTCTAATTGGCCCTCATTGGTCCTAACTGGCCCTAATAGGTCATAATTCATCCTTGTTGGTCCTAATTGATCATATTCGACCATCATTGGTCCTAATGGGTCCTCATTGACCCTAATTGAACCTAATTGGTCTTAATTAATCGACCATCACTAACCCTGATTTACCCTTATTGGTATCATTGGTCCTTATTCAAACTAATTGGCCCTAATTAGTCCTATTTGGTCATACTTGATGATCATCGATCCTCATCAGTCATGTTCCTTCATGCTCCGTCCTTATCGGTCCTATGAGCATAATCGGGCTTCTCATTGAATTGATCCTAATTTGTATTAATTGACCATAACTGCTCTTCACTAAAGTATCCTAAATGACGCTAATTGTCAGTATTTAGTCCTCATTGAGTCTAGTTGGTCCTAATTGCTCCTAATTGCTCCTCACCATCCTAATAGCCGTCATTTAATATTTTTGGAAACAAAATTATTATACATGAGAAATTCGCAACATGATAGTCTTTTTGTATTTTTGTTATGAATTGCATAGTAATTTATCATTTTCGTTTTTCAGTTGTGTTTTAGTAATGTCACCGTTTTTTGTAGTTGCGTTATCCCGCCCACAAAGCACGTGTTAGTAAAATCTTGTTTATTACATCTAACAAAATAATAAAATTAACATTAAAACATAATTTTTATTATTAGGGCTTTTAACTCCGATCATCGTCCAGATCTGCTTAAAGGATCACAGTTATGTCAACCGTAATTGATGTACTCGTACAATTTCACAATCTCATTATTTGAACACCTCAAGAGGATGAAGCTCCTCTGCTCAAGCTCAGGGAGGAGGAAGCCTTCTGGAATTGGTCGTTCGATTATTACTTTCCCGAAAACCCACAAGAAGAGGAACTTGAAGACTTTTACAAACTGGATGATGAAGTTCATCTTGAAGAAGAACCCGCTGGAAGAGCCACGTGGAGACATTTAATTAATTATGTTTATGTATAATTTTAGGTTTAAATTAATTTTAGATTTTATTATCAGTTTGAACAACCCCCCCCCCCCCCTTTAATTAAAAAATTTAACCAAAAATTTTGAATTTCCCACCATTAGTTCAAATTTCACCCAAAATTTCAAACTAAATTTACTTACTATCGATTCATCAGATACTTTTCCCTCTCACTTTATCAGAAAATTTCCAGTTAAATGTCTCCACTGAATAACTAGGTCTTCTTTCTCATCCATATCTTTATCATCTTCCATGGAGCTTTAACAGACAGCGCTAGCGATTCTTCAGAAGTTCCATGTGATTTGGGAGAACAATCAGTCCAGAAATCAGTAATTGTCAAGTTATTCCGTTTCATTAATTACAATATGTTTTCATAAAATTGTTTTTTTTGTTTATTATTGATACACGTTTAACTTCGGATCCCTGTATTTGTGTACAGTTACAGTTACAGATCGATAAAATTTTGTTTCATACAGAATTAATTAGGAAAGGGTATATATTACAGAAATCCCCACCATTGATTTCAACCTATTCATTTTATGCTAAATTAGTTATTTTTATGTTAGGATTGTTGAGGCTAAGCATCTGCACATGTTTGTAGATTCATGTTACTGGTGTTTTTTTTGGAGGGGCAGGGGGGGCGATATAAGAATGTTGATGAACCTCCTTTCTTCTTTATGTACACTGCTAGAAATGGTCAACTGTTTGTTTATATCCACTGAAGACATGATGTGTTCCACTTTTCCCTTTAGATGTCTATAATTTGTGTATAAAATATCAAATAATTAATCAATAGGGTCTTTATGTGATATATTAATAATTAAGAACTAATTTAAGTTACTCTGGTCATTACTAGAAAATGATCCTAGAGGACATATATAGGAATGTTTCCAACATTTTTTGTAGGTTCATGTTAGAGGGGTACAAAATAAAGAATTTGTAGTTTTTTATCCCCTCGAGAAGAATATAAGAATAGAAGAATGTTGATGTCATGCATATGCTACTTTGCTAGAAATGGTCAACTATTTGTTTATATCCACTGAAGACATGATGTGTTCCACTCTTCCCTTTAGATGTCTTTGATTTGTGTATAACATATCAAATAATTAATCAATAGGGTCTTTATGTGATATATTAATAATTAAGAACTAATTAAGAAATAATGAATCAATAGGGTCTGCATGCTTTCCTATTTATGTACTTTGTTAAAAAGCATCTAACTACATTCTGTTAATTGTACAAAATTCAAGGATCGATCCAATAACACTGATGGTCAATTGGAAAAACTTGAGTTCGAACTTAAAGAGGAGAGACTTCTTCGGGATGAAAAAATGAACAAGTTAAGGCCCTCTTCTTGAAGATTGAAGAATCGGAGAAAAACTTGATCTACTTATAGCTCATCTATTTTCACTCGGAACACTGTTACCACAACAACTTAATGCTCTGACATCTACAGAGGTAAATTTTTCACATCACAATTTAATCATACTATTCTCAAGTACCTTATAATAACATATACTCTTGTTCCTGAAGAACACAATCCAGATGAACTCTTGTTCCTGAAGAACACAAATAGATGCAAGTTCTTGGTACATAAGAATATATACTTCATGTAAGAACACCGTTATGAGTAAAATGGACTTTGCTATGATTCATTGAAAATGTATGTAATTATGAATAAAATAGAGTATATACATAAACTGTATGAATAAAACTGGAACAACTTATGTTAGATTAAAAAAACAGAATAAATACTATCGTATCGGGATCAACTCTTTTGCCAGCCTAGTTCATCCGGTTCCCATCTATTTCTGCTCTGCAATATCTTGTAACCGAAATTTGGCCTTATTACATAGGACACTTTCATGATAGGACGCGTCATTATTCTGCTCACACTTTTTACCAATTCAAAAACATTGTTCTTGGTAAATTTTAAAGAGATTTGTGTTGGATCTAGCCACAACACTAATCATGCTGACATACACACAACGGTTAGTATTTGTCAAAATCATTATCGGTTTGATTGCTTATTTAAATAAAGTAATTATTTGAACTATATGGCGTGAAATCGGTGGTCGATCAACATCGTCTGAAGCGGTTGAAAAGAAAAAGGTAAATATTTGCCAGTCAAGTTTCATTCCGTTCTATAGTTTCACTGTATTTGTTTGGTAATGTCATGTAGTCCCATTTTAAATGTTATTTGGTACCTCAAACACTTGGGCTAGCTAGGGATTGTTGGAACAAATGGTGAGATGTGTACCAAATAAAGTTCAACTGACTTTGAAGTTGATCCGGAACTTAATGTGATGTTCATCCGGATGTTTTAAGTTCATCTGGATATCTAATGTTCATTTGGAAATCAATTGAATTGTAGGACCTGATGACCCATACTACTTGCAATAAAATGACACTCCTCAGTTCATATCTATCATGGTGGCAAGTATTTCAAAATTGCTATATATATTATGATCAATTTCCATAACCTAATTATCAATTATATGTTTTGGTATAGGAAGGAATACAAGAAAAAATGGTCATAATTAAGCTCAAAGATGAACAGTTGAAGATGATGTCACGTGGTAGTGTTGTTGGCTCCCAAATTGAAAATTAAATTGAGAATAATGCTTGTATGCAATGTAATTTTCTTTAATTTTTATATTTGTATTTCATTTGTAATTGACTTATAATTATATTTTATTTGATTTGTAATTAATAATTTGTAATAGGTTTTAAATTGCCCACATGTATAGCGAGGACACATCTGATTTCAACAACCTTTTTGTCACTTTTTTTCTTCCCAAATATATGTTGCTAAAACACAAATATATGTGACCATATATATAATACCAAAGACACTTTTTATATTTTAACGTGGCCGTTGCCACCTTTTGGCCACGCGGATTGGGACAAAATATCTGATTTCAACTACCCTTTGGCCACTTTTTCCCCCCCAAATATATGTGGTTAAAACACAAATATACGTGACCATATAATACCAAAGGCTACACTTTTTATATTTTAACGTGGTCGTTGTCACCATTTGGCCACGCGTATTGGGACAAAATATCTAATTTCAACTACCCTTTGGCCACTTTTATTTTTCAAATATATGTGGCTAAAACACAAATATACGTGACCAATTAATACCAAAGGCCACGGTTTTTATATTTTAACGTGGCCGTTGCCACCCTTTGGCCACACGTATTGGAACAAAATGTATGATTTCAGCAACCCTTTGGCCACGTATTTATCTAACATATTTTCTAAAACACAAATATACATGACCATATAATACCAAAGGCCACGTTTTTTGTTTTTTAACGTGGCAGTTGCCACCCTTTGGCCACGCGTATTGGGACAAAAATTTATAATTTCAGCAACCCATTTGGCCATGTTTTTTTAACATATGTGGCTAAAACACAAATATACGTGACCATATAATACCAAAGGCCACGCATTTGATATTTTAACGTGGCCGTTGCCACCCTTTAACCACGCATATTGGGACAAAATGTATGATATAAGCAACCCTTTGGCCACGTATTTTTATAATGTATGTGGCTTAAATACAAATATATGTGACCATATAGTAGCAAAGGCCACGTTAAACAAACATATGTGGCCGTTGGGATCCTTTGGCCACGCTTTCCGAAAGAATTGTTTGATTACAACAATAAATATTGGTCCCCTTTAGCCACGCTTCTAAGTGGCTTCAACCACTGATATTCTAACGTGGCCATATGATACACACGGTGATGGGACCTTTGGTAGTGAATTGAGTCCTTTAATTTAAATGTTCTAACTAATTCATGGTGGTTTGATTCTGGTTCTATGGTTCATGTAACTAACTCTACACAAGGATTCCATACAATCCAGAAGCTGGATAGAAACCAAAGAACACTTAAGCTGGGGAATGGAAAAGATTTAACTGTTAAAGCCGTGGGAACCTTAAATTTAATAATGAAAACTGGTTTATGCATTAAACTTTATGATACCTTATATATTCTTGAGATTACTCGGAATCTTGTATCAGGACCAAAGTTAGACGTGGACAGTTTTCATGTTTCTCATGGTCATGGCAAACTTACTATCTATTTTAATTCTTAAGTGTTTGGCTTTGGTTATCTGGATGGTGGTCTTTATAGATTAGAGCTGGATGATGTTTTCTCTAATTCTTTGTTGTCATATAACAATAATGAATCATCGACAAAGAGAAAAACAAAATGAGACTTAGAAACTTCATCTATGTTATGGCATCAACGTTTAGGCCATATCCCACGTGATCCTTTATCAATACTCGTGAGAGATGAAATTTTACCATCTCTTGACTTCAATAATTTGGAACATGCGTCAAATGCCTTAAAGGCAAATGACATCAGCTAATAAGAAAGGCGCCACTAGAAGTTCTAAATTATTAGAAATTATTTATACTGACACTAGTGGCCCCTACACTACCACTGAATTACAGGACATAATTCATGAGTTTATTCCCAAAAGGGTGTAGTAGGGAAAAATATTTACCAAATAGGTGTAGATTAAAAAATATTTACCAAAATAGTTATTTTCTTCATTTAGTAGTTTCTCTCTCCTAATTTAATTAGATATATTTAATTTATTTATACATATTGATTTAATATGTGTTTAATAGCAACTAAAAATATTATGTTTCAACCTACGATCTCATCATCTTAAAATTTAATAATTTAACTAAAATAATCAAGGTAAATAGTATATAATATTTTATCATCCTTATAATGTTAAATATTCCGGACATATAAAAACTAACGGCTATTCAAGAAACAAAGTTTTTAGATAGAGAAAAGTTAAGGGAGAATTTTATATATACCCCTACAAACTTCTAAAATATCATATATACCCAATTAAAATTTAAAATATCAAATATATCCAGTTTTAATGACTTTTTACATAATGACAATTTTACCCTTCTTCTTCACAACTTCTATCCATAGCACATGTCTGGAAATCAGTAAAAATCCCATTTTCTGTAACTACTATATTAAAGGAAAAAAAATTAAAACATGTAAGGATGATTAGTTTTGTCTAAACAACTGAACCATCCGTTTAAATCCCATGTTGAGAAAACACAAATCTATTATCTTTGTGCATTTTCCGCTTGAGAAAACACAGAATCTATATGACTATATCTTGTGCATTTGTTTTTGCTTATTTCTCCGGTGGATAGAAATCAGTTTCCATTTGTAAGAACTGTATATGAATGTGTATATGAATGGGCAAAACTATTTTCTTAGTAAAAGTGTTTCATTTGTAAAAACTGTATATGAAATTATGAATGGGCAAAACTATTTTCTTAGTAAAAGTGCTTCATAGGAAATTATTATGTTCAAAACTATTTTAATGTTTTAATGTCCGTAAAGAATCAAAATTATTTTTGGTAAAACAAAATGGAATAGGAAAATATATATAACTTAAAACATTATATATTCTAAAAGAATATTTAGTTTATAAGTATTTTGCATCTTCTGAAGTTTAAAAAAAGAAGGGTAAATTTGTCAACTTCTGAATTGTTTTTAATGAGATGGGTATATATGATATTTTAACTAGTTTGTAAGGGTATATATGATATTATAAATTTTGTTTGGATAAATGTGATATTTTAGAAATTTATAAGGGTATATATGAAATTCTCCCAAAATTGAATATTGTATTCTTATAGTATTAAACTAATGAGCTTATTTAGAAAGAAGTTGGAGCTTAAATTTCACTTATCGAATTGGAGTAGGTTTGCGTTTAGGAACTAATTAACATGAATGAACAAACATAACTAAATGTTTATGAATGATATGTGTTTATCTTTGTTGATTTATTTTTTAAACGAGCACAAACAATTCTATAACCTAATGGTTAATGAATGGTTTACTCAATGTATGAATTTTTAAGTTATTGTTTGTTTTATTTGTCTTTAATTAATGAGATAGAACGACAATAAAATGATGATTTTTCAATCAAAAGATTGTGAGTTGGAATCTTGCAAAATATAGGTGAGGTGGTGATTATTAGTGGGAGTATTTTAAAAATATTTTAGAAACATATTTTTTATATAAGTCAGGAGGGATATTTGTATGGAAAAAAAACACTTAAATACATAGCTTAACAAACTATTAATTTTCTTGTGAGCCAGAAACGTTGTTTGCATTATTTTTATTTGTTTAAGTTTTAGTACTTTGTTTTTGTTTGTTTAATTTTGTTAATTCTCCGGATGGTGTAAGGTGAACGACATAATGTTTTTAGTTTTTTTTATTTCACAAACTTTTTTTTTATTTACATTAAAAAGTATTAAATGAATAACTATTAATATTTAAAGTTACCCAACTAATTAGGAGAGAGAAAGTATTCAATGAAGAAAATACCTATTTTGGTAAATACTTTTTAATATACTCTTTTGGGCATAAACTCCATAATTCATTTATCACTTTCATGGATGATTATTCTCGTTATATGTACTTGATCTCATTAAAGAAAAATTTGAATCACTAACAACTTTTAAAGATTATAAAACTGAAGTTCAAAAAAACAATGTGATCTTCAAATAAAAGTTGTCAGATCAGATAGAGGAGGTGAGTATTATGGTAGACATACGGATTTGGGTAAGGCCCCTGATCTATTTTACGAGTTTTGCAAAAGTCATGGGATCGCGAACCAATATACCATGCCAGGTACTCCTCAACAAAATGGTGTTGCTGAAAGGAGAAAGGAGAAACATAACCCTAATGAACATAGCGTGAAGTATGTTAGTTAACTCATTATTACCTCTATTCCTCTGGACGGAGGCCTTAAAAGCAGTCGTTCATTTAGAGTTCCCTCGAAATATGTCTCTAAAACTCCTTACAAACTCTGGACAGGAGAGAAACCGAGTCTAAGTTATATGAAAGTATAGGGTTTTCTTGCTGAGGCCAAACTCTATAATCTCTTCTTAAAGAAACTTGACATGAAAACCGTAACTTGTAACTTCATTGGTTATCCCCAAGATTCAAAAGGTTATCGGTTTTATTGTCCTTCCCATGTCACTCGTATAGTAGAAACAAAGAATGTTGTGTTCCTTGAAGATCATAACATCAGTGAGAGCAGTGATAATCCTTTCGATGATTTGTGAGAAGTACAAGACGCGGGGGGGGGGGGGGGACTCGTTGCTTACCATAACTCCAATTACTCCTCTTGTAAAACGATTCTTAAATCAACAATGCACCCACACAACCTCCCTTACAAAAAAATGAGGACACTTTCAAACGAACAACCTCAAGACATTGCTAAACCCGTTATTCAACCCAAGAGGTCATCTAGGATACGAAAGCCTACTAATTTTGATGTGTATGAAACCTACTTAGCTAAAACTGAAACAAATGGTAGAAAGTTTATTGATCCTACCTCTTACAAAGAAGCCATGAACAGTGATCAGTCTTCTGAATGAATAAAGCTATGCTTGCTGAGCTTGAATCCATAAAGAAAAATGACGTTTGGGATTTAGTTGAATTACCCAACGGTGCAAAACCCGTAGGATATAATGGGTCTTCAAAACTAAACTAGATCTAAAAGGAAACGTTGAACGCTATAAAGCGAGATTGGTTGCAAAAGGCTACGCTCAGAAAGAGAGAATTGACTATCAGGAGACCTTTTCCCCTGTCTCTCGAAAGGATTCCTTAAGGATCGTTGCGGCTCTAGTAGCTCATTTTGATTTAGAGCTACATCAAATGGACATTAAAACTGCTTTCTTGAACGGTGACTTGTATGAAGAAGTGTTCATGACACAGCCTGATGGGTTTAAACCAGAAGGTCAATAACATTTAGTCTGCAAGTTAAAGAAATCTATATACGGGTTGAAACAAGCTTCGCGTCAGTGGTACCTAAAGTTTGATGAAGTCATGAAGAAACAAGATTTTCTGAAGAATCAAGTGGACCAATGCACCTTTCTTAAGACGAGTGGGAGCAATTTCACTATACGTGTCCTATACATAGATGACATTCTATCGGCAAGTAATAACTTAGATATGTTGCATGATTCAAAGCGATTACTTGCGCTTAACTTTGACATGAAGGATCTTGGAGAGGCTTCTTATGTTATTGGCATCGAAATACATCGACATAGAGCCAAAGGGATCTTAGGCTTGTCCCAAAAGGTCTACATTGAGCGTGTCCTCGCTCGATATAACATGCAACATAGTTCCCCTTCTAAAGCTCCTGTAGTTAAAGGAGATATTTTTGGCTCTTTCCAATTTCCGAAAATAGATAATGAAAAGGTGCGAATAAGAATGATACCTTATGTATCGGTAGTTGGGAGCCTTATGTATGCTCAAGTCTGTATTCGTCCTGATATTGCTTACATTGCTAGAATGTTAGGTCGTTATAAAACTAATCCTGGCCATAATCACTGGATAGCAGCTAAGAAAGTTCTTAGATATCTGAATGGGACGAAAGACTACAAACTGAGTTACAAAAGAAGTGATAATTTAGAGCTAGTTGGATATTTTGATTCCGATTGTGCCAAATGCAAGGATGATAAGAAATCCACCTCGGGATACATCTTTATGTTAACAGGTGGGCCTATCTCATGGAAGAGTCATAAACAACAGCTAACTACAACATCCACTATGATGGCAGAATACATTGCTGTTTATAACGCAATCTGTCATGGAATGTTGCTCAGAAACATGATCACTAGACCAAAGTTGTTAATTCCATCTCTAGACCATTAAAGCTCTATTATGATAATTCAGCTGTCGTTACTTTCTTGAACAATAACAGCTCGACTGGCGCTGGACTATATCTCGATACAAAGTATTTGTTCGTTTCGTGAACGAGTTAAGGAAAATGTTATTAGTATTGAGTATATAAGTAGTAAGGATATGCGTGCGGATCCGGTGACTAAAGGTCTCCCATCTAAGGTATTCGAAGAACTTGTTTCGAGGATGGGCTTTACTAAAGACCTTATTTAAGCATATCGTACTTCTTATCTTTAATTTAATTTTCTCTTCGTTTTGATTTATTACTGAATATGTTATGCATCCCTAACCGACATAAAGACAACTTTATGTATGAATCAACGTTAAGGGCTTATTTTTCTGTGATTGATTCTAAATTTAAGGTGAATTTTAAATTTAGGATTGTAGTATGATTAATGGGGTCTTGAGTTGGATAATCAATTCTATGACTGTATTTCTCTACTTCAATTTTGGTTTAAAACTGAAATGAGTATTATACCCTGATCAAGCTTAGTTAATAATTCATCATAAATGATTACTCAGCCAAGTGGGAGAATGTTGGAATATATATATATATATATATATATATATATATATATATATATATATATATATATATACTAGCATGGTGCCCGCGCGTTACGGCGGCTACATTTTATAAGGCATTAATTCGTCATGTTTCCGCGCGTTATAGCGGCGCAACAATGTACATCGCGGTATTCATTTCCGTTAGCTCAATTTGCTCCGATAATATTTATAATGCGGTACATGTTCAACGGAGACAAAAAGTTACAAGAATTGTGACAATTTACAACACGATATCCATTTATGTTAGCATGAATAAACCATATAAGTTTTAGTCAAACTATCAAGAAACTAAAAATATGTTTATATCTCAAATAATCAACAAATGCGCCACATTTGTCTAACAAAATAAGAAAATAAAAAATAAATATGAAAAACAATCTCGCGCGATAAGATGGCGACGACAATCGACCAACACGGTATGTTTTTTGTTAGACTATCAATACTTGATGATATATTACAACATAGTTATTGCTAGGGGAACCAATGCTTTGCAGCAACGACAACAATCAACCAACATTGTACATGTTGGTTGTACAGTTGTATTTTTTTTCTATTAGTTTATCAATCCTCTTAGTTTTCTCATTCATAGCATCGATATACTCTATGTCATGAGCTTTGCAGAATGCAATTAAATAATAACGAACACATGAATAAGGTTGAATAGCTGGTCATAAATATAGTAATTTAAAAATAAATATCCGAACACATGAATAATAAAATATAATTCATAAACATAACTCTGAGGACTGAGAAGAATAGTGATGAGCTCTGGGATGCGCTCATTGCCTGAACAACAAGCAATGAAGACAGAGCAACATAATTGGTGAATTACCTAATAAAGACACTCACCCCCATTTAAATTTTCAATTTGCCATTAGTGACATCCTTTGAGTCTTATACATGCTTCCACTACAAAATCAGAGGAAATTGCAGGAGTAGAACTTGTAAAAATACTATTACTAACCTAAAAGCTGAATATATAAGAATGGAAATGCTTTAGGAATGAAACATAGGTTGCTGCATGTTTTTGTGAAACGAAAATATTAGTTAAAAGAACTCTTATAACACAACTTTTCTTTCCCTTCTGATTCTGAAAGAACAACGATTAATTGTAATAAAGAAACATATTTCTCATAATTAAGATACATATCACCTATACAAATATATTACAAATTACCATATGGAAAAGAAGCCTATACAAAACTATACATGTAGCATTAAATGAGGCACAAAAGACTCTTAATAAAAACATGGAACCATATACATGGATACCGAGGGGCAGATTTATTAACAACCCAAAGGGTGGGAAGGCCCCCAATGTGTATATTTTTATAAAAATTATACTAAAAAAGTTTAGGCCCCCATGAATATCTTTTAATAGTCCCCTTAATAAAATGGATTATCCAATTCTTGCTGTATAAATCTTAAGAAAAAGATGAAAGTGAAAATGAGCCGGTTTCATAGAAGAAGAGCAGGTTCTATTGGAATAGGAAGAGAAAGAAGATGAAGATGGAGAAGGGTTTAGATTTCTTGAAAAAATGAGAAAGTTAAAGTGAATACTGTCAGATTTTTTTTCTTTTAATTCAACATTATTTATTGTTAATTACGCAAGATACCCCTGACTTCTTATAATCATCATAAGTAGAAAATACACAATGAAATATGAAATAAAAAGGACAATAGAAACAATGGATAACTTGTGATAATATATAAGTAGAACATTTGATAATTAGTTTGAAAATAGTGACAAATATAACTTGTATCAAAAGGAAGTTTAAATAAATTAATTAATCAAATTTGATTACGAAAGACGGATTTAAACGGCGAAGGATTCGGGTCAAAACCCGGGTCCCTTAAAACAAATTCCGGGTCTACCAAAGAACCCGTTTTTCTTCCCAGGGTACACTCGCCAAAGCCGATGTGTACGGCCGGGTTAACACAAAGCGCGAATTTACCTTAAAACAATTGAAGATCTTGATGAAGATATGAAGGAGTTCTTGAGAGAGAAGAATGAGAGAGAGAGAGTTTTAGAATTCTGTATGAATTCTTAGTGTCATTGATCCTCAATTTATAGTGGAGTTGAGCTCTTGAAACATAAAAGAAATTAAATTCGTAGTCAAACTTCATATTAAACGTTTTTAATATGAATTCGGTTTTAATTGACTTGAATAATCTGTTTCAACTTAGTATTAAAGTGATTCAAAGGAAATTAAGTCAAAAATACGTAACAACCCATTTACTGGACTGTTATAGCGTTTTTCCGGTTGAACTGGGGTTCTGGTTCAACTACTGCGTTTTTTCGGTTGAATTGGAATTCCGCTTGAACTTCAACCGGAACATATTCGGTTGATCCCCATTCCTCTTGAACTTGAACCGTAACTCATCTGGTTCAACTTTCCGCTCAAACCTGCCCAACCTTCAACCTGAACACATCCGGTTGAACATAAAAACAATAAGGCGGCTCTCAAGCGGCTCGCGGTGATGTGAGTGTGCGAAGTGCAAATGGAGAAGGGTTTAGATTTCTTGAAAAAATGAGAAAATTAAAGTGAATATTGTCAGATTTTTTTTCTTTTAATTCAAAAATTATTGGTTGTTAATTACGCAAGATACCCCTGACTTCATATAATCATCATTTTTTTAATAATTGTAAGTGAGAACTATTAAACTTAAAATCTCATTTTGTGTTTATCATGAATCCAAATTTTATATTTAAAGAATGAAAAGGACTAATTTCCAGAATTTATGATCTATTATATTTTATAATTTTTTTCTTTTTCAAATTATAAATAAAATCTTTTTCAAGTAATAAATTTAAGAAAGTTAAAAGCTAATCATATTAGAGTATATAAAAATATATTATTTTAAAGACAATATAGTTTATATTTGTTTTTTAGCGAATTTACTTTTTTTCATGCCTCCACTATGAAATTTGAACAATTTAGTTTTAGGAGATAAACACATTAAACAACACCAGAATACAATAAGCTAAAAGCTCTTAACTCTTTGATATACAATATTATGTCTTAACTATCTATATAAGCATATATGTGAAGGTGTTTAACTCGAGACTTTTGATATATCTTTTAATTGTTAAAACAATATTGTATTTAAGTTCTTTTGAATTTGCTACTCGCTTCAAGGGCTCATAATTTTGACCCGTTTTATCGACCTAATCTAACAATTTTACTCGAGGTCTTTTAACCATTTCATTTTCCGCCGTCGCTCATGGAAGTTCCTAGATCCGTCACTGTGGATACCCAAAAACGAAATAGAGATAGACTATACATAGTGATGATGATCATTCAAATATTTAGAAATAAAAATCTAATACATACTCTACATAAAAAATTAGAAAAAGATTTTAGGTGAACTACATACTTGAGAACAAATACTTGTTGCAAACACGGATATTCAATGATTTAGAGATATATATCTTATGCATCCCTCACATACCTAATCACATACAGATCCGAGATGACAAACTCTTAAAAAAACACTTAAACTTATATACAAATTACCAATGACAATACTGATTGTCTATATGCAGCGACGCTTGATATTCAGATACCTAGAAATATTAGTCTAATACAGTACACACACATATAAAATTAGAGGCAAAGCTCTTTTAAATATATCTGCAAATTAGCCTAGTATATTGCACACCTAGAAAAATATCATACACAAAAAAGACTTGATATGAGATTTATATTTAAAATGAAGCAAGCAATAGAAGAAGCTCTTTTAAATATATCTGCATATTCATTGCTCAAACCACCAATACCGAGTGATTGAAGGTTAAATTCCTTATGCTTAAAGAAAAGAATTTATAGAAATGAAACAAAATAAATATTAAATATAGAGAGAAGCCAAAATCTCAATGCAACCATTTACTGTGAGATCATGATTTGCTCTTAATTGGAGTCATGAAAGCAAGGCTATTAGAGAAACTATCTTTAGCATCCTCATGATTTGCTCTGATCAGATAGATCACACACAGACATGCGGAAATAGAGATTGAGAGAGATACTAACAACCACAGCATTTGTAATAAAGTGGTTAGCTCCGCCGTCAATCGGGCTGAACCACTGTCCTTCAAGGTCTGCACCAATAAGACCATAACAATTAGTAGATTAAAAGATTGATACTAATAAGTATAACCACAAAAAATTATTATACAACGGCAATGCAACTATGTAAGTCTTGCATTCTAGAGTTTGTACCTGACACCATACGACCGCACAATCCGTGAAGTTATACCAAACATAACTTTTAGAAGTTCATCAACATACGCATTGAAAACAGGATTATTAGAATGTTTGCTACCAAATGTTTGGGTAATTATTTCTCTCAAATTATTGGTGACAACTGACAACTTACCTCTAGTTCTTTAATGACTTGGTTAAGCATGAAAAAGTGAAACAAATATGTCTCATATACAAATTATGAACTTAAACTAGTTTGAATCAAACTTGAATATGATAATATCATAATTCTATTACAAAACAAAGTGACCCAATGTTCATAAACAAATGAGTGTCTAAGATATTGGCCTCATACTAATCAAGTTGATTTTTGAACTGGATAAATATGTACTTCTGAATATGACTAAAAAGTCTGAGGAAAAAATCAATTACAATAAAAACTTTAGGGACTTCACTGCTTTACAGAGATAACTATGTAGGAAAACCGTTCGCAAATTAATTTAAAATAAATACTTTTGAGATTTCGTTACAACAGAAGGAAAACTAATCTATTATAATACAATCAATGGAAATTTACCCATTCTAATACAACTACAACGGAAAGAAGTGGAAATATAATACAAAGAAATGATGAAGATATATTACAATTGAGATGAAATACGCAATGGAAATATGAAATGAAAAGGACAATAGGAACAGTGGATAACTTGTGATAATATATAAGTAGAAAATTTGATAATTAGTTTGAAAACAGTGACAAATATAACTCGTATCAAAAGGAAGTTTAAATAAATTCGTTAATCAAATTATATATATTACAATAAAAATTGAAGATAAATAGTTACTTTTTAGTTTTTAATCGTTTAGCCACGTAAGTTTAGCATTTTGACATTTTTTACCCTTTAACTTTTATACTTATTTTTTAACGTAAAGTAAACTTTAGATTTTCATAGTTTAGCCACACATGTTTCATACTTTTATATTTTCTACCCTTTAACTTTTATAGTTTTTTTAAAAGTTTTGTGGTCTTCTACTTTGGCCATTTGGCCACGAAACTTTTACCTTTTCTACTTTCGTTTTTTAGTATACTTATATAGTTTTATACTTTCACCACGAGACTTTTAGACTTTTACGTTTTATATACCCCTTAACTTTTTAATTTTCTTATATATATTACAATAAAAATTGAAAAGAAATAGTTACTTTTTAGTTTTTAATAGTTTAGCCACGTAAGTTTAGCACTATGACATTTTTTACCCTTTAATTTTTATATTTTCTACCCTTTAACTTTTATAGTTTTTTTTAAGTTTTGTGATCTTCTACTTTGGCCACGAAACTTTTAATTTTTCTACTTTCATTTTTAGTATACTTTTATAGTTTTATACTTTCAACACGAAACTTTTAGACTTTTACGTTTTATACCTCTTAACTTTTTAATTTTCATTTTTTATTAGACTACTTTCATTTTTTAGTATACTTTTAGAGTTTTTGACTTCGGCGACGACTTTTTTGATACTTTTATACTTCGACGACACAACTTTTACATTTGGCGTTTTGTTCCCCTTAGATTTCCTACTTTAACTTTTTTAGTATACTTTTCTTATAGTTTTATACTTCGACGACACAACTTTTAGACTTTAACGTTTTATTTTCCTAAAATTTTCTACTTTCGTTTTTTACATATACCTTTTATAGTTTTATAGTTTTACCATGAAACTTTTAAACTTTTATGTTTTATACTCCTTAACTTTTCTACTTTCGTTTTTAGTATACTTTTAGAGTTTTCGACTTTGGTCAATATTTTTTTAAAGTTTTATACTTTTATCACATTAAACTAATGGGGGTAAATTGGTGGCCCGCCGTGAAGCGCGGGCGGGTCACAAGATCAAATAAAACTGAATGATACTGTTATTGCAGGCCCGCCGCAACGCGCGGGCGGGTCTGCAACTTGTTTGATTACAAAGATGGATTTAAACGACGAAGGATTCAGGTCAAAATCCGGGTCCCTTAAAACAAATTCCGGGTCTACCAAAGAACCCGTTTTGCTTCCCAGGGTACAGTCGCCAAAGCCGTTGTGTACGTCCGAGTTAACACAAAGCGCGAATTTACCTTAGAACAATTGAAGATCTTGATGAAGATATGAAGGAGTTCTTGAGAGAGAAGAATGAGAGAGAGAGAGAGTTTCAGAATTCTGTATGAATTCTTAGTGTAATGAGCCTCAACCCATGAGGCTCAATTTATAGTGGAGGTGAGCTCTTGAAACATAAAAGAAATTAAATTCGTAGTCAAACTTCATATTAAACGTCTTTAATATGAATTCGGTTTTAATTGGCTTGAATAATCTGTTTCAACTCAGTATTAAAGTGATTCAAAGAAAATTGAGTCAAAAATACGTAACAACCCATTTACTGGACTGTTAAAGCGTTTTTCCGGTTGAACTGGGTTCTGGTTCAACTACTGCGTTTTTTCGGTTGAACTGGAATTCCGCTTGAACTTCAACCGGAACATATCCGGTTGATCCCCATTCCTTATGAACTTGAACCGGAACTCATTTGGTTCAACTTTCCGCTCGAACCTACCTAACCTTCAACCTGAACACATCCGGTTGAACATAAAAACAATAAGGCGGCTCTCAAGCGGCTCGCGATGATGTGAGCGTGCGAACTTCAAATGGAGAAGGGTTTAGATTTCTTGAAAAAATGAGAAAGTTAAAGTGAATATTGTCAGACTTTTTTTCTTTTAATTCAAAATTATTTATTGTTAATTACGCAAGATACCCCTGACTTCTTATAATCATCATTTCTTAAATAATTGTAAATTAAAACTATTAAACTTAAAAACTCATTTTGTGTTTATCATGAAACCAACTTTTATATTTAAAGAAATCAAAATGACTAATTTCATGAATTTATGAAATTTCTTGAATTTATGATCTATTATATTTTATAATTTTTTTCTTTGTCAATTTATAAATAAAATCTTTTCAAGTAATAAATTTAAGAAAGTTAAGAGCCAATCAGATTTGAGTATATAAAAATATATTATTTTAAAGATAATATAGTTTATATTTATTTTTTAGCGAATTTACTTTTTATCATGCCTCCACTATGAAATTTAAACTATTTAGTTTTAGGAGATAAACACCTTAAATAACACCAGAATACAATAAGCTAAATGCTCTTTGATATACAATATTATGTCTTAACTATCTATATAAGCATATATATGAAGGTGTGTTTTACTCGAGACTTTTGATATATCTTTTAATCGTTAAAATAATATTGTATTTAAGGTCTTTTTAATTTGCTACCCGCTTTAAGGGCTCATAATTTTGACCCGTTTCATCGACCAAATCTAACAATTTTACCAAGTTGACATTCATTTTGCTTGTTCTCAACACAAAGACGAAAATAGTTCTTCTCATAATTTTTATCTTCTGATAATCCAGAACTCCTTCTGGACTCTTCTTTGAAGACTTTTGATGCTTCCCATTAGAAGCTATCTACAGAAATGAGGATTTCTGTAGATTTTAGTTTGTACAGAACTACTTCGGAATTTCCGGAGTAGTTCTGTATGTATACAGAAATCATGCAGAAATCCGTAATTCGTACAGACTTTTGTTTCCTTTCTCTTCTAAGGATGTGTCTTATATTTTCTTCTAATACTTGACTGTTTTGTGTTACAAAAACATTATGTTCTAACAATCTCCCCCTAAGTATATGAAATAAATAACTAAAAAGAGTAAGTAAAGTAATCATAGATCATTTTTGTTGATCCTTTCAAGGAATATGAAAGACGTCTATTCTATCGTAATTTGAAAATTTACATGTCTTTTCTGATTTTTTCCCTACCAGTGAGTGAATTAAATTTAAAGTTGTATTCTTTAGTACATTCTTCCAGTAGGGTCTTGAAGACAACTCTTTCCTTCATTAGTGCATTGATTTCTGACTTGATGATTTCCTTGATGCTGTTGTTGTTGGTCTTGCATTTTTCTAGAATGAATAGGAAGAATTCTAAGGCCAGATTTGTATATTTATACTTTTCTTTTAGCCTAAAGAACCTTCTTTCTTCGGAATGATCTCTGAAGCATATACCAGAGATTGGGTTGAGAAATGTTGTGCCGGATCCTCTCCATGAGATTTTAGGAGGGATAGTCTCATTTGGTTTTGTTAAGTGCAGCAGAGGGATGTTAGATTCTTTTGCTAATTCGACATCCACCTGTGTTTGTCTTCTGAACATCCTTTTACCGGCTTCAGTTCCTTGGTATAGGGCAGTGCTTACCCTTTATGTTTTTGAGGGTTGAGTTGAGAAGTACCTTAAGAATGACACCAACTGTGTTGGGTTAAATTGTTGTAGGTCTTTATCAGTGAATTCCCTGAAGGTTTCATCTTTTGTTTTCACTGTGTAGCAGTTAAAATGATCTACCCAAAGATGTTTTGTTAGTGGTTGTGCCTTGATTTTTATGAACTCGGTGATTGAAGGCATTGTGTAGATTGGATCTTCCTCAACTGGTGTTCCGGTTGACCTGTCAAAGGCTTTTCTTGATAGAGGGCTCATTGTGGGCCTATCTTCTTCATTTTTGAGCAGTTTTTCTTGAAGTTCTCTAACTTCTTCCCAGATGACTGTTTTCATATTTTGCTTTTCAGAGTAATCATCTTCAAAGGCTAATTCAGATATGAAGGATCCAACTAATGAGGATGATTGTATTTGAGTCTTCTTGGCTGGGGTTTTCTTTGCAGCTCAGGTGGGGAGAGGTTGAGAGATAGTTGTTTTCTGGGCAGTTTTTGTTGGTAGCCCAGGAGAAGAAGGAGGTGGCATTACTTTATAAGTTTCAGTTGAAGATTTTCACTTCTTTGAGTTCTTTCTTTTGAGTTGTTCTGTTTCATCTTCTTCTTCACTTTGGTAGGAGAAGAAGGAGGTGGCATTACTTTATAAGTTTCAGTTAAAGATTTGCACTTCTTTGAGTTCTTTCTTTTGAGTTATTCTGTTTCATCTTCTTCTTCACTTTGGTTACTGCTTTGAGATCTTGTCCTCTTCATTGGAGTTTCAACAGATATTGTGATTGGCTTTCTCTTATCTGTTTCTTTTACTATTTGTTTCCATTTTCTCTCTATCTTTCTCATCGGATCTTCTTGGAAGGAGTGTTTGATCTCCAAGTTTGTAGAGGTCAGTTGATTTCTTGTCAGTTTGCTTTTGACTGATCTTACTTCTTCTTGTGCCTTCTTTGCCTGGTTTTTGCCCATATCTTCAAGAGTCTTTTTCTTGTTTAATAATTCTGCAGAGAGATTTTTAATGATTTGTTCATCATTGCTTATCTCTACAGCTTGCAAATTTTGAAGACTTTTGCTGATATCTTCAGAAATTTTATTAGCCTCCTTGCTCAGTTCTTCTTTCTAGGTTTTCAGCTCATCTACCAGAGTATTTAGTTGTTTGGTGTTTTGAGTTGTGCTTCTTTCCACCTTCATGAGCTCTTCTGAGTTTGAGTGTTTGAGTTTTTCTAGCTCATGTAGGTCAATTTTCTGATCTCTTTTGTAGTTGAATATTTTCTCTATGATTGATTGAGAGAATTCTAAGAGATCAGATTTGAGTAGGATTCTGGGTAAACTTGGAGTTGGATCAACAGATGGTCTTTCTCCTTACCAGTGGACAACACATGTCCAGCAGTTTTACTAACATTTTCTCTGTTGAGAGTTTTGTTAGTGCCTAGAGTACCAGAAATATCTGATGTTCCTAGGTCTTCCACATTCATTGTCTTTATCCTGAATGATTCAGACTCATGTGTTGTTTGATAATTCTTTTCAGAAGTATCATGTGTTAAATCCTCAGGGAACCAATCCCTGTGAGTTCTTTCTAAGTTTCCCTGACTCATTAAGTCTCCACTTGTTGGTGCTTGATGATGACTCTCAGAGTCATCAAACAGGCTGGGCTTGGTGGCTATATTGGGAATGTGGATCTGTGGGGGTGAGTTTGGTGAACCGAAGTTGAAGTTTTTATAGGCTGAGGTGGTGGAATGTGATGAGTTCTCATGAGATGCTTGTGACTGCGTATGTTACCCTAAAGTGTTGACACTCTTTTCTTTGGTCAGTTTGGACCCCGCATTTTACATCACATAGTTGTTGTATGAAAATTCAACGTGAATGTGACTTTAGTAACATAATGAAATCAGGCATGTGATGACTAAGAATAATATGATATTCTCTCAGTATATGTATAAACATATGTGTATATAACGGATTCGTGATCGAGTCAGATAATAACTACTCTTTATCTTTAAGTAAGTTGGGGGCATTGTAGCATGCCCTGCCCATACTCCTACTGAACCACTTACTTACCCAAGCGGACCCACGGTAAACTTTAGATTGAATGAGCTGTTTATTCTCAAAACTTGCCTCCTTGGCAAATCCCGGTCGGTTACACTCGATTTAAATAACCACATTCTTGATACTTACGTCTTGGAAACCCTATACTACCTCGTTGAACCTAGTAGCTAAAGTAAGAGGAACCAGCGTGACCATACAAGGTAAATTGCCGTTACGGGTGCACACGTAAATGTAATTTGCAGTGTATGGAAGCCCTGGGGAATCCTGCTCGGCAGACCGTCGGTTGTAAGGAATACGACCTTGCATTTTCAAAATTCCCTAACATCAATTTCTCAAGCTTAAGGGACTCAACATGTGGTTGAGGACATCTAGCAAAGTTCATTTTGCTATCACACTTGTTCTCCTCTCTTCTAGATATAGTTTCCAACCTATCAAAATCCTTTAGAAATGCTGGTGCAAATGATAACCCCTGTGAGACATCATATCACTCACATCATTTGGTGACGAGATCTCCCCCCCGCTGCGGGCGATCCGTGGATAAACTTATAACTGATCTTGATTTATCGGCACTCTTAATTCTACTCCTATGACAGTTACCGCTATAACCACTATGCAAGCCCTCACAATTGTACAACGACTTCATAAACTCTAACCTGATGGAAGCCCGGACGTCTTGAATGGACATTTACGCCTCGAACACTTGAAACCAACCTCTCGATAGGAACATCTTGTGAAGTTTTCTTCCCTTGACTAGTAACCCCCGGTACGTCTGTACGAGTCAACAAATGTTGTTAATAGCCTCATCACGATCTCACACACTTTTTACCTCACTGCAATTACAGTTTCACTCAACAGAGCAATGTTTGTTACTTCCCGAACCCCGTACGATCTGTTTTAATTTTTCAACACCCGATTCAAGTGTGAACTTCGCTACCGGTGTACTTTTCCTCTTATTACCTTGTGACTTAGTTGGTCCTTAAGTCTTGAGCCATTGTGGCTAGTTACCCTCCTCGATGACATTTCCATGCCCCTTATTTTCAAAGGCTCCCGGACGACCAGCATCGACAACCAACACTTGGCAGCAGCATGCTAGGAAAGTTCTACAACATCATATATCGATACCCAATGTCCTCATTCCTTCTCCCATACAAAGGACTTTCATTGGTAACCCCTGCATTATAACCCATGGTGATTGATCGAATGGCTAACTCGACCTTTTGAGGGAGTAGATTGACTTCCGGTTAAACGAAGACACGTATGAATCAATCGGATATGCGGCAAGCTACCCGAGGACCGCTGAAAATGACCCAAGAACCCGATGTTTTCACATCTGATATGCAATACGACTCTTCGATACGTTGTAGACCTCACAAAACCATAGTTACAATTTGTATATACACTCATTGAAAGCCAGCTAGTATTTAAATTCGTCAGCACTTGGTATTTCGGAAACCCACTCTTACTACATGTTTTCACTTTTACTTACTCTTGAGGGCCGATATAAACTGGTGTTCTATCCTTCTATACGGTACCACCGTCGACACAATCACGTTCATATCAGTCGACCCAAAATCGTTTTTTTTTCCGTATTTGCGTCAATCGTACCGGATGACCCTCTTCGAAACGTATAGTTGTAACTACTCTACACTAGCTACCTCGCCCTCCATCCTGAGTCTGTATTCCTATACTTAATATCACTTAGCATCACCCTTATTTTGAATCTTTACCGGAGGGTAATATGCGTAACGATATATCCCATGTTGGCAAACCTCATTTTAAATCTAAACGTGAAAGACTACCTTATCTTTTGAATCCCCTTCAGAAACTCAAAATTGTATTCACGTTGTGTCCGCTAAACTCTTGATGATCCTCACCGTGGGTGAAGACCCCACCGACCGAAAACATGGAGAAACATTTTTGTCGCAAAATTCAAAATTTTTACATGATTGCATGGTTTCAAATTCTTTTACTCCCATTCAACCCAAAAGCATTGGGGAAAAATATAAGATACCTTATTTTTCAAGTATATTATCTAACAAGATATGTCAAATAGCCAGGAATGGCAAGGGAACTGGTACACTCTCAACGTGCTGGTAGTGTGGTGGGTTAGCTGCGGTACACCCTACACATAAGCACTAACGGCATGTGGAAGGTGGGATCAGTGCTGAACCTCAAATTTACCTTGAAATCATAAACAAAAACCTTATTTTGAGAAACTTCGTTTGATGGGACATTGCCCACAATATAGCAAAAATCTATGTTATTCCCGTTGTAATTTTCCATGTCCCCTCATGCATATTTTCACTAGAAGGGACATACACAATTTAATCAAAATAAAACTTATTGTTTTTCCAACCCTCTAGATTGACAGGGAACATCCTGATATAACTTTCCTACTAAGGGTCAAATATAAATTACGACCCAGATGAACACAACAACGTTTTAACAACTCAAGTCTTGTATTATAAAAGACAAATCACATGTTCCTTGGAGTAACCCCATGACCTTTCCAGGACCCTTATCAACGTTTACTCGTCCCAGACCCGTACTTGCCTCAGTTCACCATAGGAATTGGTGAAATGTTTTAAATTGTCCTCTAGTCATTGCGTTTTCCGGCATATCATTACTTATCTATCGCGAGAACGCCTACATTCAAAATCAGTCACCGGCTTAGTGAAGCTGAGCGACTCTTTATGAGATTACCACGTTTACTCGCTATGCTATGGGTACTTTTCTGCGAACTATAAGAACCACCCGATCTCAGCCAAAATTCAAGGATGCATACCCACCCTCCATATACGTTAATATTCAAACCTTTTTGCAGCACTTTTTGCCTCTACCGTATCATTTGACACAATACTTTCTGTTATCTTACTGGATACCATAGCTGAAGGTTACTTGGACGTATGGTTACTTCGTCGCGTTAAATATTTTGACTTCGGATACGGTGTCATCGTGACACTTGTCAAACCTGACCATGAGATGCGATTCAACTAACTCGTGGATACGTTTGTTATAGAAAAACCACTCTTTATACGCTCATGCGCAATGTCCATTCGATGCTTTTAATCATATACCGTCCATCACTCCCCTTGGAACAGAGAACTTGGACTATCTCATAACGATCTGTTAAACAGTTAGCACTAAAGTAAATTTTGGGACGAAATTTCCTTTCAACTCAGGGACGATGTGACAACTAGAAATTTTACGCACCTTGAGCATTACGACAATTTTCGGGACGAAAATTCTTTAACATGGGGAGGCTGTGACAATTGCAACTTCCCAAGTTAACTCCGCTAACTTTTTCCATTAACTCTGTTATGGTTTGGTTGTAACTAAAGTCTGGGATCCTGGTCTGGATCACACCCCACACGGTTATACTCCGTTTGTGGAAATTGGGGGTGTGACACAGGTGAACCCTTGTTTAGATTGAGTGATTCAGAGAACTGAGATGTTTGTGGGCTTTCTTTTGGGGTTGGTTGTTCTAGTTCAGATGGATTCTGTTCTTGTAGCTCTATTCCTTCTTTGTATTTCATCAAGACTGGGGAGCTATCTGGTATATTTAAAAGCAAAGAAATAGGTACAGAGGAAATAGAGTGTGTTGTACTTGATTCAAACTTTTTCAGAATTTTTAGAGTGGTTGGCCTATGCTTAGCTCCCTTCATAGCCAACGATCCTTCCTGACACTTTTTGAAGATGAGTAGAGAAAGAAACCTTGTAAATGGAATGTGGACGGTTTCTTTCTTCTCCTTTTGTTTATCTTCAATTATTTTCACTAGATTCCCCACAGTATAGCTCCATAATCTATTATTTTATTCAGGATTATAGCGACCATTATGGAGTATACTGATTCACTAGCTTGATCAGATGAGTCGAATTTAGCAGTTAGGCTGTAAATGAGTGTGTGCATCATCAGTTTTCACTTTCTCTCTAGCTGATTAATGTTTATACCTGAGATTGTGGTAAAGCTTGTTCCTTTGTTCAAGGAATTGATGGTTTTGAGGATCTCTGTTTTAGTTGGGGGGTAGAGCAGGATTTTCTAGTGCTGTGAGGTCAGTAACTTGTCTAAAATCTTCTTCAGAAAACTGTAGGGTTGATGTGGATTGATCTTCATTTTCAATGAGCGCTTTAATCCATACCTTGTTAGTTGCAGTTTCAGTTTCCACTTTTATCGTTGACCAGACATTCATAAGAGCCTTTTTGCTGACTTCTTCATCTTCAGTGAGAGCTGTCATGAGAGGCGAGTACCTCAATGCTTCTATGATGATCTGAACATCGCTTGAGTAAGCAGGTGGATTTAGATTTGCTCGCATATTGTTTTGCTCTATGTTGAATCTCTTGAATAGGGAGATTTGGGAGGATGAAGCCATTGTTTGAAGGAAAGCTTTGCTTGGTGAGGATTGTGATTTTGTGAACGGTGTTTGATTTTGGGAATGAGTGAGGATTTTATAGCATGAGAGAGATTCTAGGGTTCTAACGGCTCTTTTTCACCGATTGGATTGACTGGGTGGTGAAACGGATGTCCGTTGGATCATTGATTTTCCTCGTAACTGAAAAACGTTACCGTTCCTATTTATTTGGAGCGTTTTACGTCTTCATTGTCTGTTGGGATTTCTTGTTGAAGATTTGTTCTGACCCCAAATTTGATTAGATCAAATGTGTTTTTCTTTTATCAGCTCCAAATTTTTCAGAACCTTTCAGTGGTTCTTTGTCATTCCATTTCTTCTCCTTTCCCTCTTTTCCTCCCCCCCCTTTTTTTGGTGTGTGTGTGTGAGAGAGTGATGGTATGTAAGATATTTTTCATTTTTTGTTTTATTCAGGCATTCAATCTTTTGTACAGAACTACTTCGGAATTTCCAGAGTTGTTCTGTATGACCATTTTAAGTGTGAATGATCAAGAGCATGTGTTTGATGGTCCTTTTTGTTGCATATTGACATTTCTGCTTTTGTCCAGAACTACTTCGAAAATTCTAGAGTACTTCTGTATGATTAGATCCTTAATGATGAAGTACAGGATTTTTATGGAATTTTGACCTCTTCTTGCAACGTCCCCAAAAGAATATTTTTCAACAAATTTTTACAAAACTGACACCTAGTACAGATCTTTATTTAAACATTAAATTTAGGTGAAAGCATGTAGTTTTACAAGTACAGGGTAAGATGATTCTGGTGGGTATAAGAGGATGTGCTCTGGCTTTAAGTTGGAGAGGAATGTTATTATGAGAGATGGGTCTCAGGTTCTCATCATCTTCCTCTATAATGTCATTTGGAAGCCCAGTAATATGAAGACCAAGAAACCTTTGGGAGGGTAGGAGTTGGGTGTGATATTCACGAGGAATTCCTTCCCATTGTTTGGCTTGACAGATTATACTCGTCACAAACCGAGGATACAGAATAACTCTCTCTTCAATAGGCAGATAGCAGTTCCTTTTATGTTTTATAGAAGATAGTGAGAGAAGTTCATGTTAAGGCCGTGAATCAGAGCATGCATGACCATTTGAGTCTCATGGTCAGCAAGATGATGATTATTGACCTTGGATGAGAAGCAGAGTTGAATTTGAGTGAAGAAGAACTACCAGATGGGGGGGGGGGGAGATGGAATCTGTTGGCCTGTTCTTTGAGAAATTCTCCATTATACCCAATGTCAATGAAGGTTTCAATGACTTGGGCCCTGTTGAAGTGGGTGGCCCCATTTTACTCATTCAGACAAAGCGCAGAGCGAATGGAGTCCTCAGTGACTTCAAAGGTAAGTCGGTTCACTCATGTTCTTATGGGGCTTCCTGGTAGGTTGGGGTCAGATCTTGCATTCACCCAAAATTCCCTCAGAAATTCATATCTGAAAGGGGTGTTTTGAGTGAGTGCAAGACCAATGGTGCAGGTTTGCAGAAACCTCATCATTCTGGTAAACGTCAGCTAATGGTTAGATGTGTGAAGGCACAGATTGTGAGTTTGGTGAAGAGGGATTTCAAAGGCTTGTCTATCTAATAGAGCTTGAAAGTCCATTTTCTGATGAGGGTTTGTTTAGATGAGTTCCTGGATGATTCGGGAGAGATATCCATCTATTTGTAATCAGGAAGAGTTCAGAATTCTGGAGATTTGGCAGTGAGACTTTTGGGTTTTGTCGGCTGCTTAGGCTCCTGACAGAGGTAGTTGGGACGATTTGTGAGAGGGAATTAACTCCCTTTTTCATCATTCTCCTAGTTAGAGCTATAACTACCCCTTTTAGATGCCTTAACTCTCAAAGATTTGTTTCCCGATATGCCTATTGCCTTTTAAATGTGTGATTTGATGGGCATCATTTCGCATCAGAAAGAGAAAGTCAAATCTTTTTAAAGAGTTATGGATGCCTCCTTATTTTTTTTTAAAAAAGGAAAAAATGAGAGAGAGAGAGAAAAAAAAAACAAAAGTAAAGAACTCCCCCTAGATATGTGCTCGGTGGGAAGTTATTGCCCTCCCCTCTTTTTAATTTGTTTTTGGAACCCATTTGTCTTTGGGTTTTTTGTTTGTCATTTTAGTGACTTCTTTTCTTTTTATTTTCGTAGATTTGGAAGATACACTCAAAGGGGTGTTGGAGTGTATTTGTTATATGTTGAAGTGTCTTCCAATTAGTTTTACCATTTCATTGCACATGCAGTGCTTGTAAATGGTACTTTCCCCAAAAATTTCAAGATTTTGACTTGAGGAGCTGGATGACTCAGATTTGGCTTTGTTAGAGTCATCAGGGTTGGTTTTGTTTTGACTTGGAGTTTCAAGAACTGGACTTTTGTTTTTGGAATTGTTGTCTAGTTGTGATTCATTTTGACTGCTGCTTTTTACGAAGACATTCTTGGAACCTTTAGTTCCTTATATGTGCCCGATTCCTTGTCCATAATTTCTTGGTGTGTTTGTCATTTTTTTCACGCTGATCATGGGCATTTATGAGACCATTTATTTTGTTTGTTTGCACATGCAGTCTTTGGTATAGAGTTGCACATTCAGTCTCATAGTGATCAATTTTGGCTTTATTGCTCAAATTTTGAGTTTCTAGTTGCCTTAATCTTAACATATCCTCTTTTAGTTGGTGAAGTTCAGACAGAAGAGAGTTAATTTCTTCTTCAAAAGTTTTAAACTTGTTTTCATTTAAAAGTTTGTTTCTTTCAGAATTTTTTTTGAAGAACTTTATAGTTAACTGACATGTTATTGAATTGAAAGATAAGATCAGAGTGAGATGAGCTTACCTGCTTTTCATGTGAGATTTCGGATAGATGAGTTGAGAGAGATTCATCATTTGTCATAAGACATTTGTTGGATTGACATTCCTCTTCTGATGATGACTCAGAGTCCCAGTTCTCTACTTCAGCCATTAATGCCTTTTCTTTCTGCATGGCTTGTTCAGACTTCTTTTTGTAGTATGCAGCATCTTTGAGTTCTTTTATTCTTGCATTCTGAAGCATAGTGTCCCATTATTCCACATTTGAAGCATCTTATCTCACTCTTGTCAACTTCAGGTTTGTTGTGTTCAGATGACCGATTTTTGTTTTCTTCATTTTTAGAAAAAATATTTTTGGTTGACCAGGAAGGATTCTTTTTGAATCTTCCAAATTGTTTGGTCAGTAGTGCCAGTGATTTTTCAAATGACTCATTTTCTGTCTCATACTCAGAATATTCATTTTATGAGTCACTTATTTCTTTTCATTTTGAGTGGCTTGGCTCTTGTTTGATGTTTCTTTTTCTCTTTTCAGAGTAAAGAGCTAGTGGGTCCACTTTGTATTTTGAGATGTCATGTATTTCAGACTCTTGAGAGTCTAGAATACAGAAGAGATCATTAAGATTTTTTTCTTCTAAATCCATGGTTGATTGAAGAGTCATGGTTAGACTTCTCCATTCATGAGGAAGACTTTTGATAAATTTGATGTTTGTTTCCTCATTAGATTTAGAAACATTGAACTTCCTTAGATTGTTTATTATTGTAGCAAAGCGATTGTAAGTGTTTAAAAGTGACTCGCTTGGAAGTGACTTAAAAGATTCATATTCATTTAGAGCTTTTGTTCTTTTGTTTCTTTTCATTTGATCCCCCCCCCCCATCAAAGAGTTTCTCAAGGGCATCCCATATGCCTTTGGCTGAGGTGTTGCAGTCAACTTGACAGAATATATCATGAGGAAGAGCCATGATAAGGACTGTCTTGGCTATTTCCTCATTTATCTCTTTGGTTTTGTATTCTTCACTCCACCATTTCCTTTCTTTAGGGATGGTGCGAGCGGGCACACCGGCTGAGGTTTAAGTTTCTTTTATCTTAGGGATGTCAACTGTGGGGCAATGGGGGTCCTTAGGCTATGCATTCCAACAGGGAGTTATCAACTTCTTTTAGGAAGTTGGTACTTCTGATTTTCCATTGTGGATATTGCTTCCTAACTAGCATAGGGGGTTTTGCCAATGAGCCAAGAGATTTTCCATTGTTCCAGTTTGAAGACATTTTGAGGGAGAGTTAAATAAAAGATGTTAAAGAGCAGGAACTTTGAATATTGATTATTCAATCTGCTTTGATACCAATTATTGGGTCCCTTGAAGGGCTCTTTAACAATGTTGGCACAATTTGATTTAAACAAGATAAACAAGTTGCGGAAAGTAAATCAAATTGGAAGATATCCATTCATAAAAGGGTTATTATGTATATCTCAAATGTAAATAATGGTTTACACGAGTTTATAGTATGACTATGTATTAACAGAAATAACTTTTCTATGGGAGTAATGTTGAAATTGCTTTGAGAAGATATTGAATTGTATGCTTGATGTCTTGCATTGTTTTGGTGAAGTCAGCTTGCTATTTATAGGCAGATGTAGCAAGTTGTAATTAGATAAGGTGGTTGAGGACGGTTGATGTTGGAGGGTGTCAGAGTATATAGAGATAAATTGAACATATTCAATTTATCTCTTTTTCAACTGTCTTTAACTGCCTTCTTGATTAATGCCAAGTTGACATTCATTTTGCTTGTTCTCCACACAAAGACAGAAATAGTTCTTCTCGTAGTTTCTATCTTCTGATAATCCAGAACTCCTTCTGGACTCTTCTTTGAAGACTTTTGATGCTTCCCATTAAAAGCGATCTACAGAAATGAGGATTTCTGTAGATTTTAGTCTGTACAGAACTACTTTGGAATTTCCGGAGTAGTTCTATATGAATACAGAAATCATGCAGAAATCCATAATTCATACAGACTTTTGTTTCCTTTCTCTTCTAAGGATGTGTCTTATCTTTTCTTCTAATACTTGACTGTTTTGAGTTACAATTACATTATGTTCTACCATGCATTTTTTCGGTTGAACTAGAATTCCGCTTGAACTTCAACCGGAACACATCTGGTTGATCCCCATTCCTCTTGAACTTGAACCGGAACTCATACGGTTCAACTTTCCGCTCGAACCTGCCTAACCTTCAACCTAAACACATCCGGTTTAACATAAAAACAATAAGGCGGCTCTCAAGCGGCTCGCGGTGATGTGAGCGTGCGAAGTGCAAAGTGCACCATCAAAGCGCCACATTGCGCCCATACGCCCACGCCACGTGCGCGTGTGTGTGCGAGTGCGAGTTAGGGGTGCTTCGCACCCCTCAGGGTCAAAGGGTTGTGTCCTACTAGAGGAAACATTAGTAGGTGAAATTTCCACCTTATTAACCACTTCAAGATTCATCCCACAACCAATGTGGGATGAGTTCCACTATATTTTCTTCTCTATTTTCGCAGCTTACACAGTTGCGAACCCTCAACTTTGAGCGTCGATATCTCACTCATATGAGCTCGGTTTTGGACGTGGTTTAGTGCGTTGGAAAGCCCTCACAACGTACTATACAAACCCAGAAAATAGAGCATCAACAACCTATGTTATATGTATTTGTTGATACATGGTCCTTGATCGTCATGTGAAGTATCGAATACAAGATGGATTCACTCAAGAATGCTGAGGTCCGAACTCAGGCCGAACCTGGAGTTCGGACATGGCCGAACCTTGGGCCGAACCTCAGGTTCGGACCAGCGGATTTAGCTTAGTATAAATATGTTGTCTTGTGTAGAATTCAGTAGTTGTTAATGTCATATCTTCTGAGTGTCTTTGTGTAAACTCTCTGTGGTTAATACAAGCCAGATTTGTATTTACTCTTTGTGTTTCATCTCGTTTATATTGATTTCATTACGACTAAGTAGAAGATCCATACGCTCACGCACTTTAAAGTGGTATCAGAGCATTAGGTTTGCTCTACTAGTCGGAAATCAGTGTTTTCCAGAGTTGTTGAGTTCAAATTTACGTTTTTGACTTTCAAAGCTCGTTTCTCATCTTCATTTCTCAAAATCTTCGTTCAAAACTTCATGATTTACGTCAAATATGTCTGTATTTGTTCGTTTTCAGTTGATTGAGTGTTCACAGCTCGAGAGGTGTCAATTTCAGTGAGTTTTTTATGAAATTTTTGAGTTTTTTTCACGATCGGCCGAACCTCAAGTTCGGCATAACCGCTCCGAATACCAGATTCGGAGTAAGCTCGGTCAGTGTTCTGAGTTCGGTGAGGTTTCAGAGCTTGTTCGAAGAGAGTTCGGACTATCTTCTCGATTCGGTGAGAGTTCGGACTAGGTTCGGAGGTTCTTCGACGTTAACTAGGTTCGTTGAGTGTTCGGAGGTAGTTCGGAGCATCTTCGGAGGGTATAGTAGGTTCGGATGAAGTTCGGAGTGAACAGTAGCAGATTTTTCGAAAATGTTCGATTTTCAAGCATTCGCGGCTATTCAAAATTCGGTTCAAGCTACGATGCAAACAATGATGAATTATGATAATGAAATCGGAACAAGTTAGAAAGTTCCCAAATTGTTAAAATTGGAAGATTATCATAGTTGGGTTAAACGGTTTGAAGCGTTTGTCGATACGAATGACATTGATATGTGGTTAGCGTTCACTGAGCAATATGTTTACCCTAAAGATGAAACTGGTGAACCTATTCTTCAAAGAAAAATGTCTTCTGAACAAAAGGAAGCTTATCAAGCTGAGAAAAAGGCATATGGTACGTTAACGATGGCATTGCCTAAAGAGTTACTGCATCAATTTGCTGGTAATTTGAAAACTCGTAGAGCGTCGGATCTAGTGATTTGTACACCGAAATTGTACCGAAAGATGATCGAAAGTGAAGAACAAGAATACGTAAATAATCACTCGTTTATAGCTCAAATCGATCGATGATTACATGATTTAAACTCGTATACAGCACCTAATCACGATCTATTACACAGAAATCTCTGAAAATCGAGATCAAAAACTCCTCCTCCTAAGATTGAACTCAGTGAAAAACGGTTATGGCAAGAGTTGTTTTTTCCGAACCTTCAAAACATAATATATATATGTGACCAGATCGTGAGTGCCGATCTTGAGGTTCGGCAGCAGTTCGGCGTATGTCCGAACTTTAAGTTCGGACCTCCTTTGATTGAGTTCGTTGAATCTCAGATTTTGCATTTGAGATAAATGTGAGATATACTATCTCACATAAAAGACCCTCAAGTATTAACAAACTACTCATTCTACCCTCGACATTATTTAACTATTCTAACTCAAACAACTAACAATACTAACAGAACTAACTGATACACACACGACACACACATTTTGCACTAACAAACTCCTCCTTGACGTGTGCTGTATCAGATCTTCAAACTCTTTGAATCTGTTGTTAGTTGATATAGGGTATGCATGGCTGGAACAGGACTAAGTCAACTGAACCATTTCTGAAAGTGATAAACTCTTTGAAAGCTTTGCAACCATCCATGAGATCCATTCTGAGATTTGTATCTGAGAGACTTTGATGATTTCAACCTGCAACCTTCAGAAGACAAAAGTGCAATTTCTCTTTTCCAAACATAACTTTAATCTTGGAAGCAAAACTTCTACTATGGAGAAACCAAGACATTTAGATTTGAAAATGTGTTGTATCCCGTGTCGATCAGATCAAAAACAAAGAAGAAAGAAAATCTTTTTGGATTTTACAAATATTATATCAAAACACACTGAAAATCTTTTTGATTTTTCATAAACTGAAACATAAATGCAACATAGAATTAAACTCTATTTTTGTTTTTGGTGAGAAAGATCACAACATGAGATCATATCAGACATAACGCATCGTACACACTGCAATTTCAAAATACTAAGCATGCAAGCCAAACTGACTGAGAATACAACCGTTTGGTTTATTTCAGCTAAAGCAGGTCATTGTCTATAGCTTTCTGATATGAAATTTAGTGTATTTATCGAGCATTGATAACGTGGTACCCACACAATCAGGAACACTGGCAAACTGCTTATTTCATATTTTTGTATTTTTCTTGTATTCAAGCCAAGTTACTCGCAGCAGATTTCTCATACTGATATTGTAAACTTGCTTATACAGAATCAAATGCCATAGAGATATCAAGTTCATGGTGTTTCTTGCGAAAAGAAAGCAGAAGCCTCAAATACTTAGCAATCAGGTCGGCCTTGTGAGCACGCAGAGAATGCATAAGTATTGAGAAAATAAATTAAAAGAAATCAAACAAGTTGAAGTTGTATAACCCAACAACAATCAGGTCGGTGCTCACGCACACGCAGAGAAAGTCCGATGGATTATACGAAACACCAAAGAAAATAATTGCAAGTCTTGAATTGAAACAGTAATTCTTTTGACAATGCCATTGTGAGAATATCATAAGCTTTTAATTCTTTTTCATAACATTCCCTCTCCTCAAATGAAAGATCTCTCTGCATTTTAGGTACCCCATTAGAATAAGTTGGGTAAGTAAACTCTTTCTCCATTGAAATCCACAAATCTTCATCCACTTTATCAACATATGCTTTAAAACTTGTTACCCAACTAGGATAATCCTCAAGCTTTACCAGTTTTGGCACATTCTGATGTTCACGAACAGTAAAAGCATCAATAGCATTCATTTTGAAAATTTGTATAATTCTCCTTCAACAACCCGAATGAATAATTTCAAAAATATTTTGTAAATTTTTCTTTCAAGAAAAAGAAAAAAAAAATTGAAAGAAAAAATGTTTATGTGTTTTTTTTTTTAAGAAAAGAAACTAATCAACGAAAAATAACAAGGTAAAAACAAAAACAAACGGGTTTATGTTCGTTAACCGATTCAATAAACACAAAATAATTTTGCCTTCACGAATCAAACCAACGAACACAAAAACTTTGTGTAATTTTTCTAAAAAAAATTTGTTATTTAAAACTTGTGAATTTTTCTGAAAAATTGGTTTTGTTTTATTTTTTTTTTAAATTTTTGTTATTATTTATTTTTTTTTAAAAAAAAAAGAGCAAAACTATGTAACCTATTTAAAAAAAAACTTTGAAATTTGAGGGACTAAAATGAAACTTTGTATAAAAAGACAAATTAGTCGAGAGGAATAAAGCCCCCCATTTTTTCCGTTCTTTTTCCGGTGAACAATCCGGCCGGCGACTAGATTCCGGCGAGATAAACCCAAACCACCAACAAACTTCAAGAATTCGTATCTCGATCAAAACTTGATGAAAATTGAATCCGAAAGTTGCTGTGAACTCGTGAGATCGAGACGAATCAATAGAGCACCATTGTTGATAGGTTTTAATCGATGAATCACAGTGAACAATGAGAACAAAGTTGCGACTTTTCTTTTAAACCTCCATTGATGAAGATGAATCAATAATTCAATCAAACTTGTATGAATCCAAAATCTGAAGATACCAGTGAATTCGTAAACTCAAAACGAGTTGAATGATAGCAGATTTAAGCAAAATTGTTGAAATTACAGAAAAACACCATTGATGAACACAACGAACGTATATACGTTCTGTGTTTTTTGCGATCCGAAGAAAACTCAACGAAAATAAGATTTGAAACTTGAAATAGGTTCGTGTTGATGTATTCAAGCTAATGGAATCGTTCAATAGCTCAAACAAACTGTGAATTGATGACCCAATTTCAGAATCAAACTCAACAGTTTGACTTTGAAAAAGTCAAACTCAATTCGAGTTTCACCAATTTGAACCAGATTTCGATCGAAAAATAGGTTTAGAATCACGCCTGGAATTGCTCTGATACCAATTGAAAACTCGTAGAGCGTCGGATCTAGTGATTTGTACACCGAAATTGTACCGAAAGATGATCGAAAGTGAAGAACAAGAATACGTAAATAATCACTCGTTTATAGCTCAAATCGATCGATGATTACATGATTTAAACTCGTATACAGCACCTAATCACGATCTATTACACAGAAATCTCTGAAAATCGAGATCAAAAACTCCTCCTCCTAAAATTGAACTCAGTGAAAAACGGTTATGGCAAGAGTTGTTTTTTCCGAACCTTCAAAACATAATATATATATGTGACCAGATCGTGAGTGCCGATCTTGAGGTTCGGCGTATGTCCGAACTTTAAGTTCGGACCTCCTTTGATTGAGTTCGTTGAATCTCAGATTTTGCATTTGAGATAAATGTGAGATATACTATCTCACATAAAAGACCCTCAAGTATTAACAAACTACTCATTCTACCCTCGACATTATTTAACTATTCTAACTCAAACAACTAACAATACTAACAGAACTAACTGATACACACACGACACACACATTTTGCACTAACATAATTACACATCAAAAAGTCTATGGGATGCGTTGGAAAAACGATGTGAAGGCAATGACCAATACAAGAAAAGTCACCAAAAGGTTTTGAAGAAAGAGTTCGATATTTTTAAGCATTATCAGAATGAAACGATTCCCAATCTGATTGAAAGATTCGCTCATCTGATGAGTGAAATGCGTTTGGCGAATCTTACTAAAGAAGAGGTTGATATGAAAGAAAAGATCTTGGAAGCTTTGCCTGAAAAATGGGAGAATTATGTGATGATGAAAACTCACGATAAGGATTTTTCAGGATTGTCTTTCAATGATTTGGTTCAAAGAATTCAGGCTCGGGATATGGAATTAATGGTGAATAAATCACTTCCTACACAAATTCAGAACCCTGCAGTGTATCATGGTGAAAATGACTCTACAATGAATGCTGGGAAGTCTACTAGTCTTAGTTCTGCACCCCCTACAGCATTTCTAGCAGGTAAATCTGAAACTCCAAGTTATTCTTCTGCTGGTTGTACTGTGTCATTTCCAAATTCTTCATCTCAAAGTGCTTTGTCTGTTCAAACCGTCGATGATTATAATGCATTGATGTCTGCATTAGTATCTTCATACTTTGGTGTTATCACTGGTTCTGTGAGTAATGCTGAGCTAGCAAATGAAGATTATGACCAGATTTATTATGATCATTTGGAGGAAATGGATCTCAATTGGCAATATGCAATGTTGGTTCGTCGAACAAAGAAGTTTTTCAATAGAACTGGTAAGAAGAGACTTAATCAGGAAGGAAAGATTGGATTGGACAAATCTAAGGTGAAATGTTATAAGTGTTCAGTTTATGGTCACTTTGCTCGAGAATGTCCAAGTTCTACAGAAAGTAAATTGAAAACTGGTCAGCATGCACATTTAGTGTTTCATCCTTCAGATAAAGCTGAAAAGGTTGATCAGAAATCGGCTACTCTTGCTCATGATTGGACTGATACATTTATGCATCCAGATGGTTTTGCTTGGAATGCAGATTCAGAAGTTAAAAAGAATCATACTCCAATCTCAATTGCTTCAACCGTTCAACATGCTGATGATGAAAGTTTTTTAACAGAATCTGATACTTCTTCAAGTATATCTTTGATTCAAGAAGAATTACCTAAGTCTTCTGAGAATTTAAAGGATGATGAAGTTAATTGTTATAAATGTGAGAAATTGCTCAAGAATATTGCAAGGTTTGAACAAGATTGTCAACTTTCAACTGAAGAAATTGTGGTGTTAAAGAAAGAGTTGGAAGATTTTCAAAAGAAATATTATGCGTTGGTTTATATTCATGACGATGTTTTGAAGGAAAAGGCTCAATTGGCTGAAGAGTGTGAGAAAGCCAAAGCTGAAACGTTAGATGCAGCTCAAGATTTTGAGAATCTGTTTGAGAAGAGTTATCCGGTTCAGCAAAAATATGAAGAAGCTACTGCTCTTATTGCTACAACTGCTGTTACTGTTGAAAAATTACAAAATAAGATTTCTATGCTTCAAGATGAGAATGTTTTGTACCGGGACAAGAATGAAGTCTTAACTAAAGATGTTAAGATCCATAAACAAAAGAGAGAAAGTGTTCTTCAAGAACTATTTGCAGGATGTGAGATCAGAAAGTTACAAACGTATGAATATGATGATCTCAATGCAAAGTTCATCAAGTCACAACAAGAGGTGTTTGAAGGTCAACAGAGAATTAATGGCTTGAAATTGGAGATTTTGGAGTTGAAACGACAAGTTAAGAATTGCAATTTGTCACCAACATTGCTTAATTTCTTATACAAGCAGGATCAGAGTTCAGAAAGTTCTAAGCAGAATGATGTTCACTCGGTACCTCAACCAGTGGATTTAATTGAAGTTACTGCTGCTCAGATTGATCCAAAAGATGACTTGCATGATTATTCCAAGTTTGTCACTCCATCCAAGAAGACCAAGTCCAAGTCTAAAAGGAAGGAGAAGCCATTGGGTGATGCTCCAAAATTTGTTTCAACTGTTTTGTTAAAAAATGAAAAGGTTTTTGATAAGATTGTTTCAAGTTCTTCATCTGCAACCGAAGAAGAGAAAGTTTTGATTGAAAAGAACAAGCTGAAGGATATCAAGGCTAAATTCACTAGTGAAGCTAAGTCAAGAGAAGCTTCATGTTCTTCTTCAAGTTCTTCAAAGGTTTCAGGTTCCAAGCACAAAGGTTTGGATTTTGTTATAAAGGAAGTTCCGGCTGTTGCAAAGAAACCAATGAAAGCTGACAAGGCTATTAAAGCTAAAGTTACAAAGAAATCACCATCTCCGAAGGAATTTACTTATTATTCTGGACGATCATCATCTTCAAGGAGTCCATCTCCTAGGTATGATTCTTCTGATGGTTTCTTTGATAACTTTCATTCTGAACATTCATCTGATTCTCACAAATCAAAACAATTTTTGAGAAAGACTTTGTTATGTATGTCGTCAACCAGGACATCTAGCTGCTGATTGTCCGACGACTGCATATATCCACAAAACTGCCAAATATGTGGATAACGAAGGTCAAATTTTTGATGAACCATGGTCTCCAATGATTAAATCAACTCGTAAATCGTTTTGGTCTAAATCAAGTTCGTCGGTTGAATCTGATTCGGGTTCCGATCACAAGTTAAAAATTTTACAAATTTGGAAACCAAAAGTTGTTTCCAAGGCTAACAATGACTTTGTGGAAGACACCGGGCGACCCGACGCTGTTGAATCAGGTCGATTCCAACGCGACAAATGTTTTATTTGGTGTCAAGCAGGTGTTTCAGGAAGACCTTTCGGTGATTGGAAAATTGCTGATTGTGAAACATCTGTCTTAATTAAATTGAATTTCAAAATCAATTTTGTTTTTCTCAAAATGCTAAACTGTGAGTATTCGTGTTGATTAATCAATTTTTCTTGTTTTTCACTCCGTCTCATTCTGAGGGGGAGTTTGTTTTTACAAAAATACAAAAATAGTGTTTTGTGTTTCAAATCGTAAAAAATGAAAATCTATAAATAGAGTTGTCATTTTTAGGGGGAGAAATTTGGAAAAGAAAAAAAAGTTTGAAAAATGCAAAAGCCAAAAACATTGAAAATGAGAAATTGTATCCGACATGATTGGGAAATGATGGTACAATGGCGGACATCGTCTGGCTCATGGATAAAGTAGATGAAAAAGCCATAAGACCTTTTGATCGATGTGCAAGGTAGGCTCGGCAAATCAGAAAGTATACACATGTGATATACACTAAATCTGATGCTTGACCTAGTGGACAACATCTTGATGCATGTCTCATGATATATCAAGAAAAAGATATGAGAAAAATAAAATGAGAAGTCACTGTGTATACATGTGTTCATTTTGCAAATATTTAAACTTGTTTGATTTTCTTTATTTTGTCAAACGATCGGACTTTCTCTGCGTGTCGAAAGACCGACCTGATTGTTGTTCGTTTGACATTCTGCTTTATTTTCTTTGGTGTTTCGTATAACTCATCGGACTTTCTCTGCGTGTACGGGAGTACCGACCTGATTGTTGTTGAGTTATACAACTTCAAGTTGTTTTATTTTCTTATTTTGTTAAATCCAAGGCCTTATCTGCGTATCGAAAGATCGACCTTAAGGTAGACGATTTAGCATTCTTATTTCTTTTTGCATGGAACACAGTTGACTATATCATGGTTACAATCATTATGTGATTAAAATCACAAATGAAATCACAAAAATGTGATGAGCAAAAGCATATCTGAGTATGTCTGATAGTGTGGGGTACACTGGTCAATGCAAATTTAATCAATACCTTAACATATCCAGATGTTATGAGTACGATTGTGCCAGAGTTTAAAGTTGGACAAATTATATCTGCAATCGGCATGGCTTATGTGTTTCTATAATTGAAATTGAAGTGTAGTTCAGCATGTTATGATCAATATGATCCCAAGTTGTGATCTTTCTCACAAAAGACAAAAACAGTGTCTAATTCAGTATTGTTTTACTTTTCTTATCAGAAAAATATCAAAAAGATTTTAGGTGTGTTTTGATATAAAGTTTCTAAAAGCCAAAAAGATTTTGTTTCTGTTTTGTTTTCGATTGATCAACACGAATTACGAAATCATTTTCAAAATCAATATATCTTGGAGTCTCGAAGAGACATTTTGCACCAAGATTATTTATGTTGGCAGGTTTCTAAGTGGGAAGAGAACTTTACAACTTCAAGTCTTCTGAAGATTGTTGATAAAGACATTACACACGATGCAATATCAAGTATTCAAGATTAAATTCATCGTCAAGATCGAGGAAGAGTTTGATTGAAGATACAAGATACAAGTTTGAATAGCGAAGATGATACTGCACATGCCGAGGGGGAGTTTGTTGATACATGGTCCTTGATCGTCATGTGAAGTATCGAATACAAGACGGATTCACTCAAGAATGTCGAGGTCCGAACTCAGGCCGAACCTGGAGTTCGGACATGGCCGAACCTTGGGCCGAACCTCAGGTTCGGACCAGCGGGTTTAGCTTAGTATAAATATGTTGTCTTGTGTAGAATTCAGTAGGTTGTTAATGTCATATCTTCTGAGTGTCTTTGTGTTAACTCTCTGTGGTTAATGCAAGCCAGATTTGTATTTACTCTTTGTGTTTCATCTCGTTTATATTGATTTCGTTACGACTAAGTAGAAGATCCATACGCTCACGCACTTTCAAGTGGTATCAGAGTTTAGAAAGTTCTAAGCAGAATGATGTTCACTCGGTACCTCAACCAGTGGATTTAATTGAAGTTATTGCTGCTCAGATTGATCCAAAAGATGACTTGCATAATTATTCCAAGTTTGTCACTCCATCCAAGAAGACCAAGTCCAAGTCTAAAAGGATGGAGAAGCCATTGGGTGATGCTCCAAAATTTGTTTCAAAGTCTGTTTTGTTAGAAAATGAAAAGGTTTTTGATAAGATTGTTTCAAGTTCTTCATCTGCAACCGAAGAAGAGAAAGTTTTGATTGAAAAGAACAAGCTGAAGGATATCAAGGCTAAATTCACTAGTGAAGCTAAGTCAAGAGAAGCTTCATGTTCTTCTTCAAGTTCTTCAAAGGTTTCAGGTTCCAAGCACAAAGGTTTGGGTTTTGTTATAAAGGAAGTTCCGGCAGTTGCAAAGAAACCTGTGAAAGCTGACAAGGCTGTTAAAGTTAAAGTTACAAAGAAATCACCATCTCCGAAGGAATTTACTTATTATTCTGGACGATCATCATCTTCAAGGAGTCCATCTCCTAGGTATGATTCTTCTGATGGTTTCTTTGATAACTTTCATTCTGAACATTCATCTGATTCTCACAAATCAAAACAATTTTCAAACAATTTTCGAGAAAGACTTTGTTATGTATGTCGTCAACCAGGACATCTAGCTGCTGATTGTCCGACGACTGGATATATCCACAAAACTGCCAAATATGTGGATAACAAACGTCAAAATTTTGATGAACCATGGTCTCCAACGATTAAATCAACTCGTAAATCGTCTTGGTCTAAATCAAGTTCGTCGGTTGAATCTGATTCGGGTTCCGATCACAAGTTAAAAATTTTACAAATTTGGAAACCAAAAGTTGTTTCCAAGGCCAACAATGACTTTGTGGAAGACACCGGGCGACCCGACGCTGTTGAATCGGGTCGATTCCAACGCGACTAATGTTTTATTTGGTGTCAAGAAGGTGTTTCAGGAAGACCTTTCGGTGATTGGAAAATTGCTGATTGTGAAATATCTGTCTTAATTAAATTGAATTTCAAAATCAATTTTGTTTTTCTCAAAATGCTAAACTGTGAGTATTCGTGTTGATTGATCAATTTTTCTTGTTTTTCACTCCGTCTCATTCTGAGGGGGAGTTTGTTTTTGCAACGCGACTATTGTTTTATTTGGTGTCAAGAAGGTGTTTCAGGAAGACCTTTCGGTGATTAGAAAATTGCTGATTGTGAAATATCTGTCTTAATTAAATTGAATTTCAAAATCAATTTTGTTTTTCTCAAAATGCTAAACTGTGAGTATTCGTGTTGATTGATCAATTTTTCTTGTTTTTCACTCCGTCTCATTCTGAGGGGGAGTTTGTTTTTGCAAAAATACAAAAATAGTGTTTTGTGTTTCAAATCGTAAAAAATGAAAATCTATAAATAGAGTTGTCATTTTTAGGGGGAGAAATTTGGAAAAGAAAAAAAAGATTGAAAAATGCAAAAGCCAAAAACATTGAAAACAAGAAATTGTATCCGACATGATTGGGAAATGATGGTACATTGGCGGACATCGTCTGGCTCATGGATAAAGTAGATGAAAAAGCCATAAGACCATTTGATCGATGTGCAAGGTAGGCTCGGAAAATCAGAAAGTATACAAATTTTTTATACACTAAATCTGATGCTTGACCTAGTAGACAACATCTTGATGCATGTCTCATGATATATCAAGAAAAAGATATGAGAAAAATAAAATGAGAAGTCACTGTGTATACATGTGTTCATTTTGCAAAGATTTAAACTTGTTTGATTTTCTTTATTTTGTCAAACGACCGGACTTTCTCTGAGTGTCGAAAGACCGACCTGATTGTTGTTCGTTTGACATTCTGCTTTATTTTCTTTGGTGTTTCGTATAACTCATCGGACTTTCTTTGCGTGTACGGGAGTACCGACCTGATTGTTGTTGAGTTATACAACTTCAACTTGTTTTATTTTCTTATTTTGTTAAATCCGAGGCCTTATCTGCATATCGAAAGATCGACCTTAAGGTAGACGATTTAACGTTCTTATTTCTTTTTGCATGGAACACAGTTGACTATATCATGGTTACAATCATTATGTGATTAAAATCACAAATGAAATCACAAAAATGTGATGAGCAAAAGCATATCTGAGCATGTCTGATAGTGTGGGGTACACTGGTCAATGCAAATTTAATCAATATCTTAACATATCCAGATGTTATGAGTACGATTGTGCCATAGTTTAAAGTTAGACAAATTATATCTGCAATCGGCATGGCTTATGTGTTTCTATAATTGATATTAAAGTGTAGTTCAGCATGTTATGATCAATATGATCCCAAGTTGTGATCTTTCTCACAAAAGACAAAAATAGTGTCTAATTCAGTATTGTTTTACTTTTCTTATCAGAAAAATATCAAAAAGATATTAGGTGTGTTTTGATATAAAGTTTCTAAAAGCCAAAAAGATTTTGTTTCTGTTTTGTTTTCAATTGATCAACACGAATTACGAAATCATTTTCAAAATCAAAATATCTTGGAGTCTCGAAGAGACATTTTGCACCAAGATTATTTATGTTGGCAGGTTTCTAAGTGGGAAGAGAACTTTACAACTTCAAGTCTTCTGAAGATTGTTGATAAAGAGATTACACACGATGCAATATCAAGTATTCAAGATTAAATTCATCGTCAAGATCGAGGAAGAGCTTGATTGAAGATACAAGATACAAGTTTGAATAGCGAAGATGATACTACACGTGCCGAGGGGGAGTTTGTTGATACATGGTCCTAGATCGTCATGTGAAGTATCGAATACAAGACGGATTCACTCAAGAATGCTGAGGTCCGAACTCAGGCCGAACCTGGAGTTCGGACACGGCCGAACCTTGGGCCGAACCTCAGGTTCGGACCAGCGGGTTTAGCTTAGTATAAATATGTTGTCTTGTGTAGAATTCAGTAGTTGTTAATGTCATATCTTCTGAGTGTCTTTGTGTAAACTCTCTGTGGTTGATACAAGCCAGATTTGTATTTACTCTTTGTGTTTCATCTCGTTTATATTGATTTCGTTACGACTACTTAGAAGATCCATACGCTCACGCACTTTCAGTATTTTATTTGTGCCCAAAGTTGGTGTAAAACTCATTTTCACACTTAGTGAAAACAAAAACCCATTTTTCACTAAGTTTATCCCAAAATTCCAACAATCCCCCACATGAATGGGTATTGATCTATTCTTCAAGAATCAAAGGCAATTTCGACAGTCCAGTATTGCAGGATAGGTAGGTGCCTTTGAACCTTCCTTTGTAAAGCATACTTGGGTTACTGTGTTTGGTAGACGCGATGTCTATGAACCAACCAACCTTTTGTGTAACCGTTATTATACTCACACAAAACTTTCCCTAACTTGGTTAGCACTCCTTGTCGTGTCTAATCATAGTCCTGGAACATTTGCCTGGTTCTGCTAGACCTCTAGGAATTGTGCCCAACAAATCCATTTGAAGCGACCACACTTCTCTCTTGCATAGGTGATTACCACAATCATTAAAAGCATTGGTATTATGATTTACACAAAATCATCTATGACATACACAATGTCATTGACCATCGTATGCTTAACCTCACACACTTCACCGTTTGGTGATATGAATGGACTAGGAAGTACACAACTCCCTTTTAAGGTTTTAGGGTACTCCTCCACAATGACCTAGCCAATGCGATTAGGTTGTCCTATTGAACCTAGAGTCTGGGATCTCCATTTTTATAGGTTAGGTTTTCCTTCGCACCAGCTTTCAACCCAATGGGCTTTAGTCCCGTTGCCCTTGACGACTTCAAAACTAACTCTTTGCTTAAGCCTTTCGTAAACGAAACCAAAGTGTTATCCTTTGACTTCACATAGTCAATTAAGATAACTCCGGTAGATATTAGTTGTCGTACCGTATTATGTCTGCGTCTAATGTGCCTTGATTTGCCATTGTACATCGCAGATTGGGCGCGCCCAATTGCCGATTAACTGTCACAATGTATGCAAATAGCTGTCATGGGCTTAGGCCACCTTGGAATTTCTTCCACAAATTGACGTAGCCATTCCGCCTCTTCACCATATTTATCCAAGGCGATGAACTCAGATTCCATCTTGGAGCGCGATATAACAGTTTGCTTAGCCGATTTCCAAGCAATAGCTGCACCACCAAGCGTGAACACATACCCTCTTGTTGATTTGGAATCCTTTATATCCGTAATCCAATTCGCATTGCAATATCCTTCGATAACTGCTGGATCTCGGGTATAATGCAGTCCATAGTCTCTCGTGTATCTTAAGTACCTTAGTAAACAAGCCATTGCTCTCCAATGTACTACGCACAGATTACTCGTGTACCGGCTTAGTCCGCTCACAACATAAGCCAAATCTGGTCTGGTACATGTCATAAGATACATTAGACTGCCAATCACCCTTGAGTAATCCAACTGAGCAACCCCTTTTCCTCTATTCTTAGCGAGATAAAAGGGTAGTATCAACTGGAGTTTGAAACACATTCTTATCTCTTGCGTTGAACTTCTCAAGGATTTTGTCCACATAGTGAGATTGACTCAAGACAATACCATTTGGGGTTCTGATGATTTTTACACCGAGTATCACATCTGCGAGCCCTATGTCTTTCATGTCAAATATCCCTTTCAACATGTCTTTAGTAGCTTTGACCATCCTATCATCACTCCCGACGATAAGCATGTCATCTACATAGAGACACAGAATCACATAACCTCTAGGTGTGTCTTTCGCATAGACACACTTGTCGCACTAATTTATTTTGAATCCGTTGTCAAGCATGACTCGGTCAAACTTCTGGTGCCATTGTTTCAGAGCTTGCTTCAAGCCATACAAAGACTCGATGAGTCTACACACCTTGTCTTCTTGGCCAGGAGCGGTAAAACCCTCTGGGTTGTTCCATGTAGATCACTTCATCTAAATCACCGTTTAGAAACGCGCTCTTTACATCCATTTGGTGAACCTCCAAATTTTGTAAAGCCGCTATAGCAAGCACCAACCTTATCGAGGTTTTGCGAGTAACAGGAGAGTAAGTATCCAACTAATCCAGACCCTCCTTTTGTCTGTATCCTTTGATCACTAGCCTCGCCTTATACTTATCAATGATGCCATCTGCTTTCATCTTCTTCTTGAATATCCACCGATATCCAAGTGGTTTGCAACCATCAGGAAGATCGCACTACATCAAAATTCACCTATGGCCACAGATTGGTCACGTTTTTTTTTCTCATTCCAATCAACAGTAAAGGTCCTGTCACCTTATGTATCCTACGGTCACGTTACAATATCAATGGCTGAAGCCACCTAGAAGCGTGGCTAAAGGGTACCAATATTTATTGTTGTAATCAAATAATTCTTCCAGAAAGCGTGGCCATAGGGTCCCAATGGCCACATGTGTTTGTTTAACGCGGCCTTTGCTATTACATGGTCCACATATATTTGTGTTTTAGCCACATACATTATAAAAATACGTGGCCAAAGGGTTGCTGAAATCATACATTTTGTCCCAATACGCGTGGCCAAAGGGAGGCAACGACCACGTTAAAATATCAAAAACGTGGCCTTTGGTATTATATGGTCACGTATATTTGTGTTTTAGCCACATATCTTTAGAAAAAACGTGGCCAAATGGGTTGCTGAAATTATAATTTTTGTCCCAATACGCGTGGCCAAAGGGTGGCAATGGCCACGTTAAAATATAAATAGCGTGACCTTTGGTATTATATGGTCACGTATATTTGTGTTTTAGCCACATATGTTAAAAAAAACGTGGCCAAAGGGTAGTTGAAATCAGATAATTTGTCCCAATACGCATGGCCAAATGGTGGCAACGGCCACGTTAAATTACAAAAAGTGTGGCCTTTGGTATTATATGGTCACGTATATTTGTGTTTTAGCCACATATATTTGTGAAAAAAAGTGCCTAAAGGGTAGTTGAAATTAGATATTTTGTCCCAATACGCGTGGCCAAAGGGTGGCAACGGCCACGTTAAAATATAAAAAGTGTGGCCTTTGGTATTATATATATGGTCACATATATTTTCTTAATTACAATTAATTATACTGCATATCTTTACATATAATAAAGCACTAACTCGGATGCCACATGGTTTCTTTCTAGGGTGTCCACCTAAGATTTTTCCACTTGTCATCATCACAATCAACCTCAATATCTTCCTTAAATACTGAATATAATCATGTCAAAACTGCCAAATTTAAAAACATAATTTTCAAATTAATTTTCTTTCAAAATTAATGAAAGTTCAATAATGTCAAACTTTACAAAAATGATATAGAACTATGCCATTCATAATTTTCTATTCTCTTATTAATTTTTTTTTGTAGTTATCTCATATTATGAATCTTTATCTTTATTCAACCCATGTAGTACACGGGTTACTAACCTAGTTAATTAATATAGAGAAACCTTAAATCATATTATAATTAAAAATTAATGTACATACACTAATCAAATGCTGTTAAAAAAATAACATACACTAATCAAAGTTTAATTTCTATAATAATGAATTATAATTTCTTGTCCGTGCTCATCAGTTGCTTCTGCTGGATCCGTGTACTAAGTTTTCTGTTTATCAGATCTTAACTCAACTGGTTTGGTGTTAAGTACACTTTCGACGTCTTTTTCCGATCATTATTTACCTGAAAACATGACAAATAAAACCGACCAGATATATATATATATATATATATATATATATATAGTTAATTAATTAGCAGGCACGATTAATTAATGTAGAAATTACTTGTGGTTGTTCTAGTAGTTTTTGAACCGTATAATGATCAACTGGCTGTGATTTATCTGATTTGTTATTAGAATGAATGAGCACTTGGTTCATCAGCCATGCAATAATATATTTATTTTCAACCTCCGAAAGCATTGGTTTTTCATCTAATAGGAATGGTAAAAATGTTGCACCCTATTGACCTGATAAACTATAATTCTACGGCAACCAGAAGGTAATGGACTTCCATGAATCCTCTCATCCTTTTCTTTTGGTAATAATTTAGCCATTCCCACGACGTTCAGTGGATTCCCCTCCATGTGCAACGTCGCAGTTTGACACTCCTGATCAGAAGTGACATAATAATAATAATAATAATAATAATAATAATAATAATAATTATAATAATAATAATATATATAGCATATATATTAACAATTAATTAATTAAAGTCAAAAGTAAAATAAAAAAATTGTTGTATATACTAATATAGGTTTAGGATAAAATACATCAAGCAAAAACGCTACATCCATTGCGGATTGATCTGGGGCGTCCATCAAGATCATCCAACAGCCATGATCTATGATGTTTCCGCCTATGGTGTTTTTTTCCCCACCGAAAACGCCATAGGCGAAAACACCATAGATCTTGGCTGTTGGATGATCTTGATGGACGCCACAGATCAATCCGCAACGGATGTAGCGTTTTTATGTGATGTAGCCTAACTCTCCTCTACTAATATATATACCTCTGGGATTACTGGCTGATCGATAGGAGCTGCAATGGCATCATAATTATTTGGTTTTTCCAACTGATTACTCTTCTTAGCAGGTACTTTACAAGCTATAGGTTTTACTGATTTTGCATGTCTCTTATTGTTTTTCTAAATTTACACCATGTAATTAACTGATTAGCAACATTTGCTACTGGTACAGATTTATGTGGACGATATTATTTTTGGTTGCTCAAACGAGAAGTTATCGAAGGATTTCGAGACTTTAATGCAAACCAGGTTCGAGATGAGTTCAATGGGGGAAATGTCGTTCTTCCTAGGCTTACAAGTTCAACAATCAGATAAGGGTATCTTCATACATCAGACGAAGTATGTGAGAGATGTCCTAAATCGATTCAAAGTGGAAGATGTTCGCATTCCTGGAACTCCTATTCAGCTGTCACATGGCCTATGTCCCGACGAAGACGGTGAAAAAGTTGATGTCACTCTTATAGGGCTATAATAGGTTCACTGATGTATCTTACAGCTAGTCGACCTGATATAATGTTTGTTGTTTGTTTGTGTGACAGGTACTAGGCAGCACCTCATGTTTCTCATATGAATGCGGTTTTGAGGATTCTAGCTTATCTGAAGGGTAATTCAGATCCCGGGATCTATTATCCTCATGATAATAAGTTCGACCTGTCGGCGTATACGGATTCGGACTACGGCGGTTGCAAGATTAATTTCAAGTCAACCACGGCCGGATGTCAGTTTCTCGGCGATCGGTTGGTATCTTGGCAGTGTAAGAAGCAGACTTCTGTTGCCACATCCACTGCTGAAGCTGAATATATAGCAGCTGCTAGTTGCTGCTCTCAGGTTTTATGGATTCAACAGCAGATGCGGGATTATGGTTTGAAGTTTCTTACTACTCCAATTTACATAGATAATTCGGCCGCTATTTGCATAACAAAAAACCCCGTTCACCACTCAAAAACGAAACATATTGATATTCGTTATCATTTCATTCGTGATTGTTTTGAGAAACACCTGATTGATCTGCAAAAGATCCATACTGATTTTCAAAAAGCGGATCTTTTTACAAAAGCTTTTGACAAAACCCGCTTTCGTTATCTTTTGCAGATCAACGGCATACAAAAGTTACCCGTTAAGTAACTTTCGGTTGATCATTTTTTTGCTTACTGTTCTTCTTTTGTTTGTTTTTCTTTTTCTTATTCACAAAATCCAAAAATAGCGTTTTGTATTTTAGGGGGAGAAAATCAGAAAATATAAAAAAATGGAAAAATGCAAAAGGCATAAAAAATGGAAAAATAAAAAATTTGAGAAATTGATCCGACCAAGCGAGAAATGATAATACATCGGCGTGTGTTATCAACCATGGATAAAGTAAAATAGAAAAGCTGTAGGTACTTGTTTGGTTAGTTAAATGCGTAAGGACAAATCTGATATATGCCAGTATGATATAAATATAAAAATTTGCTTGATTAAATGTAGGGCACATCATGACGAATGCTGTGTGATCTTGGCATTGAATGAAATGAAAAAGGCAAAAACATAATAAGAGATGTTCTGGTGTATGCATGCTTTTATTTTGCAAAGATTTAAACTTGTTTGATTTTCTTTATTTTGTCAAACGATCGGCCTTTCTCTGCGTATCAAAAGATCGACCTGATTGGTGTTCGTTTGACGTTCTGCTTTATTTTCTTTGGTGTTTCGTATAACTCATCAAACTTTCTCTGCGTGTGCGGGAGCACCGACCTGATTGTTGCTGGGTTATTCAATTTCAGCTTTATTTTCTATTTTTTATTTTCCTAAACAATCGGACTTTCTCTGCGTGCCTACCGGCTGACTTGATTGTTGTTTGTTTAGGGTTCTGCGTGCCTACGTTTCATTTCTGTTTGGTTTGTTATTTGAATATCTGAAAAATCACAAAAAGATTCTAGGTGTGTTTTAGTATAATTTTGAAAAATTCCAAAAAGATTTTCGGTGTGTTTGAAAATTTACAAAAATCAAAAAGATTTTTATTCTGCGTTATTTTCGATCGACCGTTAGTGAAAGATTCTAAATTATGCCGGAGACAACCAAATGGACTTGATATTAGAAATTTCATCGGTAAATTGAACAAAGTTTGAGGAAAATTAATGATTTTTAAAACTTTCGAGGTTCAATTTGAAAGATTCATCAAGATTAGGGGTTATTTTTGAAAATTTTTCAAATCTCCAAACCTGGAGTTCGGAAGACCGAACGTGGAGTTCGGAGGTCCGAACCTCATCATCGGACAAGGATTGGAGATGGCCGAATTAGGAGTTCGGTGCTACTGTTTGTCCGAACGTGGAGTTCGGAGGGTCCGAACTTGGTTGGCTATAAATACGCCAAACCTGGAGTTCGGAGCTCATTGTTTACTGTTATCTCCGAACGTGCATCGAACTTCCGCCAAAAATTCAAATTTTCATTTACCGTGTATTTGGTGCTTTTGAGACTGATTCTAGGTAGTTTCTTTGATTCCGAACACACTGATGGACTTAGATTTGGTTTTCATTCAGTATTTGTTGGTTTTCTGTACGAAAAACTCGTTCGGTTATAATCCAGTTTCTAGATCTGAAAATACTGCATCGAAAACGTATTTTTGGCAATTTAAAATGATGTCTATGTGTTGCTTATCAAAATCCGACCATGGGTGTTGATTGGTTGTGTCTGATTTGGTCGTTTTCACCATTTTTGGAATTCAAAACTCTCGGAGTTCTTCAGGCTCCGAACCTGGGGTTCGGAGACTCCGAACTTGGGGTTCGGAGGGAGCTCGGACAGAGTTCGGCGGGTTTCAATTTTTTGATCAAATGTTGTTCGTTTACGTAAACGAGAATGATTTGACAAAATCAGTGATTATATCTGTTAATAACATTGAAGTTAATGAATGTTTTCTTTTATGTGTTTTCAGATATGGCGAACGACTTAAAAATTGGCCATAAACACAATATTTGTGCACATATTGGTGTTGCACGGGGCAAACTCGATAAATTCGAAGGACCTGGGATATTTGATTTTCTGCGGCGGTCGAGAATTCATTATGCTATCACTCAGCAATTTGACATGTATAGAGATATCATTCTGGAATTTTGGAATACGGCACGTACGATTACTGATGGTCCGATTAGAATCGTTGCGACTATTCAAGGCCGACCGGTTGAAGTAACTGAAGCAGACATTCACAGAGTTCTTCAGTTGGATTCTGATACAAGAACAGCGTCTATTGAATTCCCTCATGAAGACAATGTGGCATTTTTGAAGCGGATTTGGTATACGGATGATCCGAGCAAGGAATGGGTGTACAAATCATCGCTAAGCGTCCCATACAAGTATATGGCGCATGTTTTGTTGGTCTGCTTGGGACACAGGATTTCTGGTCATGATGAAGTCCAGCAGATTATTCTATCTCTAATGAACGCGTTGGTGATGAACAGGCCGTACAATGTTTCTGGAATGATCTTTCATTATATGAGAGACAATTTGACTCTACGACAAAAGAAAGCTGCAATTTATCCCAGATTCCTTCAGATGGTGCTTAATGACAAATATCCTGATTTGATAAAGAAAGCCGTACATAGAATGGAGCTGAAACATATGACTGAGGCTAGTGTTGGTGCTCTGGCATCTTACCAAAAGAAGGCACTAGAGTTTCAGCCTAAATTGAAACGATTGATTGGTCATCTTGCCAATGTCAACTACGTGGCACCGGTAATGGGTGTACCTCGTCATGATGATGGAAGTGATTCAGAAGAATTGGATTATAGCTAGATAGAGGAACATAACCAAATTCCACAACAAGGCAGAGTGAAGAGGCCTAAGAGGCAAGTTTCGGTGGTTCAGGAACCTGTGAAACAAGAACCAGAACCAGTGGTATCTCATCCGCCAATTACTAAACTAGTGGTCTCAGCACAGGAAGTTCCTGTATCTGTCGTTGTGACTGAGAAACCAGCGGTGAATACTCTTGATGATTAATCTGATGACGATGAAGATTTAATAGAATGCTGAAGTTGACTCTGAAGACTTTTTAGAGACAAACGATCTGTTTGTGCGAGTCTTAATCAATTCCAAATTTGTGAAGCTAAAGAAAGGTAGTGATGAACACCTTGCTTACAGAATCAGCAAGAACAAAAGTATTGATCGATACAAAGATCGAGTGTATGATGTGGTGGCTTCGTCTGAATCTGATGAAGATTATAACCCAGATGCCGAGGTGGTTTCCGGCAAAGGTAAACAGCCTGTGACTGGTTCGTCATCTGTAACTCCATCCAAAGGGAGAAAGAAGTCAGTTGTTGGAGGCCGAACTAAGAAGAGGAAAGGCGTAGGCGCACAGCAGTTCATTTTACAGCCTCGTTCTGGTGTCTCTACATCAACAGCAACTACTGAAGCAACTACAAATGTTCAGACTTCAGTGTCTGATGTCCAACCTGATTTCTTGCAGAATTTGATGAATGCAAACCGTTCGACAACTGTTAGCACAGCACCTTCAGCAAGTGCTGGTGCGTAGTTTGTTAATCAGCCGATGGGGTCTATGCCTACAACTCCAGTGTTTTCAACTGCAACTGCTACTGTTTCAACTCATTTGACACCTGATGTGAACTTTAATTTCGAACAAGGCTCAATTTCTTTTTCTCAAGCTAGTATCCTGCAAAGTGCTTTATCTGATCAACAATCACAGATTGATGCCTTGAAGGCTAAGTCTGAAGCACAAGAGAAGACTATTAATGTGCTGAGATTAGATAATAATGATCTGAATCAACGGGTTGTAACTCTCCAGGGTCAGGATGTAGCCAAAGATCAAGAAATTCTAAGATTAAGACGGGCTAGTTAGACTTAGTCCAAGTTGCTTCTGGAAATGGATGAGAAATTAAAATTCTTGATGGAGAAGTTTAAGTCTCAGGAGGAGATTGGATATGGCTCGGGTTGTAATGAAGATCCGATGCGATTTCTGAACGATGATCCCGATCAAGATGATCCTGAAGGGAATGTTGGTGGAGGACCAGGCCCATCTGGAACTGCGGGTTCGGGTGCTGGAACATCATCTTCCCAGGGGGAGAAAGACTCCCGAGAAGCAGTGCCAATCACTTCGATTCCATCTGATCAAGCTAAAAAAAGTATGAGTGAATTTGCTGAAATGTTGCAAACGCTTGAAGAAGGGTAGTTTGTTGGTGACTTGACGACAAAAGTGTAAGACCTATATTAGGTTGGTGGCAACTCAAACATTACACCTTAGGAGTTGGTTTCATCCTTCACTTGGGTTTTGCATAACAACCCTTAGCGATCCCATAATGATTCCTAGAGTTTTTGGATTGTTCTTAGTGATTTCCAGATAGTCTTGGTGATTTGGACACTGGTCTTGGAGATCTGGTTTTGTTCTTGGAGATCTCGTTTGTTCTTGAGATCTCGCTGATAAGCCTTGGAGATCTCGTTTGTTCTTGGAGATCTCGCTACTAAGCCTTGGAGACCTCACCAACCTTGGCGACCTCACCAAGACTTGGTGATCTGGGCTTTGTTCTTGGCGACCTCACCAAGGCTTGGCGACCTCACCAAGAGTTCTTGGCGACTTGGGCAAGCCTCCTTGGCAACCCGCCAACCCTTGGCGACCTCACCAAGGTTGGCGACCTCACCAAGCCTTGGCGAGGTCACCAACCAGTCTTGGCGACTTCAGGCTCATTCTTGGCGATCTCGGCTGTCACTACGTCAAAAAGTGGCTTTGGCCACGGTTTTTTTGATAACGCATAGCCACTGTTTTGAAAAAAGCGTGGCCAAAGGTAAGAAATTCTCGTTTTAGCCACACATATTTTGTACCCGTGGCCAAATATATAGCCTTTGGACCCTTTTAGCCACGTATTTTTTTGTTTATATGACAACAACAATCAGGTGCAGTGGCTTTAGCCACTGTTTTACAAAAACATGTGGCACTTGTTTGTCACACTTAAAAAAGAGTGGCGAAATGCACCAAACGGCCATGGAATTTTTATGATTTTTTATTCGTGTGACCAAAAAGGAATGTATGGCCACGCTTAAATAATGTTGTGTGACGGAAGAGTAGATTTTATTACTTAGTAAATTAAAAGAAAACAAAACTATTTATGCGTGGCTAAATGTGAGCAATGGCCACGCTTTTTACTTAGTTATGTGGCTAAAAGCTAGTACATATGGCCACTGTTATTAGGTTGTGTGACTAAATATTAGATGACTAATGGTCACGGTAGGTTGTGAGTGACAAAAATCTATTACCTATGGCCACATATATTAACCGTGACTAAATGGTAGGTTGTGAGTGACAAAAATTTATTTTATGGTCACGGTAAAATATTAAACGCGTGGCGAAAAATAGAAGATTTGTTTCCCTCTAAAACAACGCGCTTTTTTCATTTGTACCATTAATTCGAGCGGGTTAAAATCTGCTACCCTATATATCATCATCATTGTTATTTTCCTTTTTACCGCCATCCCTTTCTTGATCTCAAATTCTCTACACCAATTCTCTCAAATTCTCTACACCAATTCGTTTACACCAATTCTTGTATCAAATGGCCGATAATCAACGCTCCCTTAATTACTGGTATGTGAAGCATAACCGTATTTTTTTGGTTTACAGTAACAGGAGAAGAAGATCCTTCAAGTCCCACAAATCTGTGATTAAACACAACGATGAGAACATCCTGAAGCAACTATATGCGTAGAAGATTCCTGATTGTTTTGCCTACCATGTTGAGACAGCGAAACTATTTCGTGTCCTTGATACAAAATTCAATGAACCCGAAGAAGAAGATGAAGAAGAAGAAGATGATGAAGAAGATCATGAAGAAGCAGATGAAGCAGATGAAGAAGATGAAGAAGAAGAAGATGATGATGATGATGATGATCATGATGATGACGATGCAAGTTCATCAGGATCATACATATCCGAAGATTGCAGTGATCCGGATTATTAATTAATGGATGTTTATGTTTAATTATGAAAAAATTAAGAACAATAGTTTATATGTTTATTTAGTTATGATATTAGTAGTTATAATATATATATGATGGTTATAATATATGTTTATCATGTTTGATTATCTTGTGATATGGCCACTCATATTAAAACATTGGTTGCGTGACAAATTATGACAAATGGTTACGGTATATTAATTTTAGGTGGCTAAAAGAATACCAACAGTCGACGGCGCTTGTAATCATGATTATTTCATTTACTTTTTCATTTACTTTATCTTTCAAATCTCCATCTACCATGCCCCTAGAGTATCGATATATACTATCTCTGTATCAGTTTTTATCATCATCTCCACCATGACCCTTTTCTCCCAGTCTTTCTCTCTCTGTTTTTCGTCCATCATCGACGGCAAAAAATGTGGAATTGGCATCATCCGTATGTGGAAAACGGTAAGTTATCATGTGCAGGGAAATTTTCGTCCAATTCGATTGAAATTTTCGTCTCAGATTTGGTAATTTTATCTTGTGCAGGGAAAGATTGCACTCTGTATCTCCTGCGAGCAGATTTTAAGTTATTGTGGAAACCATGGAGACGAGGAGTCTCTAATGGTTCATACAAATGCTTTACTGCGAGCAGATTTTAAGTTATTGTGTAATTTTATAACAGTCAGCAGTAAGGGCACATGTATTCTTCAGGTGCTTCTCTCCCTTTTGGCCCCATGAACCCGATTTCTCTTCGCCACTTCTTCACCATTTTCAGTTGATCAGAAGCAAGTGCATGTGAGAAAGCAAAGAGGGACTTGTTCTCTCTTTTCACTTGATCAGAAGCAAGTGCATGTGAGAAAGCAAAGAGGGATTTTTCTTCAGCCGCTTCTTCTCCATTTAAGTTAGTAGTTTTTCAGTTGTAATTTTATAGATCAATGTATTAATGGAAAAATAACCTTTGGATTATGTATGTAATTGTGTTTGTTAAAGCAGCAGTTGATTTTGTTTGTTTATTTTTGACTTTTATTGACTCTGGTTTGGTCAAAGAGAGGAGACCTGCAGGCACAATCAAAAAAAGGAAACACTTGACTCAAAATTAAGATCCATAATATATATTCCAGAATACATAAGAAAAAAAACAAATATTGTTGATACTGTAGTTTGCTAAGATTCAAAAACATTACAATGATGATCAATTAATCGGTGGTTTTTCGTAATATCATTCCAGTACAGTCAGCTCTATGGTAAACATTGTGACGTGCATCTACGGATGGCAATACATTATCGTTGTGAGGAAAAACTACCGTACTAAATTCTTCATTGGCATCGTCTTCATAATAATCTCTGTAATTTCTGGGAGGTGTCATAAAGACAATATGCAGTTTTTTATCCAGCTGGTCTTTGACGTAAAACAACTGTTGTGCTTGTGACGCGAAAATGAACGGGTCCTCCTTGTGACCTAGTCTTTTAAGGTTGACCAAAGTGTAACCAAGACTATCTTTTTTGACCCCCTGTGTATTCTCAACCCAGTCGCACATAAATAGAGGGATGGTTTTAATATGGTAATCTAGTAGACATATCTCTTTTAAAACCCCATAGTAAGGTTTTTTTCCATAGGTTAAGACCTCGTTAGAGATGTGCATGTCATTTACCTCTACACCAACCCCGCTGTTCTGGTAAACCCTACCGTCTCGAAATTTTGTACGAAATGAATAGCCATTGATGTCATATACTTCATATTTCCTCACGCTTCTGTGCGGACCATGTGAAATCCACCTAACGGTCTCTGATATAGTTTCTGGGGACTCCGCCATCTCCTTTTCAACCTGAAATTCATAGTAGGTTCATCAGGAGAGTTCATTAGGAATAGGAAGATTATAGCTCTTCCAAAAATAAAATAAAGTTGTTCCGGACAACTCAGGTCAGTTGTTCCGGAAAGTTACAGTTCATCCGGAATTAAAACTATAAGAAAAATAGTTTCAGTTCACCAGGAAGGTTATAGTTCATCCGGATAGAAAATAGAGTTATTCCGGACAACTCAGGTCAGTTGTTCCGGAAAGTTACAGTTCATCCGGAATTAAAACTATAAGAAAAATAGTTTCAGTTCACCAGGAAGGTTATAGTTCATCCGGATAGAAAATAGAGTTATTCCGGACAACTCAGGTCAGTTGTTCCGGAAAGTTACAGTTCATCCGGAATTAAAACTATAAGAAAATAGTTTCAGTTCACCAGGAAGGTTATAGTTCATCCAGATAGAAAATAGAGTTGTTCCGGACAACTCAGGTCAGTTGTTCAGGAAAGTTACAGTTCATCCGGAATTAAAGCAATAAGCAAATTTAGCTGACCTTGTTGCGTAACCATTTACCAAATGTTGTGCTCTGCTTCTTAGTCAGGTTATTTAGTCTACTACCAGGATGTTCCTTTTCCAAAAATTTCATGTGTTCTCTTCAATTACATGAATTGAAGTTATCTATAAAAGTTTATAATTAATTAAACAGATAAAAAAAGGTTAATAATCTAAATTACTTACTCGATATAATGCTCAATTTCAGGCGTATTTAGCAACACAAATAAGTGCGCTTTCGATAGGAGCTCTGGAGAGACTTCAACTGATCTACCAGCTGACCCAGGACTTCCATCCGCACTGCTATGCTTTTTAGTTGGAACACCAATAGTTGTGATGTTTTTTTGGTATTCGCTGAGAAACTCAATCGTTTCTTCTACAATGTTCTCCTCAGCAATGCACCCTTCTGGATAAGTTTTGTTTCTCACGTGGCCCTTAATTACCTTCATACACCTTTCAAATGGATACATCCATCGAAAGCATATTGGGCCACATATTTTTACCTCCCTAGTAAGGTGCACCGTCAAATGAAGCATAACATCAAAAAATGATGGCGGGAAATATTTCTCAAGCAGGCATAGTGTGACACAAAGATCTGCTTGCAATTTGTCTAGCTCTTCGACGTTGATCTCTTTGCTGCATATTGATTTGAAAAAAAAACAGAGCCTTATAATAGCATATCTTGTCGGTTCAGGCATGACTGACCGAATTGCAATTGGCAGAAACTGTTGCATCAGCATATGATAGTCATGTGACTTGAGCCCCACAAGTTTCTTGTCCTTTAGACTAACCAAACTAGAAAAGTTAGAACAATAGCCTTGTGGAACCTTCAAGTTATACAACGTGTCACAAAACTTTTCCTTTTCATCTTTTTGTAACGTGTAAGACGCTGCAGGAAGTACTATGTTGTTCTTGTTCTGTTTAGGCTGCAACTCTGGTCTTAACCCCAAAAAGTTCAGATCCTTTCTCGCATTCAGTCCATCCTTCGTCTTTTCGGGAAGGTTGAGCAGAGTTCCAACAAGACTCTCAGCCACATTCTTTTCAATATGCATGAAATCAATGCAATGTTGGACACTATTATGCCTCCAGTATCTAAGTCTTCGAAACCATATATTGAATTTCTTCCAATATGGTGGCTTCTCTTTGTTCTTTCTTTTTCTCTTATCAATCTTCCCCCCTCTTCCGGTTGAGGTCTCTGGGATTTCTGAATCAGTACACCTTAATCCTTTTCCTCATTTGTTCCTGATCTGTTGAACTTCGTTGTATATACTGTTCTCCGGTCATAGGATCAGCAGCAACTTCCAACTCTTGTTTACCATTGAAGGCCTCTGTTTGCTTTCGGAAGGCATGTGTATATGGTAGATATCTTCTGTGACCAGCATAACACTGCTTGGCTGAGAAAGGAAGCCTAATGCATTTAGTTTCTTCCCGACATACCACACAACCACGGAATCCACTGTACGGGCAACCACAAAGTGTACCAAGTGCAGGGTAGTCATTAATCGTCCATAAAACAACTGCACGCAAAGTAAACTGTTCTTGCGCATACGCATCATATGTTTCCACACCTGCCTCGAATAACAGCTCTAAGTCATCAATTAATGGTTCCAAAAACACATCAATATCTTTCCAGGCGCTCCCGATATTAATAACGAAAGCATGATGAACTTTCTTTTCATACACAACCATGGTGGAAGGTTGTAAATGACAGATAGAACCGACCACACACTGTGATTTCTGTTACCTCTATTTACGTCGACCCCATCAGTTGAAATGCCAAGACGAAGACTTCTAGGATCGTCAGCGATTTCGGGATATTTGTCATCGATGGCTTTCCATGCCGGTGAATCGGATGGGTGTCGTAACACACCGGGTGTTTTGGAACTGGTGGCATGCCATCTTAGATCCTCCGCTGTGGTTTTCACTTGAAACAGTCGTTTCAATCTTGGAATGATGGGGAAATACCACATTACCTTTGCAGGAGTATTGTCGTATAGTTTCTTAGTCCTCTCATCCACCTTCCACCTGGACTCACCACAAGTTGGACATACAGTTAGGTCCTTGTTCTCCTTCCTGTACAGAATACAATCATTGATACACACATGTATCTTGGTGTACCCTGCACCCATTGACTTCAAAATCTTCTTGGCCTCATATGTATTCTTCACAATCTCATTACCTTCAGGTAGCATCTGTTTCAGCAAAACTAAAAGTTCATTAAAAAATTTATCTGATCCTCCATGCTTAGTCTTCAAGTTCAGTAGATGAACCAAGGCAGATAACTTTGTGAAGGTATGGCATCCTTCATACAGAGGCTTCTCAGCATCCATGAGTCGTTCTTGAAACTTCTCATGGTCCTCATCGAAATTTTCTTCAGTAGCTCTGACCATTTTTATTGTTTCGGCTGCATCCAATGGAACTCCGGAATCGAAAAATGATTCCGTGTGAAGCTCCTCTCCTGCGGGCTCGTCTATCTCTCCATGTTTATCCCATCTTCTATAAGTCTGATCGAATCCCTTTGAAAACAAATGAAATTCTACATCATCAGCCTTAAAAGAGTAATGGTTTAGACAATTAACACAGGGACATGGAATTTCATTACTCTCCAAATTGGTAACTGCAAACAATAAGAATGATTTAACTCCATCGGCATATGATTGCGTGGTTCTACTGGTTTTCATCCAAGACTTATCCATGTTTGTTTTGCTAACAGATACAACAACAAATTAAGATGATTAAAAACGATCAATACTAAAAATCCTTTTCAATAATCTTTACTGTGAACCTGTTTATTGGAGAAGTAATAGGACGGAGGGAAAATTCTGTCGATTGATATGTGAAATTTTCAATTGAGTTCGCTCTAATTTACCCCGCCTCTTTTAAAATTTAGCGGGCCCAGTTAGAATCATATTTAAATAAATTAAAACGAAAATTACTCTTGATCCTGAGGAACTCTAGTTCATCCGGTTCTATTACTGAATAACTCTTTATAATCCTGAAGAACTCTAGTTCATCTTCCCTCAATCCTCATGAACTCAGTGGGTAATTTTGACTTTCTTCGTTTAATTTTGACTTGTTAGTTTGATTTTTGAGATCGTGTGACAGTAATTTCGGATAATTTCAGATCGTGTGATTAAAATATTAGTGGTTTTTTGATATCGTGTAGGAATTTCAGTTTAATTAATTAACTTGGAGAACGTGTGAAAATAATTTTTGTAGGATAACCAAAAGTCCAACAATTATAATGTGCAGTCCTCATGAACTCAGTGGGTAATTTTGAAATTAATCAAATAAGACCTATGGTATACTCTAGTGATTACACATCTGATAAGACGCATACTCAAGTGATTTGCACATATAACCATACCACTTGATCAGTAATGAGAAACTTCTCACCTCCAACATCAAACCCTTTTCAAAATCCTTATCAAACCTTTTCTCAAAATCCTTAACAAACCCTTTCTTAAAACACTCAAATCCTTCTAAAAATGGCAAGCTTGAAAGAATTAGTTGAACATTATTTGCAGATAAAGATTGTTGCTACCCTGGACAGGTACGAGGTGATTATCGGGGCAGAGAGACAGAGTATCTTAGACGGGTTGGCCCTGCTCAACCAGGTATTTACAGAGCCACCAAGTCCATCAAGATACCAGATGGCTACTTTTCTGGTAGAAGAGATACGCGTCTCCGATGCTAGGCTTCAAATGTTGGTTCAACAGAGGCAAGAAGCAATGAGTAGGCATTTGGAGTTGATGGAGGAGATGGAATCTAGGTTCCCGTGAACCTCAACATGCAACTGCTCTGTTTTTTTTTTTTTAGGAATGAACATGTAAATTAGGAAACAATTTTGTGTATGGAATTGGAATCAGTAGTATGAAATCCACTTTTTGTTATATACTTGTTTATCTATTTTTGTTTATTAAATCAATCTGTTAAACAAAAACCCTAATCCTCGAAAACAGAGACGATCAACAATTGCAATCCGATCAACAACTGATGCAGAGACGATCAAAAACCCTAAACACAAAAAACAGAACGCCCATTTCCTATTGAAACATGGAATTTTCATGTTCAAATCAACTGTTTTCTATCTCTGCATTACATTAGATTTCCGTCGACGATGCGTTGGAGCAGACGGCGACGGAGGTAACGGAGGAGAGGTCGAGCGGTTGTGCGTATAAACCCTAGAAAATGAACGCCCATTTTCTTTTGTATATATTTGGAAAACGAAAATAGAAAACAGAAAACAGAAAACAGTAAAAAAGGTGTTTTCCATTTTTAGTTAAAATTTAGAAAACACTATTTTCTGTTTTCCTAGAAAACAGTAAAAAAGGTGTTTTCCATTTTTAGTTAAAATTTAGAAAACACTATTTTCTGTTTCCCTTGTTTTTTTGGAAAACAGAAATGGAAAACACCCCCTGTTTTCCACAACTAAACGCCCCCTTAAATTTTGGGGAATTATAATTCTAAATAAATTATATAAAAAGATTTAAGATAAAAATTAAATAATGGGTCAATTTGGGGTCAAATGGGTCAATTTGATGTGTTTAGGACCAATGAGTCCCAATTAAGGTGTGTATGTAACCAATAAGTTGTGTTGAGGACCAATGAGACCCAATAAGGTGTGTTTAGGGGAAACGAGGGTCAGTTGAGACCAATGAGTCCCAGTAAGGTGTGTATGTAACCAATAAGCATGTTTAGGACCAATAATGGCCCAATAAGGTGTGTATGTAACCAATAAGTTGTGTTGAGGACCAATGAGACCCAATAAGGTGTGTTTAGGGGAAACGAGGGTCAGTTGGGACCAATATTGAGTCCCCAGTAAGGTGTGTTTAGGGGAAACGAGGGTCAGTTGGGACCAATGAGTCCCAATAAGGTGTGTATGTAACCAATAAGCATGTTTAGGACCAATGATGGCCCAATAAGGTGTATGTAACAAATAAGTTGTGTTTATGACCAATGAGACCCAATAAGGTGTGTTTAGGGGAAACGAGGGCCTGTTGGGACCAATGAGTCCCAGTAAGGTGTGTATGTAACCAATAAGCATGTTTAGGACCAATGATGGCCCAATAAGGTGTGTATGTAACAAATAAGTTGTGTTTAGGACCAATGAAACCCAATAAGGTGTGTTTAGGGGAAACGAGGGCCAGTTGGGACCAATTAGTCCCAGTAAGGTGTGTATGTAACCAATAGGCATGTTTAGGACCAATGATGGCCCAATAAGGTGTGTATGTAACAAATAAGTTGTGTTTAGGACCAATGAGACCCAATAAGGTGTGTTTAGGGGAAACGAGGGCCAGTTGGGACCAATGAGTCCCAGTAAGGTGTGTATGTAACCAATAAGCATGTTTAGGACCAATGATGGCCCAATAAGGTGTGTATGTAACAAATAAGTTGTGTTTAGGACCAATGAGACCCAATAAGGTGTGTTTAGGGGAAACGAGGGCCAGTTGGGACCAATGATTCCCAGTAGGGTGTGTTTAGGGGAAATGAGGGTCAGTTGGGACCAATGAGTAATAAGGTGTGTATGTAACCAATAGGCATGTTTAGGACCAATGATGGCCCAATAAGGTGTGCATGTAACCAATAAGCATGTTTAGGACCAATGAGTCCCAATAAGGTGTGTTTAGGGGAAACGAGGGCCAGTTGGGACCAATGAGTCCAGTAGGGTGTGTTTAGGGGAAATGAGGGTCAGTTGGGACCAATGAGTTATAAGGTGTGTATGTAACCAATAGGCATGTTTAGGACCAATGATGGCCCAATAAGGTGTGTATGTAACCAATAAGCATGTTTAAGACCAATGAGTCCCAATAAGGTGTGTTTAGGGGAAACGAGGGCCAGTTGGGACCAATTAGTCCCAATAAGGTGTGTATGTAACCAATAAGCATGTTTAGGACCAATGATGGCCCAATAAGGTGTGTATGTAACCAATAAGCATGTTTAAGACCAATGAGTCCCAATAAGGTGTGTTTAGGGGAAACGAGGGCCAGTTGGGACCAATTAGTCCCAATAAGGTGTGTATGTAACCAATAAGCATGTTTAGGACCAATGATGGCCCAATAAGGTGTGTATGTAACCAATAAGCATGTTTAAGACCAATGAGTCCCAATAAGGTGTGTTTAGGGGAAACGAGGGCCAGTTGGGACCAATTAGTCCCAATAAGGTGTGTATGTAACCAATATGCATGTTTAGGACCAATGATGGCCTAATAAGGTGTGTATGTAACAAATAAGTTGTGTTTAGGACCAATGAGAGCCAATAAGGTGTGTTTAGGGGAAACGAGGGCCAGTTGGGACCAATGAGTCCCAGTAAGGTGTGTATGTAACCAATAAGCATGGTTAGGACCAATGACGGCCCAATAAGGTGTGTTTAGGGGCAATGAGGGTCATTTTAGGATACAATTATCATTAAATTTATTGCTTAGTATTCCATTTTACATTTAAAGATCATTTTAAAGGTATGTTTAAAATAAAGTTAAATACGATTTGCGTCCCTGTGGTTTGGTGGTTGATGGAGGAGATGGAATCTAGGTTCCCGTGAACCTCAACATGCAACTGCTCTGTTATTTTTTTTAGGAATGAACATGTAAATTAGGAAACAATTTTGTGTATGGAATTGGAATCAGTAGTATGAAATCCACTTTTTGTTATATACTTCTTTATCTATTTTTGTTTATTAAATCAATCTGTTAAACAAAAACCCTAATCCTCGAAAACAGAGACGATCAACAATTGCAATCCGATCAACAACTGATGCAGAGACGATCAAAAACCCTAAACACAAAAAACAGAACGCCCATTTCCTATTGAAACATGGAATTTTCATGTTCAAATCAACTGTTTTCTATCTCTGCATTACATTAGATTTCCGTCGATGATGCGTTGGAGCAGACGGCGACGGAGGTAACGGAGGAGAGGTCGAGCGGTTGTGCGTATAAACCCTAGAAAATGAACGCCCATTTTCTTTTGTATATATTTGGAAAACGAAAATAGAAAACAGAAAACAGAAAACAGTAAAAAAGGTGTTTTTCATTTTTAGTTAAAATTTAGAAAACACTATTTTCTGTTTTCCTAGAAAACAGTAAAAAAGGTGTTTTCCATTTTTAGTTAAAATTTAGAAAACACTATTTTCTGTTTCCCTTGTTTTTTTGGAAAACAGAAATGGAAAACACCCCTTGTTTTCCACAACTAAACGCCCCCTTAAATTTTGGGGAATTATAATTCTAAATAAATTATATAAAAAGATTTAAGATAAAAATTAAATAATGGGTCAATTTGGGGTCAAATGGGTCAATTTGATGTGTTTAGGACCAATGAGTCCCAATAAGGTGTGTATGTAACCAATAAGTTGTGTTGAGGACCAATGAGACCCAATAAGGTGTGTTTAGGGGAAACGAGGGTCAGTTGAGACCAATGAGTCCCAGTAAGGTGTGTATGTAACCAATAAGCATGTTTAGGACCAATGATGGCCCAATAAGGTGTGTATGTAACCAATAAGTTGTGTTGAGGACCAATGAGACCCAATAAGGTGTGTTTAGGGGAAACGAGGGTCAGTTGGGACCAATATTGAGTCCCCAGTAAGGTGTGTTTAGGGGAAACGAGGGTCAGTTGGGACCAATGAGTCCCAATAAGGTGTGTATGTAACCAATAAGCATGTTTAGGACCAATGATGGCCCAATAAGGTGTGTATGTAACAAATAAGTTGTGTTTATGACCAATGAGACCCAATAAGGTGTGTTTAGGGGAAACGAGGGCCTGTTGGGACCAATGAGTCCCAGTAAGGTGTGTATGTAACCAATAAGCATGTTTAGGACCAATGATGGCCCAATAAGGTGTGTATGTAACAAATAAGTTGTGTTTAGGACCAATGAAACCCAATAAGGTGTGTTTAGGGGAAACGAGGGCCAGTTGGGACCAATTAGTCCCAGTAAGGTGTGTATGTAACCAATAGGCATGTTTAGGACCAATGATGGCCCAATAAGGTGTGTATGTAACAAATAAGTTGTGTTTAGGACCAATGAGACCCAATAAGGTGTGTTTAGGGGAAACGAGGGCCAGTTGGGACCAATGAGTCCCAGTAAGGTGTGTATGTAACCAATAAGCATGTTTAGGACCAATGATGGCCCAATAAGGTGTGTATGTAACAAATAAGTTGTGTTTAGGACCAATGAGACCCAATAAGGTGTGTTTAGGGGAAACGAGGGCCAGTTGGGACCAATGATTCCCAGTAGGGTGTGTTTAGGGGAAATGAGGGTCAGTTGGGACCAATGAGTAATAAGGTGTGTATGTAACCAATAGGCATGTTTAGGACCAATGATGGCCCAATAAGGTGTGTATGTAACCAATAAGCATGTTTAGGACCAATGAGTCCCAATAAGGTGTGTTTAGGGGAAACGAGGGCCAGTTGGGACCAATGAGTCCCAGTAGGGTGTGTTTAGGGGAAATGAGGGTCAGTTGGGACCAATGAGTTATAAGGTGTGTATGTAACCAATAGGCATGTTTAGGACCAATGATGGCCCAATAAGGTGTGTATGTAACCAATAAGCATGTTTAAGACCAATGAGTCCCAATAAGGTGTGTTTAGGGGAAACGAGGGCCAGTTGGGACCAATTAGTCCCAATAAGGTGTGTATGTAACCAATAAGCATGTTTAGGACCAATGATGGCCCAATAAGGTGTGTATGTAACCAATAAGCATGTTTAAGACCAATGAGTCCCAATAAGGTGTGTTTAGGGGAAACGAGGGCCAGTTGGGACCAATTAGTCCCAATAAGGTGTGTATGTAACCAATAAGCATGTTTAGGACCAATGATGGCCCAATAAGGTGTGTATGTAACCAATAAGCATGTTTAAGACCAATGAGTCCCAATAAGGTGTGTTTAGGGGAAACGAGGGCCAGTTGGGACCAATTAGTCCCAATAAGGTGTGTATGTAACCAATATGCATGTTTAGGACCAATGATGGCCTAATAAGGTGTGTATGTAACAAATAAGTTGTGTTTAGGACCAATGAGAGCCAATAAGGTGTGTTTAGGGGAAACGAGGGCCAGTTGGGACCAATGAGTCCCAGTAAGGTGTGTATGTAACCAATAAGCATGGTTAGGACCAATGACGGCCCAATAAGGTGTGTTTAGGGGCAATGAGGGTCATTTTAGGATACAATTATCATTAAATTTATTGCTTAGTATTCCATTTTACATTTAAAGATCATTTTAAAGGTATGTTTAAAATAAAGTTAAATACGATTTGCGTCCCTGTGGTTTGGTGGTTTTAACTTTTTGAGTCCATGTTAACTCTTTAAAATTCAAGATAAATATTAATGCAAATCGTATTAATTGAGTTTATATTAAATCCGATAAATGTTGTCACGACCTTATTAGCTGAGATGTTTTCACCCGGATCGATCCTATTAATCCCCAAATTACTTCCCACCATTTTTCAAATTTCCCAAAATTCATTGATCAGTTCCTATTCAATTCCCTCTAACCAAAATTTTATCACCAAAACGATTCATTACTCTCTTCTTCCATATCACTAAAAGTTCATCTACCTAATTGATTGATCAGTTCCGGATTCATCACACTATCATCTTCAGAAGATCACTACCTAATTCCCGTCAGTATATATTAATTTCACTGTCATCTTCAGTAGATCATTTTCATCTCAATTATTTCATCTTAATTATTCCATCGCATTTATTTCATTAATTCTCTATTTATTTCACTGTCATCTACAGGATTCATCTGATTTAACAATGGACATTGAAGGTGAAGCACATGACAATGAATATTATTCGGAAGAAGATGGAATGTATAACAATGCCGATTATTCGGATAATGAAGAGGAAATGGATAATATTGACGATTATTCGGGTGAAGAGGACATGGAAAACATTGATGCCCAAGTCGAAAATGATGCCCAAGTTGATACCCAAGTAGTCGACAATGAGAATGTGGAAGCCTCTGCTCCCCAAGCAAACAAGAGGGGGATGACGCGGTTGGTACAGTGGCGTGCCAGATTTGAGAAAAATGGTGAGGAAAAATGGCCACTAACATTTGATGCGCTGGGAAGGGTTGGCGGGGTCCATAGAGCAAAATTTTCGAGTTTTATGGGAGACATTGTAAGGGCAGGGGTTGGATTGAGGTATCTAGAATGGAGGAAGGTGCCAAAAGAGGACAAGAACAAAATGTGGGCAGCGATTCAGGTTATGAAACAGATTAAACATTTTCTCATATTAGGTTTGTTATTGAATTCCATGTGACTAAAATATCCTGTCATATGTTATTTTTATAGAAATATTTCAAAATTGATGACTGTCGAAGGAGAGCTATAATGGTACGGCTTGGTGGGTTGCTAAGGAGTTTTAGAAGAAATATGTTGGAAAAACACATTCGTCCCAACCTAGCAAAACCCACCGTGCTTGAGAAAGTTCCAAAGATGTATCGCACTATTGTGAAAAAAGAAGACTGGGACAGATTTGTAGCATATACAAGATCTGAAGAATTCGAGGTTTTTATTCAATTCAAACTGCAGATTTCATTAAGTAAGCTAATAAGTGTTAATTAATGAGATTATAATTATATATCCTACTGTTCTGTTGGAAAGGCTGCGTCAAAGATTGGAAAAGAGGTTCGAGCAAATTATACTTATGATCATTCAATGGGGCGGGGAGGATACGTCTTTCTGAGAGAAAAACTGGTAATAAGCTAAGTGTGTTACACCCAGTCATGGTTAAGAACGTGCAATGTATGTTTCAAGTCTGATATATATTATTATTATAATACAAGGTACAAAACAAAGAAATAGCAGCTGATGAATTCCCCTCTCGATCGTTTATGTGGAGGAAAGGAAGGGTAAATAAAGAGGGGGAATACAAAACGCCTGTGGTGAAGGGCATAGCAGATGATATAGTAAGTTTAATTGCTATATATATACCTAATTATTCACATGTTAAAAATTAACAGCACCTCATTAAATTAACTAAATTATATTACTGCAGGCCGAGAATGAAACAAAGATAAATGCGGGATCTGTGACCGTAGAACCGGGAACGGATGCCCTGACATTGGTCCTTGGCAAGGAAAGGGGTGGATACCTAAAAGGTATTGGGTATGGAGTGACTTCCCGTGGATATTGGCAGGGTGCTACAAAAGGGCGATCAAAAGAACGGATCGAAAAACTTGAGGCGGAACTAAAAAATGAAAGACAGCTGCGTGAGAAAAAGGATCAAGAGGTTGAGCGCCTCACTGATATGGTTAAATCACAGGATGAGAGAATTGATAAGCTTATGGCGGTTATGGAGTCTGTGATTCAAGATAAACAAGTTCATAAAGCGGTAAATTCTGTAAGGGACAAACTATATATATATATATATATATATATATATATATATATTAATTAATTAACTAATTGAATTAATTGTACGTAGGACATGATCAATTCTGCGCACAATACATCGCGGAAACAATCTACTCAATCAAACTCATCTCAAAGGTCGGCCGATAAGGTACGGATTTGAAACAGTTCTGAATTTGAGTTGATCTGGAAGATTCTAGTTCATCTGGATGAACATGCGTCTCTACTTATAGTTCATCCGGATAGTTAGAGTTCATCCGGATAGTTAAAGTTCCTCAGGATAGGTAAGGTTCATCAGGATAGTAAAAAGTTCATCAGGATAGTTAGAGTTCATCGGGATAGTTAGAGTTGATCCGGAAGATTCTAGCTAGTTCATCTGGATGAACATGCGTCCCTAGTTATAGTTCACCGTGTTGGTTATAGATCATCCGGATAGTTAAAGTTCAGCAGTATAGGTAAAGTTCATCAGGATAGTTAAAGTTCATCGGGATAGTTAGAGTTGTTCCGGAATATAATTAATAATTAACTGTGCCGGCTATGATAAGTTCATCAGGATAGTTAAAGTTCATCAGGATAGTTAACTAATGTTTAGCCGGTTATGATCGATATGATTTTATTAATTAATTGAATTGTAGGTCTCTTCTGCGACTCTATCACAACACACTCCTCCATCTACAACAGCGTCGCAAAAGGAAAGGGTAACTATTTTAATTTACACAGTTGTGTACTTCCCTTATAACTAATTGCTATATGATCATTTAATTAAATGCTGATGCTGTCTTTAGGTGAGAAAGAGAAAAATGACAGAAGCAGCAGCTGCTGCAGCCAGTGCTGCTGGGGCATCAGAGCAGGAAGTGGTATATATATATATATATAATTAATTTAGAAATTTGACAAATCGCTTTGACGTTATCGTTAATTAATATATATGTTACTAATCAGTTAATTACATGGTGTCAATTTAGGAAAAGAATAAGAGACATGCAAAACCTGCAGCTCGTAAAGTACCTCCTAAGAAGAGTGATCATCAGTTGGAAAAACCAAATAATTATGATGCCATTGCAGCTGCTATCGATCTGCAGCCAGTAATCCAAGAGGTATATAGATTAGTATATACCACAATTTTTGTATTCTATTTTTTACTTTAATTAATTAATTGTTTATATATATGCTATAATTAATTAATTGTTTATATATATGCTATAATTATTATTATTATTATTATTATTATGTCACTTCTGATCAGGGGAGCCAAACTGCGACGTTGCACATGGAGGGGGATCCACTGAACGTCGTGGGAATGGCTGAATTATTACCAAAAGAAAAAGATGAGAAGATTCATGGAAGTCCATTAGCTCCTGGTTACCGTAGAATTAGAGTTTATCAGGTCAAAAAGGGTGCAACATTTTTACCATTCCCAGTAGATGATAAAACAACGCTTTCGGAGGTTGAAAATAAATATATTATTGCATGGCCGATGAACCGAATGATCCTTCATTCTAATAACAAGTCAGATAGATCACAGCCGGTTGATCATTCTACGGTGCAAAAAGTATTAGAACAACCACAGGTAATTACTACATTAATTAATCGTATCCGCTAATTAATTAACTTTATATATATATTATATATATCTGATCGGTTTTATTTGTCATGTTTCCAGGTAAATAATGATCGAAAAAAGATGCCGAAAGTACTGTACGTAACACCAAACCAGCTGAAGAATCAAAATGCGATAAATAGAAAAATCACACGGCACCAGCAGAAGCAGCTGATCAGCACGGACAAGAAATTATAATTAATTATTATAGAAATTAAACTTAGATTAGTGTCGTATGTTATCTTTTTGAACAGCGTCATGATTAGTGTATGTACATTAATTTTTAATTATAATATATGATTTTTAAGGTTTCTCAATACTAATTAATTAATATATAATTAATTGTAATTAAGAAAATATATGTGACCATATATATAATACCAAAGGCCACACTTTTTATATTTTAACGTTGGCCGTTGCCACCATTTGGCCACGCTTATTGGGACAAATTATCTGATTTCAACTACCCTTTAGCCACTTTTTTTTTCTCCAATTATATGTGGCTAAAACACAAATATACGTGACCATATAATACCAAAGGTCACGCTTTTTATATCTTAACGTGGTCGTTGCCACCATTTGGCCACGCGTATTGGGACAAAATATCTGATTTCAACTACCCTTTAGCCACTTTTTTTTTCCAAATATATGTGGCTAAAACACAAATATACGTGACCATATAATACCAAAGGCCACGCTTTTTATATTTTAATGTGGCCGTTGCCACCCTTTGGCCACGCTTATTGGGACAAAATTTATGATTTCAGCAACCCATTCGGCCACGTTTTTTCATATCATATGTGGCTAAAACACAAATATACGTGACCATATAATACCAAAGGCCACGCTATTCATATTTTAACGTGGCGGTTGCCACCCTTTGGCCACGCGTATTGGGACAAAAATTATAATTTCAGCAACCCATTTGGCCACGTTTTTTTATAACATATGTGGCTAAAACACAAATATACGTGACCATATAATACCAAAGGCCACGCTTTTGATATTTTAACGTGGCCGTTGCCACCCTTTGGCCACGCGTACTGTGACAAAATGTATGATTTCAGCAACCCTTTGGCCACGTATTTTTATAATGTATGTGGCTAAAACACGAATATACGTGACCATAAAATACCAAAGGCCACGTTAAAAAAACACATGTGGCCGTTGGGACCCTTTCGCCACGCTTTTCTGAAGAATTGTTTGATTACAACAACAAATATTGGTACCCTTTAGCCACGCTTATAGGTGGCTTCAGCCACTGATATTGTAACGTGGCCGTAGGGTACATATGGTCACGGCACCTATGGTGTCGGTTGGAATCGAAAAAAAAACCGTGACCAAACACCTTTTATCACGGTTTTTTTCCGTGGCCAAAGGTGAATTTTGACGTAGTGTGTCTGATGACATAAAATGCACTAACTTCAATAACATTCTCTTGATTTCAGCACAATCATGACCTGTGCTCTCTCTAGTATAAATAGCCTCTCTAGAATAACCCTAGATAACCTCTTGGACGGCTGGTTTTGAAGATAGAGAGCACTTGTGTGTGAAAACCCTCAAGTTCTTGAGTTTCAGAGGCGAAATCTAAGGATTTCAACAAGCAAACACTATGATTTGATCATGGATTCATGATTTCCGCACTTGAATCTGTGTATTGGATGAGTAAAGGCTCAAATTTGGTCCTGACAAATGGTATCAGAGCTATTAGATTTATTTTCACCATCATGATTAATCACAAACAGGATCAAGCATTGAACCTGTTGATTTATAGAAATATCTGAATTAGATCTTAGCAAACATTAGATGTTCTTCGAGGTATGTCTTCTGATCTCTAATAAAGTATTGGAAATTTGACTTCTAACCATTCAGGTGGATTGTTCTACTTATTATGCAATAACTCAATAAATTTCATGAAATATGACTTAGCATGCTAAATTTCTGCAATTCTGAGTAAGGTTTAAAACTATACTTGATTTAATGAAATTACATGCATATTAGTCATTGTTTTATGAGTCTTTATCTATTATTCTAAATAAATGGTTAGGTTAGGAACTATTGAAGCTCATATCACACTTATAAGAATGCTTCTTGTTCTTTTACTTGACTTTATTTGACTTTGGTTATGTGATTTAAGCATGTCAGAACTTCATACATGTATCCTGATTCATCATTTAACATCTTGTATATGCATAAGTGAAAAATTTTCATATTACTCCCGTACAAGTAGTTAAATAGAATATATGTGTCTTTAAGTGTCTCAAATTGCTCAAATCATGTTGGATTAGGAATACTTGGTTCAAGAATCTTGTTTGACCCCAAAATCAATAATCCAAATTGTGAAAAACTCAAGTATAGGGGGAATCACTTCTTGATTCCTTCTTAAGCTTTTTGAGTCATTTGAGTCAAAATGTTGACTTTTTAACAAGAGTCTACTCATTTGAGTGAAATTTTACACAAATTTCTCAAATTCTATCATAACTTGCCATTACTTGTGTTTTTCATCAAATAAACATCAAACGGCATTCTTGAGTCAAAATTTCACCTTTTCCTTCGCCAAAGTCAACATTTACAATAAAAGTTACTATTTCAAGGGAAATTACTGGAATTTGGGTCATGTCTACTGACATCCTCTGTTAAACTGAATTGATTGTTTTTGAGAAAATTTGAGCCTATGCCTTAAGTAAACTTCTTTTATGTCTTTGTAAGTTAATTGAAAAGCTGTCACTATCACGAATCTAGTGTGCCATGACATTCAGTTAACTTGTCAAATTTGATGTAATCATGTTGTTTCTTATGTGCAGATGGCTCCCAGATAGGAAAGAGCAGCCAATGCCCCTCTGGATTTCTCCAAGGCACATAATCAATTATGTGAATTTAACAGAAGCTGGACAGATGCCAGTCTATATGAACAGGCTTTCAGAATTATAGAAAACTCAAGTTGGATCACTAAAGACAGAGCCATACTTGGTTTCTAGGAGAATGATGCCCGGTTCTTACACGCATTACCGGCTGGGTCAGTATGATGGACCCGAAGTTCCATTTTTTCCGAACATGATTGAGGGAATTGGTGTGGATGAAGATTAAGGAAATAACAATGATGATGATGATATGTCAGATGTCAATGCTGCTGATCCTGATAATAATGCAGCAAATCTACAAGATGATCATCCAATCAACTCTCCCATTCATGATGACCCTATGCAGTCAGAACCCGAAGACAGAGCTTCAACCAAAGATGCAACTGAATCAGACAAATCAGAAGATGAAGATGAAGAGTCTGGTATTGAAGCTGATGCGTATGGCAATGATGCTAACAATAACTCAAATAAATCTGGATCCAAACCCGAATCTGGGTCAAGATTCCAACCTGGATCAGAATCAAGTTCTGACTCTACCAGTTCTGATACTAGGGGTCCAAAAAAGAAAGAAACTGAAAACAAGAGAAAAAGCCAAAGTTAGTGAACAACCTATGGCTCGTGACATGAAGAGCAATAGGAGAATAAAGACCATGCAAAATCAAAATGACCACTGAAGCCTGAGTACCTTGAAGAACTGGATCATGGTTAGCCAAAGGATTTGTTATCTCTCCCATGGTTCACAAAGGGTGTTGGAGCTGTGGAACTATTCTGATTTGAATAAATTTGTGCGGGAAGACCTCTGTAGATTATATTCCGAACTGAGCATTTGCTTAGATGATCATTATATGTATCTTGCTAGGAAGTACTCGAGGTTCTTGCTGATGCTACTCGGACAACTCAGATAGTTTGTCAGTCTCACATGTTTGTATTGCCACCAAAGGGGGAATTTGTAAGACCTATATTAGGTTGGTGGCAACTCAAACATTACACCTTAGGAGTTGGTTTCATCCTTCACTTGGGTTTTGCTAATAACACTAAGTGATTTCATAATAACAACCCTTAGCGATCCCATAATGATTCCTAGAGTTTTGGGATTGTTCTTAGTGATTTCCAGATAGTCTTGGTGATTTGGACACTGGTCTTGGAGATCTGGTTTTGTTCTTGGATATCTCGTTTGTTCTTGGAGATCTCGCTGATAAGCCTTGGAGATCTCGTTTGTTCTTGGAGATCTCGCTGCTAAGCCTTGGAGACCTCACCAACCTTGGCGACCTCACCAAGACTTGGTGATCTGGGCTTTGTTCTTGGCGACCTCACCAAGGCTTGGCGACTTCACCAAGAGTTCTTGGCGACTTGGGCAAGCCTCCTTGGCGACCTCGCCAACCCTTGGCGACCTCACCAAGGTTGGCGACCTCACCAAGCCTTGGCGAGGTCACCAACCAGTCTTGGCGACTTCAGGCTCATTCTTGGCGATCTCGGCTGTCTGATGACATAAAATGCACTAACTTCAATAACATTCTCTTGATTTCAGCACAATCACGACCTGTGCTCTCTCTAGTATAAATAGCCTCTCTAGAATAACCCTAGATAACCTCTTGGACGGCTGGTTTTGAAGATAGAGAGCACTTGTGTGTGAAAACCCTCAAGTTCTTGAGTTTCAGAGGCGAAATCTAAGGATTTCAACAAGCAAACACTATGATTTGATCATGGATTCATGATTTCCGCACTTGAATCTGTGTATTGGATGAGTAAAGGCTCAAATTTGGTCCTGACAAAAAGAGTTACAAAGGGTGTTTGATTTTAATGATGAGGAAATGAGAAAAGCGTCTGAGAAAGCTCCAGAGAAATATTTAGAACCTGAACTAGAGTCTGATGAAGACGTGGAGGGTATATATGAAGAGGAAATTGAGGTGGAGGATATTACAGAGGAAGAATATCCAAATCTATACTCCAACTTAAACAATAATCAAGATGGTGATGAGTTTGAGGTATTTCCTAAAGAGAAGGATGCTGAGATTGAGGAGAGGTTGAGGAGAGGTTGAGAAAGAAAGAGTCTGAAAAACCTGAAGACCCGATGGTTAAGGAGGCAAAGATTCAAAAACAGAATCAGACATTTAAAGAATTCATGAAAGCCTTTCATGCCAATTATGTACCGCCACTAAAGCCAATCAAGCAGAGATCGTCTTTCAAATTCAAGGGTCAAGTGTCAGGTGAAATTATAAGTTGGATGTATGCTTCAAGCTTGAGGTGCTACGGGATTAAAAGAGAGCATGGAATCCAGTACTTCAAGTGTGCCAAAGATTTTAGTAGCCTGCCGGTTTGGGATGTTCGTGAATTGACCAGAAAACCTTTCTGCTGTTATGGCAATGATGCGATGGGTATGGAATTCAAGAAGATACTTGAAATGGAGTGTCGGGAAGGATTTCAGTTTTTGGATCCTCAAAAGCCAAAGAGACGCCGATCCCGAACGAGAGTTCACGAAAGAACTGTCAAGAGGTTGATAATCTTGCTATTTCCAAAGAAGCCAGATGTGATGAAGAAAATTCCTCTGATGAAGACGCAACAGGATTTCATCAAAGATCTGAAATGGTGGTATTTCAATGAGAAGACAGGTGAAGCAGTTGTTGTATTGAAGGATAACAATCAGGTTGTGAAGATATATGATCCTATGTGGCTGATTAACTTGTCGAAGGCTGATATAGACGAGCTTTATTACAATCCAATCTTGTATCACCCTGATTAAATGGAACAAGCGCTGAAGTTCCATAGGGTGATACGAGTTTGTTTTGCATTCGATATCTATGCTAGAAATAACCACGATTTGATTCGGAAGGGTGATGGGGCTACTGCAGATGTTCAAGGCTGATGAAGAACGGTCCAGCTATTGCCAAGGGGGAGTTTGTTGATACACGATATTGCAATTAGCTGGATCAGACAAAGACACGAAGATTTCAAGTTTTGGGTCTGGTGTCCGAACTTCGGCCGGAACCTTGGCCGAGCCTTGGCCAAACCTCAGGTTCGGACAAGCATGGGAGTTCGGACATCCGATAGACTATAAATAGTTTTTGTTTGTGTCTTTGTATTGGAAGTTTTAAGAGTGAGCGAACTTTTGTATGTGAGATTGTGTGTGTACTCTGATTCTCTTGTTATCACGTTTTAATGAGAGATTGAGTTTATTTACATTCTTGTGTTTGCATTCTCACATATATACGATTGTTATCGACCAAACCGATCCTACGCTCAGTCACTTTCAAGAGATTGGAGATGGCTTGGGTTGTAATGAAGATCCGATGCGATTTCTGAACGATGATCCCGATCAAGATGATCCTGAAGGGAATGTTGGTGGAGGACCAGGCCCATCTGGAACTGCGGGTTCGGGTGCTGGAACATCATCTTCCCAGGGGGAGAAAGACTCACGAGAAGCTATGCCAATCACTTCGATTCCATCTGATCAAGCTGCAAAAACTATGAGTGAATTTGCTGAAATGTTACAAACGCTTGAAGAAGGGGAGTTTGTTGGTGACGTGACAGCAGAAGAGTTACAAAGGGTGTTTGATTTAAATGATGAGGAAATGAGGAAAGCTTCTGAGAAAGCTCCAGAGAAATATTTAGAACCTGAACCAGAGTCTGATAAAGACGTGGAGGGTATATTTGAAGAGGAAATTGAGGTGGAGGATATTAAAGAGGAAGAATATCCAGATCTATACTCCAACTTCAACAATAATCAAGCTGGTGGTGAGTTTGAGGTATTTACTAAGGAGAAGGATGCTGAGCTTGAGGAGAGGTTGAGAAAGAAAGAGTTTGAGTAACCTGAAGACCCGATGGTTAAGGAGGCAAAGATTCAGAAACAGAATCAAACATTTAAAGAATTCATAAAAGCCTTTCATGCCAATTATGTACCGCCTCCAAAGCCAATCAAGCAGAGATCGTCTTTCAAATTCAAGGGTCAAGTGTCAGGTGAAATTATAAGTTGGATGTATGCTTCAAGCTTGAGGTGCTACGGGATTAAAAGAGAACATGAAATCCAGTACTTCAAGTGTGCCAAAGATTTTAGCAGCCTGCCGGTTTGGGATGTTCGTGAATTGACCAGAAAACCTTTCTGCTGTTATGGCAATGATGCAATGGGTATGCAATTCAAGAAGATACTTGAAAGGAAGTGTCGGGAAGGATTTCAGTGTTTGGATCCTCAAAAGCCAAAGAGACGCCGATCCCGAACGAGAGTTCACGAAAGAACTGGCAAGAGGTTGATAATCTTGGTATTTCCAAAGAAGCCAGATGTGATGAAGAAAATTCCTCTGATGAAGATACAACAAGATTTCATCAAAGATTTGAGATGGTGGTATTACAATGAGAAGACAGGTGAAGCAGTTGTTGTATTGAAAGATAACAATCAGGTTGTGAAGATATATGATCCTATGTGGCTGATTAACTTGTCGAAGGCTGATATAGACGAGCTTTATTACAATCCAATCTTGTATCACCCTGATTACATGGAGCAAGTGCTGAAGTTCCAGAGGGTGATACGAGTTTATTTTGCATTCGATATCTATGCTGGAAATAACCACGATTTGATTCGGAAGGGTGATGGGGCTACTGCAGATGTTCAAGGCTTATGAAGAACGGTCCAGCTATTGCCAAGGGGGAGTTTGTTGATACACGATATTGCAATTAGCTGGATCAGACAAAGACACGAAGATTTCAAGTTTTGGGTCTGGTGGCCGAACTCCGGCCGGAACCTTGGCCGAGCCTTGGCCAAACCTCAGGTTCGGACAAGCATGGGAGTTCGGACATCCGATAGACTATAAATAGTTTTTGTTTGTGTCTTTGTATTGGAAGTTTTGAGAGTGAGCGAACTTTTGTATGTGAGATTGTGTGTGTACTTTGATTCTCTTGTTATCACGTTTTAATGAGAGATTGAGTTTATTTACATTCTTGTGTTTGCATTCTCACATATATACGATTGTTATCGACCAAACCGATCCTACGCTCAGTCACTTTCAAGAGATTGGAGATGGCTTGGGTTGTAATGAAGATCCGATGCGATTTCTGAACGATGATCCCGATCAAGATGTCCTGAAGGGAATGTTGGTGGAGGACCAGGCCCATCTGGAACTGCGGGTTCGGGTGCTGGAACATCATCTTCCCAGGGGGAGAAAGACTCACGAGAAGCTATGCCAATCACTTCGATTCCATCTGATCAAGCTGCAAAAAGTATGAGTGAATTTGCTGAAATGTTACAAACGCTTGAAGAAGGGGAGTTTGTTGGTGACGTGACAGCAGAAGAGTTACAAAGGGTGTTTGATTTAAATGATGAGGAAATGAGGAAAGCTTCTGAGAAAGCTCCAGAGAAATATTTAGAACCTGAACCAAAGTCTGATAAAGACGTGGAGGGTATATTTGAAGAGGAAATTGAGGTGGAGGATATTAAAGAGGAAGAATATTCAGATCTATACTCCAACTTCAACAATAATCAAGCTGGTGATGAGTTTGAGGTATTTACTAAGGAGAAGGATGCTGAGCTTGAGGAGAGGTTGAGAAAGAAAGAGTTTGAGTAACCTGAAGACCCGATGGTTAAGGAGGCAAAGATTCAGAAACAGAATCAAACATTTAAAGAATTCATAAAAGCCTTTCATGCCAATTATGTACCGCCTCCAAAGCCAATCAAGCAGAGATCGTCTTTCAAATTCAAGGGTCAAGTGTCAGGTGAAATTATAAGTTGGATGTATGCTTCAAGCTTGAGGTGCTACGGGATTAAAAGAGAACATGGAATCCACTACTTCAAGTGTGCCAAAGATTTTAGCAGCCTGCCGGTTTGGGATGTTCGTGAATTGACCAGAAAACCTTTCTGCTGTTATGGCAATGATGCAATGGGTATGCAATTCAAGAAGATACTTGAAAGGAAGTGTCGGGAAGGATTTCAGTGTTTGGATCCTCAAAAGCCAAAGAGACGCCGATCCCGAACGAGAGTTCACGAAAGAACTGGCAAGAGGTTGATAATCTTGGTATTTCCAAAGAAGCCAGATGTGATGAAGAAAATTCCTCTGATGAAGATACAACAAGATTTCATCAAAGATTTGAGATGGTGGTATTACAATGAGAAGACAGGTGAAGCAGTTGTTGTATTGAAAGATAACAATCAGGTTGTGAAGATATATGATCCTATGTGGCTGATTAACTTGTCGAAGGCTGATATAGACGAGCTTTATTACAATCCAATCTTGTATCACCCTGATTACATGGAGCAAGTGCTGAAGTTCCAGAGGGTGATACGAGTTTATTTTGCATTCGATATCTATGCTGGAAATAACCACGATTTGATTCGGAAGGGTGATGGGGCTACTGCAGATGTTCAAGGCTGATGAAGAACGGTCCAGCTATTGCCAAGGGGGAGTTTGTTGATACACGATATTGCAATTAGCTGGATCAGACAAAGACACGAAGATTTCAAGTTTTGGGTCTGGTGGCCGAACTCCGGCCGGAACCTTGGCCGAGCCTTGGCCAAACCTCAGGTTCGGACAAGCATGGGAGTTCGGACATCCGATAGACTATAAATAGTTTTTGTTTGTGTCTTTGTATTGGAAGTTTTGAGAGTGAGCGAACTTTTGTATGTGAGATTGTGTGTGTACTTTGATTCTCTTGTTATCACGTTTTAATGAGAGATTGAGTTTATTTACATTCTTGTGTTTGCATTCTCACATATATACGATTGTTATCGACCAAACCGATCCTACGCTCAGTCACTTTCAAGAGATTGGAGATGGCTTGGGTTGTAATGAAGATCCGATGCGATTTCTGAACGATGATCCCGATCAAGATGTCCTGAAGGGAATGTTGGTGGAGGACCAGGCCCATCTGGAACTGCGGGTTCGGGTGCTGGAACATCATCTTCCCAGGGGGAGAAAGACTCACGAGAAGCTATGCCAATCACTTCGATTCCATCTGATCAAGCTGCAAAAAGTATGAGTGAATTTGCTGAAATGTTACAAACGCTTGAAGAAGGGGAGTTTGTTGGTGACGTGACAGCAGAAGAGTTACAAAGGGTGTTTGATTTAAATGATGAGGAAATGAGGAAAGCTTCTGAGAAAGCTCCAGAGAAATATTTAGAACCTGAACCAGAGTCTGATAAAGACGTGGAGGGTATATTTGAAGAGGAAATTGAGGTGGAGGATATTAAAGAGGAAGAATATCCAGATCTATACTCCAACTTCAACAATAATCAAGCTGGTGATGAGTTTGAGGTATTTACTAAGGAGAAGGATGCTGAGCTTGAGGAGAGGTTGAGAAAGAAAGAGTTTGAGTAACCTGAAGACCCGATGGTTAAGGAGGCAAAGATTCAGAAACAGAATCAAACATTTAAAGAATTCATAAAAGCCTTTCATGCCAATTATGTACCGCCTCCAAAGCCAATCAAGCAGAGATCGTCTTTCAAATTCAAGGGTCAAGTGTCAGGTGAAATTATAAGTTGGATGTATGCTTCAAGCTTGAGGTGCTACGGGATTAAAAGAGAACATGGTATCCAGTACTTCAAGTGTGCCAAAGATTTTAGCAGCCTGCCGGTTTGGGATGTTCGTGAATTGACCAGAAAACCTTTCTGCTGTTATGGCAATGATGCAATGGGTATGCAATTCAAGAAGATACTTGAAAGGAAGTGTCGGGAAGGATTTCAGTGTTTGGATCCTCAAAAGCCAAAGAGACGCCGATCCCGAACGAGAGTTCACGAAAGAACTGGCAAGAGGTTGATAATCTTGGTATTTCCAAAGAAGCCAGATGTGATGAAGAAAATTCCTCTGATGAAGATACAACAAGATTTCATCAAAGATTTGAGATGGTGGTATTACAATGAGAAGACAGGTGAAGCAGTTGTTGTATTGAAAGATAACAATCAGGTTGTGAAGATATATGATCCTATGTGGCTGATTAACTTGTCAAAGGCTGATATAGACGAGCTTTATTACAATCCAATCTTGTATCACCCTGATTACATGGAGCAAGCGCTGAAGTTCCAGAGGGTGATACGAGTTTATTTTGCATTCGATATCTATGCTGGAAATAACCACGATTTGATTCGGAAGGGTGATGGGGCTACTGCAGATGTTCAAGGCTGGTGAAGAACGGTCCAGCTATTGCCAAGGGGGAGTTTGTTGATACACGATATGGCAATGAGCTGGATTAGACAAAGACACGAAGATTTCAAGTTTTGGGTCTGGTGGCCGAACTCCGGCCGAACCTTGGCCGAGCCTTGGCCGAACCTCAGGTTCGGACAAGCATGGCAGTTCGGACATCCGATAGACTATAAATAGTTTTTGTTTGTGTCTTTGTATTGGAAGTTTTGAGAGTGAGCGAACTTTTGTATATGAGATTGTGTGTGTACTCTGATTCTCTTGTTATCACGTTTTAATGAGAGATTGAGTTTATTTACATTTTTGTGTTTGCATTCTCACGTATATACGATTTTTATCGACCAAACCGATCCTACGCTCCATCACTTTCAATAGGCCAGGCTTAAAATAGTGAAGGAGGCTAGGGAGCCGAGGTTCGTGAACCCCAACTGTAACCACAAGATGTGGCTCAAGAGGCTCCGGGACCTAGGTGGCAGTGTTCCTGAGGGGTGCGATTCGGATGCAGCCCAGGATGCAGGGGAATTGGCTTTGGTTGCAGCCGGAGATAGCGAGGAAATGGAGGTGGATCAGACCAGGGATCAGGATGCAGAGGCGCAAGGTGAAGCAGGCAAGGATGAAACTGCCAAGGAAGAAGATGCTAGGGCTGCTAATGCAGCAACCATGGGTACCGTTTAATAGCCCATGGTCCTTCATTTTCCATCCTGTCTTTAATGAAAGTTTTTAAAATATTTTGTTTGTAATTGCTGTCGGAGGGGTTTCCCGGTCATACAACGCTCCACCCATAGGCTTGATACCTATGGTTTTAGACATACCCCACCCTGGGGTGGTCGAAAGGTTTTCTCCAACCTCAGGGTGGTTTTAATTATATAACTGTTTTGCTTTAGCTACTTGTTGATGTGTTGTATGATTTTCACCTGCACAATTAAACATATAGAAAATGTATAGGTTGCAGGAGGTATGTAATACCCCAAATATAATAATAAGAAAAAAAATGGTACTAATAATAATAATAATGATAAAACATCTAATTGTTCCTTATAGAAAAAAAATTAGATAAATAAATAAATACAAGGCTTCACGCATGAACCATCAGATTTATAACATGAATTTTGACTTTCTAAGTCAAAATTGAAAACCTAATCTCTTTCTCTCGGGATAGATCTTAGAATTTTGAAATCAATGTCTATCACATCCAACAAAGCGACTGAGAAATCAGATCTCTGGTGTTACCAATCAACCCTTTAAACCATGTCATCCCAATCAAACAGCATTCAATCCCCCATTTAAGTATCTGCATCACCATAAACCATCGCCATAGTCGGTTCCTTCGCCACTGCAACCTGCGTCGTCGCCGTTGTATCCAGTCACCATCGCACAACCTCGTCTGATTTGTGGTTGTTCGAAGCTACTACTGCTATGTACACCATTAGCGATTTGCGTTGCCCCCGCTATCTATGTGAATTCCAAGCAGCCCTCAAGTTGATGATAGATTATTAAAAGACCAGCACCTTATGCACCGATTACTCTCATCATTGTGGTTTTAATATTCGAGTGGTTCATGTTCCACTACTTAGTTGCCTTTACCCACTGATTTAAATTCCCCATTTGTTTCGAGCAGTATAGTGTCGCTCTTGTATTCAACCATCGTTGCCTTAAGCTGCGTTTCGTCCCTGCTTGGTTATTGAGGTAAGAGTTCGGATCAACCGCGTGTTTTACCTATGTTCCATAATTTGTTTTATGACCTTGAATTGTTTCTGTTCCGAAGACTCAAATGACCAGACCGAAGGAATAACCGAAATATGATATAGATTGTAAGCTCAATATTTTTGATTTATGTTGATTAACTCGTTAGGATAAAGTCCCTAATCCTCGATACATACACGGAGTGTTATAATAATGGATTTTTAGGTCCTGGTTTTAGTAGATCAGTAAATTTAGTCCTTGGCTACATATATATATATATATATATATATATATATATATATATATATATATATATATATATATATATATATAGGCCACTAGAGGCGTATGGATCGATCCTAGTTCTGTTATATGTTATATGTTACATGTTATGTTATGTTTAGTTATTGTTTTATTCACTTCAGTTATATGTTCAGTTATAAGTTAAGTTCAGTCATATGTTCCATTCAGTTATATGTTCAGTTCAGTCAGTTCAGTTATACGTTTCGTCAGTTCGATAGTCAACACTGCTTCGTTATGAAGTGCTTCCGCTACTCTCCTTGTTTATTTTACTATTGTTCTTTCTGTTGTTCTTTCTGTTACTGAGCAATTTTTCGGCTCAGCTGTATTTTCTTTTTGTGTGTTTGTTACTCTCTTATTTTAGGTAGTCATGGAAATCCGGGAACTTGGGGATGATAGCAAGCTATGTCAAGACTTTATTTATTTTAGGAATTTGAACAATACTTTAATTAGGATTTCCGTTAAATTGTTGGTTACTTAAAAAACTTTGGGCTTTGCGTTATTATTGGAGGATGTTTATAATTTGATATCTGTAATAGTGATATCTCAGCCTTTATAGGTTGGGGTGTTACAATTATGGTATCAGAGCGAAGGCACTTTCTTGTAGAAAACATAAACCCTAATTGAACATGTGAGGTAATGGGTAGACGTTGAGTTAGGATTTCATCTTTTGGTTAATTTTCTTTACCATTAATTTGTGATCCTCGATCGAATCTGTAGAGTCTCTTTATCGTTTATCACAGAACCTTCCTTGCTTCATGGTATATTATTTTGTAGTGAATAAACTATGTCACCACTTCAGTGTTTTCGCTTCTCTTCAATGTTCCCTTTGTTATTAGATCGTAAGAAATGACTTCTGAAGACCCTGTGACACGATTTAAGATATTATACACTCAATTAAGACTTTGTTACCATGCACGCCGCAGGACATATTCTATAAGATTTGTATACATATAAACAGATTGCATCTCGGTTAGATAGTCCCTGAGTTACCTATTGGAATTCTGTCACATTTTTATCACGTATTTATCTTTCACTCATTCATGTCGTTTCAGCTAGCCTAATCATTATGATGCATGAAGGAGGATAGTTAGGGCATCGTTGTAAGGTAAATTGACAATTACGGTTCTAGAACATAATCGTGAATTTACGCTACATATGTGCGCTTCTGGAAACCTATTATGTTGATTAATTTCCATTTGATTGTTTTTAAGACTCATAGGATTCATCTCAACAGTTTTAACTAATCCATATAAGTCTCCTTTGATTTGATACGCATTATGTCGCATTGTATTTGTGATCCTCTCTATCAGTGATCTATTCTAATGTTCTGCATATGTTAATATGTATTGAAATAACATAGGTATGATGCCCCTACCGATAGGAAATACGTTCTTCCAACAAATGTTGCTTTGATTTAGGTAGTGACCCTTTGAACCATCTTATGTATTTTAGAAATCTCCCGATCCGATTTCGTCGATCTAATCCGTGATATTCACATGATTTGGCTATCCTCACATCTTGTTATAATTGAATGTTGCATTCATGTTTTTGTTAGTGATTCGTAACTTCTCGAACCTATCTATTAGCAAGCTTAACGCTAGACAATTCCTATAACATGATTGTGTGAGATTTCAAGATTCTGTGAAAGATTTCTATTGAAAAGCCGAATGTATTTGATTTTCTGATCGTTTATGGATTCCCGAACATTCTTTTTGCTAATAAATTACCTGGATCTCCATCCGATCACGAGGTAGTGTTTACTATTGATCTCCTTCCATAGTGTTAAACCAATTTCTAAGGCACCATATTGTATGGCACCTCTGGAACTTAAGGAGTAGTTATAAGAGTTTTTAGAGCATGGAAATCACTAGACCGGGTGTCTCACCTTTCGTGGACTATCACGGGTTAAATAAGGTCACTATCCGGAACCCATATCTGCTACCTTGTATTGACGATTTATTAGATATCTTTTAAGGTGCAAAGTGTTTTTACAAGAGGATCTGAAGTCTGGCTAGCACCAGCTAAAGATCAAAGACTCGGACGTCTGTAAATCAGCGTATCGCACTCAGTGTTGTCACTATGAGTTCTTGGTCATGTCGTTTGTGTTGATCAATGCCCCGTCAACTTTTATGGACCTTTAGGAACTGATTCTTTCACGACTTTCTCGATAAATTTGTCATATTCTTCATAGATGATATTTTGGTATAGTCAAAGAGTAAAGAGGAACATGAAGATCATCTCAGTATTGTGCTTGGAACTCTACGTCCAAAAGAAGCTTTATGCTAATTTCTCAAGTAAGATTTATGACTAAGCCGAGTAGTTTTCTTGGTCACATCATTAATGCCGACAGTATTACCCATGCATTTAGCTAGGTATGATAGATGTGAGTACTAACTTACTTAGACCTACATTTGTATCAAAGGTTTAGAGTTTCTTGGCCTTGCCAGTTATTATCATAGATTTGTCGAAGGATTTTCTATCATCCTTTTGCCCTTACGCAATTATTAAGGAAATGGGTTAATTTCTCTTGGAGTGATGACCACGAGAAGAGTTTTGAGAAAATTAAGAGGAGATTGGTGTATGCCCCTATTCTTACACTCACATCAGGCTCTGGTGGATACCTGATTTACATGCAGCATGGTAGAGTTATTGCGTACGCCTCCCGAGAACTCAAACCTTACGAGGTTAATTATCCGACACATAACCTTAAACTCGCTGCCGTCATTTTTGCATTCAAGATCTGGCCTCACTAATTATATGGAGAGACTTATGAAATCTTCACTTATCACAAGAGTTTGAAATAGATCTCCACGCAAAAAGAAATGAACGTGAGACAGAGAAGGTGGTTAGAGTTATTGGAAGATTATGATGCCAATATTCAATATCATCCAGGGAAGGCTAACGTAGTAGCCGATGCTCTTAGCCGGAATAACTCTAAGTCGATAGCTTAATTTCATTTACAGCCCCAGATTATTTCCGATTTGGAACACCTGAGTATTGGTCTTCATACTAGCGGGACCGATTGTTATCTCGCCAAATTTAAAATAGAACCGAACCTGATCTCTCCTATTAAAGATGCACATCAATATGACGGTGAACTTTGGGCTATTCTGCAAAATATTAAGGTCGATAAACGTTCAGAGTTGATGAACTTGGAGTAGTTTGGTGTGGCAAACGATTATGTGTGCCAAACGATTCCACTCTTCAAGAATTGTTATTAGTTAAGGTGCACAGTTCACCATTTTCTATCCATCTAGGATTTACAAAGTCGTACTAGAATCTTCATCACCACTTTTAGTGTAGTGGGATGAAGGAAGATGTGGCTAAGTATGTTAGTAGATATTTCTCTTGTCAGCAGGTTAAAATCGAGCATCAGAGAGTTAGTGGCTTGCTTTAGCCACTAACTATTCTAGTATGGAAATGGTCTGATATCTCCATGAATTTTGTAATAGGGCTACTAAGGACTTTAAAGAAGAATGATGCTATATGGACTATTGTTAATAGATTAACGAAGTCTGTTTACTTCCTTCCGATTCAATAGGAATTCTCAGTTAGGGAATTATCGTAGTTATTTACCTAAAGAGATCATCAAACTTCATGGTATCCCATCTTCTATTGTGTCAGATCGGGACCAATGTTTTACTTATTGTTTTTGGAAGGGCTTCCAATCATCATTGGGCACAAAACTGAGGTTTAGTACTGCATTTTATCCTCAGACCAATGAACCGTAAGAGCGCACAATTAAGAAACTCGAGGAAATGGAGTGAGGAACATGTCAAAATTGAAGAGAGATACTGTTATGGGTTAATTTTCAGGATGCTCATCAAGAAGCTCAAGCAGTTCAGGAATCTGAAAATAGTTTGGGAATCCTATCAGTTCAGGTATCCTGAATTTACGGTATATTTCTAACTTCTATTTTTCCTCGTGTTTAATTGTTTGCAGGTGGTAACGGACTCTCAACTAACTGCTAAAGACTCGGACTAAGCTGACTAATACGTGGATCAGTGGGTCGATACTGCTTCAATGGTCAAGAAAGTGGGAAGAGGAGATCCCGGGAATCTCAGACAGTTAGTTAGCTTGTTTGTTATATAATAAATCGAGGATTCGATCAATAGAAACACACACAACGCACTCTCTAGCTCAGTTAAGACTGCAAAGCATTGTATCACATAGTTTGGATCGATCAAACCTCCAATGTTGACTTTGTGATTTTGTATCTATCTGTTAGCTTCTGCGTGTTCTGATACGGGTGGCCAGTCCCACTCTCCTCTCCTCCGCGCCTGGCAGGCGCGGTGGGGCGGGGTGTGACAGGTTGGTATTAGAGCCCATGGTTTCAACAGAAACCCTTTGTAATCTTTCGTTTTATCAATAAAATTGACTAGGAGGCAGGCTATTCGGCCGGCTCCCGAGGTTTTTATCCAGGACTCCCATAGGAAACTCGAAAGATTCTGGAGTTTTGCTCGCTAAATCATCGTGTCACCATCCTAACTTGGATTATTTGCTCATTCGATCGTTAAGCACACTACCTCACGATCTAAGTTTGGAATACAAGATTCCTTTGTGAATTTTTGACCAAAACAGTTTGGCGCCCACCGTGGGGCAAGTGGTGCTTCATTCAAAGGAAATTCCATTTTTCATCCACTCCATTTGATCTCCAATCCCAAAGATGTCAAACCAACAAAAATCTGTTTCGGCCTCCACATCGTCCTCCATTCCTTATCTTCTTTCCGCTCTAGGAACCCAGAAGAAAAATAATGATCGTCAGAAGAAAGTGGACGAGCAGCCGAGAAAAACTGACTATCCTGTCTTCACAGGATCCCAGGTTCAATCTGTTATTCCTGTTATTATTAACAATGATTTGTTTGCTTTGATCAGGCAGGTGAAAGGTCAAATGGATCAGCAAGAGAAAACCAATCAAACGGTGATGAAGGATATTGAAGAGCTTAAGAAGTCTAAGAAACCTGTGGAGGAACAGAGTCCTCTATTTCCCAGGAACCTAGACTTTAATGCTTCAGGATCCTTAGATCCGGCTCACTACAATTACAAATCAGCACCAGGCTTCAAGGAAGCTTGCCTATGCAAAGGCTTTGGTTCGACTCTTACAGGACAAGCCATGAAATGGCTACTGAGCATCCCTCCTAACACTATTACTTCGTTTTCTCACTTGGTTAACCTGTTTAATAATCAGTTCTCTTGTAGCAGGACCTTTGAGAAGTTCACAGGTGATTTGTACAGGGTAGTTCAGAAGCCAGAAGAACCACTTTGAGACTATATTGCCAGATTTGGACGAGAATCCCTCGAGATTCCCAACGTGGATATGGCTGCGCTAGTCGAAGCTTTCACGATGGGACTCCGTAAGGATTCCCGATTTTATGATGATCTTGTTATAACTCCTTGCAGGAACCTTGACGAAGTTCAAAGCAGAGCCTTGACGTTTATCCATTTAGAGGATGATAAGAAGCTCCATCATAGACTGGACGTCCCCAAGTATGATTCTAGCAGTAAATAGTCGGAATCCCCCGGGAAGTAATACAGATCCCGGCCATATTCCAAATCAGAAAATCCAAGGATCAATGTTGTGGACCAAGATGAAGATGACGAGGAGTATCCCAAGGTATCTGAATACTGTTTTTTAGTTGACATTGGTGGTTTGATGTGTGCTATGCGGGACCTAGGTGAAAAGGCAAGGTGGCCCAGGAAGGATACCAAGCAGGCATCCTGGAAGGACAAATCAAAGTGGTGTGCCTATCATGAAGATTTTGGCCATCTGACAGACGAATGCATTTCACTCAGGAAAGAAATCAGCTACCTCCTCAGCAAGGGGCACCTGAAGGAGCTGCTGGGCAGAAAGAAGAGAAAAACTCAAGAAGCTGAGCAGCTTCCCCAGAGAGCAGCTTCACCACCATAGGATGCTCAAATCATTACCTTTATATCAGGAGGCTCAGACATCTGTGGCACTTCCTACTCCTCGGCCAAGAAGCATGCAAAGGAGTCTAAGTTGGAACAGGGATCCAGACCTGTCCGGACTTCCACCCTGACTCAGGAAAAGACGATATCCTTTGATGAGAGTGACCGCTCCCACGTTCAGGATCCCCACCATGATAGTCTGGTGGTTACTTTATATATTGCTAACCATTATGTACGCAGGATCTTGATAGTCAACGGAAGCTCTGTCAACTTAACCCGTCTGGACGTGCTAAAAAAGATGGGCATCCCAGAATCAGAAATTGTAGCAAGATCCTCAGTCTTTGTTGGCTTCAGTGGCGAAATCAAGAGCCCCGTTGGAGACATTAGACTACCAGTATATATAGAGGAAGTAAATTGTATTAATTTTTTTTTTGTTATAGATTCTCTCTCTTGTTGCAATATTATTCTTGGCAGGCCATGGATTCACGAGATGAAGGCAGTCCCTTCAACTTATCACCAGTGTATCAAGCTTCCTACACCCTCGGGAGTTGTCAGGATTTAAAGTGACCAGCAGGAAGCCAAGAACTGCTACTCAACTTCTATGAAGAATACAACAAAATTAACTAAGGATAACAATTACAGAAAAGAGCACCCGAGGAACAGGAGGACATGGAACTCGATGTTAAAGAAGTTCAGCTGAATCCTGAGAATCTTGAAGTCAAGGTGCTCATCGGGACCAGCATCCCACAGGAAGTTGAAAAGAATCTAGTTGAGCTTCTCAAAGCCAGAGCTTCAACTTTTGCATGGAAACACGAGGATATGACAGGTATCCCTAAACATGTTAATACTCATAAACTTGGTTTAGATCCTTCTTTCAGGCCAATACAGCAAAAAAAGAGGAAGTTCGCTCCAGAAAAGAATGCAATCATCCAGGAGGAAGTTGACAAGCTTCTCAAGACAATAATGATCAGGGAAGTCAAATATCCCAGGTGGCTAGTGAACGTAGTGGTGGTCCAGAAGAAGAACGGAGAGTGGAGAGTCTGTGTAGACTACACGGACTTAAACAAGGCCTGTCCCAAGGATCCTTTCCCACTTCCCACATCGATGCAATGGTGGATGCCACATCAGGTCATGAGATGCTCATTTTCATGGACGCTTCTTCAGGATTTCAACAAATCCAGATGGAACCCCGTGATCAGGAGCATATAGCTTTTATAACTCCAAAATGGTATATATTGCTATACTGCTATGCCTTTTGGTTTACGAAATGCAGGTGCCACCTATCAGAGACTTGTCAACATGATGTTCAAAGAGCAACTGGGGGACACAATGGAAGCCTACATTGATGATATGGTGGTGAAGTCCAAGAGAGTTCAAGACCATGTCAGGGATCTCCAAACTTTCTTTGACATCATCGACCATTACAACATGAAGCTCAACCCCTCTAAGTGCCACTTTGGGGTGCGAGCTGGAAAGTTCTTAGGTTATAAGGTAACCGAGAAAGGGATTGAAGCAAGCCCTGAGAAGATTAAAGCAATTCTCAAGCTAAAGTCTCTTTCGAATATAAAAGAAGTTCAAAAACTGACAGGAAGGATTGCAACGCTCAACAGATTTATTTCAAGATCCTCAGAGAAGAGCAAGGATTTTTATGAGATTCTGAGGAAGAACAAGAATTTTGAATGGGCTAAAAGACATGAAGAAGCCCTGAAGAGCCTAAAAGAGTACCTATCAGAAGCTCCACTTCTGATGAAACCTGAAGATGGGGAGCCGCTATATCTATATCTTGCTGTATCCGGAAGCTCAGTAAGTGTTGACTTAGTCAAAGATCACCAAGGATAGTAGCATCCAGTTTATTATGTACGTAAAACTCTGCTAGGCGCAGAATCCAGGTACTCCTATCTTGAGAAGTGAAATTTTATCTCTTATAATGGCTTCCACTAAACTCAGACACTATTTTGAAACCCATACAATAATTGTGATGTCTAACTATCCTATCAAGGCAGTTCTCAGGAAGCCAGAAATGTCAGGAAGGATGGCTAAGTGGGTAGTCAAGCTGAATGCCTATGACATCAAATATGAACCTAGAACAACGATCAAGTCCCAGGCATTAGCTGACTTTGTGGCAAATTCAGCAGTGACATTGAACCAGAGGTTGAGAAGGAAGTCCAGCAGCTTGAGAAGCTCAAGGAAGACTGGATCCTCTATACTGACAGATCCTCAAATGTCAGAGGAACGGGGTTAGGAATCCTGCTAAAATCGCAACGGGGGACATAATACCTCTATCCATATCCTGTGAATTCCAGGATACCAACAATGAAGCTGAATATGAAGCTATAATTGCTGGATTACAGCTGGCCAGGGATATGGGAATTCTGTCCATACAAGTGTTTGTTGATTATCTCTTATTGACTAACCAATTTACTGGCTCTTATGCAGTGAGAGGGGAGAATCTGATCAAGTATCTTGAAATTGTTAAAAAATTGTCTCTATTTTTCGAAAATTTTAACATTTCACAGATACCAAGAGAAGATAATGCAGAAGCCGATGCCTTGGCAAACTTGGCTTCATCGCTCAGGATCCCTGAGGTTGTCAAGATTCCAATAACTCACATCCTGACGCCAGCGATAGCTCAACATGTGAGGTAATGGGTAGACGTTGAGTTAGGATTTCATCTTTTGGTTAATTTTCTTTACCATTAATTTGTGATCATCGATCGAATCTGTAGAGTCTCTTTATCGTTTATCACAGAACCTTCCTTGCTTCATGGTATATTATTTTGTAGTGAATAAACTATGTCACCACTTCAGTGTTTTCGCTTCTCTTCAATGTTCCCTTTGTTATTAGATCGTAAGAAATGACTTCTGAAGACCCTGTGACACGATTTAAGATATTATACACTCAATTAAGACTTTGTTACCATGCACGCCGCAGGACATATTCTATAAGATCTGTATACATATAAACAGATTGCATCTCGGTTAGATAGTCCCTGAGTTACCTATTGGAATTCTGTCACATTTTTATCACGTATTTATCTTTCACTCATTCATGTCGTTTCAGCTAGCCTAATCATTATGATGCATGAAGGAGGATAGTTAGGGCATCGTTGTAAGGTAAATTGACAATTACGGTTCTAGAACATAATCGTGAATTTACGCTACATATGTGCGCTTCTGGAAACCTATTATGTTGATTAATTTCCATTTGATTGTTTTTAAGACTCATAGGATTCATCTCAACAGTTTTAACTAATCCATATAAGTCTCCTTTGATTTGATACGCATTATGTCGCATTGTATTTGTGATCCTCTCTATCAGTGATCTATTCTAATGTTCTGCATATGTTAATATGTATTGAAATAACATAGGTATGATGCCCCTACCGATAGGAAATACGTTCTTCCAACAAATGTTGCTTTGATTTAGGTAGTGACCCTTTGAACCATCTTATGTATTTTAGAAATCTCCCGATCCGATTTCGTCGATCTAATCCGTGATATTCACATGATTTGGCTATCCTCACATCTTGTTATAATTGAATGTTGCATTCATGTTTTTGTTAGTGATTCGTAACTTCTCGAACCTATCTATTAGCAAGCTTAACGCTAGACAATTCCTATAACATGATTGTGTGAGATTTCAAGATTCTGTGAAAGATTTCTATTGAAAAGCCGAATGTATTTGATTTTCTGATCGTTTATGGATTCCCGAACATTCTTTTTGCTAATAAATTACCTGGATCTCCATCCGATCACGAGGTAGTGTTTACTATTGATCTCCTTCCATAGTGTTAAACCAATTTCTAAGGCACCATATTGTATGGCACCTCTGGAACTTAAGGAGTAGTTATAAGAGTTTTTAGAGCATGGAAATCACTAAACTGGGTGTCTCACCTTTCGTGGACTATCACGGGTTAAATAAGGTCACTATCCGGAACCCATATCTGCTACCTTGTATTGACGATTTATTAGATATCTTTTAAGGTGCAAAGTGTTTTTACAAGAGGATCTGAAGTCTGGCTAGCACCAGCTAAAGATCAAAGACTCGGACGTCTGTAAATCAGCGTATCGCACTCAGTGTTGTCACTATGAGTTCTTGGTCATGTCGTTTGTGTTGATCAATGCCCCGTCAACTTTTATGGACCTTTAGGAACTGATTCTTTCACGACTTTCTCGATAAATTTGTCATATTCTTCATAGATGATATTTTGGTATAGTCAAAGAGTAAAGAGGAACATGAAGATCATCTCAGTATTGTGCTTGGAACTCTACGTCCAAAAGAAGCTTTATGCTAATTTCTCAAGTAAGATTTATGACTAAGCCGAGTAGTTTTCTTGGTCACATCATTAATGCCGACAGTATTACCCATGCATTTAGCTAGGTATGATAGATGTGAGTACTAACTTACTTAGACCTACATTTGTATCAAAGGTTTAGAGTTTCTTGGCCTTGCCAGTTATTATCATAGATTTGTCGAAGGATTTTCTATCATCCTTTTGCCCTTACGCAATTATTAAGGAAATGGGTTAATTTCTCTTGGAGTGATGACCACGAGAAGAGTTTTGAGAAAATTAAGAGGAGATTGGTGTATGCCCCTATTCTTACACTCACATCAGGCTCTGGTGGATACCTGATTTACATGCAGCATGGTAGAGTTATTGCGTACGCCTCCCGAGAACTCAAACCTTACGAGGTTAATTATCCGACACATAACCTTAAACTCGCTGCCGTCATTTTTGCATTCAAGATCTGGCCTCACTAATTATATGGAGAGACTTATGAAATCTTCACTTATCACAAGAGTTTGAAATAGATCTCCACGCAAAAAGAAATGAACGTGAGACAGAGAAGGTGGTTAGAGTTATTGGAAGATTATGATGCCAATATTCAATATCATCCAGGGAAGGCTAACGTAGTAGCCGATGCTCTTAGCCGGAATAACTCTAAGTCGATAGCTTAATTTCATTTACAGCCCCAGATTATTTCCGATTTGGAACACCTGAGTATTGGTCTTCATACTAGCGGGACCGATTGTTATCTCGCCAAATTTAAAATAGAACCGAACCTGATCTCTCCTATTAAAGATGCACATCAATATGACGGTGAACTTTGGGCTATTCTGCAAAATATTAAGGTCGATAAACGTTCAGAGTTGATGAACTTGGAGTAGTTTGGTGTGGCAAACGATTATGTGTGCCAAACGATTCCACTCTTCAAGAATTGTTATTAGTTAAGGTGCACAGTTCACCATTTTCTATCCATCTAGGATTTACAAAGTCGTACTAGAATCTTCATCACCACTTTTAGTGTAGTGGGATGAAGGAAGATGTGGCTAAGTATGTTAGTAGATATTTCTCTTGTCAGCAGGTTAAAATCGAGCATCAGAGAGTTAGTGGCTTGCTTTAGCCACTAACTATTCTAGTATGGAAATGGTCTGATATCTCCATGAATTTTGTAATAGGGCTACTAAGGACTTTAAAGAAGAATGATGCTATATGGACTATTGTTAATAGATTAACGAAGTCTGTTTACTTCCTTCCGATTCAATAGGAATTCTCAGTTAGGGAATTATCGTAGTTATTTACCTAAAGAGATCATCAAACTTCATGGTATCCCATCTTCTATTGTGTCAGATCGGGACCAATGTTTTACTTATTGTTTTTGGAAGGGCTTCCAATCATCATTGGGCACAAAACTGAGGTTTAGTACTGCATTTTATCCTCAGACCAATGAACCGTAAGAGCGCACAATTAAGAAACTCGAGGAAATGGAGTGAGGAACATGTCAAAATTGAAGAGAGATACTGTTATGGGTTAATTTTCAGGATGCTCATCAAGAAGCTCAAGCAGTTCAGGAATCTGAAAATAGTTTGGGAATCCTATCAGTTCAGGTATCCTGAATTTACGGTATATTTCTAACTTCTATTTTTCCTCGTGTTTAATTGTTTGCAGGTGGTAACGGACTCTCAACTAACTGCTAAAGACTCGGACTAAGCTGACTAATACGTGGATCAGTGGGTCGATACTGCTTCAATGGTCAAGAAAGTGGGAAGAGGAGATCCCGGGAATCTCAGACAGTTAGTTAGCTTGTTTGTTATATAATAAATCGAGGATTCGATCAATAGAAACACACACAACGCACTCTCTAGCTCAGTTAAGACTGCAAAGCATTGTATCACATAGTTTGGATCGATCAAACCTCCAATGTTGACTTTGTGATTTTGTATCTATCTGTTAGCTTCTGCGTGTTCTGATACGGGTGGCCAGTCCCACTCTCCTCTCCTCCGCGCCTGGCAGGCGCGGTGGGGCGGGGTGTGACAGGTTGGTATTAGAGCCCATGGTTTCAACAGAAACCCTTTGTAATCTTTCGTTTTATCAATAAAATTGACTAGGAGGCAGGCTATTCGGCCGGCTCCCGAGGTTTTTATCCAGGACTCCCATAGGAAACTCGAAAGATTCTGGAGTTTTGCTCGCTAAATCATCGTGTCACCATCCTAACTTGGATTATTTGCTCATTCCATCGTTAAGCACACTACCTCACGATCTAAGTTTGGAATACAAGATTCCTTTGTGAATTTTTGACCAAAACAGTTTGGCGCCCACCGTGGGGCAAGTGGTGCTTCATTCAAAGGAAATTCCATTTTTCATCCACTCCATTTGATCTCCAATCCCAAAGATGTCAAACCAACAAAAATCTGTTTCGGCCTCCACATCGTCCTCCATTCCTTATCTTCTTTCCGCTCTAGGAACCCAGAAGAAAAATAATGATCGTCAGAAGAAAGTGGACGAGCAGCCGAGAAAAACTGACTATCCTGTCTTCACAGGATCCCAGGTTCAATCTGTTATTCCTGTTATTATTAACAATGATTTGTTTGCTTTGATCAGGCAGGTGAAAGGTCAAATGGATCAGCAAGAGAAAACCAATCAAACGGTGATGAAGGATATTGAAGAGCTTAAGAAGTCTAAGAAACCTGTGGAGGAACAGAGTCCTCTATTTCCCAGGAACCTAGACTTTAATGCTTCAGGATCCTTAGATCCGGCTCACTACAATTACAAATCAGCACCAGGCTTCAAGGAAGCTTGCCTATGCAAAGGCTTTGGTTCGACTCTTACAGGACAAGCCATGAAATGGCTACTGAGCATCCCTCCTAACACTATTACTTCGTTTTCTCACTTGGTTAACCTGTTTAATAATCAGTTCTCTTGTAGCAGGACCTTTGAGAAGTTCACAGGTGATTTGTACAGGGTAGTTCAGAAGCCAGAAGAACCACTTTGAGACTATATTGCCAGATTTGGACGAGAATCCCTCGAGATTCCCAACGTGGATATGGCTGCGCTAGTCGAAGCTTTCACGATGGGACTCCGTAAGGATTCCCGATTTTATGATGATCTTGTTATAACTCCTTGCAGGAACCTTGACGAAGTTCAAAGCAGAGCCTTGACGTTTATCCATTTAGAGGATGATAAGAAGCTCCATCATAGACTGGACGTCCCCAAGTATGATTCTAGCAGTAAATAGTCGGAATCCCCCGGGAAGTAATACAGATCCCGGCCATATTCCAAATCAGAAAATCCAAGGATCAATGTTGTGGACCAAGATGAAGATGACGAGGAGTATCCCAAGGTATCTGAATACTGTTTTTTAGTTGACATTGGTGGTTTGATGTGTGCTATGCGGGACCTAGGTGAAAAGGCAAGGTGGCCCAGGAAGGATACCAAGCAGGCATCCTGGAAGGACAAATCAAAGTGGTGTGCCTATCATGAAGATTTTGGCCATCTGACAGACGAATGCATTTCACTCAGGAAAGAAATCAGCTACCTCCTCAGCAAGGGGCACCTGAAGGAGCTGCTGGGCAGAAAGAAGAGAAAAACTCAAGAAGCTGAGCAGCTTCCCCAGAGAGCAGCTTCACCACCATAGGATGCTCAAATCATTACCTTTATATCAGGAGGCTCAGACATCTGTGGCACTTCCTACTCCTCGGCCAAGAAGCATGCTAAGGAGTCTAAGTTGGAACAGGGATCCAGACCTGTCCGGACTTCCACCCTGACTCAGGAAAAGACGATATCCTTTGATGAGAGTGACCGCTCCCACGTTCAGGATCCCCACCATGATAGTCTGGTGGTTACTTTATATATTGCTAACCATTATGTACGCAGGATCTTGATAGTCAACGGAAGCTCTGTCAACTTAACCCGTCTGGACGTGCTAAAAAAGATGGGCATCCCAGAATCAGAAATTGTAGCAAGATCCTCAGTCTTTGTTGGCTTCAGTGGCGAAATCAAGAGCCCCGTTGGAGACATTAGACTACCAGTATATATAGAGGAAGTAAATTGTATTAATTTTTTTTTTGTTATAGATTCTCTCTCTTGTTGCAATATTATTCTTGGCAGGCCATGGATTCACGAGATGAAGGCAGTCCCTTCAACTTATCACCAGTGTATCAAGCTTCCTACACCCTCGGGAGTTGTCAGGATTTAAAGTGACCAGCAGGAAGCCAAGAACTGCTACTCAACTTCTATGAAGAATACAACAAAATTAACTAAGGATAACAATTACAGAAAAGAGCACCCGAGGAACAGGAGGACATGGAACTCGATGTTAAAGAAGTTCAGCTGAATCCTGAGAATCTTGAAGTCAAGGTGCTCATCGGGACCAGCATCCCACAGGAAGTTGAAAAGAATCTAGTTGAGCTTCTCAAAGCCAGAGCTTCAACTTTTGCATGGAAACACGAGGATATGACAGGTATCCCTAAACATGTTAATACTCATAAACTTGGTTTAGATCCTTCTTTCAGGCCAATACAGCAAAAAAAGAGGAAGTTCGCTCCAGAAAAGAATGCAATCATCCAGGAGGAAGTTGACAAGCTTCTCAAGACAATAATGATCAGGGAAGTCAAATATCCCAGGTGGCTAGTGAACGTAGTGGTGGTCCAGAAGAAGAACGGAGAGTGGAGAGTCTGTGTAGACTACACGGACTTAAACAAGGCCTGTCCCAAGGATCCTTTCCCACTTCCCACATCGATGCAATGGTGGATGCCACATCAGGTCATGAGATGCTCATTTTCATGGACGCTTCTTCAGGATTTCAACAAATCCAGATGGAACCCCGTGATCAGGAGCATATAGCTTTTATAACTCCAAAATGGTATATATTGCTATACTGCTATGCCTTTTGGTTTACGAAATGCAGGTGCCACCTATCAGAGACTTGTCAACATGATGTTCAAAGAGCAACTGGGGGACACAATGGAAGCCTACATTGATGATATGGTGGTGAAGTCCAAGAGAGTTCAAGACCATGTCAGGGATCTCCAAACTTTCTTTGACATCATCGACCATTACAACATGAAGCTCAACCCCTCTAAGTGCCACTTTGGGGTGCGAGCTGGAAAGTTCTTAGGTTATAAGGTAACCGAGAAAGGGATTGAAGCAAGCCCTGAGAAGATTAAAGCAATTCTCAAGCTAAAGTCTCTTTCGAATATAAAAGAAGTTCAAAAACTGACAGGAAGGATTGCAACGCTCAACAGATTTATTTCAAGATCCTCAGAGAAGAGCAAGGATTTTTATGAGATTCTGAGGAAGAACAAGAATTTTGAATGGGCTAAAAGACATGAAGAAGCCCTGAAGAGCCTAAAAGAGTACCTATCAGAAGCTCCACTTCTGATGAAACCTGAAGATGGGGAGCCGCTATATCTATATCTTGCTGTATCCGGAAGCTCAGTAAGTGTTGACTTAGTCAAAGATCACCAAGGATAGTAGCATCCAGTTTATTATGTACGTAAAACTCTGCTAGGCGCAGAATCCAGGTACTCCTATCTTGAGAAGTGAAATTTTATCTCTTATAATGGCTTCCACTAAACTCAGACACTATTTTGAAACCCATACAATAATTGTGATGTCTAACTATCCTATCAAGGCAGTTCTCAGGAAGCCAGAAATGTCAGGAAGGATGGCTAAGTGGGTAGTCAAGCTGAGTGCCTATGACATCAAATATGTACCTAGAACAACGATCATGTCCCAGGCATTAGCTGACTTTGTGGCAAATTCAGCAGTGACATTGAACCAGAGGTTGAGAAGGAAGTCCAGCAGCTTGAGAAGCTCAAGGAAGACTGGATCCTCTATACTGACAGATCCTCAAATGTCAGAGGAACGGGGTTAGGAATCCTGCTAAAATCGCAACGGGGGACATAATACCTCTATCCATATCCTGTGAATTCCAGGATACCAACAATGAAGCTGAATATGAAGCTATAATTGCTGGATTACAGCTGGCCAGGGATATGGGAATTCTGTCCATACAAGTGTTTGTTGATTATCTCTTATTGACTAACCAATTTACTGGCTCTTATGCAGTGAGAGGGGAGAATCTGATCAAGTATCTTGAAATTGTTAAAAAATTGTCTCTATTTTTCGAAAATTTTAACATTTCACAGATACCAAGAGAAGATAATGCAGAAGCCGATGCCTTGGCAAACTTGGCTTCATCGCTCAGGATCCCTGAGGTTGTCAAGATTCCAATAACTCACATCCTGACGCCAGCGATAGCTCAACATGTGAGGTAATGGGTAGACGTTGAGTTAGGATTTCATCTTTTGGTTAATTTTCTTTACCATTAATTTGTGATCCTCGATCGAATCTGTAGAGTCTCTCTATCGTTTATCACAGAACCTTCCTTGCTTCATGGTATATTATTTTGTAGTGAATAAACTATGTCACCACTTCAGTGTTTTCGCTTCTCTTCAATGTTCCCTTTGTTATTAGATCGTAAGAAATGACTTCTGAAGACCCTGTGACACGATTTAAGATATTATACACTCAATTAAGACTTTGTTACCATGCACGCCGCAGGACATATTCTATAAGATCTGTATACATATAAACAGATTGCATCTCGGTTAGATAGTCCCTGAGTTACCTATTGGAATTCTGTCACATTTTTATCACGTATTTATCTTTCACTCATTCATGTCGTTTCAGCTAGCCTAATCATTATGATGCATGAAGGAGGATAGTTAGGGCATCGTTGTAAGGTAAATTGACAATTACGGTTCTAGAACATAATCGTGAATTTACGCTACATATGTGCGCTTCTGGAAACCTATTATGTTGATTAATTTCCATTTGATTGTTTTTAAGACTCATAGGATTCATCTCAACAGTTTTAACTAATCCATATAAGTCTCCTTTGATTTGATACGCATTATGTCGCATTGTATTTGTGATCCTCTCTATCAGTGATCTATTCTAATGTTCTGCATATGTTAATATGTATTGAAATAACATAGGTATGATGCCCCTACCGATAGGAAATACGTTCTTCCAACAAATGTTGCTTTGATTTAGGTAGTGACCCTTTGAACCATCTTATGTATTTTAGAAATCTCCCGATCCGATTTCGTCGATCTAATCCGTGATATTCACATGATTTGGCTATCCTCACATCTTGTTATAATTGAATGTTGCATTCATGTTTTTGTTAGTGATTCGTAACTTCTCGAACCTATCTATTAGCAAGCTTAACGCTAGACAATTCCTATAACATGATTGTGTGAGATTTCAAGATTCTGTGAAAGATTTCTATTGAAAAGCCGAATGTATTTGATTTTCTGATCGTTTATGGATTCCCGAACATTCTTTTTGCTAATAAATTACCTGGATCTCCATCCGATCACGAGGTAGTGTTTACTATTGATCTCCTTCCATAGTGTTAAACCAATTTCTAAGGCACCATATTGTATGGCACCTCTGGAACTTAAGGAGTAGTTATAAGAGTTTTTAGAGCATGGAAATCACTAGACCGGGTGTCTCACCTTTCGTGGACTATCACGGGTTAAATAAGGTCACTATCCGGAACCCATATCTGCTACCTTGTATTGACGATTTATTAGATATCTTTTAAGGTGCAAAGTGTTTTTACAAGAGGATCTGAAGTCTGGCTAGCACCAGCTAAAGATCAAAGACTCGGACGTCTGTAAATCAGCGTATCGCACTCAGTGTTGTCACTATGAGTTCTTGGTCATGTCGTTTGTGTTGATCAATGCCCCGTCAACTTTTATGGACCTTTAGGAACTGATTCTTTCACGACTTTCTCGATAAATTTGTCATATTCTTCATAGATGATATTTTGGTATAGTCAAAGAGTAAAGAGGAACATGAAGATCATCTCAGTATTGTGCTTGGAACTCTACGTCCAAAAGAAGCTTTATGCTAATTTCTCAAGTAAGATTTATGACTAAGCCGAGTAGTTTTCTTGGTCACATCATTAATGCCGACAGTATTACCCATGCATTTAGCTAGGTATGATAGATGTGAGTACTAACTTACTTAGACCTACATTTGTATCAAAGGTTTAGAGTTTCTTGGCCTTGCCAGTTATTATCATAGATTTGTCGAAGGATTTTCTATCATCCTTTTGCCCTTACGCAATTATTAAGGAAATGGGTTAATTTCTCTTGGAGTGATGACCACGAGAAGAGTTTTGAGAAAATTAAGAGGAGATTGGTGTATGCCCCTATTCTTACACTCACATCAGGCTCTGGTGGATACCTGATTTACATGCAGCATGGTAGAGTTATTGCGTACGCCTCCCGAGAACTCAAACCTTACGAGGTTAATTATCCGACACATAACCTTAAACTCGCTGCCGTCATTTTGGCATTCAAGATCTGGCCTCACTAATTATATGGAGAGACTTATGAAATCTTCACTTATCACAAGAGTTTGAAATAGATCTCCACGCAAAAAGAAATGAACGTGAGACAGAGAAGGTGGTTAGAGTTATTGGAAGATTATGATGCCAATATTCAATATCATCCAGGGAAGGCTAACGTAGTAGCCGATGCTCTTAGCCGGAATAACTCTAAGTCGATAGCTTAATTTCATTTACAGCCCCAGATTATTTCCGATTTGGAACACCTGAGTATTGGTCTTCATACTAGCGGGACCGATTGTTATCTCGCCAAATTTAAAATAGAACCGAACCTGATCTCTCCTATTAAAGATACACATCAATATGACGGTGAACTTTGGGCTATTCTGCAAAATATTAAGGTCGATAAACGTTCAGAGTTGATGAACTTGGAGTAGTTTGGTGTGGCAAACGATTATGTGTGCCAAACGATTCCACTCTTCAAGAATTGTTATTAGTTAAGGTGCACAGTTCACCATTTTCTATCCATCTAGGATTTACAAAGTCGTACTAGAATCTTCATCACCACTTTTAGTGTAGTGGGATGAAGGAAGATGTGGCTAAGTATGTTAGTAGATATTTCTCTTGTCAGCAGGTTAAAATCGAGCATCAGAGAGTTAGTGGCTTGCTTTAGCCACTAACTATTCTAGTATGGAAATGGTCTGATATCTCCATGAATTTTGTAATAGGGCTACTAAGGACTTTAAAGAAGAATGATGCTATATGGACTATTGTTAATAGATTAACGAAGTCTGTTTACTTCCTTCCGATTCAATAGGAATTCTCAGTTAGGGAATTATCGTAGTTATTTACCTAAAGAGATCATCAAACTTCATGGTATCCCATCTTCTATTGTGTCAGATCGGGACCAATGTTTTACTTATTGTTTTTGGAAGGGCTTCCAATCATCATTGGGCACAAAACTGAGGTTTAGTACTGCATTTTATCCTCAGACCAATGAACCGTAAGAGCGCACAATTAAGAAACTCGAGGAAATGGAGTGAGGAACATGTCAAAATTGAAGAGAGATACTGTTATGGGTTAATTTTCAGGATGCTCATCAAGAAGCTCAAGCAGTTCAGGAATCTGAAAATAGTTTGGGAATCCTATCAGTTCAGGTATCCTGAATTTACGGTATATTTCTAACTTCTATTTTTCCTCGTGTTTAATTGTTTGCAGGTGGTAACGGACTCTCAACTAACTGCTAAAGACTCGGACTAAGCTGACTAATACGTGGATCAGTGGGTCGATACTGCTTCAATGGTCAAGAAAGTGGGAAGAGGAGATCCCGGGAATCTCAGACAGTTAGTTAGCTTGTTTGTTATATAATAAATCGAGGATTCGATCAATAGAAACACACACAACGCACTCTCTAGCTCAGTTAAGACTGCAAAGCATTGTATCACATAGTTTGGATCGATCAAACCTCCAATGTTGACTTTGTGATTTTGTATCTATCTGTTAGCTTCTGCGTGTTCTGATACGGGTGGCCAGTCCCACTCTCCTCTCCTCCGCGCCTGGCAGGCGCGGTGGGGCGGGGTGTGACAGGTTGGTATTAGAGCCCATGGTTTCAACAGAAACCCTTTGTAATCTTTCGTTTTATCAATAAAATTGACTAGGAGGCAGGCTATTCGGCCGGCTCCCGAGGTTTTTATCCAGGACTCCCATAGGAAACTCGAAAGATTCTGGAGTTTTGCTCGCTAAATCATCGTGTCACCATCCTAACTTGGATTATTTGCTCATTCGATCGTTAAGCACACTACCTCACGATCTAAGTTTGGAATACAAGATTCCTTTGTGAATTTTTGACCAAAACAGTTTGGCGCCCACCGTGGGGCAAGTGGTGCTTCATTCAAAGGAAATTCCATTTTTCATCCACTCCATTTGATCTCCAATCCCAAAGATGTCAAACCAACAAAAATCTGTTTCGGCCTCCACATCGTCCTCCATTCCTTATCTTCTTTCCGCTCTAGGAACCCAGAAGAAAAATAATGATCGTCAGAAGAAAGTGGACGAGCAGCCGAGAAAAACTGACTATCCTGTCTTCACAGGATCCCAGGTTCAATCTGTTATTCCTGTTATTATTAACAATGATTTGTTTGCTTTGATCAGGCAGGTGAAAGGTCAAATGGATCAGCAAGAGAAAACCAATCAAACGGTGATGAAGGATATTGAAGAGCTTAAGAAGTCTAAGAAACCTGTGGAGGAACAGAGTCCTCTATTTCCCAGGAACCTAGACTTTAATGCTTCAGGATCCTTAGATCCGGCTCACTACAATTACAAATCAGCACCAGGCTTCAAGGAAGCTTGCCTATGCAAAGGCTTTGGTTCGACTCTTACAGGACAAGCCATGAAATGGCTACTGAGCATCCCTCCTAACACTATTACTTCGTTTTCTCACTTGGTTAACCTGTTTAATAATCAGTTCTCTTGTAGCAGGACCTTTGAGAAGTTCACAGGTGATTTGTACAGGGTAGTTCAGAAGCCAGAAGAACCACTTTGAGACTATATTGCCAGATTTGGACGAGAATCCCTCGAGATTCCCAACGTGGATATGGCTGCGCTAGTCGAAGCTTTCACGATGGGACTCCGTAAGGATTCCCGATTTTATGATGATCTTGTTATAACTCCTTGCAGGAACCTTGACGAAGTTCAAAGCAGAGCCTTGACGTTTATCCATTTAGAGGATGATAAGAAGCTCCATCATAGACTGGACGTCCCCAAGTATGATTCTAGCAGTAAATAGTCGGAATCCCCCGGGAAGTAATACAGATCCCGGCCATATTCCAAATCAGAAAATCCAAGGATCAATGTTGTGGACCAAGATGAAGATGACGAGGAGTATCCCAAGGTATCTGAATACTGTTTTTTAGTTGACATTGGTGGTTTGATGTGTGCTATGCGGGACCTAGGTGAAAAGGCAAGGTGGCCCAGGAAGGATACCAAGCAGGCATCCTGGAAGGACAAATCAAAGTGGTGTGCCTATCATGAAGATTTTGGCCATCTGACAGACGAATGCATTTCACTCAGGAAAGAAATCAGCTACCTCCTCAGCAAGGGGCACCTGAAGGAGCTGCTGGGCAGAAAGAAGAGAAAAACTCAAGAAGCTGAGCAGCTTCCCCAGAGAGCAGCTTCACCACCATAGGATGCTCAAATCATTACCTTTATATCAGGAGGCTCAGACATCTGTGGCACTTCCTACTCCTCGGCCAAGAAGCATGCTAAGGAGTCTAAGTTGGAACAGGGATCCAGACCTGTCCGGACTTCCACCCTGACTCAGGAAAAGACGATATCCTTTGATGAGAGTGACCGCTCCCACGTTCAGGATCCCCACCATGATAGTCTGGTGGTTACTTTATATATTGCTAACCATTATGTACGCAGGATCTTGATAGTCAACGGAAGCTCTGTCAACTTAACCCGTCTGGACGTGCTAAAAAAGATGGGCATCCCAGAATCAGAAATTGTAGCAAGATCCTCAGTCTTTGTTGGCTTCAGTGGCGAAATCAAGAGCCCCGTTGGAGACATTAGACTACCAGTATATATAGAGGAAGTAAATTGTATTAATTTTTTTTTTGTTATAGATTCTCTCTCTTGTTGCAATATTATTCTTGGCAGGCCATGGATTCACGAGATGAAGGCAGTCCCTTCAACTTATCACCAGTGTATCAAGCTTCCTACACCCTCGGGAGTTGTCAGGATTTAAAGTGACCAGCAGGAAGCCAAGAACTGCTACTCAACTTCTATGAAGAATACAACAAAATTAACTAAGGATAACAATTACAGAAAAGAGCACCCGAGGAACAGGAGGACATGGAACTCGATGTTAAAGAAGTTCAGCTGAATCCTGAGAATCTTGAAGTCAAGGTGCTCATCGGGACCAGCATCCCACAGGAAGTTGAAAAGAATCTAGTTGAGCTTCTCAAAGCCAGAGCTTCAACTTTTGCATGGAAACACGAGGATATGACAGGTATCCCTAAACATGTTAATACTCATAAACTTGGTTTAGATCCTTCTTTCAGGCCAATACAGCAAAAAAAGAGGAAGTTCGCTCCAGAAAAGAATGCAATCATCCAGGAGGAAGTTGACAAGCTTCTCAAGACAATAATGATCAGGGAAGTCAAATATCCCAGGTGGCTAGTGAACGTAGTGGTGGTCCAGAAGAAGAACGGAGAGTGGAGAGTCTGTGTAGACTACACGGACTTAAACAAGGCCTGTCCCAAGGATCCTTTCCCACTTCCCACATCGATGCAATGGTGGATGCCACATCAGGTCATGAGATGCTCATTTTCATGGACGCTTCTTCAGGATTTCAACAAATCCAGATGGAACCCCGTGATCAGGAGCATATAGCTTTTATAACTCCAAAATGGTATATATTGCTATACTGCTATGCCTTTTGGTTTACGAAATGCAGGTGCCACCTATCAGAGACTTGTCAACATGATGTTCAAAGAGCAACTGGGGGACACAATGGAAGCCTACATTGATGATATGGTGGTGAAGTCCAAGAGAGTTCAAGACCATGTCAGGGATCTCCAAACTTTCTTTGACATCATCGACCATTACAACATGAAGCTCAACCCCTCTAAGTGCCACTTTGGGGTGCGAGCTGGAAAGTTCTTAGGTTATAAGGTAACCGAGAAAGGGATTGAAGCAAGCCCTGAGAAGATTAAAGCAATTCTCAAGCTAAAGTCTCTTTCGAATATAAAAGAAGTTCAAAAACTGACAGGAAGGATTGCAACGCTCAACAGATTTATTTCAAGATCCTCAGAGAAGAGCAAGGATTTTTATGAGATTCTGAGGAAGAACAAGAATTTTGAATGGGCTAAAAGACATGAAGAAGCCCTGAAGAGCCTAAAAGAGTACCTATCAGAAGCTCCACTTCTGATGAAACCTGAAGATGGGGAGCCGCTATATCTATATCTTGCTGTATCCGGAAGCTCAGTAAGTGTTGACTTAGTCAAAGATCACCAAGGATAGTAGCATCCAGTTTATTATGTACGTAAAACTCTGCTAGGCGCAGAATCCAGGTACTCCTATCTTGAGAAGTGAAATTTTATCTCTTATAATGGCTTCCACTAAACTCAGACACTATTTTGAAACCCATACAATAATTGTGATGTCTAACTATCCTATCAAGGCAGTTCTCAGGAAGCCAGAAATGTCAGGAAGGATGGCTAAGTGGGTAGTCAAGCTGAGTGCCTATGACATCAAATATGTACCTAGAACAACGATCATGTCCCAGGCATTAGCTGACTTTGTGGCAAATTCAGCAGTGACATTGAACCAGAGGTTGAGAAGGAAGTCCAGCAGCTTGAGAAGCTCAAGGAAGACTGGATCCTCTATACTGACAGATCCTCAAATGTCAGAGGAACGGGGTTAGGAATCCTGCTAAAATCGCAACGGGGGACATAATACCTCTATCCATATCCTGTGAATTCCAGGATACCAACAATGAAGCTGAATATGAAGCTATAATTGCTGGATTACAGCTGGCCAGGGATATGGGAATTCTGTCCATACAAGTGTTTGTTGATTATCTCTTATTGACTAACCAATTTACTGGCTCTTATGCAGTGAGAGGGGAGAATCTGATCAAGTATCTTGAAATTGTTAAAAAATTGTCTCTATTTTTCGAAAATTTTAACATTTCACAGATACCAAGAGAAGATAATGCAGAAGCCGATGCCTTGGCAAACTTGGCTTCATCGCTCAGGATCCCTGAGGTTGTCAAGATTCCACTAACTCACATCCTGACGCCAGCGATAGCTCAACAGGAAGCTCAGGCTGTTGACAATAATGCAGGTGCAGATGTTGAGAATCCTGAAGATGCTCAGGAATCCTGGACTTACCAGATAAGGAAGTATCTCAAAGATGGGGAGATTCCCAAAGGAAAAAACCCAGAGCTTTTCGCACAAAGGTAGTACCCTATATTATTATTAATAATATCCTATATAGAAGAACTCTTGTAGGTGTCTACCTAAGGTGCCTACAGAAGTCAGAAGCTCTTGAGGTGTTCGAAGACATCCATAGTGGAGATTATGGGAACCATATTGGGGGCATGGAACTATTTTCTAAAGTTCTCAGATTCGGATATTATTGGCCGGCCATGAAGAATGACGTCACGAGCTTCTCATAGAAATGCGATGCTTGTCAAAGGCATGGCAATATCCTCCACTAACCCGCTGAGCATCTGCATCATATAGTATCCCCATGGCTGTTCATGAAGTGGGGCATGGATATTGTGGGTAAGCTGCCAAAGGCTCCTGGAGGAAAGGTGTTTATGCTTGCCATGACGGATTATTTCTCCAAGTGGATTGAAGCGGAAGCCTATGTTCAAGTGAGAGAGAAAGAAATGATACCCTTTATCAAAAGGAATATCCTCACCAGATTTGGGATTCTGGCAGAAATCATATGCGACAATGGCTCCCAGTTTGTCGGCAAGAGGACTACAAGCTTTTGTGAAAGCTGGGGCATCAAGATGATCACTTTAACACCCGTCCACCCTCACGCTAATGGATAGGCAGAATCCAATAATAAGATCATAATCAACAACCTCAAGAAGAAGCTGGGCTCCAAGAAAGGGAAATGGGCTGAGGAGCTGCCATTTGTCCTTTGGGCAGATAGAACCACGCCTAAGAATGCTACTGGCCAAATGCCATTCTCACTAGTGTTTGGGGCAGAAGCTGTGATCCCTACAGAGATGGTACTTCCTACAGCCAGAGTGAACTGCCAGGATCCTGAAACCAATAGCTAGAATCTCCTTCAGGATCTCGAAACAGTTGAGGAGCTCAGAGATATGGCCAGAATTTGGATGGCATCTTATCAACAGCGGATAGCAAAATCCTATAACAAGAATACCAGGCTAAGAAGATTCCAAGTAGGTGACTTGGTCTTGAGGAAGGCTTTTCAGAATACTACCAATCCTGCTGATGGGAAGTTAGCACCCAAGTGGGAGGGCCCTTACCTTATAGATTCTGAAGAAGGAAAGGGGGCACACCGTTTGGTAAGTATGGAAGGAGAACATCTACCAAGAGCTTGGAATGCCGTCCACCTTAAAGCGTATTTTATGTGAAAGTCTCATTGAGGATCTCAGGCAGAATCCCAAGGATCCTCACTACCTAAATATTGCAAGGTACGTACACTAATCCTATTTCAATTTATTCTTATTATTCTTATGACACATTACTGACTTAAGCATTGAAGTGGTGTTAGCTATGCTAACACCCACCCCTCACCAAGTATTGAGTGTTTTGCAGATTTTGAGAATCCTAGAGTATTTTGGGTATATCCCCAGTTAGAGGCTGATCACCTCTTCTACGCTTAAGGTATCCCGCATACCTTCAAAGGTTTGAGAGGCTGACTCCTCTCCTACGTTTGGGTAATCGCCAGTAGCGCACGACCCTCTCTAGGAGCCCACGTTGTCCACTAGTATGCTCAAGGTGGCCGGACCAGTCCACTCTAGGGGTGGCTGATAATCTTGTCACTGGAGGCTATTGGGGGGATTCTCAAGGTTTTTAACACTAACGTGTTAACTAAGGTTTTGGCATTTACTTGTCACTTACGTTGGCCTAGTCCCAAGTTTATCGGGATTGTCCCCAGAATTATATGGGCTTGTCCCTAGAATTATATGGGCCTGTCCCCAGAATTACATGGGCTTGTCCCCAGTATTAACATAGTCCCAAGAATCCCGAGTGTAACCCCAGTATATTATTAATTCTGTGTAGAAAGTGTCCTTGGTTGTCAGCCAAGATCCTTTAACATTTTGCTTTACAGGTTTCTAAAGGCAGGATGCCGAAAGGATTCTACCAACCTATTCGGTCAGGATTCTTGTAAGGATCCTGAAGCAGGATGTGGAGAAGATTCCTTTAATTTATCTTATCAGGATTCCTGTTAGGATCCTCAAGAAAGACACTCAGAAGGTTATAAAACTCGACGTGAACAGGATTCTTGTCAGAATCCCGAGGCAGAGTGCTCTAAGACCCATAAGGTAACTTATTAGGATTCCTGCGAGGATTCCTGATAGGATTCTCGATTATGTAAAGGATGTTGCCCAAGGTAAATCTAAAAGGTCAGGATGTTATTATAGTTATTTCGTTTAACTTATTTGACCTTGACCATACAAAGGTTTCTAATTTCGCTTCAGAGTTAGTAACCGACTTATGTGGTTTTTTAAGATTAACTATTTATGACAAATTTCTAAAAGACACAAATAAAATACGAAGTACATTTGAAATAAACAAAATGCGGTTATATTATTAACATACTAAAGCTGGATTTGAGCTTCCCGAAGCTTCTTCCTGAAAACCTCAGGATCCCTCCACTCGGGAAGCTCGTAGGTCAAAAGTTCGTTAGGAATCCTAGCTTCGTCTTGCAAACTGCAAGATCCCTCCACCAGGATTCCCAGCTATTGTTTGTTGTTACTTGTTCAACATTGTTTCAGGGAACGACAAAAGAAAATAAATTGTTTTGGGACGCCAACATCATTCACAAACACATGCAAACTAAAAAAGTGGGCTCAGACTGTTGACATATCCTCATCGCCCATTGCCTTCTTGGGAACCTCCGACTTCCCGCCAGGATCTTTTTCGTCCGCCTTCTCCTCAACCTTTTCCTTGGCCTTCTCCTCCAGCTTATCCTCGCCGTGCACAACCAGATCACCTCCAGCAGCCTTGAGCTCGGGAGCCTTCTCCTTGCTGGCCGGCTTCTCAGCCTTCTCCATTCTTTCCAATGAGAGCTTCCAGGCATCCACCGTCCATTTAGTACAGGTAGACCCTTCGGCCTCAGCTTCTGCAACCATTTTCAGCATTGCCTGAAGAACACTGCGGGCAGCCGACTACTTGCCGATAGCAGACTCTTTCAATAAAGCAACCTCATACTTGAGCCGCTGCTCATCCATTTTGTGCTCGTAGTGGCGATTCTTGCCTTTAGCTATCTCCCCCTGGATACGGATGGTATCCCTAGTATCATCCAGCTTCCTTTGGACCTTAGCAATCCTGGTTTCCGTGTCCATGCAATAAGTTCTCAGCTGCTCGAGACCCTGCAAAAAAGAAGCAAAGATTAGGAATCTCCATCGAACGCCACGTATTATCAACGCTTGGGAATCCTAAGGTACAACTTACCATTTTTTCGTTGTGTGCAGGCTCAGAAGCTTGTTGCTGGTCTCAACAGGGCTCAGTCCCTCAAAGCTTTCCAGGTAAACGACGCTCTCGGGGGTCTTCCTCTTCTTGCTAGAGGAAGTAGCCTTAGGTCTGCTGGTAGGCGGCCGGACGCTGGTTACAGGTTCAGCCTTCTCTTCTTTCACCACCAGGAAGGAGGTCAAGTCGTCAAGGGAGAATCCGGAGCCTGATCATAAAAAGTTATTAATATCGGGATGCTTGTAATCGGAAATATCGCAGAGCATTAGGAATCTTAATACTTACCAGACATGTTGACTTGGGTATGATCGACGGAGTAGCTGTGCTCACAATAGCGAATGTCCTCTCGGCAACCGGGATCTCCAGGAGGGATGTGAGCTTCTCAATGGAATCTTTACCAACACTGATCAACTTCTCGAACTTGGGAGCTGTTAAAAAAAAAACAAAAATAAAATTAGTAACCATGGGCTTCTTAATTAATTTGCGTGGGTCGGCGTCCTACCCTTCAAAACCCACTTCATCGGTAACTCATTACCACCAGGAATTGATTCGCGCTTCACAAAGAAAAACTTCTTTTTCCAGTTGTGGTCATTGTGGGACGCACGAGGAATCAGTTGGGTGTTAGAGGTGCGAGCTTGGAGTTCGAACTGACTGCAGCCGTGGGTTCTCAGGTTATAAGCAGAATAGACCTCGGGGATTCCCATATCCAGGTCCTTGGAATTGTTCAGATTATCAAGAGAAAAAAGAATGCGCCACACCATGGGCATTGTTTGGGAGTAGGAAAGACCCATGACCTCAAAGAACTTGTTCACAATGTTAGGAAAAGGGTATGACATACCAAGAAGAAAAAGGTAATAGAGAAAACAGACCCAGGTAGCAGAAACAAAATCAGCCTTCAAACGAGAATCGAACTTCCGAATGATCATCGACCTCGGAATCAGACCGAAATCCTTCAATGATTGGATTTCCTGGTCGGTAAACTCGCAGGTTTCTTCTTCGCAGGAGGGGAGAATCCCTTGATCGATGAAATCATCGATGTTGGGAGAAGCGGAGGAGGAAGCGGATCGAGTACCCTTTTTCGCCATTACAGAATTGAAAGAAAGAAAGGAAATCGAAACTGACCTGGTTATGGCGAAGAAGCTCGAAGAGTTTCCGTTCAAATAAAGTGAAGAACTTATGGCTAGGAAAGCTAGTATTTGAAGAGAGTCATTATGGCAATCAAATCAAATGGGAAGCCGTGAATTACGTCCAATCATAACCGAATTTACCGTCTCAAACGCCGTTAAAAAGAGGGTTTTTGAATCTCACCAGCTGTAAATCTTATCCACAGCCACCGAGATTCAGGGGCAATTGTTAGGGGTTGATTTTTAGGATGCTCATTAAGAAGCTCAAGCAGTTCAGGAATCCGAAAACAGTTTGGGAATCCTATCAGTTCAGGTATCCTGAATTTACGATATATGTCTAACCTCTATTTTGCCTCGTGTTTAATTGTTTGCAGGTGGTAACAGACTCTCAACTAACTCCTAAAGACTCGGACTAAGCTGACTAATACGTGGATCAGTGGGTTGATCTTGCTTCAACGGTCAAGAAAGTGGGAAGAAGAGATCCCGGGAATCCTGGACAGTTAGTTAGCTTGTTTGTTATATATTAAATCGGGGATTCGATCAATAGAAACAGACACAATGCACTCTCTAGCTCAGTTAAGACTGCAAAGCATTGTATCACATGGTTTTGATCGATCAAACCTCCAACCCTTTGTAATCTTTCGTTTTATCAATAAAATCGACTAGGAGGCAGGCTATTCGGCTGGCTCCCGAGGTTCTTATCCAAGATTCCCAGAGGAAACTCGAAGGATTCTGGAGTTTTCCTCGCCAAAATCATCGTGTCACCATCCTAACTTGGATTATTTGCTCATGCGATCGTTAAGCACACTACCTCACAATCTAAGTTTGGAATACAAGATTCCTTTGTGAATTTTTGACCAAAACAGATACCAGATAATGTTTTTATTATATAATATTAAGTTAGAGGTAAAAAGGTAAAAAAAATAAAAGTTAAAAAGCTTATGTTAGAGACCTACTTTTTTTTTGGTCGGCATGTCAGAGACCTACTGTTCTACACTCCAAATTTTAAAAACTAAATTTTAAATTTGTTTTTATTATTTTTTTGACCGGGTTTCTTAATTGTTTAGATTTATATGTTATTTAGATTTTATGTTATGACTATTTTTTATAATTATTTAATTAATTTACAATGATATATACCTATTTTATTTCATGAAGTTTTTATTGATGATATTATTAAATACTATTTAAGTTATACATATTCTTTGGATTTTGATTATTCTTTTATAATACTCTATAAAATATAAATAACTAATTAAATATTCTTTGGAATAAATTTTGTATAAAACTTGGAATAAGCATTGAAAGTTCACCAAGTTGTTTATATATATATTTTTTAAATCAGTTAGTTTGTGTAGGCATCGAAAGTTCACAAAGTTGTTTAATATATTTTTTTTAAGGTAAGTTAGTTTGTGTAAAGTCAAACTTTAGTCGAGGTGAGCTCGCTTGTTTGACCTATTTAAATTAACTCGGGATTTTATATTTATAAATTATTATTAAAATTAGGAAAAATGGATTTTAATAATACAAGTTTTACCTTATTGGCGGGTAATAATAAGAGTTTTGAAATTTCTTTACAATAATACCAGTTTTGTGGGTATTGGATTATTATGATACACCGTTCTTTTTTTACTAGCGGTGTTAGTCTGTTTCCTACGTGGCAAGTGCCACATCAAGTGCCACATAGGAGGAAAACAGTCCACATCAGGTGCCACGTAGGCAACAGACTAACACCGTTAGTCAAAAACTAATGGTGTATCATTAGAATCCAATACCCACAAAACTCTTATTATTGTGAGGAAATTTCAAAACTCTTATAATTATCCGCCAATAAGGTAAAACTTGTATTACTAAAGTCCATTTTTCCTTTATTAAAATAATAGTTTATTTTTATTTTTTCTAAATTAAACTCTACACCATTTAGACTCGTAGGAAAAAAGATTGAATATGTAATTATTTGAGATATAAATTGCATATATCCGTTAATGATTAGTAATCACATAACTGATAAACAACAATGAATGTCAAACAAATATTGACCCTCCAAGCAAAAAGTTCTGGTTCTGCCACTACATCTGCTTCATGTCATGAACTATCCGCTCCATCTTATTCTCGAGGGTTTATCTCTCGAGGAGGAACTAGAAGCTATTCTTGATCAACAAGAACGTATTATGCGTTGCAAGACTATTCCTTTTGTTAAGGTTCTATGAAAGAATCATTCTGAACGATAAGCTACATGGGAAATGAAAGATTAGATTCGACCTCAATATCATGATCTGTTTACGCCTTAAAACTCCATATTTCAGTCTACTGCATTTGGTACATTCGATTTCTGATTTTGTCCTGTAAGTATCTGTTTATTCGTTATGGGCTGAATGTATGTGTTTGAATGTTTGTAGTCGTTTGTTATATGTTCTCGGTTATCTGTACCAAGCAAATTTCGAGGCTGAAATTTCTTTTAAGGGGAGTGATATTATAATACCCCAAATATAATAATTAGAAAAAATGATACTAATAATAATAATAATAAAACATCTAATTGTTCGCAAAAGAAAAAAAATTAAATAAATAAATAAATACAAGGCTTCATGTATGAACCACTAGATTTATAACATGAATTTGACTTTCTAAGTCAAAAATGAAAACCTAATCTCTTTCTCTCGGGACCGATCTTAGAATTTTGAAATTAATGTCTATCACATCCAACAAAGCGACTGAGAAATCGGATCTCTGGTGTTTAGGGACCAATAAACCCTTTAAACCATGTCATCCCAATCATACCGCATTTAATCCCCCATTTAAGCATCCGTATCACAATAAATTACCGCCATAGTCGGTTCCTTCGCCGTTGCAACCTGTGTCGCCACCGTTGAATCCAGTCACCATCGTGTTGGTACTAGAATTCAGGAGACGATAAGCAGCTCGCATCAGCTCGTAGGCACTTCATGGTAAGGATCCTGAATAATATTTACTTACTAACGGTTGCTTCTCTATTGTTTGTTACTCGCAGGTTGACTTGGTCATTCATCACGTGTCCTAAAGACTCGGTCTATCAACAGAATCATGGGTCGGTTGGGATTCAAACGGCTAGTTGGCGAACGTGGACTTAGTTGCTATTTTTTAGGAAAGTTAGTTGCTATGTATTTCGTATTTAAACAGAGCTCTAGGCTTACACACACACACAATCTTTACGATTACAATTCTCTGCAACACTTAGAATTCGAGCTCATTTACTTTGTAACCAGTACTTTCGATTATATAAAAGTTTTAGGAGGCAGGTACTTTGAACCGGCCCCCGAGGTTTTTTGCCAGGCTCCTTGAGGATACTCAAGGATACTTGGATTTTCCCTCGTTACATCCTCGTGTCTATTATAGCAATTACATTTTCATCTTAATTTACATCAAACACGCTACCTCACATACAAAGTTTGATCAACTAATTGCTTAGGCAGTTTTTGACCAAAACAATTTGGCGCCCACCGTGGGGCAAACGGTGTTTGAATTCAGCTAAAAGCCTTGATCTTCTTCCCATAACCAATTCTTGAAAATGTCGACTCAACCAAAGATTACTTCGAAATCTGTTTCGTCCACTAAACCGACTGTGAGCACCGGTCTTCCCCCAATGACGAAGAAAGCAACTGATACTGATGCTAAAAGAACGGAATACCCTACTTTTACTGGTTCTCAAGGTACGTCCACTAACTCTGCTATTTCTAATGATGATCTCTATGTTTTGATCAGGCAGATGAAGGCCCGTGTGGATGAACAAAGCAAAACCAACGAGATAATGATGAAGGAGATCATGGAATTGAAGAAATCTAAGAAACCAGTGGAGGAGATTAGCCCGTTGATGCCAAAATCATTCGGGTTCGACTCTCCGGAAATATCGGAGCAGCCAAAACAGAAAATAAACCCCTTCACTGCTCAAAAATCGGGTGTTGCAACGGCTACTACTGCGAGATTTTCGGGCCCTCAGCAACAGAAGAGTCCCGGAGTGACAGATCTGGGATACTCTGGGTTCTACTCCGAGCAGCCCCTAGAATCTTATTACGGTGGATATGGAAGTCAGCAGCCGCCGAGATGCTCGAGTCAGCAACCATCCGGGTCGCTAAGTCACCGGGTGCCAACGGTATCAATGCAACAACCTGTATCTCAACCACAGCGGTTTGCTGCAACAAACCCTCATGAGCCTTGGAGTCAGCAGTCAGCAATGCCTACTCCTCAAATGCTTCAGGGATCATCATCTCAGCCATTCCAACAATATCGGAGCCGCTTCCGAGCTGCTCAAGATCCTCAAGGGTCCTTGTTTTCTTATCCTACTGTCTCTGCAGGTGCAATCCCAGGTTCATCTCAAGAAATGCATGAGGGAGACTTCATCCCCATGCAAGTGGACACTACAACTGAGCCAACCGTCGTTAGAGATACTGGATATGAACCTCAAATCCCTCTACAAACTTCCAGGGCTGGTAACAACTTTGATAATTATTATACTAACCCTAACCAAGGAATTGTGCAGGATGCAGGTATTGACCCCGTCATCGCCAGGGAACTTCAGAGGTTGAAAGACATGATCTCAAGTGTTCCTGGTGTTATTCGTCCAATTCCTGAAGTGCCAGCGGGCAGCCACAGGATTTCCAGATTTGCATGGCCCATCTGTGACGTAGAGATACCGAAAAGATTTCAGACCCCCAATATGAAACTCTACGATGGAACCACAGATCCTGAGGAGCACGTGGCACAATACAGGGAGCGAATGGAGATCAACCCCATTCCTGCAAACATCAAAGAAGCTTGCTTATGCAAGGGATTTGGTTCAACATTGACAGGACCAGCCTTGAAATGGCTACTCAGTATTCCTCCTAACACTATTACTTCTTTTCCCCACTTGGTTAACTTGTTTAATAACCAGTTTTCTTGCAGCAGGAGCTTTGAGAAGCTCACTGGTGATTTGTACAGGATAGTTCAGAAGCCCAGTGAATCCCTAAGGGATTATGTGGCCAGATTTGGTCGAGAAGCTCTAGATATCCCTAACTTGGATATGGCTGCTGCTGTAGAAGCCTTCAAAATGGGGATTAGAGGGGATTCCCGATTTTATGATGATTTGGTTATGACTCCTTGCAGGAACCTTGATGAAGTCAGAACAAGGGCGCTGAGGTTCATCAGGTTGGAAGACGATAAGAAGATCCAAAAAAGAGGTGAAGAAACGTCGGGCAGAAGGACAAACTCTCCCGGAAAACAACAAAGAAACAAACCCTATTATCGTAATGATAATCCAAGGGTCAACGAAGTGGAAGAGGAAGACGACGAAGAGAACTTCCCAAAGGTATCTGATTATTGCTTTTCGGTTGACACAAGTGGTTTGTTATGTGCCTTGCAGGATCTAGGTGATAAAGCCAGGTGGCCAAGAAAATCGGATAAACAAGGATCATGGAAAGATAAGTCTAAATGGTGTGCTTACCACGAAGATTTCGGGCACTTAACGGATGACTGCATAGCACTTCGGAAGGAAATCAGTTACCTGCTCAGCAAAGGGCACCTCAAAGAGTTGTTTGGCAGAAAGAGAAGCAAAACTCAAGAAGCTGCCGAGCTGCCCAAAAGAGCTCAATCACCACCAGCAGACGCAAAAGTAATCAACTTCATCTCAGGAGGATCTGACATATGTGGAGCTTCCTTCTCATCAGCAAAAAGACATGCAAAGGAGGCTAAAATGGATCAAGGCAGTCGGCCAAAGAAGAATGCGATTTTGACTGAAGACAAAGTCATTTCTTTTCACGAAACTGATAAGCTGGAAATCCAAGATCCTCATCACGACAGTCTGGTAATTACGTTATGTATTGCTAACCATTATGTTCGCAGGATCCTGATAGACAATGGCAGTTCAGTCAACATTATTCAATTGGACGTGCTTAAAAAGATGAGCATTCCGGAAGAAAACATAATTCCAAGATCCTCGGTATTAGTAGGATTCAGCGGAGAAACCAAGCATACCGTTGGAGACATCAAGCTTCCTGTTTACGTAGAAGGAGTCAACTCCATGCAGAAATTCTGCGTTATTGATTCCCTGCCTTGTTGCAATGTAATCTTGGGAAGGCCATGGATCCATGACATGAAAGCAGTTCCATCTACCTATCATCAATGTGTGAAGCTTCCCACACCTTGGGGAGTTGTAAGAATATCAAGTGATCAACAAGAAGCTAAAGACTGCTACACTTCTGCAATGAAAAACACCATCAAATCCAAGCCAGCATAGCAATTAAAGAAGCCATCACGAAGAATTCAGATGACAAAGGAGTTGGAAATCAAAGAAGTTCAACTTAATCCTGAAGATCCTGAAATCAAAGTGCTGGTAGGAACCAATATTCCTGAGGATATTGAGGAGCAGCTCGTGAGCCTCTTGAAGTCCAGAGTCACAACGTTTGCATGGAAACATGAAGACATGACAGGTATATCTAAAGATATTATTACTCATAAACTTGGTATAGATGATTCTTTCAGGCCAATACATCAGAAAAGAAGGAAGTTCGCTCCTGAGAGAAACATCATAATCCAAGAAGAAGTTGACAGGCTACTCAAGTCAAAAATGATTAGAGAAGTTAAATATCCTCGATGGCTGGCTAATGTGGTGGTAGTCCAGAAGAAGAATGGTAAGTGGAGGGTATGTGTAGACTACACAGACCTAAACAAGGCCTGTCCAAAAGACCCATTCCCTCTACCACATATTGATTCTATGGTGGACGCGACTGCCGGGCATGAGATGTTGACTTTTATGGATGCATCTTCGGGCTTTCAACAAATTCAAATGGAACCATCAGATCAGGAAGACACGGCCTTCATGACTCCCACAGGTATTTATTGTTATATTGCAATGCCTTTTGGTTTACGAAATGCAGGTGCTACATACCAAAGGCTGGTCAACATGATGTTTAAAGACAAACTGGGGGACACCATGGAAGTATACATAGATGATATGGTGGTGAAATCGAAGAAAGCAGAAGATCATCCCAAAGATCTTGAAGCCGCATTTGATATCCTGGACCAGTTCAACATGAAATTGAATCCTTCCAAGTGCCATTTCGGAGTAAGAGCCGGCAAATTCTTGGGCTTCATGGTTACTGAAAGAGGAATAGAAGCCAGCCCTGAGCAGATACAAGCTATTATAAACTTGAAGTCTCCAACAGATGTTAAAGAAGTTCAAAGATTGACTGGAAGAGTAGCAGCACTTAACAGATTCATATCAAGATCTTCCGAAAAGAGCAAAGAATTCTATGACATATTGAAGAAAAACAAAAAGTTCGAATGGGGTGAGAAGCATGAAGCAGCTCTGAGCTCCTTGAAAGAATATTTGTCATCCGCTCCGCTTCTGATGCAACCAGTTAAAGGCGAGCCACTGTCTCTCTATCTAGCAGTTTCAGGCAGCTCAGTAAGTGTTGTGCTTGTGAAGGATCATGAGGGGCAGCAGCATCCAGTATACTATGTAAGCAAAACATTGCTAGATGCTGAAACCAGGTATTCTTATTTAGAAAAATTGATTTTAGCCCTTGTCATGGCTTCTCAAAAGTTAAGACATTATTTTGAAACTCATGTTATTTATGTGAAAACTAACTATCCTATTAAGTGTGTCTTAAGAAAGCCAGAGATGTCAGGTAGAATGGCGAAATGGGCAGTTAAATTAAGTGCCTATGATATCATATATGAGCCAAGAACAACAATCAAGTCACAAGCCCTTGCAGATTTTGTGGCTGATTTCAGCAGCGACATACTGCCAGAAGTTGAACTTGAGGTCAAGCAGCTCGAAGAAGCTTCAGGCAGCTGGATACTATATACAGATGGAGCATCTAACGTTAGAGGAACAGGACTTGGTGTGCTACTGAAATCGCCACAGGGGGACATTATCCCTCTATCTATCCATTATGAATTCAAAGCCACCAACAATGAAGCTGAATACGAAGCTTTAATTGCAGGATTACAACTCGCTAAAGATATGGATATCCAACACATTCAAGTTTTTATTGACTCCTTGTTATTAACTAACCAATTTAATGGATCCTATGCAGTGAAAGGCGAAAGGCTAACCAAATATCTGGCCCTTGTAAAACAATTAGCATTATCTTTTGAAAATTGCAGCATATCACAGGTACCCAGAGAAGAAAACGCAGAAGCTGATGCTTTGGCAAATTTAGCATCATCTTTAAGGATCCCAGAAGGTGTCAAGATTCCCATAACTCACATCCTGACACCAGCAATTGAAGAACAAGAAGTTAATGATGTTACAACATATAAAGATCAAGAAATGACAGACTCCCAGGATCCTCAAGAATCCTGGACTTACCCTATCAGGAGATTTATCCAAGAAGGAGAAATCCCAAAAAACGAGAACTCCAGACTCTTCCGAACAAAGGTAATTCCATATTCAATAATAAATGGTATCTTATACAAGAAATCTCTTGCAGGACCATACTTGAGATGCCTCGAGCAGCCTGAAGCACATGCGGTACTTCAGGATATTCATGAAGGTGATTGTGGCAATCACACTGGGGGCAGATCACTCTTTTCCAAGGTATTGAGGACATGATACTACTGGCCTACTATGAAAAAGGATGCAATGGCCTTTGTTCAGAAGTGTGATGCATGCCAGCGGCACGGCAATATCCTCCATCAGCCTGCTGAGCCGCTTCATTCAATATCGTCTCCGTGGCCGTTCATGAAATGGGGCATGGATGTAGTTGGTAAGCTGCCTGTAGCACCTGGAGGAAAAGTCTTCATGCTAGCCATGACGGACTACTTTTCTAAGTGGATCGAAGCCGAAGCCTTTGTCCAAGTTCGAGAAAAGGAAGTGATTTCTTTCATCAAAAGAAATATCTTGACAAGGTTTGGAATCCCATCGGAAATAGTGTGTGACAATGGATCTCAATTTATTGGAAAAAGGACAACAAGTTTTTGTGAGGCATGGGGCATCAAGATGGTAACTTCAACTCCCATACATCCACAAGCTAACGGCCAAGCAAAATCGAGCAATAAGATTATCATCAATAACCTCAAGAAGAAGCTAGGAGACAAGAAGGGAAAATGGGCTGAAGAGCTGCCTTTCGTATTATGGGCTGATAGAACGACCTCCAAGAATGCTACTGGTCGAACACCATTTTCCTTAGTGTTTGGATCCGAAGCTGTAATTCCTACTGAGATGGTGATGCCAACTGCGAGAACAAACTGCCGGGATTTTGAAGCAAACAAGCAAGAGCTCCTTGAAGATCTTGAAACAATTGAAGAAATCAGAGACCTCGCAAAATTTAGGATGGCAGCATACCAGCAAAAGATAGCCAAATCTTATAACAGGAATCTCAGAATCAGAAGATTTCAAGTAGGAGATCTGGTACTCAGGAAAGCTTTTCAAAATACAACCAATCCGGCACATGGGAAACTCGCGCCTAAATGGGAAGGACCCTACCTGGTGGATTCAGAAGCTGGAAAAGGAGCATACAGGCTAGCTACCGCGGAAGGTGAGCTGCTCCCAAGAGCTTGGAATGCAATTCATCTGAAGTTATATTTTATGTAAGTTCTCTTTGGACCCTTTGAGCATATCAGAGAATCCTTGTCCAAACTTCGAGAACTTCAGGTATGATTTTTACCTTTATTTCATTTTCACATTATTATCTTTGTGGAATGTGTACTGACTTAGGCATCGGAGGGGTGTTAGCAAAACTAACACCCACCCCTCACCGAGCCTTGAAGTGTTTTGTAGGTGCTCCGAGCGTCCTACCATAAGCTAGAGGCTGATCACCTCTTCTAAGTCTAAAGCATTCTGAATGCTGTCAAAAGGTTTAGGAGGTTTTCACCTTCTCGTTCACTAATGGGAATCGCCAAGAGCGCAAGACCCTCGCCAGGAGCGCATGATGGTGGCCTGTGGTTCAAGGTGGTGCGACCAGTCCATCTAAGGGTGGCTGATAATTTCATCACTGTTGGCCATAGAGTGCACTTCAAAATGGATGGCAGACGTGTCATCTCAAAGATTCTAAGGTTTTTGGCATTTTCATGTCAACAAAGGTTTAGACATATTCGTGTCTCTCAAGTTTTGGGCTTGACCCCAGTTGGCTTAGTCCCAAGTATTTTTGAGCTTGTCCTCAGATTAGCAAAGGTTTTTAATGTTTTCACATTAACTAAAGGTTTAGACATGTTCGTGTCTCTCAAGTTTTGGGCTTGACCCCAGTTGGCTTAGACCCAAGATTTATAAAACGTTTTACACCACGAGAGTACAAAGTTGGGCTTGACCCCAGTTTAACTTATTCACAAGTGCTCAAGGTTTTTGAGGCATTTCCTGCCTTAAAAGAATATTCTCAGTTCTATCGGAGTTTCATCAAGTCTATCTTAAGGATTCCTAAGGATCCCTGGCAATCCTGACTACTTCCACGGTTGGAGTATTCTTGAACAGGTTATATTGGTACTGCGTTTGGTACATGTTTTTATTTACTAAGTGTTAGATGGCATCATGGTTTGTTAACATTGGCAAAATTTTAATAAACTTTTGAGTTTTTCAACTAAACTATGCTGAGCATCCTGTAGGATCCTCATTCAAACATTTTTCAAAATAATTAAAAGCATACGCGGCACACCATGATGATCAAAATACTACTGAGTCATATTTATGCAGGAAATCAGAGAAGTTGACCCCAGGCTTCGTCTTGGAACCCAAGATCCCTCCACCTGAGGCCAACTATATTGTCTAAAGGAGCTTGGACTTCGCCTTGAAACTCAAGGTCCCTCCATCCAAGCCCCCAAAAAAAAGTTAAACTACCGTTGTTTTTGTTTCACCACTACCATTGTTTACAAAAGCTTCACCACAAATATTGTTTACTGAACCTGAACCTGGCCATGAACCAAACAAACTAAAAAAGCGGGCTCAGACCGTTGCATCGTCCTCATCGCCCAGCTTATCACCAGCAGCCTCCGCCTGCTCAACCTCCTTGCCCTTGCCCTTTTCCTTCTCAGCTTCCTTCTCGACCTCCGGCTCAGCCTCCTTCTCAGCCTTTTCAGAAGCATCTCCCCTTTCAGCCAACAGCTTCTTAAGGCTCACCTCCCAGTCCTTCACCAGCCAGCTCTCTGGAGTGAAGCCATCAGCCTGTGCAGCAGTTGCCATCTCAATCATACACTCCAGCACGCTGATGGCGGCTGAAGATTGAGCGTTCAGTTCGGCCTGCTTCAGGGCTTCAGCAGCCGCAGCATCTTTCTCTTTGAGCTGCTTCTCATAGTGGCGAGCATTGCTGGCTGCGGCCTTATTCAGCTTCTCAAGACGAAGCGTGGCCTGATCAAGTTTGAGCTCAGAGGCTTCAAGCTTCTGCTCAGCTGCTTCGAGCTTCTGCTCTAGGGCTTCCACTTTACCTTCGAGGTCAATCACCTCGTGGCTCAGTTTGTCAATGCCCTGCACATCAGAATCAAAAAGGGAAGTGTTATAACTTTCATTTTTACATATTTCCCTGTTATTAAACTACGACTTACAATATTCACTACAGCCTGCAGTGAGAGCAGCTTGTTAGCAGCTGCAACGGGAGGAAGATCATCGAAGCTGTCCACATTGATAGTGGAGTCAGGAGCTTTGCGTTTCTTGGCAGAAGAAGTCTTGGAACGAGTGCTCGGAGCTCGGAACTTGGGGGCTGAGGTGTCGGTAGGAGCCTTGCTGCTGGTCTCCTCAGTTTTCTCTTTTTTGGCAATGAGCAGCTTAAGGTCCTTGAAGGAGAAGTTGGAAGCTGAACCTGGAGCTTCATCATAGACAGTGAAGGATCAATTTCAGAAATAATAAAACACCATTCAAAGACGAAAAGGGAACAATTAAATGAAAGTGCCTGTTGACATGGTTCTTGAAGGGCTAAGAGATTGCTGGGAAATGCTTCTGGCACTTGAAACGTCCTCGGGCTGGCAGCTTCTTTCTGCTGTTGGGATGCTGAAAAGATCCTTGAGCTTCTTGGAGGATTCACGGGTTGGTTTCATTAAAGCTTCAAACTTGGGCGCTGCAAAGACAGAGGCACAATCATATCAGTTACATGCAATGGAAGAGTATACGGGATTAGAATGTTACAAAAACTCTTCCTACCCTTAATGACCCACTGGGTAGGAAGGTTCTCACAACCAACGAGGCTACGTCGTTTCACAAAGAAAAATTGACGCTTCCAATCATGGTCGTTGTGAGAAGTCCTAGGGATCATCTGAGCTTCTCCAGTTCGAATTTTCAAGACGAATCTACTGTTACCGTGAGTGGCCAACCGGTAAACTTTACAAATCTCAGCAACTCCGATGTTCAGATTATGGGACTGGTTCAAATTTTCAAGAGAGAACAGAATTCGCCACACCATTGGCATGACTTGGGAGTAAGCGAGACCGGTGACGGAAAAGAACTCGTTCACCAGGGTCGGAAACGGAAATGTCATGCCAAGAAGAAAAGGGTAGTTCAGAAAACAAACCCAGTCGTCGGAGATATGGTCGGCTTTCAAAGAAGGGTCAAAGGGACGAATTTCAGCTCCAGCGGGGAAACAGGAGGATCGTTTCAACAATGCGATCTTGCGATCGTCAAAATTACAAGTTTCCTCCGCCGTCGCCGGGAGGAGACCTTGGTCAGTAAACTCGTCGGCCACTTGGTCGGAGACCGTGGCCGATGACTGTGCTGGATTTTTCCCCATGCTCAGAGAAAACGAGAAGGGCGGAATAAGAAACTAACCTGGAGGAGACGCAAGGAGCTCTAGGGTTTCGCCGAGAAGAAGATGTGGTGAAGAATTAAAGTGATGAGAAGATTATAAAGGGATAATCTAACGGGAACTTCGCTTGGGAAGTTGGGGCTAATTACTCCCCATCAAATCATAGTTACTTAGCGATAAGCCACGAATTCAAATTTTCGACAACTGTCTCGCATGCACCAACTGCCAAAAATTTGGGGGCAATTGTTGGTACTAGAATTCAGGAGACGATAAGCAGCTCGCATCAGCTCGTAGGCACTTCATGGTAAGGATCCTGAATAATATTTACTTACTAACGGTTGCTTCTCTATTGTTTGTTACTCGCAGGTTGACTTGGTCATTCATCACGTGTCCTAAAGACTCGGTCTATCAACAGAATCATGGGTCGGTTGGGATTCAAACGGCTAGTTGGCGAACGTGGACTTAGTTGCTATTTTTTAGGAAAGTTAGTTGCTATGTATTTCGTATTTAAACAGAGCTCTAGGCTTACACACACACACAATCTTTACGATTACAATTCTCTGCAACACTTAGAATTCGAGCTCATTTACTTTGTAACCAGTACTTTCGATTATATAAAAGTTTTAGGAGGCAGGTACTTTGAACCGGCCCCCGAGGTTTTTTGCCAGGCTCCTTGAGGATACTCAAGGATACTTGGATTTTCCCTCGTTACATCCTCGTGTCTATTATAGCAATTACATTTTCATCTTAATTTACATCAAACACGCTACCTCACATACAAAGTTTGATCAACTAATTGCTTAGGCAGTTTTTGACCAAAACACACGCACAACCTCGTCTTATTTGTGGTCGTTCGAAGCTACTGCTGCTACGTACACCATTAGCGATTTATGTTGCACACGCCACCTTTGTGAATTCCGAGCAACCCTCAAGTAGATGATAGATCGTTAAAAGACCAGCACCTTATGCACTGATTCTCTCATCGTTGTGATCTTAATATTCAAGTGGTTCGTGTTCAACTACTCAGTTGCCTTTATCCACTGATTTGAACTCCTCATTCGTTTTGAGCTGTACTGTGTCGCTCTTGTATTCAACCACCGTTGCCTTAGGCCGCGCATTGTCCGTGCTTGGTTATTGAAATAAGAGTTCAGATCAACCGTAAGTTTTACCTACGTTCCATAATTTGTTTTATGACCTTGAATTGTTCCTGTTCCGACGACTCAAATCACCAGACGGAAGGAATAACCGAAATATGATACAGATTGTAAGTTCTAGATTTTTGATTTATGTTGATTAACTTGTAAGGATAAAGTCCCTAATACTCGATACTTACACAGAGTGTTATAAGAATGGATTTTTAGGTCCTGGTTTTGGGAGATCATTAAGATTTAGTCCTTCTACACATATATACACACACATATGATTGACTATTGTTGCACTTTAATTTAAGATTATGGGATTAACGTGTCATCTAAATTTTGTGCAAAAGTAGAGAACATAAGTGTTTCAAGTAAAGTCATGTATGTAACTGTCAACTTTAACCATCTCATTAAGAGATTAAATGATATGGATGCCTATGAATTGTTATTAGAGTATAATTTTTTTATAAACAAATCTGTACTTTATGAATACATAATCATACAAGATTAGGTTACCAAGCCTTTGATAGCTAATAAAGAATCCTTTTTACCTTCGACTTCAGAACTTGTTTGACCATCGTATTGGAAAATTTACGTGAACTTGTGTAAAGTGGTTTATACAATATTTATCATAGGTCCAAGTAATTATTAAAGGCGACCCTACCCGTTGCTTTCCTTTTAGTTATTTGACTAAGGTACGGTTTTCGACCCTTTTCACTTTTAGTATCCTTATTTCTATTTCGGGTTACAACCCATTTGGCCTTCGGCACTTGATACGCCTTTGGTCTATTTTTGGTCTACTTAATAAGTAATATGGCGGTTTTGTCCTATCAAATTTTATATGTGATATGTTCTGATTATTAGTAACATGAACGTCTATAGCATGCAATACATTTATTAGATTTGTACTCATTATTGCATGTTCTCTTAGACTAGTTACATTTACTATTTGCCTTATATGTTTGCTACTCTGTACCCGATCATTTCTGATCCATCATATGAGCGTAAATGACGAGGCACTTTCCGTGAGGTGCTTAAAAATGCTCAAGGCGTCTCCATTAGGTGCCTATCTTACTAGTATTCAGGCCATTAGAGGTGTATGGATCGATCATAGTTCTGTTATATGTTATATGTTACATGTTATATGTTCTGGGAGATGGGATAACGTGTCTAAGCCACACACGCCATCTCCACTCGTACATTGGCCTGGCTAGCTATGGACACCTCTGTTCTGGCTCTATGGGTAGTTCCTTATATGTTACACGACTATTTTCTTGATTAACCGTCGTATAGATTTGTTATGTTACATGTTAAGTTATGTTTAGTTATATGTTTTGTTCACTTCAGTATATGTTTAGTTATAAGTCCAATTTCGTCATATGTTCGATTTAGTTATATGTTCAGTTCAGTCGGTTCAGTTATACGTTTCTTCAGTTCGATAGTCAACACTGCTTTGTTATGAACTGCTTCCGCTACTCTCCTTGTTTATTTTACTATTGTTCTTTCTGTTACTGAGCAACTTTTTGGTTCAGCCGTATTTTCTTTGTGTGTCTGTTACTCTCTTATTTCAGGAGTAATTTGAACAAAACTTTAATAAGGATTTCCGTTAAATTGTTTGTTTCTAAAAAAAAAACTTTGGGCTTTGCTTTATTTTTGGAGGACGTTTTTTATATTTGATATCTGTAATAGTGATATCTCAGCCTTTACAGATTGGGGTGTTACAAGGTAAATCCTCACCTATTTCACCGTGGGGTATACCCTGGATGGTTAAGCTATTTAAAGCAGGATCACACCATCTCTTCAATCGTTGCTTGTTCTATTTCCTGCACGTTTAGGAATACCGTAAATTATTAGTTAATCTCTAGCAAATACCTAATATTTGGCATCGAATGCCATCCTAGGTCATAATTCTGGGGCAATCCCATCAATTTTTAATTAGATCCAAAAAACCCTTGAGTTAAACCTGTAGATACTGGGGTTGAACCCGAAACAGTAGGGTTAAGCCCATAAATCCTGGGGTGAAGCCCATAAATCCTAGGATCAAGCCTTAAGTCCTGGGGTCAAGCCCATAAATCCTTGGGTCAATTCCATAAATTTTGGCATCAAGCCCGTATATCCTAGGGTCAAACCTGGTGCCGACCCGGCGAACTGGGGTAAGTCCCGTTTCCGTACTGGCGAATTCTGGGGTCTACCCTCGTGTCATACCGACGATCTTGGGGTTTGCCTCGGGTTTCTTAAGTTGATATGTAAATATCAAAAATCTTAAGGGACTTGTGTATGTCCATAAATCATGAGGTTGTCGCACATGTTGTTAACACATGTCGATCCCATAATCCTGGGTCATACCAAGCCATCGTGCGTAACTGGTACGGCGTCAAAGCCTAACTTGTAAGGAAGACGTATTATCTTTAAACCTTGGTGGAGATTTTGTAATCACCCATAACGGAGGAGAGATGGCCAATCTCTATCTTAGAAGAAAAGCATCCTTGGCTTCTGTACCCAAGGTTCAATACCTATCTTTATTCCAAATGTCTTCAGCATGAATGTTAGCAAATTTTGAAAGAGTAGTAAACAAGAATGGAAAGCAATAAATTAAAAAAAAATTGAGAAAAAAAGTTAGTCAAATACCTTGAAAAGTTTACTAGTCAGAAAACATACCTGGGATGCGGCATCTTGGTGTTGAGGGTATATTTTCAGGATGCTCACAGGAAGCTCACATAGTTCAGGAATCCTATTACCATCTGGGAATCCCACTCGTTCAGGTATCCTAATTTGTTTTATTCGACTAACCCTTGTAATTGCCACGTGTTTATTTTACCAGGTATCGTTGAAGTCATCAAATACCTCCGAGATTCAAGTTCCAGCTAAATGAGATCGTGGACCAAGTGGATGAAAGTGGCTCTAACGGTTATATTAGTTGGGCGATAGGATCCCGGGAATCCGGGACAGTTTGTTATTTTATCTGTATATAATTGAGGATTCGATCGACTTAGGGACACACAACTCGCTCACACTTTAGCTCTGATAGCATATTATCACTGTAACACTTAGCTTGATCGATAAAACCTCCAAAACACTTGTAATTCTTTATTTCGTATCAATAAAGTTATTAGGCAGCAGGCTCTTCAGGCCGGCTCCCGATGTTTTTTTTCTAGGATTCCTAGAGGCAACTCGAAGGATCCTGGATTTTTCCCTCGTTACATCCTTGTGTTCAACTTTACTTTTTCGAACATATTGACATGCACACTACCTCATATTCTAAGTTTGGAATACGAAATTCCTTTGTAAATTTTTGACCAAAACAGTTTGGTGCCCACCGTGGGGCAAGTGGTGCTTCATCTTACAAAAATTCCATTTCTCATTCACTTTATTTGATCTCCAGTCCGGAAATGTCGAACCAACAAAATTCTGTTTCGGCCTCTACATCGTCCTCCATTCATCCCCTTCCTTTCGCTCCAGGAAGCCAGAAGAAAAATAATGATTGTCAGAAGACAGTGGACGAGCAGCCGAGAAAAACTGACTATCCTATCTTCATAGGATCCCAGGTTCAATCTGTTGATCCTGTTATTACTAACAATGATTTGTTTGCTTTGACCAGGCAGGTGAAAAGTCAAATGGATCAGCAAGAAAAGAATAATCAAACGGTGATGAAGGAAATTGAGGAACTTAAGAAGTCTAAGAAACCTGTGGAGGAACAAAGTCCTCTATTTCCCAGGCATCTCGACTTCAACGCCCTAGGATCCTCAGACCCGGCTCGCTACAATTACAAATCAGCACCAGGCTTCACCACAGCCCCTACAATGACTTCTCAGGCCACCAGATATGCAAGGAGTACTGTTGGATTCTAAGGAGTCGTCCCACCAGAATCCTCGCAGTCGCGCTCCAAGGATCCTTGGATTCCACTATCGTTGGGATCCCTAGCCACACCATCTCAAGGATATCCTTTTTCGGCAGGGAACCTAGGCCAGAATCCCCAAGGATATCAACATTCTAACCCTTCTGTTTCTGCAGGAATCTTCAAGACCAGCTCCTCAGATGTGCATGATGGTGACTTCATCCCCATGTAAACAACAGCCACTACGGAACCGAGCATCCCAACGAGCTATGGATACACTCCCAGGATCCCAGTCCAGAATCATGGCCTAGGTAATGTGTCAAACTCAGTTCCTGTCGTTTCTAACCAAGGTGCTCTTTATGATGCATGTATTCATCCAAGTATCGCCAGGGAGCTCCAGAAGTTAAAAGAGATGATATCGAATGTTCCAGGGATCCTGAAACCTATTTCTGAGGTTCCTTTGGAAAGCCACAAGATCTCCAGATTTACTTGGCCGATTTCTTAAGTGGAGATCCCGAAACGTTTGCAAACCCCAAGCATGAAGCTTTACGATGGAACTACGGATCCTGAAGAACACGTGGCACATTACAGAAAACATATGGAGATCAACCCCATTCCGATATAAATCAAAGAAGCCTGTCTATGCAAAGGCTTTGGTTAAACCTTAACAGGTTCAGCTATGAAATGGCTACTAAGCATCCAACCTAACACTATTACGTTATTTTCTCATATAGTTCCAGTTTAACAATTAGTTTTATTGTAGCAGAACCTTTGAGAAGCTCACAGGTGACCTGTACCGAATAGTTCAGAAGCCAGATGAGCCGCTCCGAGAATATATTGCTAGATTCGGACGAGAATCCCTCGAGATCCCTAATCTGGATATGGCAGCAGCTGTCGAAGCCTTTAAGATGGGGCTCTCTAAAGATTCACGTTTCTATGATGATCTTGTCATGACTCCTTGTAGGAATCTCGATGAAGTACGCAGTAGATCTTTAAGGTTTATCCGTTTGGAAGATAACAAAAAGATCCACCAAACATTGGATGTTCCTAAATATGATCCTAACAGCAAGAAGGCGGAATCCCCTGGGAAGCCGTATAGATCCCGTCCATACTCCACACCAGATAATCACAAAGTCAATGTTGTAGAGTAGGATGATGATGATGAGTATCCTAAGGTATCTGAGTATTGTTTTTCTGTTGACATTGGTGGCCTAATGTGTGCAATGCAGGATCTTGGTGAAAAGGCAAGATGGCCTAGGAAAAATGACAAACATGGATCTTGGAAAGACAAGACCAAGTGGTGTGCCTTCCACGAAGATTTTGGCCACCTAACAGACGAATGCATAGCGCTCCGAAAGGAAATTAGCTATCTACTTAGTAAGGGGCATCTTAAAGAGTTGATAGGTAGAAAAAAGTGCAAGACTCATGAAGCCGACAAGGTTCTTCAGAGAGCTGCTTCTCCACCTCAGGATGCTCAAATAATCAATTTCATCTCAGGAGACTCAGACATATGCGGCACTTCGTATTCCTCATCCAAGAAGCATGCTAAGGAATCTAAGTCTGAACAGGGTGACAGACCTATCCGGTGTTAGAGCATATTCCTATGCCACGATGTGTCTCGTGTATTGTATCTATGTAATGAGAGCAACTGTGTGAGTCTAGTTAGGCTGCTGGGCGTATCACATGGTCCGCCGGACCAGTTGGTGCTGCGTATCAGTTGATACGCTGGTTGATACGCCGGCCAGTTTAAGTTACCTATAAATAGGTAGTTTGTGTTGAGAGCATTAGCACTGATAGAGAACTTCAAGTCATATTCTACATTTCTGTGTGTGTGTTTCTGTGTGTATGCTCTCAAGGTTTCATCAATACAAATCTCATTTGTATTTACTTTTGATCTCGTTTCATCTCGTTATCACTTGATTAGCAATCGATCCGTCGCTCCATGGTTTTACAAGTGGTATCAGAGCTATCTGGTTTCATTTGCTGATCATATTCTGTGATTTTGGAGATTTTTAGAGAGAAAAAGTGGGTTTTGAAGCATTTTTCATCAAATTCTTTCAATTCCGGGTGTTTCCGAGGTCAATAATGATTTTCGAGCATTCCTGGTAAGTTTTCGCATCTGTGTGAAGCAAATTTCAGTTCAATTTGTCAAAATTTGCGAAATCAGTCGAAATCTGCATGAAAAACGACTGATCCGCCGGATGAAGAATCTGGTCCGCCGACTGGTCCGCTAGGCAATCTTTATCAGCTGGTCCGTGGCAGTTATAGCGTATCAGTGTGATCCGCTGGAAATATTTGGTCCGCCGTATCAATTTTGGTCCGCCGGATCAATCTGATCCGCTAGTATAATTTTGGTCCGCTGGTTATAAATTTGATCCGCAAGTATAATCTGGTCCGCTGAGATTGATCTGGTCCGCTTTTGGTCCGCAAATACAAATCTGGTCCGCTGAGTTTGGTTTGGTCCGCTGGCAGAAAAGTGTTAATCACTAAAACTGACGTAACTTGAGAACCGTTAAGAGTTACGGAACCCAATACCAGCCAAAACGTTCGTATCGACGAGATCTAGGACGTGTACCAGCCTACGGCCAGTACCGACAAGTTTTGACCCCCTAAATCCGCTTGGAAAGCCTCCGTTTTTGAGTTCGAAGTTTTGAGGTGTTATATTTCGGAAAATATGTCGGATTTTCAAGCGTTTTCCGCGATTCAAAATACGATGCAAGCTATTATGAACTATGATAATGAAATAGGAACAAGTCAGAAAGTTCCAAAATTACTCAGATTGGAAGATTATCATAGTTGGGTGAAGCGATTCAATGCATATGTTGGTGCAAATGATGTTGATTTTTGGATATCTTACAATAATCTATATGAGTATCCAACAGGACAAAATGGAAGGCCAGTTTTGCAACAAAGTCTTACTGGTGAGCAAAAGAAGGCATATCAAGCAGAACAAAAAGCTTATGGTGCTTTAACGATGGCATTACCTTCCGACTTATTACATCAGTTTTCTGCGTATACTTCTGCAAAAGAATTGTGGGATGCAATTCAAAAACGATGTGAGGGTAATGATCAATTCAAGAAAAGCAAACAAAAGGTTCTAAGAAAAGAGTTCGACAATTTCAAGCATTATCCAGATGAGAATATTTCAAAGCTTATCACTAGGTTTTCACATTTGTTAAGTGAAATGGCTTTGGTTGGCATTAAAAAGGAAGAAGCTGATCTGAAAGAGAAGATACTAGAGGCATTACCTGAAAAATGGGAGAATTATGTAATGATGATTACTCATGATAAAGAATTTTCAGAATTGTCATTCATCAATTTAATTGAGCAGATACAAGCAAGAGATATGGAGTTGAATGTCAACAAATCCATGCCTGCACAAGTACAGAATCCAGCTGCATATCGTGGTGAAAATGATTCTACCATAAATGCTAAAAAGGCAAACATTTACAGTGAAGGTCCTAGTACTGCATTTCTAGCTGGAAAAACTGAGAGTTATGGTGATTCTCCAGGTTGTACTTTTACAAGTCCAAACCGATCATCAAAGTCTACAATTCCTGATAAGGCATCTGAGGATCTAGCTTCATTGTTATCTGCATTTATATCATCGTCAAATGGTTCAATTTTTGGGAAACTTGGAGAAGTTGATTTGGTTGCAAATGACTTAGGTGAGTTGAGTGATGATCATTTGAACGAGTTAGATTTACATTGGCAATTTGCTATGATTGTTGAAAGAGGTAGGAGCTTGGTTTGGATAAATCCAAAGTTAAGTGTTTCAAATGTTCACAAGTTGGACATTTTGCTCGTGAATGTAACAATTCAAAAGTATCTGCATCCTCGTCTTCAACAAACAATTCTAAATCACAAGCTTTGACTTCATACACGGCTGAAGGATATGATTGGGAAAGAGATATAGCAATAATTGAAGAGAGACAGAATCAGATAGCATTAACTGCAACTCTTAATGCAGATGGTTCTACAGATTCTATCTACAAGACATCACCTGCCATGGTGTATAATGCTGATCTAAAACAATATGTTAAATTGTATCCTGATGAATCTGCACTTCTTGCCGAAGTTGGTTGTCACGAATTACATGATTCAGATTCAGATACAAGTTCATGTGAAACAGTTGTGGAAGATGGTACCACAGAAGTGACAAAAGAGTTTCAAGAAAAATATGAATCTTTGTTAGCAGAGAATGGTTTGATCTCTGAAGAACTCAAAGCTGTTAAAGCTGAATTAGAATGTTCACAACAAAGATGTGCTGATTTAGAAAGAGTCAATACAGAACTGGTTCAAAGTGCTGAAAAATGGGAAACTGAAGCAAAGGATGCTATTGGAGATTTTGATAATCTATTCGAGAAATCAACAGCTAGAGTGGAATCTCTTCTGAAATCTAATGTTGAACTTCAAAAGGCTTTTGATGACGTTACTGCTGCTGAAAATGTTCAAAAAGCAGTGATTTCTGAATTACAAGATAGAGTTCTAGAACTTAAAGAGGAACTTTCAAAGCTAAGAGATGAAAATGTTCAGGTTCGTGAGAAGAATGGAATTTTAACAAAAGATGTTGCTTATTACACAAAGAAATGGGAAAAAGTTCATGCTGAGTTAATGGACATTTGTGATACAAAAAGACAACTAAAGTCAGAATACAATGAGTTGTCAGATCAATTTATTCATGTTCAAAAAGAATTGATGGATGCTCAAGTCAAGATTTCTGAGTTGAAAATTGAGCTTCTTGTTCTTCAAAAACAAGTAAAGAATTCAGCTATGTCTCCTACTTTACTGAATTACATTTACAATCAGGAGAAGAGTGACGATAGTGAGAAATTAGAGGACTTGCATTCTGTTCCAGCTCCGGTGGTTATTTTAAATCCTCCTTCTGTGTCATTTGATCCAAGAGCTGAATTGCAAGATTATTCTAAATTTGCAACTCCAGCAAAGAAGAAGAAAAACAAATCTGAGAAAAGGGAGAAGAAATTGGGTGAAGCTCCAAAGTTTGTTTCAAGTTCCAAAGTTTTGGAAGAGCAAAAGATTTGTGAGAAAGTTGATTTTGTTCCTTCATGTGCTAATGAAGAAGAAAAAGTTTTGCTTCAAAGTAACAACTTGAAAGATATTAAAGCTAAGTTCAATAGCGAGGCTAAAGAACGAAAAGTTCCAGAATCTTCTTCAAGTTCTTCAAAAATTCCAAGGTATAAACAAAAAGGCTTGGGTTATGTTGTTAACGAAGAACCAGTTTCAACACTACCACAGAAGCAGCCAAAGGAGAAGGCTAAAGAGAAAGTTTCAGGTCACAAGAATCAATCAAAGCAAAAGACACAAAAGGTGTTCACATCAAAGAATGCTGATTATTATTCTGGAGGTTCGTCTTATAATTCTGGTTATTCTCCACGAAGTCCACCTCCAAGGTATGATTCTTCAGACGATTTCTTTGATTCCTTTGGTTCAGAAAATATTTTTGGTTATCATGATGTGTTTAAACAGGACAAGAGAAATTTAAAGACTTTTGTTGATCAAAACCAAATTTTTGAATCAAATCTGGGTAGCAGTTCCCTTAATGTTTTTCAAAGGAAGTGTTATGCATGTCGTAAACCAGGGCATCTTGCTGCACAATGTCCTACGAATGCGAGCACTGACGCTTATGTGCACAAAACTGCTAAGTATGTGGATTTAAATGGTCGTATTTTTGATGAACCACAATCATTCAGGTCCCAATCAGCTAGTAAGCCGTCTTGGGCAAAGACGCAAGTTGATAATTTTGTGGATTCATTGAAAATTTTTCAATCGCCCAAGATGTGGAAACCACGAGTTGTTTCCTTGGCAAACAAAGACCATGTTGAAGACACCGGGCGACCCGAGGCTGTTGACTCGGGCCGATCCCAAAACCACTAATGTTTTATCTGGTGTCTGCAGGTTTCTTCAAGAAGACCTATTATGCATGTGTTGCTAGTAGTGAAGAACTTGCTTAATTTAGTGTTTCAAAGACATATCATTTTCAAAAGTTTTTCAACCGATTTTTCCAAAACTAAAACTGCAACGTGTCAGTGTTGGTCGATCAATTTTCTTTCTTGTTCATATTTTTAGGGGGAGAAAATTGAAAATTCAAAAAATAGTGTTTGTTTGAATTTTAGGGGGAGAAATTAAGAAAAATATAAAAAAATGGAAAATTGAGAAATTGATCCGACAAAAGCGAGAAATGATGGTACATCAGCATATATGTTATCTGCCATGGATAGATTAAGTCTAAAGGCTGTAGGTACTTGCATAATCTGTGAATGTGCATGACTAATCTGATATCTGCAAGTAAGATATAAACATAAAGCTTGCCTGATAACCTTTGGTTATTTGCTTCTTGATGAATGCTGTGTGATGATTCCAAAAATAGAATAAAGAGATATCCTGATGAATGCATGTTTTCATTTTGCAAAGATTTCAACTTGTTTGATTTTCTTTATTTTGTCAAACGATCGGCCTTTCTTTGCGTATCGAAAGATCGACCTGATTGGTGTTCGTTTGACGTTCTGCTTTATTTTCTTTGGTGTTTCGTATAATCCATCGGACTTTCTCTGCGTGTACGGGAGTACCGACCTGATTGTTGTTGGATTATACAATTTCTGCTTTATTTTATATTTCTTATTTTCCTAAACAATCGGACTTTCTCTGCGTGCTCACAAGCCGACCTGATTGTTGTTTGTTTAGGGTTCTGATTTATTTTTGCATGACTCATCAAGGATGATTAAATCTCTAAGAAAGTTGGTTTTATATGATAAATATGATGATTTGCCAGTATTTCTGATAGAGTGGAGGCCGAGTTATCAGTGCATGATAAAATTACCTTAAGCATATCTGAAAACGATAGAAAATGATTGGTGCATGCTGAAATAAACATAAATGTTGTATTTGCGATTATCTTGGCTTGCATGCTGATTAAGACCGAAATTGAAATGTGCTAGATGTGTTATGTCTGATATGATCTCGTGTCGTGATCTTTCTCGCAAAATACCAAAAATAGAGTGTAATTTTGTATTGCATTTATATTTCCATTTTAGTAAAAATCAAAAAGATTTTTGGTGTGTTTTAGCATAACTTTGAAAAATCAAAAAGATTTTAGGTGTGTTTTGATCTAAAGTTTCTAAAAGTCAAAAAGATTTTATTTCTTAGTTGTTTTCGATTGATCAACACTTGATACAAAATCAAAATTTCAAAATCAATTTCTTGGATTCTCAAAGAGAAGTTTTGCACCAAGATTAAATTAATTTTGGAAATTCAAAGAAAATCTGCACTTTTTGTCTTCTAAAGTCGCAGGTTCTGTGTGTCAAGACTCGAGCATGGTGTAAGGAGGGAGTTTGTTATATCTTTCACAAGTGGATCTTGAAAGTCAAAGGTTTATTCAAGAATGATCCAGCCATGCTAGCTCTGTTTCTGACAAAATTTCAAGTTGAAGATCTGATGCAGCAATGTTGAAGATTGAAGACTAGAGATTTAGTTAGACTAGATACACTACACGTTAAGGGGGAGTTTGTTAGAGCATATTCCTATGCCACGATGTGTCTCGTGTATTGTATCTATGTAATGAGAGCAACTGTGTGAGTCTAGTTAGGCTGCTGGGCGTATCACATGGTCCGCCGGACCAGTTGGTGCTGCGTATCAGTTGATACGCTGGTTGATACGCCGGCCAGTTTAAGTTACCTATAAATAGGTAGTTTGTGTTGAGAGCATTAGCACTGATAGAGAACTTCAAGTCATATTCTACATTTCTGTGTGTGTGTTTCTGTGTGTATGCTCTCAAGGTTTCATCAATACAAATCTCATTTGTATTTACTTTTGATCTCGTTTCATCTCGTTATCACTTGATTAGCAATCGATCCGTCGCTCCATGGTTTTACATCCGGACGTCCACCCTGACCCATGACAAGCTCATATCCTTTGATGAGAGCAGTCGTCCACATGTTCAGGATCCTAATCATAATAGTCTTGTAGTTACTTTATATATTTCTAACCATTTTGTCCGCAGGATTCTGATCGATAATGGAAGCTCAGTAAACATAATCCGTCTTGATGTGATCAAGAAGATGGGGATATCAGGTTGCCGGTATACATAGAAGGGGTAAATTCTATGCAAATATTTTGTGTTATAGATTCTCTTTCTTGTTTCAATATAATTCTTGGCAGGCCATGGATACATGAGATGAAAGCAGTCCCTTCAAGCTATCATCAATGCATCAAGATTCCTACACCTTGGGGAGTTGTGAGGATTGAAAGCGACTAGCAGGAAGCCAATAACTGCTATTCAACGTCAATGAAGAACACCACTAAGGTGACGACGGGATAGCAATTACAGAAAAGGCCACTTGAAATACAGGAAGACAGGGAGCTTGATGTTAAAGAAGTCTGTGTTGATTACACGGACTTAAATAAGGCCAGAACTTCAACTTTCGCCTGGAAGCATGAAGGTATGACAGGTATCCCAACATGTTATTACTCATAAACTTGGTTTAGATCCTTCTTTCAGGCCTATACAGAAAAAAAGAAGGAAGTTCGCTCCAGAAAAGAATATAATCATCCAGGAGGAAGTTGACAAGCTTCTCAAAACCAAGATGATTAGAGAAGTTAAGTATCCTAAATGGCTAGCAAATGTGGTGGTGGTCCAGAAGAAGAATGGAAAGTGGAGAGTCTGTGTTGATTACACGGACTTAAATAAGGCATGTCCTAAGGATTCTTTCCCACTTCCCCATATTGATGCAATGGTGGATGCCACGGCCGGCCACGAGATGCTCACTTTCATGGTCACCTCAGCAGGATTCCCACAAATTCAGATGGAACCATGTGACCAGGAACATACAGTTTTATGACTCCAACAGGTATCTATTGTTATACTGCAATGCCTTTTGGTTTGAGAAATGCAGGTGCTACCTACCAGAGTCTCGTCAATATAATGTTTAAGGAGCAACTGGGGGACACAATGGAAGTCTACATAGATGATATGGTAGTGAAATTCAAGAAAGCAGAAGATCACATCAAGAATCTCAAAACTGCCTTTGACATCCTTGACCAGTATAACATGAAGCTCAACCCCTCCAATTCCCACTTCGGGGTGCGAGCTGGAAAATTCTTAGGCTACATGGTTACCGAAAGAGGGATCGAAGCAAGTCTAGAACAGATTTAAGCAATCCTAAACTTGAAGTCTCCATCAAATGTAAAAGAGGTACAAAGGTTGACAGGAAGAATCGCAGCACTCAACAGGTTCATTTTGAGATCATCAGAAAACGTAAGGATTTCTACGATATCCTGAGGAAAAATAAGAGATTCGAATGGACTGAGAAGCACGAAGAAGCACTGAGATGCCTAAAAGACTACCTGTCAGCAGCCCCGTTGCTAATGAAACCAGAGAATGGGGAGCCGCTATATTTATATCTTGCCGTGTCCGGAAGCTCAGTCAGTGCAGTCCTGGTAAAAGACCATCAAGGTCAGCAGCATCCGGTATATTACGTAAGTAAAACTCTGCTAGACGCAGAGTCCAGGTATTCTCACCTTGAAAAATTAAATTTACCTCTTACAATGGCTTCCACTAAACTTAGACATTATTTTAAAACTCATGTTATAATTGTGAAATCTAACTATCCTATTAAGGCAGTTCTCAGGAAGCCGGAAATGTCAGGTAGGATGGCTAAGTGGGCAGTCAGGTTGAGTGCCTACGACATCAAATATGAGCCAAGGACAGCAATTAATTCCCAAGCCTTGGCTGACTTTGTGGCTGATTTCAGCAGCGACATAGAACCAGAAGTTGAGAAGGAAGTCTAGCAGCTTGAGAAGCTCGAAAAAGACACGATCCTTTACACCGATGGATCCTCAAATGTTAGAGGAACATGACTGGGCATCCTACTAAAATTTCCACAGGGGGACATAATACCACTATCCAGATCTTATGAGTTCCAGGCTACCAACAATGAAGTTGAATATGAAGCTTTGATTTCTGGGTTGCAATTGGCTAGAGATATAGGCATCCGGTGCATTCAAGTATTCGTTGATTCTCTTTTATTAACTAACCACTTTAATGGCTCTTATGCAGTGAGAGGGGAGAATCTAATCAAGTATCTTGATATTGTTAAAAAATTGTCTTTGTTTTTCGAAACTTTTAACATCTCACAGGTGCCAAGAGAAGACAATTCAGAAGCCGGCGCTTTGGCAAACCTGGCTTCATCTCTTAGGAAACCTGAGGATATAAGGATTTCCATAAGGCATATCCTGACGACGGCGATAGCTCAACAGGAAGCTCACGCTATCAATGATAATGAGAAGGCAGATGTTTGGAGCCCCGAGGATATCCAGGAATCCTGGACCCATCCAATTATTAAATATCTTAAAATCGGGGAAATTCCTAAGGATGAAAATCCTAGGGCTTTTCGCGCCAAAGTAATACCTTACTTTATCTTAGATAACGTATTATATAGAAAATCTCTTGCAGGTGTCTACTTGAGGTGCTTAGAGAAGGCAGAAGCTCTTGATGTGCTTGAAGATTTTCATAGCGGAGATTATGGAAATCACACTCGGGGCAGAGCACTCTTCTCCAAGATTCTCAGATTTGGCTACTATTGGCCTACAATGAAGAAGGACGCCATGAGATTCTCACAAAAATACGACGCCTGCCAAAGGCATGGCAATATTCTGCATCAACCAGCCGAGCATCTACACCCTATAGTGTCCCCATGGCCGTTCATGAAGTGGGGCATGGATATTGTAAGTAAGCTGCCCAAGGCTCCTGGAGGAAAGGTATTTATGCTTGTAATGACATACTATTTCTCCAAATGGATTGAAGCAGAAGCCTATGTGCAAGTGAGAGAGAAAGAAGTGATATCCTTCATCAAGAGAAACATTATTACCAGATTTGGGATTCCGGCAGAAATCATATGTGACAACGGCTTCCAGTTTATCGGCAAAAGAACAACAAATTTTTGTGCTAGTTGGGGCATAAAAATGATCACCTCAACACCTGTCCATCCCCAAGCTAATGGCCAGGCAAAATCCAACAATAAGATCATCATCAAAAACCTCAAGAATAAATTGGGCTCCAAGAAAGGTAACTGGGCTGAGGAGCTGCCTTTTGTCCTTTGGGCAGATAGGACAACACCCAAGAATGCAACCGGCCAAACTCCATTCTCATTAGTGTTTGGAGCTGAGGTTGTGATCCCCACAGAAATGGTGTTACCCAAAGCCAGGATCAGCCATCAGGATCCTGAAACCAACAGCCAGACCTTGCTTCAGGATCTTGAAACAGTCGAAGAGCTCAGAGATATGGTGAGAATCCGGATGCATCATATCAGCAGAGGGTGGCAAAATCTTATAACAGGAATACTAGATTGAGAAGATTTCAAGTAGGGGACTTAGTGTTAAGAAAAACGTTTCAGAACACTACCAATCCATTCGACGGTAAGTTGTACCCAAGTGGGAAGGCCCGAATTTGATAGACTCTGAAGAAGGAAAAGGGGCATATCGCTTGGTAAACATGGAAGGAGAACCCCTACCGAGAGCCTGGAATGCCATACATCTTAAAGCTTATTTTATGTAGGAATCCCACTAGAATCCTAGTGGAATCCCAGGGATCCTCACTACTCAAATATTAAAAGGTACATATACTAGTCCAATTTCGATACTAATCCTATTATTTTTATCACATGATACTGACTTAAGCATCGGAGTGGTGTTAGCTAAGCTAACACCCACCCCTCACCAAGTGTTGAGTGTTTTGCAGATTTAGAGAATCCTAATTTTTTTGGGTATATCCCTAATTAGAGCTTGGCCACCTCTCCTACGATTAAGGTATACTGAATACCTTCTAAGGTTTGAGAGGCTGACTCCTCTGCCAAGTTTGGGTAATCGCCAGTAGCGCACGACCCTCGCCTGGAGCGCACGTTGTCCACCAGTATGCTGAAGATGGCCGGACCAGTCCATCACAGGGTTGGCTAACAATCTTGTCATTGTAGGCTGCTGGGCGGATTCTCAAGGTTTATAACACTGATGTGTTATCTAAGGTTTTGACATATTCGTGTCACTTACGAATGGGCTTGACCCCAGTTTTGGCTTAGTCCGAAGTTTATCGGGCTTGACCCCAGTATTGGCTTAGTCCTAAGTTTATCGGGCTTGACCCCAGTTCTGGATTTGTCCCAAGAACCCCGGGTTTATCCCCAACTTATTTCTAAATTTGCCATCTTGTTCCCTGAAGGATTTGCTTCGGCCGGAGGCCAAGAAGCTTATTAGATTTGTTTCAGGTTCCCGAGTAAGTTTAGACAATTCCGAGAAAAATGTTCTCAGGATTCCTGCCAGGATCCTGAATAAGGTAAATGAAGAAATGGCAGTTTGAATCGAGGAGTCGACTAAGGTAAAATTAGAAGGTCAGGTAACTTAAGTTATTATTATTTTGGAACATAACTTAATCAATTATTCGAATTTCAAACTATTTCCCAATATACAAGTCCTTTTTAAGATTCTTAATAAATTTTATAATTGATCTTATCTACAAGATTTCAATGCAAAACACAATTTGAGAAGACAAAAGATGATTATATTATTAACGTACGCAAAGGGATTTGAGCTTCCCAAGTTTCGTCCTGAAAACCTCAGGATCCCTCCACTTGAGAAGCTCAAAGGTCAAAAGTTCATATTTAGGAATCCTGGTTTCGTCTTGTAAACACAAGATCCCTCCACCAGGATCCCTACCATTGTTTGTTGTTAGTTACTTGTTTCTTACAGGAACCACAAAGACATTGTTTAACAAAAAACCATCAAACTAAAAAAGTGGGCTCAGACCGTTGCATTATCTTCATCGCCCACTGCCTTCCCTCCTTGCGCCAGCTTCTCCATGTCCTCTAGCTTCTTGCCCTCTCCTATCTCTAGCACATAAGCCCTTGTCATCGTCACCGGAGAATCCAGAACTGTCTTTAAGGAGCCACCGTCATTCCCATCCTTCCCTGCTCCAGCCACATCACCGTCTCCTCCTCCCAACGAATCCAAGACCAGCCTCCAGCCTGCGACATCCCAGCCGGGCACTTGAAAACCAGCCTCTTCAGCCTCAACTGCCATTTAAATTTTGCACTCCAGGACGCTCCGGGCAGCCGAGAGTTGGCGTATTTCAGTATCAAAGGCCATATTGGCTTCCAGGGCCAGACGCTATTCGGTGAGCTTATGCTCATAAAACAGGGTCTTGCCCTTGGCAGTGTCGGCTTGGGCCTGAATCTTCTGATGGCTTGGGTGCTCAGCTTCTCAATACACTACACAAACAGGAATCCTGGTAAGCAGCTGCAACAGGTATGAAACTAACATAAACATTGTCTGAGCTTCTTACCAGGTTAATCATGGTCTGCATCGAGATGGTCTTGTTGTTGACCTCGGAGGGAGCAAGATCTTCGAAGGTTTCCAGGTACACAGGAGCTACGTGAGTCTCAGGAGCCTTCCGCTTCTTGGAAACCGAGGCCTTTGGCCGGCTGACAGGCGGCTTGGAGGTAGCGGGCTGCTCTAGTTGCTCCTTCTTAACCTTGAGGAGGTTGTCGAGATCCTTCAGAGAGAACAAAGAGCTGGATTTGGGGGCTGTGAAGAAAAACATACTATTAGCATCCAGGATGCTCAAATAAATACACAGTTCAGGTCCTACAAAAACTTAACAGACATGGCGGGAGTATGATCGCCGGAGTAGCTGTGTTCGCTTGCAATTGCTTCAAGAACCTGGGCTCTTTCGCTGGCATGAATCTGGTAGAGTGCTCCGAGCTTCTTGGGATCCGGCTGTTTCTTGATGAGATTCTCAAACTTGGGTGCTGCAAAAAGAAAACGAAAGAAAAGTTAAATGTATATTCAAAATCCAGTAACAACGAAAGAAATCGACATCCTACCCTTCTCAACCCACTTCAACGGCAATTCCGTACCCCCAGGAATCGAATCTCGCTTGACGAAGAAGAAACGCTTCTTCTAGTCATGGTCATTGTGGAAGCTCGAGGAATCAACTGAGAGGTGGAGATGCGAGCCTTTAAAACGAACTGGCTGCAACCATGGGTTCTGAGTTGGTATGCTTCACAAATTTCGGGAATCCTAATGTCGAGATTCCTGGTTTGGTTCAACTGGTCAAGGGAATACAAACTTCTCCAAACCATAGGCATGGTTTGGGAGTAGGAGAGTCGGGTGGTTTTGAAGAATTGGATGATGAGTTCCAGAAAGGGGAATGTCATTCCGAGCAAGAAAGGGTAATACATGAAGCAAACCTAGGTGGTTGAGATGAAATCGGACTTGGTATGAGTATCGAAAGGTCGGAAAACCGTCCCCGGCGGGAAGACGTCGGAAAGCTTCAGGTCGTGAATATCGCCTTCGTTAAAGGTGCAAGTTTCCTCCTCGCCGGGGATAACATACCCCTAATCGTGGAAGTCCTCGACTACCGGAGAGCTTAGCGAAGAAGAAGATCGGGTATTTTTCTTGGCCATGGCCGAAAAATCAGATGAAATCTAAGAAGAGGAAGGGGGACTGACCTGGAATAATGAAGAAGCTCGAAAGGTTTTTGAGAAGAAGACGGTGAAAATCCCAAATTATGATCTCCTATTTAAAGAAAAAGTGAAGATAAACATCACATCACTTGGACAACGAGAAATCATTCACATCCCAACCGTAATTACCGTGTTAATGCCGTGAAAAAGGGATCTTTTTGAATTTTAACAGTTGTCGAGCTTATCCACATCTGTTGAAATTCATGGGGCAATTGTTGAGGGTATATTTTCAGGATGCTTGCAGGAAGCTCACATAGTATAAGAATCCTATTACCATCTGGGAATCCCACTCGTTCAGGTATCCTGATTTATTTTATTCGAATAACCCTTATAATTGCCACGTGTTTATTTAACCAGGTACCGTTGAAGTCATCAACTACCTCCGAGATTCAAGTTCCAGCTGAATGATATCGTGGACCAAGTGGATGAAAGTGGCTCTAACGGTTATATTAGTTGGGCGATAGGATCCCGGGAATCCTGGACAGTTTGTTATTTTTGTAATCTTTGTATAATTGAGGATTCGATCGACTTAGGGACACACAACTCGCTCACAATTTAGCTCTGATAGCATATTATCTCTGTAACACTTAGATCGATCGATAAAACCTCCAAAACACTTGTAATTCTTTATTTCTTATCAATAAAGTTATTAGGCAGCAGGCTCTTCAGGCCGACTCCCGAGGTTTTTTTGCTAGGATTCCTAGAGGCAACTCAAAGGATCCTGGATTTTTCCTTGTTACATCCTTGTGTTCAACTTTACTTTTTCGAACATATTGACAAGCACACTAACTCACATTCTAAGTTTGGAATACCAAATTCCTTTGTGAATTTTTGACCAAAACACTTGGGATAATAAACTTTCATGAAATAGGCCTTAAAGTGAATTCCATTCTAAGGCCTTGGCAGTAGTTCACCTTCCTTGTTGGCAAGCCAATATGCTCCTTTACCAGCCTCGGAATCAATCATGTAGGGACCTTCCCATTTAGGGGCTAGTTTATCATCCCCATGATCCATAGTATTCTGAAATGCTTTTCTCTGGACCAAATCTCTAACTCTGTGTCCTCGAATTCTTACATGTTTGTTATACGTCTTCGAGATTCTCTGTTGTTATGCAGGCATCCTCCAAGTTGCTTGTTCTCGTAGTTCATCCACAGGTCAAGGTCATCAGCCAGGGATTCATTGTTGGCATCGTGGGTCTGACTGCAGACCCTGAATATAGGGACCAGTATTTCGATTGGAATGAATGCTTCTGTACCAAAGACTAAAGAGAAAGGAGTTTGGTCTGTGGCATTCTTGGAAGTTGTTCTATCTGCCCATAATGCCAAGGGTAATTCTTCTCCCCATCTTCCCTTCTTCTCCTTCAGTCTCTTCTTCAAATTATTGATAATAATCTTTTTACTAGATTATGCTTTGCCATTTTCTTGAGGATGCACAGGTGTTGAAGTTATCATCTTTATCCCCTAACTCTCACAGAATCCAGTAGTCCTTTTGCCAACGAATTATGACCATTGTCACACACTATCTCAGCAGGTATACTGAATCTTGTCCGGATGTTTCTTTTAACGAATGATATGACCCCCTTTTCTCTAACTTGGACATATGTTACAGCTTCTATCCACTTTGAGAAGTAATCGGTCATTGCTAGCTGATGGGATATACCCACGAATGGCCTCAGAGAAGGACAGAGAATCAAAGAAGGACACAACCAAAGCTAAAAGGAGAAGCATCAGGGAGGAAGGGCCTGTCTGAGAACAAAAGGAATTAAAATATTCCTCAAAGGTACAGGTCCGACAGCATAAGACTAGCGCCGGCCTCAGGAATAGGCGAGCGGTGATGTGATGGCCCGATACAACAAAAGATCATACTGCCTCCTTCGGTGGGCAAGTATGACGGGACTCAGGACCCGGAAGATCACTTGCACACCATCCGGGCCGCAGGGGCTGCAGGGGCCTGGACAATGCCCACATAGTGTCACATGTTCGTAGCAACCTTGTCAGGAAACGCAAGGTTGTGGTTTGACACCTTGCCTCCCAAGAGCGTTAACACCTACGAGGAGTTGAGGGAATAGCTCCTCAGGTAGTTCAGCCAGCAAAAGAAGACAACGAGGAACCCCAACGAAATACTCCACATCAGAAGGAAGGATGAAGAGAACGTGGAATCCTTCATGAATAGTTACATTCAGGAAAACATGTACATTAGGGACTTACCAGAGGTGATGAAGATAATTGGTTTCATACAGGGTGTCCGAAACTCTCAGCTATGCGAGAAGTTGGGCGAGGAGTTCCCTACAACCTTTGATGCCCTGATGGACCGTGTCCGGGCATACATTAGGGGAAAGAACACCGGGCAGAAGGCCAAAGAATGTGGAGCGAAAAGGGACAGTGGAAGCCCCTACTTGAATGGAAGGACAAAATCCCGTCATGGAGGCCCCCAAACCAGAACCCGAGGAACTCTAGATAAGAGGCCTTTGGGATCGCCATACAACTCCAAAGGAGGAAGGGCCTCGGAATCTTCCTCAGGTAAGACTAATCGCTTTGATAATAATTTTGATAAATTCAGACCACTAATTAAGTCTCCAAGTCAGATATTTGCCACTGAGAAGGAGCTTTTCCCCTTCGGAAAGCCCCGCCCAAACAGTTACGAAAGTAAGGCTCATCCTCACAAATTTTGTGAGTACCACAGAGGCAGTGGCCACGTCACTGATGACTGCGTACAGTTAAGGAAGGAAATAGAGCTGTCAATAAAATTGGGCAAGTAATCCCATCTGGTAAGGGAAATTAAGGGTAGCGAGAAGGTGAGAGGAAAAGAAGAATCAACGAAGGTTGAACTAGAGTACATAGATATGATAAGAAGGGACTCCGAGGACGATGAAGAGAAGACATCATTTCACACCATTAAATGCTTCCTAGATGCATATAAGGGCTACCATCAAATCGGAATGGCCAAGGGGGATGAAGAGAAGACAACATTTCACACCCCTGATGACACATACTGCTATACGAAGATGCCCTTTGGGCTAAAGAACGCCGGAGCAACGTACCAAACCTTAATGGATTGGTTATTCCAAGATCAAATAGGGAAGAACCTAGAAGTATACGTAGACGACGTCGTGATAAAAAGAAAGCATGAAAGGGATATGATCCAAGATGTTAGGGAAACATTCGAGACCCTCATAGAGGTCAATATGAAACTGAATCTCGGTAAATGCTCATTCGGGGTAGAAGAAGGAAAATTACTGGGGGTGATAATAAAAAACGGATGGGATTCAAGCCCGTCCTGAGAAAGTGGAGGCCATCACCCGCCTCAGATCGCCAAGAACTCTAAAGGAAGCTAAAACCTTGAATGCGCAACTGGTAGCCCTGGGCTTGTTCATCTCAAGGCTGGCCGACAAGTCTAAAAACGTTAATAACAACTAAGACTAATAAAAAAAGAGATATATATATATATAAAAAAAATATATACAAAGTTTGAAAAAGTACTAAGTAGAACGAATTTAAAAGGCCTCGCAAGGGCCAAGTCCTCCAAAAGCCTACGGGCCAGCACAAGGCGACCTTAATAGAAAAGGCTAAAGCCTCTGGAAGACCTCACAAGGGACGCTTGGGCACCTTCTAAAGAAAGGATCATACCAAAGATAGAAAACCTTTCTATCCTTGAGAAAATGCTAAGCACAAAACCATTTGAAAAGAAACCTGAGGGGACGCCCTTCAAAAAGGTTAAAGTCAAATCAAAAGGTATAAAGCACACAAGCATAAACATATTTAGATAAAAGCATAAAATGACAATGGCTAGTAGCCGCGTCAGCCAAATTGTACACCCACATGAGGGCATGATACTTGTCTTAAAATATTATTACAGACCAATCATAGAAATATAAAAAGCTTCACTTAAGGGCTAGGAGTAGTAGGATCTTCAATGGAGGTAAAATCATTCAATTCTTCAACAGACCACTCCGGGTGAGAAGTCATTGTGGAAAACACATCAAAGGATGCATTGGCAAACTTCCCACCAGGGTCCTGCATCTTCTCCTCGGCTGCTTCATCATAAAAAGGGGTTTCTTCCTTTGGAACTCCCTTAGTAGAAAAATTATAACCAGCGGCAAGGCCAACCTAGTACCCCATAGTCGAACAAGCATCAACAAGGTCATTGAGTAGGGTAGCATACTTGTTGAGGGTGTATTTTCAGGATGCTCACAGGAAGCTCAGACAGTTCAGGAATCCTATTGTCATCTGGGAATCTCGTACATTCAGGTATCCTGATCATATTATTTTAACTAACCTTCATATTTTGCCACATGTCTATTTGACCAGGTATTACCGGAATCATCAACAACCTCCGAAACTTACGCTCCAGCTGAAGAAGATCGTGGACCAAGTGAACGGAGAGGCCTCTAACGGTCGAGTTAGTTGGACGATAGGATCCCGGGAATCCCGGAAAGTTAGTTATCATTGTATTTGTTATATAAATCGAGGATTCGATCAGTAGGAACACACAACTGCACTCGCACACTAGTTTCCCACTACGAATTATTGTATCACTTAGCTCTGATCGATCAAACCTCCAACCCGTTGTAACAAATCGTTTGATAATTAATAACATTGACTTGGTGGCGGTTTCCAGCCGGCACCCGAGGTTTTTATCCAGGATTCCTAGAGGCAACTCAAAGGATTCTGGAGTTTTCCTCGCTAAAATCCTTGTGTTATCACCCTTACTTGGATTACTTACTCATTTGATCGTTAAGCACTCTACCTCACAATCTAAGTTTGGAATACAGGATTCTCAAGTGAATTTTTGACCAAAACAGTTTGGCGCCCACCGTGGGGCAAGTGGTGCTTAATCTTACCGAAATCCCATTCGTTTCGTTTAATCTCCAATCCCGACAATGTCAAACCCACAGAAATCTGTTTCGGCCTCCACATCGTCCTCCATTCCTCCTCTTCCTTCCGCTCCAGGAAACCAGAAGAAAACTGTGGACCGTCAGAAAAGAGTGGACGAGCAGCCGAGAAAAACTGACTATCCTGTCTTCACAGGATCCCAGGTTCAATCTGTTGATCCTGTTGTTACTAACAATGATTTGTTTGCTTTGATCAGGCAGGTGAAAAATCAAATGGATCAGCAAGAAAAGACCAACCAAACGGTGATGAAGGAGATTGAAGAACTTAAAAAGTCCAAGAAACCTGTGGAGAAACCAAGTCCTCTGTTTCCAAGGCATCTTGACTTCAATGCTTCAGGATCCTCAGATCCGTCTCGCTACAGTTACAAGTCGGCATCATGCTTTACCACAGCTCCTACAATGACTTCTCAGGCCGCTGGATATGCAGAAAGTGCTGCAGGATTCTCAGGAGCTGTCCCGCCAGAGTCTTCACAGTCACGCTATAAGGGTCCTTGGATTCCGCCACTGTCGGGATCCTCAGCCTCGCCGTCCCAAGGATACCCCTTTTCTGCCGGGAATCCAAGCCAGAGTTCCCAGGGATATCAATACACTAACCCTTCTGTTTCTGCAGGAATCTTCAAGACTAGCTCCTCAGAAGTGCATGATGGTGACGACATTCCCATGCAAACAGCAGCCACTACGGAGCCAAGCTTCCCAGCGAACTATGGCTACACTCCCAGGATTCCAGTCCAGAATCCTACCTCTGGTAACATGACTAACTCAATCCCTATCATTTCTAACCTGGGCGCTTCTTATGATGCAGGTATTCATCCAAGTATCGCTAGAGAGCTCCAGAAATTGAAAGAGATGATATCAAATGTTCCAGGAATTCTAAAACCTATACCTGAGGTTCCTTTGGAAAGCCACAAGATATCTAGATTTACTTGGCCAATATCCCAAGTGGAGATCCCGAAGCGTTTCCAGACCCCAAGTATGAAGCTTTATGATGGAACCACGGATCCTGAAGAACACGTGGCACATTATCGGGAGCGTATGGAGATCAATCCCATTCCGATAGAAATCAAGGAAGCCTGTCTATGCAAAGGCTTCGGATCAACCCTAACAGGGCCAGCCATGAAATGGCTACTGAGCATTCCTCCTAACACTATTACGTCATTTTCTCATTTAGTTAACTTGTTTAACAATCAATTTTCTTGCAGCAGGACCTTTGAGAAGCTTACAGGAGACCTATACCGAATAATTCAGAAGCCAGATGAGCCTCTCAGAGACTATATTGCCAGATTCGGACGAGAATCTCTTGAGATTCCTAATCTGGATATGGCAGCAGCCGTGGAAGCCTTCAAAATGGGGCTCTCCAAAGATTCCCGTTTTTACGATGACCTTGTTATGGCTCCTTGCAGGAATCTTGATGAAGTACGCAGTAGAGCTCTGAGATTTATTCGTTTGGAAGATGACAAGAGGATCCACCAAAGACTGGAGGTTCCTAAATACGATCCCAACAGCAAAAAGGCGGAATCCCCCGGGAAGCCGTATAGATCTCGTCCATATTCCAAACCGGAAAATCACAAAGTCAACGCCGTTGACCAGGACGATGACGATGAGGAATATCCTAAGGTATCTGAATACTGTTTTTCCGTTGACATTGGTGGTTTGATGTGTGCTATGCAGGATCTAGGTGAAAAAGCAAGATGGCCCAGGAAGGATACTAAACAAGGATCCTGGAAGGACAAGACCAAGTGGTGTGCCTTCCATGAAGATTTTGGCCACCTGACGGACGAATGTATAGCACTCCGAAAGGAAATCAGTTATCTACTCAGCAAGGGGCATCTTAAGGAGTTGTTAGGCAGAAAGAAGGTCAAGACCCAAGAAGCCGACAAGGTGCCCCAGAGAGCAGCTTCTCCACCACAGGATGCCCAGATTATCAACTTCATCTCAGGAGGCTCGGACATCTGTGGAACTTCATATTCCTCAGCTAAGAAGCATGCCAAGGAATCCAAATCTGAACAGGGTGACAGACCTGTCCGGACATCCACCCTGACTCAAGACAAACTCATATCCTTTGATGAGAGTGACCGTTCTCATGTTCAGGATCCTCACCATGATAGTCTTGTGGTTACTTTATATATTGCTAACCATTTTGTTCGCAGGATTCTGGTTGATAACGGGAGCTCAGTAAACATAATCCGACTTGATGTGCTCAAAAAGATGGGGATCCCAGAAACTGAAATAGTTCCAAGATCCTCGGTTTTAGTCGGCTTCAGCGGTGAAACTAAAAGCACCGTTGGGGATATCAGGTTGCCAGTATATATAGAGGGGGTAAACTCTATGCAAAAATTTTGTGTTATAGATTCTCTCTCTTGTTGCAATATTATTCTTGGCAGGCCTTGGATTCACGAGATGAAGGCAGTTCCTTCAACTTATCACCAATGTATCAAGCTTCCTACACCCTGGGGAGTCGTAAGAATTGAAAGTGACCAGCAGGAAGCCAAGAACTGTTATTCTACTTCAATGAAGAGCACCACTAAGGTGACGAAGGGATAGCAATTACAGAAAAAGGCACCTGAAGCACAGGAGGACAGGGAGCTTGATGTCAAAGAAATACCTCTAGACCCTAAGAATCCTGAAATCAAGGTGCTCATGGGAACGAGCATCCCAACAAATGTTGAGCAGGAATTATTCCAACTTCTCAAAGCCAGAACTTCAACTTTCGCCTGGAAGCATGAAGATATGACAGGTATCCCTAAACATGTAATTACTCATAAACTTGGTTTAGATCCTTCTTTCAGGCCTATACAGCAGAAAAGGAGGAAGTTCGCTCCAGAGAAAAATATAATCATCCAGGAGGAAGTCGACAAGCTTCTCAAAACAAAGATGATCAGAGAAGTCAAATATCCTAGGTGGCTAGCAAATGTGGTGGTGGTCCAGAAGAAGAATGGAAAGTGGAGAGTTTGTGTTGATTACACAGACTTGAATAAGGCCTGTCCTAAGGACCCGTTTCCACTTCCCCACATCGATGCAATGGTGGATGCCACGGCTGGCCACGAGATGCTCACTTTCATGGATGCCTCAGCAGGATTCCAACAAATTCAGATGGAACCTTGCGATCAAGAGCATACAGCATTCATGACTCCAACAGGTATATATTGTTATACTGCTATGCCCTTTGGATTAAGAAATGCAGGTGCCACCTACCAGAGGCTCGTCAATATGATGTTCAAAGAGCAACTGGGGGACACGATGGAAGTCTACATAGATGACATGGTGGTAAAGTCCAAGAAAGCTGAAGATCACGTCAGGGATCTCCAGACTGCCTTTGATATCCTTGATCAATATAACATGAAGCTCAATCCCTCCAAATGCCACTTTGGGGTGCGAGCTGGAAAATTCTTAGGATATATGGTCACCGAAAGAGGAATCGAAGCAAGCCCAGAGCAGATTAAGGCAATTCTGAATCTCAAGTCCCCATCAAATGTCAAAGAAGTGCAGAGGTTGACAGGAAGAATCGCGGCACTCAACAGGTTTATTTCGAGGTCCTCGGAGAAAAGCAAGGATTTCTATGATATCCTGAGGAAAAACAAGAAGTTCGAGTGGACTGAGAAGCATGAGGAAGCTCTAAGGTGCCTGAAAGATTACTTGTCAGCAGCCCCGTTGCTAATGAAACCAGAAGATGGGGAGCCACTGTATTTATATCTTGCCGTTTCCGGAGGCTCAATCAGTGCAGTCCTGGTAAAAGACCATCAAGGTCAGCAGCATCCGGTATATTATGTAAGTAAAACTCTGCTAGACGCAGAGTCCAGGTATTCTCACCTTGAAAAATTAATTTTATCTCTTATAATGGCTTCCACTAAACTTAGACATTATTTTGAAACACATGCTATAATCGTGATGTCTAACTATCCTATCAAGGCAGTTCTTAGGAAGCCGGAAATGTCAGGAAGGATGGCTAAGTGGGCAGTCAAGCTGAGTGCCTATGACATCAAATATGAACCAAGAACAGCGATCAAGTCTCAAGCATTAGCCGACTTTGTGGCGGATTTCAGCAGTGACATTGAACCAGAAGTTGAAAAGGAAGTCCAGCAACTTGAGAAGCTCAAGGAAGACTGGATCCTTTATACTGACGGCTCCTCGAATGTCAGAGGAACAGGGCTGGGAATCCTGCTGAAATCGCCACAGGGGGACATAATACCTCTATCCATATCCTGTGAATTCCAGGCTACCAACAATGAAGCTGAGTACGAGGCTTTAATTGCTGGATTACAGCTGGCCAGGGATATGGGAATCCTATCTATACAAGTGTTTGTTGATTCTCTCTTATTAACTAACCAATTTAATGGCTCTTATGCAGTGAGGGGGGAGAATCTGATCAAATATCTTGAAATTGTTAAAAAACTGTCTCTATTTTTCGAAAATTTTAGTATTTCGCAGGTACCAAGAGAAGATAATGCAGAAGCTGATGCCTTAGCAAATTTGGCTTCATCGCTCAGGATCCCTGAGGATGTTAAGATTCCAATAACTCACGTCTTGACACCGGCAATAGCTCAACAGGAAGCTCAGGCTGTTGGCGATAACGCAGGTGCAAACGTTGAGAATCCTGAAGATGCCCAGGAATCCTGGACATACCCGATCCGGAAGTATCTCAAAGATGGGGAGATTCCTAAGGGCGAGAACCCCAGAGCTTTTCGTACAAAGGTAGTACCCTACACTATAATTGATAATATCCTATATAGAAGATCTCTTGCAGGTGTCTACTTAAGGTGCCTAGAGAAGTCAGAAGCTCTTGAGGTGCTTGAAGACATCCATAGTGGAGATTGTGGAAACCATACCGGGGGCAGGGCGCTGTTCTCTAAAGTTCTCAGATTCGGGTACTATTGGCCAACTATGAAGAGGGATGCCGCGAGCTTCTCACAGAAGTGCGATGCTTGTCAAAGGCATGGCAATATCCTTCACCAACCTGCTGAGCATCTGCATCCTATAGTATCCCCACGGCCTTTCATGAAGTGGGGCATGGATATTGTGGGTAAGCTGCCAAAGGCTCCTGGAGGAAAGGTGTTTATGCTTGCCATGACAGATTATTTCTCCAAGTGGATTGAAGCAGAAGCCTATGTTCAAGTGAGAGAAAAGGAAGTGATATCCTTCATCAAAAGAAACATCCTCACCAGATTTGGGATTCCAGCGGAGATTATATGTGACAATGGTTCCCAGTTTATAGGCAAAAGGACTACGAGCTTTTGTGAAAGCTGGGGCATCAAGATGATCACTTCAACACCTGTCCACCCTCAGGCTAATGGGCAGGCAGAATCCAGTAATAAAATTATCATCAATAACCTTAAGAGGAAGCTGGGTTCCAAGAAAGGTAAATGGGCCGAGGAGCTGCCATTTGTTCTTTGGGCAGACAGAACTACACCCAAGAATGCTACCGGCCAAACACCATTCTCATTGGTGTTTGGGGCAGAAGCCGTAATTCCTACAGAGATTGTACTCCCAACAGCCAGAATCAACTGCCAGGATCCTGAAACAAATAACCAGAACCTCCTTCAGGATCTCGAAACAGTTGAGGAGCTCAGAGATATGGCCAAAATCCGGATGGCCTCTTACCAACAGCGGATAGCAAAATCTTATAACAAGAACACCAGACTAAGAAGATTCCAGGTAGGCGATTTGGTTTTGAGGAAAGCTTTTCAGAATACTACCAATCCTGCTGACGGGAAGTTAGCACCCAAATGGGAAGGCCCTTACCTTATAGATTCTGAAGAAGGTAAGGGGGCATACCGTTTAGTGAATATGGAAGGAGAACCTCTGCCAAGAGCTTGGAATGCCATCCACCTTAAAGCGTATTTTATGTGAGAATCCCATTGAGAATCTCGGGCAGAATCCCAAGGATCCTCGCTGTCTAAATATCCCAAGGTACGTATACTAATTCTATTTCAATTAATTCTTAATATTTTTGTGATGAGTTACTGACTTAAGCATCGGAGTGGTGTTAGCTAGGCTAACACCCACCCCTCACCAAGCATTGAGTGTTTTGCAGATTTTGAGAATCCTAGAGAATTTTGGGTATATCCCCAGTTAGAGGTTGGCCACCTCTCCTACGTTTAAGGTATCCTGCATACCTTCTAAGGTTTGAGAGGCTGACTCCTCTCCTAAGTTTGGGTAATCGCCAGTAGCGCACGACCCTCGCCAGTAGCGCACGTTGTCCCCCGGTACGCTAAAGGTGGCCGGACCAGTCCACTCCAGGGGTGGCTGACAATCTTGTCACTGGAGGCTGCCGGGCGGATTCTCAAGGTTTATAACACTGACGTGTTATCTAAGGTTTTGGCATTTTCGTGTCACATACGTATGGGCTTGCCCCCAGTTTTGGCTTAGACCCAAGTTTATCGGGCTTGTCCCCAGTTTTGGCTTAGACCCAAGTTTATCGGGCTTGTCCCCAGTTTTGGCTTAGTCCCAAGAATCCCGGGTTTATCCCCAGTTTATTTAACTTGTTTGCTCTCGAAAATGTCGGCTTCGGCCGGAGGCCAAGAAGCTTTTCAGAATTATTTCAGGTTTTAGAAGAAACTGAAGCAAATACTGAGGAAACTGCGTTCAGGATTCCTACAAGAATCCCGATTCAGGTAGAAAAAGTTATGATTATTTGGAATTGGAAAATTGGCTAAGGTAAAATTCAAAGGTCAGTTTTCACTATTTAATCTAACTTGACATATTATTCGAATTTCAAATGGTCTTCCAACATGCAAGTCATTTTTTAGATATTTGATAAGTTTTTACAAACTAATTCTACCAATCAAAATTTCAATACAAAAGGCAATATGAGAAGCCCAAAAGATACTGATATTATTTATAGCCATAAAGGGTTGTGAGCTTCTCAAGCTTCGTCCTGAAAACCTCAGGATCCCTCCACTTGAGAAGCTCGAAGGTCAAAAGATTGTTTTTTGGGAATCCTGGTTTCGTCTTGTAAACACAAGATCCCTCCACCAGGATCCCCACCATTGTTGTTGTTTGCTGCTTGTTCATTACAGGAAAAGAGAAATTGTTTCAACTACAAGAACCACCAAAAGAACCACCTAAAAACCTAAAAAGTGGGCTCAGACCGTTGCAATGTCCTCATCGCCCACTGTCTTCTCCTCCTCCACCGGCTTCACCACGTCCTCCAGCTTCTTGCCAGCTCCCAGCTCAATCACATAAGCCCTTGTTGGAGCAACCGGAGAATCCGGAACCGCCTTTGAGGAGCCACCTTCGGTCCCATCCTTTCCTTCCCCATTACCATCTCCTCCCAGCGATTCCAAGACCAGCCTCCAGCCTGCGACATCCCAACCTGGTACCTGAAAGCCAGCCGCTTCAGCCTCTTCTGCCATTTGAATTTTGCACTCCAAGACGCTCCGGGCAGCCGAGAGTTGGCCGATTTCAGCATCAGCAGCCATTTTGATTTCCAGGGCTTGACGCTGCTCAGTGAGCTTATGCTCATAGAGAAGGGTCTTACCCTTGGCAGTTTCAGCTTGGGCCTGAATCTTCTCGTTGGCTTCGGCGAGCTTCTTCTCCATGTCCATAGCTTGGAAGCTCAGCTTCTCAATACCCTGCACAAGTAGGAATCCTATTCAGTAGCAGCGACAGGTATAAAACTAACACAAATATTACTTGAGCTTCTTACCAGGTTGATCATGGTCTGCATGGAGAGGATCTTATTGCTAACCTCAGAAGGAGCAAGATCTTCAAAGGATTCCAGGTACACCACGGGAGCTGCTGGAGTTTCTGAGGCCTTCCTCTTCTTGGAAGCCGAAGCTTTTGGCCGGCTGACAGGTGGCTTGGAGACGGTAGGGTGCTCGAGCTGTTCCTTCTTGACTTTCAGGAGGCTGTCAAGATCCTTCAAGGAAAACGAGGCGCTGGATTTGGGAGCTGTAATCAGAAACAGGTTGTCAGTATCTGGGAAGCTCATATAATCAAAAAAGTCAGAATCCTATAAAGGCTTACCAGACATGGCAGGAGTATGGTCGGCCGAATAGCTGTTTTCACTGGTTGTTGTTTCAAGGATCAGGGCTCTCTCGTTGGCCGGAATCTGGTAGATGGCTTCAAGCTTCTTGAAGTCAGGCTGCTTCTTGATGAGATTCTCAAACTTGGGCGCTGCAAGAAAGAAAACAACAAAGAAATTAGCAATGTACAGAAAATTCAACGGAATAAACACAAAACTTCAGTTTCCTACCCTTCTCAACCCACTTCAATGGTAACTCTGTCCCCCCAGGAATCGAGTCTCGTTTGACGAAGAAGAATCGCTTCTTCCAATCGTGATCGTTGTGGGAAGCTCGGGGAATCAACTGGGAATTAGAGATACGAGCCTGAAGAATGAATCGGCTACAACCATGGGTTCTTAACTTGTAGGCTTCACAGATCTCAGGAATCCCGATGTCGAGATTCCTGGTTTGGTTCAACTGGTCCAGAGAATACAAGATTCTCCAGACCATCGGCATGGTTTGAGAGTAAGAAAGGCGGGTGGTCTTGAAGAATTGAGTGATAAGCTCCGGAAAAGGGAATGTCATTCCGAGCAAGAATGGATAGTACATGAAGCAAACCCAGGTTGTGGAAACGAAATCGGACTTGACAAGGGAGCTGTAAGGTCGGAAAACAGTCTCCGGCGGAAAAATGCCGGAGTTTTTCAGATCGTGGATGTCGCGATCGTCGAAAGTGCAACTTTCCTCCTCACAGGGGATAATATACCCCTGATCGTGGAATTCTTCGGCGACCGGAAGGCTTAATGAAGAGGAAGATCGAGTGTTTTTCTTGGCCATGGCCGAAAAACGCGAAGAAAAAACGAGGAAGAAGAAGAATAACTGACCTGGAATACCGGAGAAGCTCGAGAGGTTTTTGCGAAGAAGATGGTGATAATCTCAGAAAGTTACCTCCTATTTAAAGCAAAACATCACATCTCTTGGACGCCGAGAAAGCAGTCACATCCGTAACCATATTTACCGTCTTGACGCCGTGAAAAAAGGAATCTTTTTGAATTTTAACAGCTGTCAAACTTATCCACAGCTGTTGAAATTCAAGGGGCAATTGTTGAGGGTGTATTTTCAGGATGCTCACAGGAAGCTCAGACAGTTCAGGAATCCTATTGTCATCTGGGAATCTCGTACATTCAGGTATCCTGATCATATTATTTTAACTAACCTTCATATTTTGCCACATGTCTATTTGACCAGGTATTACCGGAATCATCAACAACCTCCGAAACTTACGCTCCAGCTGAAGAAGATCGTGGACCAAGTGAACGGAGAGGCCTCTAACGGTCGAGTTAGTTGGACGATAGGATCCCGGGAATCCCGGAAAGTTAGTTATCATTGTATTTGTTATATAAATCGAGGATTCGATCAGTAGGAACACACAACTGCACTCGCACACTAGTTTCCCACTACGAATTATTGTATCACTTAGCTCTGATCGATCAAACCTCCAACCCGTTGTAACAAATCGTTTGATAATTAATAACATTGACTTGGTGGCGGTTTCCAGCCGGCACCCGAGGTTTTTATCCAGGATTCCTAGAGGCAACTCAAAGGATTCTGGAGTTTTCCTCGCTAAAATCCTTGTGTTATCACCCTTACTTGGATTACTTACTCATTTGATCGTTAAGCACTCTACCTCACAATCTAAGTTTGGAATACAGGATTCTCAAGTGAATTTTTGACCAAAACAATACTGAGAAGTGGAATGAACTCGTTTTACCAACTTCGAAAGGCCTTCGGTGATCAGCCAGTGGCGTTCCTGCTCAAGTTTGGCCACCCTGGTCCCAACAACATCACCAGTAAGGACCCCAATATGAGCCCTTAGGCCTTCGACGTCCCTCCTCAAAACGTCAGTTGCTTCAATAGCTGCATCATGCTCCTTACCAACAATTTGGTAGGAGGATGACATCCTTGCTAAATCTTCATGCAGGCAAGCAAGATAAACAAAATTAAATACAAGTAGGACCAAAAAAACGTACTTTATGATCAGCAAACAAATTTTTATGTTCCTCAAGGGCCACATCTTGGGCCTTTAACTGCTGTTCCAGCTCCTCCATCTCCCCCAACTAATGGTTCGCCACTCCAACCTCTACCTCCAACGTAACAACCTTCTTCTTTAACTCATCAAGCTTCAACTGCTCACCGTCAAGGTCCTCCAGGTTCTTTAACAATTTATACTTGTCCTCCAAAACCTTCTTCAGCTCCTGCTGCTGCTTGTCATACACTGCCTTATGCTTCCTAAATTGAACATCGGTCCAGGTCAACCTCTTATGGACCTCGGTACTCAGTTTAAAGAACTCAACAGAATTACAAGAAAAGTGGGCATTCAACTCAGCAGTCTCAACAGCGCTAGCCGTCTAACACTCGGCAGGAGGAAGAGCCCTTCTCAAAAACATGATGCAAGCATCAGGCCAGCAATTATGGTTCCTTTCTTGATGGTCCAGTCTGGAAGGTATGGAAGGTCCTTTGAAGAAGCAGTTACAGGATCAACACCATCAGAGTCATAGGGATCAAACAAGGGCTCTGACTCGCCCTTCAGAAAAGTCTCTTGGATTCTAGAAGTTGATCATAAGAGGGAAGAAAATCAAAAAAGCTAGAAGGTCCACAAATAGAAAGCTCAAATAGCTCAATCAACCTAGCAAAACTGGCAAGAGTGAAACTAACAACCTTAGGGGAAGAGTAAGATAGAGACATACCAGCATGAGTAGGGGCCTTTACCCCAGACTCGGAAAAATCTGGAGAAGTGCTGGACGAAGGAGCAGTCTCCTTGAGCTTCACATCAGGAGAGGAAAAAGCAGGGAATGGAGTGGGTGCTTCAACAACCGAAGTAGGCATCTCCACGGATGGGGATACCACAGTCTTCTTTCCACTTCTAAGGTTCAAACGAAGGGTGAGTTTCTTGGTAATTCCTACATCAGAGCTTGGAGGGAGGGGGGGGGGGGGCGTTTCTTGCTATGTGGCTTATGAGTGACAGAAAGACCTTCAAGATTTGAAGGGTCGGCACTCAACGAAGCATGATCATGTCAGATGCCCCAACGGAACTCTCAACAGTGGCTGAGTGACTAGCACCCCTTTCCCAGCAGGAGCAGTAGTAAACTCAAAACCCTTGCCTACAGACCCAAGAATCTTCTTCAAACTCATCTATGCAAAATGTAAAAGAAGGCAAAATAAGAAGCAAGCAAACAAAGCATTCACAAGGTACATAAAAGACCACACACCTTTACCATGCTTCAAAACCACAAAACAGTGGCCCGGTGGAAGTCCTTTCTTACTAAGGCCAGCCATCACCAGAAGCCTCTCGCTAAAAGTCTTACAGGACGAAGGGTTAGCAACAAGACGCTTCAAAAGGTTAGCATCATAACCAGCCTTGGGGGGAACGTCAGAAATAGCCGTCCCAACAGGAAGAATAGGAAGGGCTTCGAGAAGGAAGTCAGAAGAAACAAAAAAGTAATTGTTTTTCCAATCGTGAACACAATTCAAGATGTAATTGGTGCAATTAGGGTACTTAGGGGCACGATGCTTCTCAAAGGTCAGCCAATCCCCATCCCAACAGATTTTATAAAATTGACGAAACAGGGGAACGGAAGGCTGACCAGAAAGCAACAAACAGGCAACTTCGAAGTGAATGATCTTGCAAAAAGAAATGGGATGCATTTGCAAAAAATGGTACATGTAACTCTTAAGAACAGAAACTAAAAAGGGGGGATAAAGGATATCGGACATTGCACTGTCGAAAAGTCGAAGTGTAAATCGCCACTTGATCAGATGTTGCCCCGACACGATCTTCCGGTAACGGAACCTAGGGTTCAAAGTCAAGGGAAGGTTGAACTCCTTGATAAATGCCTCAAGCTCACCTCCCGTTAGGACGGACGCAATAGAAGACAAGTCAGATCGAGACATTCCGGAAACAAAAAACCTCTAACCTGTGAAAAATGGCAGAGAGTGCAGAAAATCGCCGGCAGTTGCAGAAGAAAAGTAATAACCCCTTTTCCCCTTTCGACGGTTAATAAATAAGAGGAAAAACCATCGGGTGTCGGGATTCTCTCCGGTAGCGACACGTGTCTGACCTGACAACTAAACTGCCCTCAACCACCAAACATGTTTACAGTTGTTAAAGAGGGTAAAAAAGTCAGGGTAAAAAGAGAAGCCGGACGACCCTTAGAAACTAGAAAAACGGAAGGGGCCACAAATTAGAGAAGGCCCGTCTGAATTGAGTCTCTAGTATTCTTCACCTTTGATTCTAGAATGAACTAGAAACTAAGGGAGACTTGATGGGATATACCCACGAATGGCCTTAGAGAAGGACAGAGAAATAAAGAAGGACACAACCAAAACTTGAAGGAGAAGCATCTGGGTGGAAAGGCCTGCATGAGAACAAAAGGAATTAAAATATTCCTCAAAGGTACAGGTCTGACAGGATAAGACTAGCATCGGCCTCTTGAATAGGTGAGCGGTGATGTGACGGCCCCATAGGACGATTGGAGTTAGCAACAGGTTTCCTGGGCCACGGAAGGGCTTCCGTACGAATACACTTTCCTGTTGGGCAGAGGAGTTGCACATCCGGAGAATTAAATGCTCTCAGCAGCAATAAATGCTAGGGGAACGAGTTCAACTATAAAGAGGGAGGTAAGTTGGGAAAAAGGTTAAGTTCACTCTCCTCTCCATAACTATCTCAATACTTTCCGGCATATCTCCGACAAACAGTCTCTTACTCTCACTCTGGAGCTTGGTCACGAAGACCCCCTTCAGGGCCCTTTGTGGTAAGGCTGATGGTGTTTCTTTTTTTGTAGGACACTTGATCACTACTCAAGATAACTTAAAGTCCCTAACTAGGAAGAATACCACCCCTTAGGATTCTGGGATGCAACACAAGCATAAAAACTTTTCCTCATGGGCCCCTAGGTAACTTTCCCACAATGTCTATTCCCCATTTCATAAAGGGCTAGGATGCGGGGATAGGATACAAAGATTCTGCTGGCTGATGAGGTATGTTAGCATGTCTTTGGCAAGCATCACATTTGAGGGCGAAATCCTGGGAATCCTTTCTCAAGCTTGGCCAAAAGTATCATGTTCTCAGGATTTTGGAAAATAGAGAGTTGCCCTCGGTATGGTTTCCGCAATAGCCTTTATGGATATCCTTGAGTACTTCCTGGGCCTCTTCCTTTTCCAAGCATCGTAGGTATGTACATGTAATTGATTATTATATAATTTTCCATTTATAAGGATGTACCTGGCCACCTTAGTTTTGAATGCTCTAGCATCCTTTTCTTCTTTTGGGATGGATCCAGTTTGTAGATAGTGAATTATCGGCTTAGTCTAGTGTTATACCCTGAATTCTCGGCTAATAATCCAGGGGCAGGTATTACCTAGGAATTGTATGACCCTGGATGTTGACAGGTAATGTTTGATGACCCAGGATGATTAACATCAAACGGGAAGGTTTACCTTTATTTTATTTTTCACTTATATGATCTAATCCAAGGATTGCCCTTATTTCTACAATGACCCAGCATGTGGAAATGACCCTGCATGCTAGGATTTTGTTACTAACGTGTCTCTTGCTTTTATCTAAGTGACGACAGGTTGACAAAGTCGCTTAAACGGTCGAATAAAGAGAGCTGAAGACTCATTTAGCACGTGGTCAAAGTCAGTTGGCAGGAAACTCGGTCAACTAACGGAAAGAGACGTTGGAGGGAGGATCCCTGGAATATCGGAAGAACAGTTGAAGACCCCTGGAATATCGGACGAGTCATTGGAGCTCTCGGAGTATAAATAGGACCTTTAGTCGTTTATTTTCAGCTCATTCGAGCTTTACTGATTGTATTCTTGTATTATTCTCTCTGCAAACACATTGTACTCGACTTTTTTCAGTGATCAATAAATTGGTAGCGTGTGTTATCGCTACCCGGGGTTTTTATGCCGGCGGCGCCTTAGAGACATCTAAGGGCTAAGGGCTTTTCCCTAGTCAAAATCTCGGTGTTCCTACTTACATTTCTGGTTACATTTGTGTTGATAAAGTTTCTCAATTGATTTCATAAATAAACCTAAGTTTTTACCCAGGATTCCAGTTATTTGTCCCTGGAATTCTGCTGTTGTCCCAGAATTATTTCGAATTGTTTTCACATCTGAATTTGAGACACCTAACCTCACATTCAAATTTGGTTCAAACTTTGCTAATTTAACTTAAGTAATTTTTAGCCAAAACAATTTGGCGCCCACCGTGGGGCAATTGGTATCAATTTTTTGTCAAACTCTTTTCAGATTTGTCCTAAACTTGATTTTTGCCAAAATCTATCAAAAAATGTCAACACAAATCAACACCTCGAATGTCTCGGTTTCTGCTGTGACTGCTTCAACAACTGGAGTTAACCAACCGGGTCCAAGGACCAGTATTTCGACAAGTGGAGTCACTTCATCGGCTCCAGGGTTCAATGCCTCAACCTCAGCTACGCGCAGTGACGGACCTGTGGTCAACCATGAAGTGATCGAAACCGAAAATATCCAAGAAGACCCCGTCTTAATATCTGACACTGATATCTTAGCCACGTTCGGTAGGTTGGAGCGCCACATGGAACTCCAACAGAAGGTGAACAAGGAATTCATGGCTCAATTGACCAGCTTGAGATCAGAGTTACCCAGAGCCACGACGGTTCAGCCGTCGCCGCTCGATCCCAGAATTCTGAATTTCGATACCCCTGGAACTAATTCCAGGGTACATGAAGCCGTCGCACCACTGAACTGGAGATCAACATCCTTCCCTGCTCAAATGGCTCATGCTGATTTATCCAGAATGACTACCATCAGAGAACCGATCACTAATCCTGGGACAAACATACCCCAGGATGTTGGTAACACTCCTCAACCTTTCACCCATTATGCTAATACTAACAATTCTGTGCAGGATTCAGGAATAAGCCCATCTGTGGAACGAGAAATCTAAAAGCTCAAGAAAATGATCTCGAGTGTCCCAGGAGTTGTGCAGCCAATCCCTGAAGTTGGGCCCTCGAGCCATAGGATGTCCAGATTTGCTCCATCAATCTGTGACATAGAGATTCCCAAGAGGTTCCAAACACCCAGTATGAAGCTTTACGACGGCACCACAGACCCAGAAGAGCATGTGGCGCAATACCGCGAAAGAATGGAGGTTATTCACATGCCACCTGAAATTAAGGAAGCCTGCCTATGTAAGGGGTTTGGGTCCACCTTAACGGGGGCAACTCTCAAATGGCTCCTAAACATTCCTCCCTATTCTATTGCTTCGTTTTCACAACTAGATAATTTATTTAACAGTCAATTTTCTTGTAGTCGTAGTTTTGAAAAACTTAACAAGTGATCTGTATAGGGTAACCCAGAATGCAGGTGAAACCTTAAGGAACTACGTCAGCAGATTCAGCAGAGAAGCTCTGGAAATCCCGAACATGGATATGGCAACTGCAGTTCAAGCCTTTAAAATGGGGCTAAACAAGGACTCATTGTTTTACGAGGATCTAGTCATGAACCCATGTCATAAGATGGATGAAGTTCGTCACAGGGCTCTCCGCTTCATCAGACTGGAGGAGGATAGGAAAATCCTGGGGAAGAATGAGTCCTCCCCAGGATTCAACGGTTCCAGTAGAAAGTCAGAATCTACACATCCTAGGTCACAAAGATCAAAGCCTTATTCAAGGCCTGATGAGCGCCGAGTGAACAATGTGGAACAGGATGAGGACGACGAAGAATATCCTTCTTTTAATGACTATTGCTTTACTACTGACGTTTCTGGTATAATGTATGCTATGCAGGATCTCGGCGACAAGGCAAGATGGCCCAGAAAGAGCGATAAACCCTCTACATGGAAGGACAAGTCCAAGTGGTGTGCCTACCACGAAGACTTTGGTCATCAAACTGAAGATTGCATGGCCCTGCGAAGAGAGATCAGCTATCTACTCAGCAAAGGCCATCTAAAGGAACTATTGGGAAAGAAGAAGGACAAATCCAGGGAACGGAATCCAAAATCCAGGGACAACGATGCAAGGTCCCAGGATTATAGACGCTCCGATGACCATCCCGAAAGAGCATCATCACCACCCCCGGATGCTAAGGTAGTTCATTTTATTTCTGGTGGTTCTGACATCTGTGGTACTTCTTATTCTGTGGTACTTCTTATTCTGTAGCAAAGAGACACGCCAAGGAATCAAAATCGGACAGGGACCAAAGACCCAGGAAGAGCTCTATTCAGCCAGATCTCAAAGAAATTACATTTGGAGAAGATGATAGACGCAACATCATAGACCCTCATCACGATGGGCTGGTGATAACTCTTCATATTGCCAACATCGTCGTGAAAAGGATTCTGATTGATGGAGGAAGCTCAGTAAACATAATCCAATTAGAAGCCTTGAACAAGATGGGAATCCCGCACACAGAGATCATCTCGAAATCCACGGTACTTTTGGGTTTCAGTGGTGAAACGAAAAACACTCTGGGAGAAGTAAAGCTTCCAATCTATGTAGAGGGGCTCAATTCAGTCCAGCGCTTCTGTGTGATGGATGCACCATCAGGATATAATGTAATCCTGGGTAGACCCTGGATTCACGACAACAGGGCTGTACCCTCAACATATCATCAATGTGTGAAGATACCAACACCTTGGGGTGTGATCACAATCAACAACGATCAGCAAGAAGCTAAGGAATGTTACACCACGGCGATGAAGATATCATCTAAACCAAGGCAAGCATAGCAATTAAAGAAGAAGGCCCGGGAAATCTTGGAAGCAAGGGAACAGGACGTTAAAGCTATTGAGCTAGATCCCTCAAATCCAGGGAAAAAGGTCTATATTGGGACGAATATTCCAGGGCCGATAGAGGAGCAATTAGTGAATCTACTCAGGACCAGAATGTCAACCTTCGCCTGGTCTCATGGCGATATGACAGGTATTTCTAAATCTATTATCACACATAAACTTGGAATTGATAATTCTTTCAGGCCAATACATCAGAAGAGAAGAAAATTTGCGCCAGAGAAGAACGTCATAATCCAGGAAGAAGTGGACAGATTACTGAAAGCAGGGATGATCAGAGAGGTCAAGTTTCCCAGGTGGTTAGCCAACGTGGTAGTAGTGGGTAAAAAGAATGGTAAATGGAGGGTATGTGTGGATTACACGGACCTGAACCGTGCATGCCCGAAAGACCCATTCCCCTTACCTCACATAGATTCCATGGTCGATGCAACGGCAGGCCATGAAATGTTGACCTTCATGGATGCAACTTCAGGATTTCAGCAAATTCAGATGGAACCCTAGGATCAAGAAGACACAGCATTCATAACACCAACAGGTATATATTGTTACATAGTTATGCCCTTTGGACTGAAAAATGCAGGGGCAACATACCAGAGATTGGTCAACATGATGTTCAAAGAAAAGCTGGGGGACACGATGGAGGTATATATCGACGATATGGTGGTCAAATCCAGGGTCACCAGTGACCATGTCCAGGATGTCAAGGATTCCTTTGATATCTTGGATAAATACAACATGAAACTGAATCCAGAAAAGTGTCACTTTGGAGTCGGAGCAGGTAAATTCCTGGGATACATGGTGACCAAAAGAGGAATAGAGGCAAGTCCAGAACAGATCAGGGCAATTGCCAATCTGAAATCACCAACCAGCACCAAGGAAGTTCAAAGACTTACAGGTAGAATCGCTGCCCTTAACAGATTTATATCAAAATCTTCGGAAAGATGCAGAGAATTTTACGATATCCTGAGGAAAAACAAGAAATTCGAATGGAAGGAGCAACATGAGAAAGCTTTCCAGGATTTTAAGGTATATTTATCCACGGCACCCTTGTTAATGAAGCCTAATCCAGGGGAACCACTGTCCCTGTATTTGGCGGTGTCCAGAAATACGGTAAGTGCAGTCCTGACCAAGGACGCAGAAGGTCAGCAACACCCTATATATTATGTAAGTAAGAGTTTACTTGATGCTGAATCCAGGTACTCACACCTTGAAAAACTTATATTAGCCCTATGTATGGCATCTACCAAACTTAGACATTATTTCGAAACTCATACAATTCATGTTAGAACTAACTACCCTATAAAGTCTGTTTTGCGAAAACCAGAAATGTCATGTCGAATGGTTAAGTGGTCGGTGAAGCTCAGTGCATATGATCTGATCTACAAGGCCAGAACAGCTATAAAATCTCAGGCTCTAGCTGATTTTGTGGCTGATTTCAGTACCGACATACAACAAGAAGCAGACCATGAATTGCAGCAGCTTCAACAAGAGGAAAATTCAGGGTGCTGGACCTTGTTCACTGATGGAGCATCAAATATCAAGGGGACAGGCCTTGGAATAGTACTGAAATCGCCACAGGGGGACATGATACCCCAGGCTGTTAGATGTGGATTTCAAGCAACTAACAATGAAGCCGAGTATGAGGCCCTAATTGCTGGGTTACACCTAGCATTACACCTGGGAATTCAACACATTCAGGTATATGTAGACTCTCTTCTTTCAGCTAACCATTTTAATGGCTCTTATACAGCTAAGGGAGAGAAATTAGTCAAGTACTTGGAAGTGGTAAAACGAATGTCCCAGGATTTTCAAAATTTTAACATTCAACAAATACCAAGGGAAGAGAATGCTGAAGCAGACGCACTAGCAAACTTAGGTTCAGCATTCAAAACACTTGAAGATACTCATATTCCTATTATTCACATACTAACACCGGCCATAGACCAAGGTATGGATTCCCAGGATTTTGACACACTAGGTGAGACCCTGGTATCCAGTACCCAGGATTCTACTAAGGAATCCTGGACTAGGCCGATTATTCAATATTTGCAGGATGGTACTATACCAGAAACTGAGAAAGACGCCCGTGCATTCAGGATAAGAGTAGCCAGGTATGCAATTATAAAAAATGTACTGTATAAAAAATCTTTTGCAGGTACGTATTTGAGATGCTTGGAGAAGGATGAAGCCCAGGAAGTGCTCAGAGACATCCATGAGGGTGATTGCGGAAACCATACAGGGGGCAGGTCCCTGATGTCCAAGATCCTAAGAACGGGGTATTATTGGCCAACAATGAGAAAAGATGCTCTGGATTTCTCTCAGAAATGTGACGCATGTCAAAGACACGCCAATGTGCCTCACCAGCCTGCAGAGCCTCTATATCCAATTCCAGCATCCTGGCCCTTCATGAAATGGGGGATGGACATCGTTGGTAAGCTACCCAAAGCCTCTGGAGGAAAGGTATTCATGTTAGCAATGACAGATTACTTCTCAAAATGGATTGAAGCCGAAGCGTACGTTCAAGTCAGGGAAAAAGAGGTTATATCCTTCATTAAAAGGAACATATTGACAAGGTTTGGAGTGCCATCTGAGATTGTCTGTGATAATGGCTCTCAATTTATTGGAAGTAGGACCACAGGATTCTGTGAATCCTGGGGCATCAAGATGATAACATCAACTCCAGTACATCCTCAAGCCAATGGCCAAGCTGAGTCAAGCAACAAGATCATCATAAACAACCTGAAGAAGAGACTGAAGGAGAAGAAGGGAAGATGGGCAGAGGAATTACCCTTAGCATTATGGGCAGATAGGACTACCTCCAAGAATGCCACGGGCCAAACCCCATATTCCCTGGTATTCGGCACAGAAGCAGTCATCCCGACGGAAATGGTGATCCCACATTCAGGATCAGTGGTCAGACCCAGGATTTGAATGACCAGTCCCTGATTGAAGACTTGGATACCCTGGATGAGATGAGAGATCAGGCGGCTTGGAGAATGGCAGCATATCAGCAAAGAATTTCGAAGACCTATAACAAGCATGTAAGGATCAGAAGATTCAAGGTAGGAGACCTGGTCCTAAGAAAGGCGTTTCAGAACACAACAAATCCGGGAGACGGGAAATTAGCTCCTAAGTGGGAAGGTCCTTATTTGATTGATTCCGAAGCTGGTAAGGGGGCATATTGGCTGGCTAGTATGGAAGGAGACCTATTGCCAAGACCTTGGAATGCGATACATCTCAAAGCATATTTCATGTAAGGCCTTCTGTCCCAGGATTCACTTGCTCATGTATGTGTTTTATTCTGAAACTTCACAATGGAAATTCAGGTCAGTTCTTCTCACTTAATTTACTTATTTCCCTTATATGTTTTACTTTCATTATTTAGTTTCTGATATTGATTACGTGTTACGATTCATTTTTAAAACTGTTATTTAATGTTTTGAATTTGCTAAGATCTATGTTTTGCAAGAAAGATTGCCTAAAATCCAGGGTATCCCAGGATTCAAGGTATTCAAAGTGCAGGATGATCGGAAATTTAAGGCATACGAAGCGAAGAATACTCAAGGTACTCCAAGTCAAATGCAACAAATGTATTTCTCCTAAGTATTGGGATCGGCCATCTCACTTCCGTATGGGTAAATTTTAAACCCATTCCTAAGGTTTAAGGATTATACGTCCTTCATCCGAATATGGGCTATTACGCCTCGCCTGGAGCGCACGTTGGCAATTTTTGCCTCGCCCAAGACGCACGTGATCCAAGTATAAAACCCTGGGATTGTGAGATCATCCGTGTTAATAGCATTGGTGGCAACCTTGCAATCCAGGGACATATGCGGATCTCTCAAGGTTTAAAACGATTAACGCGTTTTCAAGACGGATTGGTGCTAACGTACCAACTTAAGACACCCGAGGCAATACCCTAGTTCGCCAGTACGGCTTGAGGTGGTCCCTAGAATTCGCCAGTACGGCACCGGGTTTGACCCCAGTAGTTAAGGGCTTGACCCCAGAAACAATTCAAAGATTACCTAGTGACCCAGGATTATTAATCTAATCCAGGGTCATAACGGTCAAAGCCTAAGAAAATTAACTCCTTGTCTAGTTAATTCTGATTGATATGTTCCTATTACAGGAAACATTCACAAGTCTGCTAAAGCTACGAGGAATCCTAAGATCCTGGGGGCAACCCAGGATTACCAAGGTAAACCCTAGAGCCATTCCATACATTGCAAGTATCATTCAAATATTTCAAACACAGGTATGTAACTAAAGAAGTTATATTAATAAAACCCAACCTGGGCCCGGAAAAGCTCCGGACATCCCAGGCTGGGACATGTCAAAAGACCCTGGATATCGCATCCAGGGGTGGGTCATTGTCTTAAACAAAAATATACCGGGAAACATCATCCGGTATACCATCACATGCATAAAAATAAAATTGTTTTCAAACAAACATGAACCACAAAAGATAAGAAGGTGACCCCCGTTCTTCAAGCTTCATCCTGGGGCACCTCCTTCGCTTCCTTCTCCTCCGCTGCCTTCTCTGCTGCCTTCGGGTCCTGGGCCGGCTGCTCTCCTCCCTTGGACTGGTCGATATCCATGGCATGACCAGCAGAGCCCTTGGATGGGGTGCTTTTGCTGGAACCAGGGCCAATTTCAGGGTCACACCCTGCAGGGATGGTGGCGCCTAAGTTGCGCAGTTTCTTTGCCCAGTCGGACACATCCCAGTTGGGGTTCTGAAACCCCAAATCCCTTGCCTCCTTCGCCATTTTCAGCCTGCACTGGAAAAGGGAGATGCGAGCGATGAGCTTGCCTTCATCGCCCTTAGCGGCTAAAGCAGACTCATGCGCAGCCCGTGCCTCCACTGCCTTATTCTCAAGATCATGCACTAGACCCAGGTTCTTGTTGGCCACTATCCTGAGCGAGTTCAGCTCCTTGGTCAGGGCAGTAACCTCCTTCTTAGCAGCAGCCTCAGCATCCTGGGCTCGCTTCTCAGCGGCCCAGACCATCTCCACGAATCGGCTAGCAATCTGCAAGAGAAGGTAATGCTATTAACATTTATGACCTTGAATTGTTTACCGTGTAGAAAATTCAGGGGTACCCAGGATTCACTTACTTGACGGGAAGAGGCCTCGGCATGGGCACACAACTCTGCGGCATCCAGGTTCTCCAGAGATTGCACAATGGGAGCAGAAGCGGTGGCAGTGGCCCTGGTCTTGCGCTTAGTACCAGAAGTCCTGGAAGGAGGAGCTTTGGGAGCCGTCATAGGTTCGGTCTTCACAGAGGTAATGACTTGCAGGTCCTGTTCGGAGTCGCCTAGCAGAAAGTCGTCCAGATCAATGTTTTCCAGGTTGACAGGAGTGGCAGCAACTGAAAAAGCATAAAAAATTAACAGAATCCAGAGAAAATCCTAGGTCTAAAAAGCAGAGTACCAAGATACTTACAACTTGACATGCTGTGGGAGGTAGATGAAGCAGCTTGGTGGAGGTCCGTCCTGAATTCTCGGTCCACTTCGTTGATGCTGAGGAAAGCTTCAAATCTCTCGAACGTTCCAGAATTTGCAGGTCCAATGGAGCTTAAGCTGGGAACTGCAGAACAAAAATCCAAGGTCAGTATTTGAGTAAAATAAAATCCTAATCCCTAATGCAGGTAAAAACCTACCATCTACTCTCCATCTAACTGGAAGGCTCATCCCTCCTGGAATAGTGGACCTCTTGACAAAGAAAAATCTCCCTTTCCATTCCTCATAAAAGGAAGCCCGAGGAATCATCTGAACCTCTTTGCTCATGGCTTTGAACAGGAATCGATTGTTGCCGTGGGATTTGAGTTCATAACCCAGGGCCAGCTCAGGCAGACCAACCAGGGAATCGAACTCATTGTTCAACCGATCGATGGTACCCAGGATCCTCCAAATGATAGGAAGGGTTTGGGCGTAGGCAAGACCGGTAGCCTTGAAAAACTCGGCCAGGAGGCTAGAGAAAGGATAAGAAAGACCCATGGAGAAAGGAGTGAAAGTAAAGCAAACCCAGGTCTCAAAACAGAAATCCGATCGAACCCTTTTGTCGAAGGGTCTGATCTCTGCGGATTCAGGGAAAAGGCCCGACGACAACAATGCAGCGATGTCGTCGTCGGTAAAAGTGCAAGCTTCGAGCGCTCGGCTCTGCAAGTAAAACTGATCGAGGAAATCCTCGATTCCAGTCTCCTCAGCCGTTGTCTCCGCACGTATTTTCTTACGGGTCATGATCGGGGAATGATGGGAAAAGTGGGGAGAAGAAGTTTACCTGAATGAAGAAAATCGGAAGCTGGAAACGTCGGAGGAAAACCCTTGCTCTCAAGAAATTTGTGTGAAAAAAGAGGAGAGGTTAAGGGTAGTATTTAAAGAAAAGAAGGAGTTACAGATATGATGGGAGGTCGCTCGAGACGTGGCATCATGGATGCGAAATTAACGGACACGATTAAAGATAAGGGGTGATGTGACCCAAAAATTCAAATTTTCACAGCTGTAAGTTCTATCCACTTACGAAAATTTGGGGGCAATTGTTATACCCTGAATTCTTGGCTAATAATCCAGGGGCAGGTATTACCTAGGAATTGTATGACCCTGGATGTTGACAGGTAATGTTTGATGACCCAGGATGATTAACATCAAACGGGAAGGTTTACCTTTATTTTATTTTTCACTTATATGATCTAATCCAAGGATTGCCCTTATTTCTACAATGACCCAGCATGTGGAAATGACCCTGCATGCTAGGATTTTGTTACTAACGTGTCTCGTGCTTTTATCTAAGTGACGACAGGTTGACAAAGTCGCTTAAACGGTCGAATACAGAGAGCTGAAGACTCATTTAGCACGTGGTCAAAGTCAGTTGGCAGGAAACTCGGTCAACTAACGGAAAGAGACGTTGGAGGGAGGATCCCTGGAATAGCGGAAGAACAGTTGAAGACCCCTGGAATATCGGACGAGTCATTGGAGCTCTCGGAGTATAAATAGGACCTTTAGTCGTTTATTTTTAGCTCATTCGAGCTTTACTGATTGTATTCTTGTATTATTCTCTCTGCAAACACATTGTACTCGACGTTTTTCAGTGATCAATAAATTGGTAGCGTGTGTTATCGCTACCCGAGGTTTTTATGCCGGCGGCGCCTTAGAGACATCTAAGGGCTAAGGGCTTTTCCCTAGTCAAAATCTCGGTGTTCCTACTTACATTTCTGGTTACATTTGTGTTGATAAAGTTTCTCAATTGATTTCATAAATAAACCTAAGTTTTTACCCAGGATTCCAGTTATTTGTCCCTGGAATTCTGCTGTTGTCCCAGAATTATTTCGAATTGTTTTCACATCTGAATTTGAGACACCTAACCTCACATTTAAATTTGGTTCAAACTTTGCTAATTTAACTTAAGTAATTTTTAGCCAAAACATCTATGATGTAGTATCTTCTGGAGGATCAGAATGTTGCTCATCCTAGGTATTGGATACTAAGATCTTACCCCTAGGATTAGGGTCTTCTAATCCCTCATCCTGGTTGATAGCAGGACTTAGTATATGGATTATGGGAATATGTGTGTCCACTAATGCCTTGAATGCCGAGCCTAAATTTGGCAATGCATCTGCCTCAGCATTCTTTTCTCTAGGCACTAGTTGTATATTGAAATTTGGAAAGTCCTGGGATATGGTGATTCACTATTTCCAAGTATTTGGCTAACTTTTCTCCTTTCACTACATATGACACATTAAAGTGGTAATTCAGAAGCAAGGAGTTGACGTATGCCTGTATGTGTTAAATTCCAAGATGTAGAGCTAACTGTATCCCAATAATCAGGGCTTCATATTCTGCTTCGTTATTGTTTGCTTGGAATCCAAACATTATAGCCTGGGTATCATGTCCCCCTGTGGTGATTTCAGTATGATTCCTAAACCTGTCCCCCTGACGTTGGATGCTCCATCTGTAAACAGCGTCCAACATCCTGAGACTTTCTGTTCTTATAAGTGCTGTAATTTTTGGTCAGCCTCCTTTTGTATATCATCACCGAAATCAGCCACAAAGTCCGCTAGAACAAGGGATTTTCTGGCTGTTCTTGCTTCATAGACTAAGTCGTAGGCACTTAGTTTAACTGACAATTTTTCCATCCTACCTGACATCTCTGGTTTTCTCAAAACAGACTTAATAGGATAGTTAGTTTTTACATGTATATTATGTGTTTCAAAATAATGTCTAAGTTTAGTAGAAGCCATACTTAAAGCTAGAATTAGTTTTTCTAAGTGAGAGTACCTGGATTCAGCATCAAGTAGGCTTTTACTTACATACTATATTGGGTGTTTCTAGGCTTTCGCATCCTTGGTCAGCACTGCACTTACCGTATTTCTTGAAACTGAGAGGTATAAAGACAACGGTTCTCCTGGTTTTGGCTTCATTAGGAGCGATTCCGAGGATATATATGTTCTTAGATACTAGAAAGCTTTCTCATGCTAGGTCATCCATTAAAATTTCTTATTCTTTCTCAGGATGTCGTAGAATTCACAGTATATTTCCGAGGATTTTGAAATAAACCTGTTCAAAGCCGCGACCCTGCCTGTTAATCTTTGAAGATCCTTGGTTGATTCTGGCGACTTCAGGTTCTTACTTGATTCAATTCCCCTTTTTGTCACCATATATCCTAGGAATTTGCCGGCACCCACTCCAAAACGGCACTTCTCAGGATTCAACTTCATATTTTACTTGTCTAGGATGTCAAAGGATTCCTTTACATCCTGGACATGGCTATTTGTTTACAGATTTGACCACCATATCATCGATATACACCTCAACGGTGTTCCCCAACTTCTCTTTGAACATCATGTTCACTAACCTCTGGTAAGTTGCACCTGCATTTTTCAATCCAAAAGGCATAACAATATAGCAATAAATACCTGTAGGAGTGATGAATGCAATATCTTCTTGGTCATCAGGCTCCATTAGGATTTGTTGAAATCCTAAGGTTGCGTCTATGAATATCAGCATTTTATGCCCTGCTGTAGTATCCACCATTGAGTCTATATGTGGTAAGGGGAAAGGATCTTTGGGGCATGCTCGGTTAAGGTCAGTGTAATCCACACAAACCCTCCATTTGCCATTTTTCTTCTGCACCATACCACATTCACGAGCCATCTTGGGAACGTTACATCAGTTATCATCCTATTTTTTAGTAGACGATCCACTTCTTCCTGGATTATTATATTCTTTTATGTGGCATATTTCCTTCTCTTTTGGTGCACTGGCCTGAAAGAAGAATCAATTCCAAGTTTATGGGTAATAACAGTTTTAGAAATACCTGTCATGTCTTCGTGACTCCAGGAAAATGTTGACATCCTGGATCTGAGGAAATCTACCAGTTCTTTTTCAATAGGTCCAGGGATGTTAGTGCCTAGTAGCACTTTTTTCCCATGGTGCAAGGGGTCAAGCATTTTTTCTTTGACATCCTATTCCCTTGCTTCCAGGGTGTCCCTAGATTTCTTCTGTAATTGCTATCCTTGACGGCTTTGTGCTGAAATCTTAATCAATGATGTGTAGCAATCCTTTGCTTCCTGTTGGTCACTGTGGATGGTGACTAGCCCATTTTAATGGCAAATACGTACCCCAAGGAATCGAATCTCGCTTGATGAAGAAGAAACGCTTCTTCCAGTCATGGTCATTCTGGGAAGCTCGAGGAATCAACTGAGAGGTGGAGGTACGAGCCTTTAAAACGAACAGGCTGCAACCATGGGTTCTGAGTTGGTATGCTTCACAAATTTCGGGAATCCCAATGTCGAGATTTTTGGTTTGGTTCAACTGGTTAAGGAATACAAAATTCTCCAAACCATAGGCATGGTTTGGGAGTAGGAGGGTCGGGTGGTTTTGAAAAATTGGATGATGAGTCCCGGAAAGGGGAATATCATTCCGAGCAAGAAAGGGTAATACATTAAGCAAGCCCAGGTGGTTGAGATGAAATCAGACTTGGTATGAGGATCGAAAGGTCGAAAAACTATCCCCGGCGGGAAGATGTCGGAAAGCTTGAGGTCGTGAATATAGCCATCGTCAAAGGTGCAGGTTTCCTCCTCGCCAGGGATAACATACCCCTGATCGTGGAAGTCCTCGACTACCGGAGAGCTTAGCGAAGTAGAAGATCGGGTATTTTTCTTGTCCATGGCCGAAAAATCAGATGAAAACTGAGAAGAGGAAGGGGGACTGACCTGGAAGCTCAAAAGGTTTTTGAGAAGAAGACGGTGAAAATCCCAAATTATGATCTCCTATTTAAAGAAAAAGTGAAGATAAACATCACATCACTTGGACGTCGAGAAATCAGTTACATCCCAACCGTAATTACCGTGTTAACGCCGTGAAAAAAGGATCTTTTTGAATTTTAACAGCTGTCGAGCTTATCCACATCTGTTAAAATTCAAGGGGCAATTGTTGAGGGTATATTTTCAGGATGCTCACAGGAACCTCACATAGTTCAGGAATCCTATTACCATCTGGGAATCCCACTCGTTTAGGTATCCTGATTTGTTTTATTCGACTAAACCTTATAATTACCACGTGTTTATTTGACCATGTATCGTTGAAGTCATCAACTACCTCCGAGATTTAAGTTCCAGCTGAATGAGATCGTGGACCAAGTGGACGAAAGTGGCTCTATCGGTTATATTAGTTGGGCGATAGGATCCCGGGAATCCCCGACAGTTTGTTATTTTTGTAATCTTTATATAGTTGAGGATTCGATCGACTTAGGGACACACAACTCGCTCACACTTTAGCTCTGATAGCATATTATCTCTGTAACACTTAGCTCGATCGATAAAACCTCCAAAACACTTGTAATTCTTTATTTCTTATCAATAAAGTTATTAGGCAGCAGGCTCTTCAGGCCGGCTCCCGAGGCTCTTTTGCTAGGATTCCTAGAGGCAACTCGAAGGATCCTGGATTTTTCCCTCGTTACATCCTTGTGTTCAACTTTACTTTTTCAAACATATTGACAAGCACACTACCTCACATTCTAAGTTTGGAATACGAAATTCCTTTGTGAATTTTTGACCAAAACACTTGGGATAATAGACTTTCATGAAATAGGCCTTCAAGTGAATTCCATTCCAAGACCTTGGCAGTAGTTCACCTTCCTTGTTAGCAAGCCAATATGCTCCATTACCAGCCTCAGAATCAATCAAGTAGGGACCTTCCCATTTAGGGGCTAGTTTATCATCCCCATGATTTGTAGTATTCGAAATGCTTTCCTCTGGACCAAATCTCCAACTCGGAATCCTCGAATTCTTACATGTTTGTTATACTTCTTTGAGATTCTCTGTTGATATGCAGCCATCCTTCAAGTTGCTTGTTCCCGTAGTTCATCCAGAGTGTCAAGGTCATCAGCCAGGAATTCATTGTTGGCATCCTGGGTCTGACCTCTGACACTGAATGTAGGGACCACCATTTCGATTGGAATGAATGCTTCAGTACCAAAGACTAAAGCGAAAGGAGTTTGGTCTGTGGCATTCTTGGAAGTTGTTCTATCTGCCCATAATGCCAAGGGTAATTCTTCTGCCCATCTTCCCTTCTTTTCCTTCAGTCTCTTCTTCAAATTATTGATAATAATCTTATTACTAGACTCTGCTTTGCCATTATCTTGAGGATGCACAGGTGTTGAAGTTATCATCTTTATCCCCTAACTCTCACAGAATCCAGTAGTCCTCTTGCCAACAAATTATGACCATTGTCACACACTATCTCAGCAGGTATACTGAATCTTATCAGGATGTTTCTTTTGATGAATGATATGACCTCCTTCTCTCTAACTTGGACATATGTTACAACTTCTATCCACTTTGAGAAGTAATCGGTCATTGCTAGCTGATGGGATATACCCACGAATGGCCTCAGAGAAGGACAGATAATCAAAGAAGGACACAACCAAAGCTTGAAGGAGAAGCATTTGGGAGGAAGGGCCTCCGTGAGAACAAAAGGAATTAAAATATTCCTCAAAGGTACAGGTCCGACAGGATAAGACTAGCGCCGGCCTCAGGAATAGGCGAGTGGTGATATGACGGCCTTATAGGACGATTGGAGCCAGCGACGGGTTTCCTGGGCCACGAAAGGGCATCCTTACGAATAGTCTTTCCTGTTGGGAGGAGAAGCTGCACGTACGGAGCATTAAATTATCTCAGCAGCATTAAATGCTAGGGCAACGAGTTCCACTATAAAGAGGGAGGTCAGTCGGGAAAAAGGTTAAGTTCACTCTCCTCTCCATAAATCTCTCAATAATTTCCAGCATATCTCCGACGAACAGTCTCTTACTCTCACGCCGGAGCTTGGTCACGAAGACCCCCTTCGGGGCCCTTCGTGTCAAGGCTAATGGTGTTTCTTGTTTTGCAGGACACTTCATCACTACTCGAGATAACTTAAAGTCGCTAACCAGGAGGAATACCACCCCTCAGGATTTTGGGACGCAACATTAACGCCATCCGTGGGACTGACACATACTTGGTCTGAAACAACTCAAAGGAAAGCACTTCGGTGGCGATGATGGACAAAGGTGACACCGTTATTCCTCCATTGTGCTTCAAAACGCCTGGAATAACTGACCAAAGCACCATCGACCTACCACCCGACGATTCACCCTTGTGTCTGACGCAAGAAAGAAAGTTCCAGGAGAAAGTTCGAGGAAAGAAAAGAGTAAAAGAGGAGATGACACAGAGGAAGAAGGACCCATCACTCCAGAGTTTGTCAAGAAAAACCAAGAAACACTAAAGGCTCGCCTGTTCGAGTTGGAAAGGGACGAAGGAAGAAAAGTGTCGCTGAGAATTTTGTTTCATCATAATGACAAAGGCTACTCAGATTATGATGAGTCTCAGGACGACGATGAACCAAAACAGGTGAAAGTAAAAGCGGCTGACACCAACCTTGAGGGGGTAGGAGATCTGGTGATAAAAGTACTGGAGGCCTTAGACGAAAGAGCAAAAGGAAAGGGTGCCAAGAAGGTCCTTGACAAATGAGACAAGACCAACGAAGCAAACCCCATGGCCGTGCCATATATACCATCAGATATCCGAGACGCTTCCAAATTCACAGAAAGGATATCCGAAGCCCCGATACAACAAAAGATCATACTGCCTCCTTCGGTGGGCAAGTATGACGGGACTCAGGGCCCGAAATTTCACTTGCACACCATCCGGGCCTCAGGGGCTGCAGGGGCCTGGATAATGCCCACATGGTGTCATATGTTCATAGCAACCTTGCCAGGAAACGCAAGGCTATGGTTTGACACCTTGCCTCCCAAGAGCGTCAACAGCTACGAGGAGTTGAGGGAAAAGCTCCTCAGGTACTTCAGCCAACAAAAGAAAACAATGAGGAACCCCAACGAAATACTCCACATCAGAAGGAAGGATGAAGAGAACGTGGAATCCTTCATGAATCGTTTCATTGAAGAAAGCATGTACATCAGGGACTTAACAGAGGTGATGAAGATAAGTGGTTTCATACAGACTGTCCGAAACTCTTAGCTATGCGAGAAGTTGGGGGAGGAGCCCTCATGGACCGTGTCCGGGCATACATCAGGGGAAAGGACACCGGGCAAAAGGCCAAAGAATATGGAGCGAAAAGCGACAGTGGAAGCCCCTACTTGAAGGGAAGGACAAAATCCCTTCATGGAGGCCCCCAAACCAGAACCCGAGGAACTCCAGATAAGAGGCCTTTAGGATTGCCATACAACTCCAAAGGAGGAAGGGCCTCAGAATCTTCCTCAGGTAAGACTAATATCTTTGATAATCATTTTGATAAATTCACACCACTCATTAAGTCTCCAATTGAGATATTTGCCACTGAGAAAGAGCTTTTCCTTTTCGGAAACCCCGCCCAAACAGGTACGAAAGTAAGGCTCATCCTCACAAATTTTGTGAGTACGATAGAGGCAGTGGCCACGCCACTGATGACTACGTACAGTTAAGTAAGGAAATAGAGTTGTCAATCAAATCAGCAAGTAATCCCATCTGGTAAGGGAAATTAAGGGTAGCGAGAAGGTGAGAGGAAAAGAAGAATCAGCGAAGGTTGAACCAGAGTACATAGATATGATAAGTAGAAGGGACAACGAGGACGATGAAGAGAAGACATCATTTCACACCCTTAAATGATTCCTAGATGCATATAAGGGCTACCATCAAATTAGAATGGCCAAGGGGGATGAAGAGAAAAAGCATTTCACACCCCTGACGACAAATACTACTATACGAAGATGCCCTTTAGGCTAAAGAACGCCGGAGCAACGTACCAAAGGTTAATGGATTGGTTATTCCAAGATCAAATAGGCAAGAACCTAGAAGTATACGTAGACGACGTCGTGATAAAAAACAAGCGTGAAAGAGATATGATCCAAGATGTTAGGGAAACATTCGAGACCCTCATAGAGGTCAATATGAAACTGAACCTCGGTAAATGCTCATTCGGGGTAGAAGAAGGAAAATTACTAGGGGTGATAATAAAAAAGGATGGGATTCAAGCCCGTCCTGAGAAAGTGGAGGCCATCACCCGCCTCAGATCGCCAAGAACACTAAAGAAGGCTCTACCATGATCAATGCAGACTCAATAGTTGGTGAGGAGGTTGTACCAGTTACTTTTGGAACACTCTTCATCTTTGGTTTGACATTCTTTACCAATTTAACTTTAGAGTCAACAGCTCCAGTGAGAGCTGAACTTTCAACAACAGCTTTTGATTTGCTTGATTGAGGAGTTTGCCCAGCATGTGGTGTTGATGTAGAGTGAGTTCCAGTTGAGGCACTTGGTATAGACTTCACCTTACCATCGGTGATCACAAGACCCGCTTGTGTGTGCATGACAGTCTTACCATGTTTGAGTGCCATTTCAGCAAATGCACGATTGAACTCATCCTCATTCACATCAGACTGATCAGTGAATCCCTTATAGGAATTCTGCCTAGGCTTTCGCCTTCGTGTGGTCTTAGCTCGTTTTGGAGCAACAGTGGGTTTTAAAATCTCGTAGTTGTCATCAAACAAAAACGATTGACCATCCACGGCAGATGTTTTCAACAAATCAAGGAATTCATGTTCAGCTGCTTCTTTAGTCAGAGTTTCAGAAAGACTAGTATCAACAACTTTTAAAACATCAGAATATACTTCATCAAAGTGAAGTGCAACATCAGTTGGTGGGAGATCAGATCCACTCGTGTGGGTAGAGAGCTGATCTTCCATCTTTTGGATTTCGGAAGCACTTGGAACCAACTAAGAATTAATGAATTTTAAGTGACTCTTTGAGTTAATCTTGGTTAACTCGAGAACTATATAATAGTTATGGTTAAGCGGATGCTCTGCCGCACTATCATCAATTTCCCTTGTCAAGCCAAGTCCAGTTTTAAGTCTAGCAAAAGTATCACGACCAACAGTATTGCCAAGAGTTGCCGGATTGAGTTATAACAAATCAATAGTTTCTCGAGCCTAAGCATAGCTCGTCCTCAGAGAAGTTAGTTTTTCCAAAAGATCAGTTATTTGAATAGTTAGAGTTATGTCATCTTGTAAAGACTTGATCATTGTCTTCAGTCAGATCATCAATTCCAGACATTAAGCAGAAGTTAGTTGGAAAGAGAGGGTCAATGGTGTTAGACACATCTATCTCTCCATCATTTTCCTTCACTACAAGAGCATAGTTGGTCTGGCTAGAAGACGGATTCTGAGACGAGGAGGTCCAGTTGTAGTTTGAGTCTTCAAGAGATACCAAAACCTTGTTGCTTTCATCCGATATTTGTGGTTGTTGAGAAGATGACGATCCTCGTTGAGAGACATTTGAGCTAGTGCCCTGTGGCTTCTGGAATGACAAGCTGCCTTGTTTCTGATAAGATTGGGTAACACCACCACCCTGCTTTTGATGAGTTTGGTTACTTCCACCAGAATTGGATTGCCCGTTCCACGTCCTTGGCTTAGGACATTCACGTGCAAAGTGACCCATTTCTTGACAGTTGTAACATTGCACTTTGACTTGTCAAAGCCGATGTTGGTGTTTGAGGGAGCTTGAAAAAGCTTTCTTCCAGTCTTTTTGAAGAACTTTCGAGTTCGGGAAGCTATCATACCCATTTGCCATTTGATATCGATCTTTTCGAGATAATCAGCAGAAACTTGGTCAAGGTCTTCTTGACAGACGGTCATGGACTCAAGACTTCCGGACATCTGAGAATTCATGCAAGCCAGAAAAGCGTTGCACAAGTCGGAATCCATGCTTGTGTTCGGTTGAGATGCAGGAGATGATTGCTGAACAAAGTAACCAGTTGGAGATTGTTGCACAAAAGTCACATTTGGAGTCTGACCGGTGATGGGAGCAATGACAGCTTCAGTTGGAGGAGCAGCTGGAACAGAAGTAGTGACAGGTGGGCTTTGACTTGCAGGAACAGAGAATTGGAACTCATCATCTAGGTCGGGAGCAATGAACGCAGCATTAGGAGCAATTGAAGAACTCCTAACAGTCACAACACCCATGAGAGACTTTCCGTTGCGCTCAACAGCTCGAACTTCATACTCACGAACCTTGTCGATCATATCCATATAGTCGGCAGTAGAAAGATCATTACTGTCGATCAAGTAAGTCACATATGAAGTGAAATCTTGAGGAAAGGAGTGAAGGACCTTCTTGATGATGGCACTATTTTCAGGTCAGATGTTCTTTGTTGTCATCTCAGTGATTATGCGGCAGAATCGATTAACATGTGTTTCAAAAGACTCACCTTGCTTATGAGAGAACGTGTTGAACGCCAACTTGATCTTATCCAATCTTCTTTCCTTAGTAGCCGGGTTTCCCTCATATTTCTTTTCCAACCCTTCCCAGATTTCATGAGCCGATGTGGCAGCACGAAATTGGTATTGCAACTCATCATTGATAGCCATCTTAATGCACCCAAATGCACGCATGTCAGTTTTTAATTGAACCTTTTCAGCAGCATCCAACTTGTTTCTTGGTTTATGAATCACCTTCTTAAGTGGAGGATAAGCACCAGCGACAACAGCAGCAGCTGTGCCAGCAATGGTAGCCTCTTCCACTTCAAACACAGCAGGACCTTCGACTACAGAAGTTAACAGGTCAAAGTCAACGAATTCCAAGTAAGATAGGAATTTCGCCTTCCAATCATTGAAGTCACTTGCCCCCATGAGTTTAGGAGGCCTATTGTTGCCTTGTGTGGCAGGAGTGAAGTGATCCGACATGTTGAAATGATCAACACTTGTCAAAAATGAGACAAAGTAAGCTAACAGGTCAAACGATTCGAAATCAGTTCACTTGCTTGCAAAGTTGTAAATTGCTTGAAAATACCCAAATCCTACAAGACCAACAATAATAAACATCATTAGTCAGTCGTAAATGAGATTTCAGCAAAAAAATTGAAAAGTCAAATTTTCAGACTTAGCCAAATTTTGAACAGCTTGTTCTTGAGCAAATTTAAACTCAAAAATCAATGTTTAAGATCATCAATAGTTTTGAAATTCATGTAGGAATACTTTACTCAACTGTCATGAACTCCAAAAATCACTCTAAATGACCTAAATCGATGGAATAGTGAGTTTATGTGAAGAACACCAAAAAATCACCACTTTTAGCCTCTAAAATCTTCAATACTTGATGTTTTTGAGAGAAATCAGTGGCTATAGATTTGGTTTTAGTAGTGTTAAACTCGCCATTCATCAATTTTAACAGATAATCAACAGAAAAACAAGATTGAAAATTTTTCTCAAGAATAGGACCACGTATATACGTGACTGTTCATAGCTGAATCCGAAAATCGGACTATATGGCTTGAGATTTTCAGAAATCTGAGTATGGCATTGAGTTTATTGAGTGATTTCTACCAAAAATCAACTCAAGCAACTAGCAAATCCATCCCCAATCGCCAACTCATATGAGATTTTCTCCATTTTGAGAAAACCTTCAAAAATGAAGAACAAGGCTCTGATACCAATTGTCAGGACCAGATTTGAGCAACATGTTCTCATATGATTCATCACACAAGTGCGGAAATCATGTGTGATGGTCGATTCCGGATGAATCAGCATCAATGCTCACCCATTCATGATTACTAAAGCTCAAGAACACACACTAACACCAAGAACACACACACAAAGGCTCTCTGTAGGAAAATACCCCTTCAAGCGTTGCCAATAGGGTTTTCTCATTGGTATTTATACTACTAGAGAGCCTAGGACAAAAAGAATGTTTGGCACAACATAATCATTACCTAGAATTCAGCAAAATATTCTATCAGGATAACAAGTTCGCTAAGACTTAAATCAAGTTCGCTAGTACTTAACAAGTTTGCTAACAAGTTCGCTAGGTAGCAACAAGTCCACTAACAAGTACGCTAAGCATTATCAAGTTTGCTAACAAGTACGCTAAGTAGCAACAAGTCCGCTAACAAGTACGCTAAGCATTATCAATTTCGCTAACATGAACAAGTACGCTAACAAGTTCGTTAAGAACCAATCAAGTACGCTAGGAACAAGACACGTCTGCTAAGTAAACAAGTTCGCTAGGAATAAACAAGTCCGCTAAGATAAACATTCAAACAAGTACGATATGTGTAAATCAAGTCCGCTAAGAAGCATAACAAGTACGCTAACATATGAACAAAGTTTACCAAGTACATATCCAAAGACAATTACAAAATAAAGTATCAATTACAAGATAAGAAAACAATAAGTTTGTGTTGCTAACAAATAGGTTCTAACACCATGAACTGCTTTGAACGTAAAGCAGACATCCCCATTTGATAGGAGATATCCATGTGCTCTAGATCTTCAGGATTAACTTGATTCACATCATCTGGTGTCAAATGTGTGGGCAGCAAGAAGCCAGCCACTAGTGCTTGATAGCAACTCATGATACCTACACCAAGAGAAAAGCTAGCATCTTTGGTTAGATTGTTGATATCTAAAGAAATCAAGTTGGATGAACTGGCCCCTGGGCTTGAGACATAAAAGTTGTCTAATTAGTGATTGCACCGCTTTGACGGGTGGTTGGTTGTGATATGAAGGCTTGGTTGACTTGATTCATCAAAGCTCCATTTCCAAGCTTTCTAGCCCACTTCTGTTTCTTTTCCTCATAGGCTCTTAGTGTTAAATTGGCTCACTCAGTGGTGAAGTTGCCATTTCCACTGTTTTCTCAATCAATTCGATGATGTTGTCCCAGTCTGGTGGGAGTGAGTTCACCAACTTCTTTTTCACCTCAATCTGGGTGTAAGTAACCCCCGCATCCTTCATTACAGTCACTATCTTGATGAACCTCTGCAATTGGGTCTCTATGTTCTCACCAGGAACATAGTTGAACTCATTGAACTGCTCTCTGAGATTTTCCCATCGGGACTCTTTCATGTCAGCATTACCCTCATATGCAGCAATGAGGGCATCCCAGAGCCTTGGCAAAAGCAGCCAATGCCTTCCTGTCTTGTTCAACCTTTTCCCAGTCCACCTCTGTCCTGTCAGACTTTGGTTTGGGTGCTGCCTCCTCACCGGCTACAAGAGTAGTCTTTGGAACGAAGTCTCCCACTTCAAAAGATCGTATAATCTAAGAGTCATTATAGTTGACATAATTCTCAAATTTGTACTTCCAGCTCATAAAATCTTTCCCAGAAATCAGACGAGGAGGTCTGGTGTTGGTGCCAATCTTGGCGTCCATCTCCAGAGTAGCACTAGACAATCCTGATATATCAAATGCCATTACAATAGGATAGAAACAACGATTGAGGGTAAAATAGTGGGTTTAAGATCGAAAAGAGGTATCCGATCGAAAAGTGACTTTTCGGTCGAAAAGGACTTTTGGATCAGAAAGGTTGATCGGAAAGGGGGTTTTCGATCGCAACAAGGGTTTTCGATCGAAGGGATGTTGGGTAAAAAGGGGGTTTTTGGTCGGAGAGGGAATTGGATCATAAAGGTGTAGTTCGATCGAAGTGTTTGGATCGAGAAGGTAGTTCTCGATCGAAATGGGCTTTTCGATCACAGGAGGACTGATCGAAATGTGTGCTTTTCGATCGGGCAGAATTTTGGCTCGATCGAAAAGTGTAGACGGATCGACAAGTATGCTTTTCGGTCAGGTTGACACGGGACAGAGCCACAGACACTGATCGAAAAGGTGTGATCGAAAAGTACTTCTCGATCGAAAAGTCAGTTGAAAAGTACCAGTTTCGATTGAAAAGCTATAGATTTCAATCAAAACAGGGACAACGCCACAGTTTCAATCGAATAGCTTATAATTCTTGTGATTCTTGCTTCTGATTTGATCGAAACCTGCACAAAATCGCACAAGCACCTCCTGCTTCGAGCTAAAAACTGAAAATCACACACAAAACTTAAATCGTTAGTCCAATAAAAACCTTGAATCCGATATCGTGAGAGCCTCGAAACAACGTTTCTTGGCTCTGACACCAATTGTAAGGATCAGATTAGTCCTCACGCGATATCTAATCCAATCAAGACCGTGCGAAATCCGGTTTGATTGGTGATTCAAGAAACAATTAACAATTTGAACTCAGTAACTATTAAAACAATAAAACACCAACCAAATGAGATGAACACACGTGAATGGATCGAAATTCTCTATGGAGAATTGCGAGAACACTTTGGACCTTCACCCTAGAATCAACTACCTATTCTAGTAATCTAAGGGTTCTATTTATATGAGATGCTTCACTTGCAAAAAAACCATCTCCTAACCCTAGATCACCTACAAACTTCGGCCCCTGCATCAATATAACCGATTAGACCCCTTTAACCCACTAAACCCACAATAGTTAGCCCAATTACAAGTATTAACTAGCCTAAAATACATCTAATGAAAAAGCCTCAATTTCTAGGTCTCTACAACCTCTCTTATAATCTTGTATGAAGCGCCTACGAGCCAACGCGGGTGTTTTGAGTTTCTTGATAGGACACTTAGAGACATAACATGAAATGAGGGTTTAGTTTTTGGTGGTAAATCACTTCTTCTTGGTGGGGACTTTAGGCAAACATTACCTGTTAAGAAAAAGGCTACCAAGAGTGAGATCATAGACTTATCATTGCCAAGGTCAGCCCTATGGCCATAGTTTAGGATGCATGTACTTGAGGAAAATGTTCAGGCTATGAACTCCACTACAGATAGTACTCAGTAGCAAGCACTAGAACAGTTCTCTTCATGGCTACTTGATGTCTGTGATGGCAATGTTGGGGAGCCTTGCACAGAAAGGGATGTTGGCATAAAGGTGATTACAATACCATAGCAGTTCTTGATACAATCATCTGATGATAGTTTGATGTCTCTTATTCGATTCATATATGATAAATCTCTCTTACAAAACCCAACTGCTGAAAATCTGTCGCATAGAGCAATATTTTGTCCAAAAATGAAACCGTAGACCGCTTGATGTTAGAGCATTTTATGTTGTCTAGTGCTAGGTCTTGATAGTTTGAATATGTAAAGTTATATGTTTGTGTTTTATAGATCCAGCGGATCAGTGGCGGATCAGGTGGTACGCCGGATCACCTGATACGCTAGTAAGTTGGTCCGCCGGATCAGTCTCTATATATAGGTTTCAGTTTGATTCAGAGAGTGTGAGTGAGGTCTGAGCTTTCTTAAGTGTGTGTTTTACATGGTGTAACCTGAATACTCAGTGTTCTCTCTGTTTACAAGCTGTGATCAATATAAAGAAGATTATTTACCTTGTGTGTCCGAATCCGAATGTAATAATGCACTAGCAAGATCGATTACGTGTTTTACAAGTGGTATCAGAGCAGGATTGCTTAGTTGCTGCGAGTTACAGTTCGGTTTTGGGTTTTAGAGAGAGAAATTTCAATTTTGAAAAGATTTTGATCAATTCTTCTCAGTTTTTCGTCAAGTCAGTAGGTTTTCTGCATTCAGATTGTTTCTAGTTCATTTTCGCTAAGTTGTACATCGAATTCAAGCATTAAAAGTCAGAAATTATGGAAATTATGTGTTTTTGAACTGTTCCGCTGTTGATCCACTGGTGATCCGCCAGTCGAAGGTGATCCGCAAGTATAAACTCATAAGTTCTGTGATCCGCTCAGTTTGATCCGCCAGGCAATCGTCAAACACTGATCCGTGGCGGTTATTGTTTGATACGCGGCAGTTTCAGCGTATCAGAGTAGCAACGTATCAGATTAGCAGCGTATCAGTTTAGGCAGCGTATCAGTTAGCGGCGTATCAGTTTGATCCGCGGGTTATTTTTTGATCCGGTAGAAGAATTTTGTTCCGCAGGTTGAATTTTGATCCGGGGAATTTTATTCTCTGGTCCGTTCACCTAAAATTTGATCCGGAGGTCTCATTTTGATCCGGGGTTCGTTATTCTGGTCCGCTGAGTACAGAATTAAGGTTTTGTTAAACATGGATCCGTTTCAGGCTTTTGCTGCTATGTCTACGACTGTTCAAGCATTGTTGAACTACGATAATGAAATAGGAACTACGAATAAAGTTCCTAAACTGATGAGATTTGAGGATTTTCATAATTGGAAAACACGGTATGAGTCGTATATCGGTGTGAACGATGTTAGTGTTTGGACTCCTATGCTTGATGGGTATGAAATTCCAAAATTCACAACTGGGGAGTTTATTGGTCAAGAGAAGCCGTTCAACAAGATGAACGATGCTGAGAAAGAAGCTTTCAAACTTGAAAGAAAAGCGTATTCCAATTTTCAATGGCTTTACCTAAGGATATTTTGCATCAGTTTAAAATGCATAATACATCTAAGAAATTGTGGGATGCCTTATGTCATCGATGTAAAGGTAATGCACAATACAAGAAGAGCAAGAAGAAAGTGTTGTTACGAGAGTATGATAATTTTGCTCATGTTCCGAATGAAACCATTAATGATCTCATTTCAAGGTTGTCTCATTTGGTTAGTGAACTTGATATTGTTGGAGTAAAAATTGAAGCTGGAGAATTGAAAGAAAAACTATTAGATGCTTTGCCTGAGAAATGGGAAGGTTACATTTTGTTGCTGACTCATGATAAAAGCTTTGATGATCTTACCTATGATGAACTTACAAGGAATTTACTAGCAAGGGAACTGGATATGATGCGTGTGAAAACGTTACCATCTCAAGTTCAGAATCCCGATGTCTATTTTGGTGAAAATGCTTCTACCATGCATGCTAAAGCAAAAGCTAGCACAAATCCACCATCTACTGCTTTTTATGTAGAAAATACTTCAGGTGGTCATGCAAACATGTCTAGAGGTTCTTCAAGTGGAAGCTATGCTAGTAAAGCTGCTGTAACATATCCGTGTATTCACATCAGTCATCTTCTGTTCCAACTCACAATCAGAGTGCTTTTTCAGCAAAGACTACAAATGACTTTATGGCTTTATTTTCAGCAATGGTTTCATCATATGATGGAGTTGTTGCAGGAAAGTTAACTAGTGCTGAGTTAACTGATGAAGACTATGAACAAATTGATCCTGATGACTTAGAATTGATGGATATTAACTGGTCCATGGCAATGCTTGTTCGCAGAGGCAAAAAGTATATGCAAAGAACGGGTCGGAAGGATTTAAATCCTGAAGGAAAACTTGGATTTGATAAGTCTAAGGTTCGTTGCTACAATTGTCAGAATTATGGGCATTTTGCCAAGGAGTGTACCAAGGGAAAGCAGCAAGAAACTTCAAAGTTGTATCAAAAGTATGCTGCACAGAGTAACAAGCCATCAGGAAGCAATACTAATCCTTCAAGTTCAAATGCAAATGCTAGTGGCTCAAATTCAGACAATAAAGCGTTGGTTTCACAAACTGGTGAAGGATATGATTGGGCTGCTGATTTTCCAGATGAATCTGCTTTTCTGTGTACTGAGGAGAAGAGTGTAAAGATTGCAGATGATCCTGATCTTCCTGGTGCAGATTTCTTTGCTGAAGGTCAACATGCATTTATGGCCAATGTTCAGGTTAATTCTACTTCTTGTGAACTTTGTCTTAATTCTGCTAATCAGTTAAAGGAAGTTTCTGCTGAGAAAACCATGTATTTTGACAAATACTCATTAGCAGAGGAGAATGTCAAAATTTACAAACAACGGTGGGAAGCTGTTAAAGCTGAACTGAAAAGTGAACATGCTGTGGTTCTGAGCACAAAAATTGAGCTTAATAACAAAACAGAAGATTATATTTTTTGTGAAAAGAAGCCTGCTAAAGCGAATGCTAAAATTTCCGAATTAAACATTGAAATTTTGGATCTTAAGAGGCAACTTGAAAATTTGAAAAATTCATCTTCCTTTGCAAGTTTTCTTTGCAAAGATGAAAATCTAAAAGATTTGCTCAAAGAATCTGGGTGTAACTCAGTTCCTCCACCTATTGTTCATGGTTTAGGTCCAAAGGAACCTGAGACCAAAGTTGTGTTTGATTACTCAATGTTTACTGAGGGATCATCTGATAAATCCAAAAGCACTGATAAGAAGAAATCAGGCAAACATGTGTCCAAATCTAAGGTTGAGGTGTCAAAACAGGTTGAGTCTAATGATTCTAAGGTTGAAAAATCTGTTACTGAGGTTAAGCCTCAAAGTGTCAAACTTACACCATTAGAGGCTGCTCAGAAAATTCTGGAAACTGCAAAAACAATGAAAACATTTGAAAATTCACAATTTGCTAAAGGTCCAGATTTGTTTTTTGAAAGAAATGTTGTTTCTGTAAGTAACACAAGTACACCTGATGTCAATACTATACCAGAAGCACCTGATAGAAGTGCAAAATTAAATGGTATTGGGTTTGGACAGTTTGCTGGAAATTCTAAGGTCAATCAAAAGAAACCTCAAAAATTTCAGAAACGTGAAAAGAAATTTGCCACAAATGGTAAGTTTGATGAAACTTCGAAAGGCAAAACTGTTGATGGTGATACGTCTCAGAAATTGAGAATGTATAGTCTGAAAGGAAGTGAGTCAGTGTTTTCTGATTTAGATTTTCCTTTAATTTGTGTTGATCCATCACGTGTTGCCAAAGTGTGGTATGTAGAACCATCTGAGGTGGTTAAGTCAGAGTTTGAAGACGAGCAGTTCATTGTGTTGTCTGATGTGCCGTCTGGTTCAAATGATCAAGAATCATCCTCCAAAGGTCAAAGGTTTTCTGAGAAACCAAAGTCATCAAATGGTCAAAACTTTAAGACTAAATCAAAACAATCGTCTTACTCACCAAAGAGTTTTTATAACTCTGATGGTCAGTATTCATCAGAAACTAATAGTTTTGATTATGAAGCGTTTGGTTTTTGTGATGATTACAATTTTTATGATGATTTTGGTAAATTTGAACAAAACAAAACCACAAAGGTTAAACCTAAAGGATATGCTGACCGTTGTGGTGTTGATGACTATGGATTTTATAATGAACATGGATATATTGGTCCTCTGTTTAAACCTTTGCCAAATTCCAAAGGGAGAAGGTTTAAAACCAATGTTTCTAAACAAGGTGAATGTGGTGTGTCTAAGGGTTTTGTTGATCCTAGAAGGTGTTATTGTTGTTTTGAAATAGGACATATTCGTAGTCGGTGTCCTGTGTTAGCTAAAAAGAGGGCTTCAGCTTATATGCAATCAAATTCAGATTCAAAATCTGATGCAAAGCCCAATATGGAGGATGAAAAGATTGTTACCAAACAACATTTTAAAAGGAGAAATTTTTTCAATAAATCTTACAAAGTTTTTGGTAATAATTCTACTTCAGATTCTACTGCTGATTCATCCATTCCATCTGTCAGGCAAAAGTGGCTGCCTAAAATGACTTCAAAAGCCACTGAGGATTTTTCAGAAGATACCGGTCGACCCAAAGCTGAATGCTTGGGTCCAGATACTCACTAATTGCTTGCTACTATGTGCAGGGTGCTCGAAAGCCAGCTATTAACAACTTTTGGGTCGTTGATAGTGGAGCATCCAGGCACATGACGGGTAATATTTCCTTGCTGTCTGAAGTCAAACTAATTCAAGGAGGAAATGTTACTTTTGCTGGCAATAAAGGTGGGAAGATAACCGGTGAAGGAAAGTTGGGTAACGAGAAGATTACTTTTGAAAAAGTCCAATTTGTGCAAGAGTTGCAGCACAACTTGTTAAGCGTATCTCAAATTTGTGATAAGCAGTACACGGCTGCTTTTACAAGTTCAGAATGCTTGATTTTGAAACCTGGCATTCGAATTCCTGAAGACTGGATTGTGATGCGAGCTCCCAGATTTCGGGACTTATATGTGTTAAATATGAATCAGACTTCATCTGCTGTATCTGCTACATGTTTTATCTCCAAAGCTACTGAAAAGGAATCAATTCTGTGGCATAGGCGCATGGGTCACATCAATTACCGAAAGATGAATTACTTGGTCAATCATTCGTTGGTAGAAGGCGTTTCCAAGAATAGATTTTCTATAAATGATGTGTGTGTCTCATGTAAGAAAGGTAAACAGAAAAAGAAGTCTCATCCTTCTAAGCGTTTGAATTCCATTGTCACTCCCTTGGAACTGCTTCATATGGATCTGTTTGGTCCTATGAATGTTCGTAGTATTGAGGGTAGTTACTATTGCTTAGTGATTACGGATGATTTCTCAAGATTTTCATGGGTGGCTTCTTTGGCGTCCAAGGCTGATACTCCAGATTCCATTCGGAACATGTTGTCTAAGTTTGAATCGTTGTACAAGCATAAAGTTTGTCGAATTCGTACTGACAATGGTTCTGAATTCAACAATGCAAAAATGAAGGATTTTTGTGGTTCATTAGGAATTTATCATGAATTCAGTGCGTCGTATACTCCACAACAAAATGGGGTTGCTGAGCGAAAGAATCGAACATTGATTGAAACTGCTCGAACGATGCTAGCGGATGCACAGTTACCAATTACGTTTTGGTCTGAAGCTGTTCATACTGCATGTTATGTACTCAATCGTGTTCTGATTGTTAAAAGATTTAACAAGACGAGTTATGAATTGCTCCATGGTCGAAAGCCGAATTTGAATTTCTTGGAACCATTTGGGTGTTCATGCACGGTTCTCAAGGCAGGTGGAAAGTTTGATGCTAAAGCTGTTGAAGGCATTTTTGTTGGATATCATCATCCAATGAAAAGAGTTTATTTTTCATCTTCCAAGACCATTGAGAATCATATGAATGTGGATTGTCATCGACATACCTTTCTACAACCTAAATCGGTTGACTCTCGAGCTTTTGATTATAACTCTTTTGTTGATTCATTCTCGGCTGCACAAAAGAGTTCTGCTAAAGAAGATGAGTCTGAAATCTTATCTGCTGCTATCATGTATACATTGTCTACTCCTGGTTCCGGGTCATGGATTCCTAAGCTTCCTAATTCATCTGTTACTACTTCGTCTAGTCAGGATGCTTCTAGTTTTGAAACGATGAGTTCGTCTGACGATAATGATGAAAGTTCGTATCATGAAGCTGAGTCAACACCTGTTGACGATCCAATATCGTTACCAAGTACAAGTTCTTCGGTACCAGTTTCTTTACCGTTAGATGATCTTTCAGGAACAGAAGAAGCAGATGTAAGTTTACCTAATAATTTGGCAGATGATATTCCTGTTGCTGATTCGACTACTTTGAGGATACACACTATTCATCCTCAAGAGAATATCATTGGTGATCTGAGTTCTGGAGTTCGCATACGTAATCAACTAGCAGATTCCGTTGATGCTTTGATTGCTGAAATCAGGGATTCAGGAGTTCAGAATGACGTGTTTCATTCTTGTTTTCTGTCTCAAGTTGAACCAACCAATGTCGATCAGGCATTGGAAGATGCTTCTTGGGTTGAGGCTATGCAAGACGAGTTGCAACAATTTCAGAAATTGGGTGTATGGCATCTCGTGGATTTACCCGCTAACTCCAAAGAACAATGTGGTACTAAATGGGTATTTAAATGCAAGAAAGATGATAGAGGCATAATTGTTCGAAACAAGGCTCGATTGGTAGTTCAGGGTTTCTCACAGATTGAAGGTGTTGATTTCAATGAAGTTTATGCTCCTGTTGCAAGGATCGAGGCTATCAGAATCTTTTTAGCTTTCGCGGCTTATCATGGATTCAAAGTGTATCAAATGGATGTCAAGAGTGCATTTCTAAATGGGTTGATTCGTGAGGAAGTGTATGTGAAGCAGCCGCCTGGTTTTTATGATCCCGATTATCCAAAAAAAGTGTACAAGTTAGACAAGGCGTTATATGGATTGCATCAAGCCCCGAGAGCTTGGTATGGAACTTTATCTACGCACCTGCTGGAAAACGGTTTTCGGCGTGGAAAGGTGGATTGTACATTGTTTTCGAAGAAGTTTGGAAAGGATCTGTTGCTTGTCCAAGTCTATGTGGACGATATCATTTTTGGAAGCACAAATGATGTGCTATGCAAGGATTTTGAACGTGTGATGCAAACCAAGTTTGAAATGAGTTCTATGGGCGAGATGGGGTTTTTTCTAGGTCTTCAAGTTCATCAATCGGCCAAAGGAATATTTTTACACCAAACCAAATATGTGTCTGATATTTTGGCAAGGTTCAAGATTGGCGATGTTCGGGTTCCTAGTACACCAATCCAGGTTTCACATGGTTTAGCACCAGATGAGACTGGTGACTCTATTGACCCCACATTGTTTCGGGCTATGATTGGTTCGCTTATGTACTTAACTGCATCTCGTCCTGATATAATGTTTGCTGTGTGCATGTGTGCTAGGTATCAGGCCGCTCCAAAGGCTTCTCATTTGATGGCGGTAAAGAGGATTTTTGCTTATTTGAAGGGTAATCCGAATCTGGGGATCTGGTATCCTAATGATAATAAGTTCGAGTTATCAGCATATTCTGACTCCGACTATGGTGGCTGTAAAATCAATTTCAAATCTACAACCGCAGGATGTCAGTTTTTGGGAGAACGACTGGTGTCGTGGCAATGCAAAAAGCAAACTTCAGTTGCAATGTCTACAGCAGAGGCGGAATATGTGGCTGCTTCTAGTTGCTGTTCACAAGTCTTGTGGATACAACAGCAGTTACGCGACTATGGTTTGAATTTTCTTACTACTCCGATCTTTATTGATAACTCGGCTGCCATTTCCATTACTAAAAACCCAGTTCAGCATTCTAAAACTAAACACATTGAGATTCGATATCACTTTATCCGTGATTGCTTTGAAAAGAAACTAATTGATTTGCAGAAAACTCACACGGATTTTCAGCGAGCTGATTTGTTTACAAAAGCTTTTGATAAAACTCGATTCCAATTTTTGTTGAAAATCAATGGAATTACTAAGTTAAATGTCACATGATTCGGTTCAGTTGATCGTTTTTGCTTTTCATTTTATTTTTCTGCTATTGTTTTCTGCTTTTTAGGGGGAGATATATGAAAAATACAAAAATAGTGTGATGTTTTGTGTTCTAGAAATGAAAAAGCATAAAAAAAATTGAAAAATGCAAAAGTAAAAAAAAATTTAGAAAATTAAAAATTTGAGAAATGTAATCCAACCTCGTGAGAAATGATAGTACATCAGTAAATGTTACTGACCATGGATAGACTAGATTGAAAGGCTGTAGATACTTGTTTGTTTCATTGAATGTGTCATTCATATCTGATACATGTTAGTATGATATAAAGATAATGCCTGTCTGAAATCTGTGGCGAACCATGATTCTTGTTTTTGTTTAATGCTGAGCTTATGTGAAAAATTCAAAAAGAGAATAAGAGATGGTCTTAGTGTATGCATGCTTTATTTTGCAAAGATTTAAACTTGTTTTATTTTCTTTATTTTGTCAAACGATCGGACTTTCTCTGCGTATCGAAAGATCGACCTGATTGTTGTTCGTTTGACGTTCTGCTTTATTTTCTTGGTGTTTGGTATAATCCATCGGACTTTCTCTGCGTATCGAAAGATCGACCTGATTGTTGTTGGATTATACGCTTCCTGCTTTATTTTTTATTTCTTATTTTCCTAAACAATCGGACTTTCTCTGCGTGCCTGCCAGCCGACCTGATTGTTGTTTGTTTAGGGTTCTGCTTTCTTTTTGCATGAAACACTATGAACCGATTGTCTCTGTAAATAGATTCTGTGATGAATCAGTGAAAAATCAAAACTAGAATAAATCAGATTATCAATTACTTGAGTTTGTGGGTGCCATGATTTCTGTACTTGATGAACATACCTAATGCATATCAGAAAATGGTAAAAGTTGATTTGAATTGGCTGAAATAAACATTATGTGTTGTATTCGTGGACAACTTGATTTGCATGCTTATTAGGTCGAAATTGAAATGTGTTAAGTGCATCTCACTGATATGATCTCATGTTGCGATCTTTCTCACAAAAATATAAATTATGATAGTTAGTTGTTTGATTTCTGTTATTTTTGTTTTTCAGAAAATATCAAAAAGATTTTAGATGTGTTTTAGCATAAGTTTGAAAAAAAATCAAAAAGATTTTAGTGTGTTTTGATATAATTTTGTCAAAAATCAAAAAGATTTTCATTCTGCTTTATTTTAGATCAACTGAATTTCAGAATCAACAATCTGTTGTTTGATGAACCATAATCGATGCTAAATCAAATTATCGTGTTTGCAATTGAAGAAATTGCACGTTTTTAATGAAAAATGAGAAATCTAATGATAAAGGGCAATGTGGTCATTTTTCTGATCCGGCGGACCAGATGATCCGCCGGCGGATCAGAATGGGTATAAAGGGCTAATCTGATCCGCGAGAGCTCATAACTCGCGGATCACTTTCTTTTCACACAGAAACCCTCAAAAACCCTTGCAGTCATACTTTGCTTGATTTCTCAGTCGATAACGAAGCTCTGCCCGAAATTTTTGTTGCTACAGGTAGGTGGATTGATTGCGCACAGGTTGATGGTTGTAATTTCTGAAATGGTTGTCTGAGTAGGTTTAAAATTGAGAATTAAAGTCTCGGTTTTTGAGAAAACCGACTGAATTTTTGTTTAATCGGTTTTAAACAATGTTTATGTGGATAAAACACATTATGTGGGTCGAAATATATTCTAGATTGAACTCTTGTTCTTGGATTTCAAAACAAACACTTCAAAAGTGCATTAAAATCGAAGTGACTGTTCGGAAAACTGATCGTCCGCCGGATCAACTGATCCGCCGGACCAGATTTTCAAACTGATCCGTTTGACTAATCTGATCCGCAGTCAACGAATTTGATCCGCCGGATCAAGTGATTCGCCGGATCAAGTGATCTGCTGAATAATGTGATCCGCAACTGGTCCGCCGGACCAGGTGATCCGGATGCACAAATCTGATCCGGGGTTGATCCGCTCATCAAATTTTTCAAAAGTTATTCGTTTGAGCGATTTACTTAATATCAGTGATTGTCATTGGAAATTTTGATTATATTAACTGATTTTAATGACAGTTTGTTTTGTTGATGTGAACAGATATGGCAGATTTTAAATCAATTGGAGAACAAAACGTGTGTGCTTTTCTTGATGTTGCAGAAAAATGGAGGCCGCATTTTTTTAAACATATTTGAGTTCATCCGACGATCGAGGATATTCTTTGCTGCTACTCATGAATGTCCACCGTATAAAGACTTGTTAGTCATGTTCTGGAATTCAGCACAAGTAGATTGTTCAGTGACTCCATCTGTAATACGTGCAAAGATACTTGACACTGATGTCGTTATTTCTGAAGATGATGTGCGGAGAGTTCTTCGGTTAAATGATCAAGCTACTTATCCAGTTGAATTTCCTGAAGAGGATTTGGTAGCTTTGTTAAAACGAATTAAGTATGATGGACAATTGTATGTTCCATGGTATCTTAAAGCAAATTTGAGTCCCCCGTATAAATACTTGATGCACGTGATTATTAAGTGTTTTGGAAACAGAACAAGAGGTCAAGAAGAATTTGATTTGAAGGTGCTTTCGTTCTTTTGTGCTTTGGTGTTGAACAGAGAATTCAACTTTTCTGGTTGGATTTTTAACTACATGAGAGAGAATATTCTGGTAAAGCAAGTACGGAGCATCATGTATCCAAGATTTATACAGATGATCTTGAATGATATGCATCCGAACCTTCCAAAGAATGTTGCTGCTATTATAGATATGAAGCACATGAATAGAGTAGCTGTTGGAAAGATTCCAGTATACTACAAGCGAAAGGGAAATGCTGTTGCTCCACCAACTAAAAGGCTGATTGGTCATCTTGCTAATCCTGATTATAGAGCTCCTGAGAATGGTGCTGCTAAACATGATGACAGTTCTGATGATGAACTACACTATGATGATAATGGCTTTCCAACTGTGATTATTGAAGATGAATTTGAGCAACCGGCTAATCAACAACCTGTTGTGCAAGAACCTGTTCAGCAACAACAAAATCAAGAGCAAGTTACTTCTGCAGCTGTCCATGAGACTGAACGGGTGATTGTTCCAGATGATGTTATTGGTAGTTCGTCAGAAACTGAATCAGACTCTGGTGAATATGTTACCATCTTGCACAATACAAGAGAAGTTCCTGTAAGGAGAGGTTCTAAGGCTCATATTGCTTATCTAAAATCTCACAATCAAGATACATCTGTCTTTGAGTCTAGAACTAAACAGGCTGATGATACTGAAAATGATCCATCTTATACTCCTAGTATGGAGGAGCCTATTTCAAAGTCAAAGTCTGTGGATAAAGGCAAGGCTCCTGTAGTTGCTACTGGCAAACGTTTTAAGTCTGTGGCTGTTGGGTATAAAGGGGTGAAACCTGGTTCATTTCTTGCTGATGCGAGAAAATCTGGGCAAAGTCCTCCTAGCAAGAAGCAAAAGGTGACTACGTCGTCTTCTATCCCAATCCAACCAACCACCAAAACAGCTGATGTTCAAAGTTCACAACAACCTCCAATCAGAAAGTTAACTATCAAAAGACCGTCAACTACTGGTTCTGCTTCCACATCTTCAACTACTTCCACAATTTCTTCTGTTGATTTGAAGCTTGCATTGTTTCAAGCTCGATTTGAGAGAGTAGAACATACAAACAAGGTGCAGGCTGAAGAGATTTCTGGGCTGAAAAATTTGTGTAAAGAATTGGTTGCCAGAGATCAATCTCATACAAAGGAACTTGCTCGATTAAAAGCTCAGTATGAGGCAAAAGATCGGGAAATTGCTCAGTTAAAGCTATTGTCTCTGTCTATGGGTGAGCAGCTTAAGCAAGTGCTTACAGCTTTAGCTGCTCAGGGGGAGAAAAGGCCAAATCCTGAAGAAACGTGCAGAGAAGAAGAGGATGTGATGAAGTTTTTAAACGATGATCCTGATAATCCTGAAGGTGGTGCTGGTGGTTTTGGTACTGGTACTGATGCGGCAGCTACATCATCTGCTGCTGCTGGTACAGCCACGACATCTCAGGGGGAGTCTACTGACAAAGAGATATATGATGTGACTCCTATATCAAGGGTTGAGATGAAAGAAGGAGAGTTGGTTAATCCTTTTTCTAAAGAGCAGCTGGCAGCAATATTTGCTCTGAATGTGGATGATGTTGAGAATGTGCCAGTTGCTGAGCCATATCAGGAAGATGATTCAGAAGAAGAGGTGGTATTTGAAGATGATCATGTGGAAGTGGAAGATATGACGGCAGAAGAATATCCCAATGATCCAACGATGTATGGGAATTTTTCTGATAACGACTATTCTGAAAGTTTTAATTTCTTTGGGAAAGACAGTGAGGATAAGGTTGAAACAGAGAAATCATCTGATCAACCTGAAGCATCTGAATCTGTTAATATGTCTGAAGAAGTAGAAAAGAAGCTGTTATTTGAAGCTTGGTTAAAAGATCAAAGGGCTAAGAAACTTCCAGTTCCAGTCCAAGTTAAAAAGTCTTCAAAACCTGTTGATCAGAAAAGGTTTTTTGATAGAAAAGGAAGACAAGCTTCTAGAAAGATTATCAGCTGGATGTATGATTCTGAACTCAAATGCTATGCTATCAAGAGGGAGTTCGGGATTGTATATCTGAAGAATGCTACAAGGTTCAATACATTACCTGTTTGTGATGTGAGAGACTTGGCTAGAAGTCCATTTTTGAATCCTGGAGGAAATATGTTGGCTGCTGTGTTTAAGGAGAAGTTAATTGAAGAATGTCAAGGAAGATTCAGGTTTTTGACTCCACAAAGACCAACTTACTATGAGCATCCAACAGATATCCATCATATCACAGGCAAACCAGTAGTGATTCTGAAATATAAGAAGCCGATTCAGCTCAAGAAAATACCTCTCAAAAGACTTGAACAAGATTTTATCAAGACTTTGAGGTGGTGGTATTATGATGAGGTGTCTGGTGAAGCTGTTATTGTGATCCAAGAAGACAACAAGGTTGTAAGAATCTATGACCCGATGTCGTTGATAAACTTGTCAAAGAATGATATTGAAAAGCTACATTCTAGCAAGATTCTCTACAAACCTGAATGTTGTGATCAAGCAATGCAATTTCAGAAAGTGATAAATGTTTGTTTTGGTGGTGGGATTCATGCTGGAAATAACAGAAGACGTGATTGGAAGAAGACAGAATCAAAAGCTTCTGAAGACTAGCACAAGACAAGGGGGAGTTTGTTAGAGCATTTTATGTTGTCTAGTGCTAGGTCTTGATAGTTTGAATATGTAAAGTTATATGTTTGTGTTTTATAGATCCAGCGGATCAGTGGAGGATCAGGTGGTACGCCGGATCACCTGATACGCTAGTAAGTTGGTCCGCCGGATCAGTCTCTATATATAGGTTTCAGTTTGATTCAGAGAGTGTGAGTGAGGTCTGAGCTTTCTTAAGTGTGTGTTTTACATGGTGTAACCTGAATACTCAGTGTTCTCTCTGTTTACAAGCTGTGATCAATATAAAGAAGATTATTTACCTTGTGTGTCCGAATCCGAATGTAATAATGCACTAGCAAGATCGATTACGTGTTTTACACTTGAATGATTTGATTTTATCATTTAGGGGTTTTTACATATATCCCCTTACTAAGAGGCTTTATTACATATATACCCAGCCCTAAACATCAATTACATATGTAATCCCGTTTCAGGTTTGTATTTCGTTCGTCCCACGATTCTAATTTTAGGGTTTTTACACATTAATCGAGGGTTGCCTCCATGTACGTTAAATCTATCGCCGCCTACATCACTTTCTAATATAAGTAAACATGTATTCACTTTTCATGTTGATTCAAACGAAATACAAAGACACATGTTTGCGCAGGTTTCAAACTAAATATTGATGTGCCACATGGTTGTTGATTGTTTTTTGTATTTTCCTCCATGTGATTATTTTTGAAGGATACAAGTACAAGTACACATGTTGATTATTTTTTAAGGATACAAGTACAAGTACACTATTATTTTTTATTCAAACGATATACATGGCTGTTGTTTTTTAGACAAATATGTAATTAATGAAATTAGAATGTGAAAATGTATATATATAATATATATAAGGTGAAAATGAGGCATTTTTTGTTTTTTTGGATAAATATGTCATTGATTATATTAAAAGGGGAAATATGTAAATACTCATTAAGGGTATTATAGTCATTTAATAAAAAAATTATGAATTGAGTAATATGGTTTAAGAATGGGATATATGTAATTAAGGTTTAAACTTGGGTATATATGTAATAAAATGACTTAAGAAGGGTATATATGTAAAAGCCCCTTTCATTTAACACTAGAAGACCCTTTGACATATCTAAGAAATGATTCAATGACACCACATGCTTCGAATGGAAGAGTAATAGATGACATGTACCCAACCAAATACTTAAATTTGTTGAATTATAGCGGCATACCTCCTCATTGCTTAAAACTAAAAAAACACACTTGTGATTCAGTTACGCAACATAAATAAAAAAAATAGGACTTTGTAATGGCACTCGATTGATCATTTCGCCGCTCATGCTTAGATTCATTGAAGCACATATCATCACTGGTACACATATTGGCCATCGTGTTTACATTCCTAGAATCAGCTTCGTTCACAATAGCAAAGAGTTGCCTTTCGTCTTCAACAGAAAGCAATTCCTGATTAAATTATGCTACACAATGTCTATAAACAAAAGTCAGGGCCAGTCGTTAAAGAGAATTGGTATTTAGTTACCAGAGCCTGTGTTTAGTCACGGGAAATTATATGAGGCTTTATCAAGGGCAACATCACCTAACGGGTTAAAATTTTTAATAAAATCCCATGAAGGGAGGGATGAGTTAGAGACTCTAAACATCGTCTACTCTAAGGTGCTGGCTGAAATAAAGAGCCACCAGGTTATAAGAGACATGCAGTTCCCTGTTTCCTGATAACAAAAGAATATTACTTGCATCAAAATTACACTAAAGGCCTTGCCATGTTTTATAGCTTATAAGAATGATATATAATTAATACGTGTTGCTAACTTGCTTTCTATCTACGGCAGCAGCAACGATGAAATTCAGAGGCTGGAGACTCTAGGCTGTGCCGGTACTGGAATACCAATTAAGGTTCACATGATCAGAAGATGGACCCCCTACCTTCGCCCAAATGACATATGCTACATGTTGCTTGACGTGGAGGTGCGTGTGCATCGTTTACAGTTGCATAATGCTAGGTATAATGCCATTAAACTAATCAGTTGTTCAATTTATATTCAATTTATGTGGGGATATGCAATCCAAGAAGTGTCTAAAGGTTTAAAGAGACATAAGACATGTAGAACGAAAACTAGACCTCCTTTCATGCTACCGTATAGACGGATATGTTTGTACGGATATAGACTCATACATAAATGTTATCAGCCATCCTGTACACCTGCTCATCCGCATTATAGCAGTTATAACAAAGATTCTAGAGGCGGAAGCTTTCACACTTCACTATTTTGAGCCAAGGGTCTATAACAGGTATGTGATTATTTGTGTTCTATTGGGACTTTGTTTCTTGTGCTTTATATTATTTGTTTCCTCTAGAAAACACATAAAAATACTCTTCTTCTTTATCTTCTTCAAAAAAATATATTTCTGGTAAATGGATGACATCAAATGGTGGATGGTAAGAAATAAGAAATCTGTTGACATGCCTAATTAGCCCCTGTTTGTAGATAATTTCCATAATAAAAACCAAATATGCTTAGTTTTTAAAAATCAATATGTTTTATTAAGAATATGAGTGTTGATGCATAATTCTAGGTCGTCATGTGAAGCATCAAATACAAGAAAAAGTGTTACAAAGATGTGCTGGTCCAAACTGAAGGCGAACTGTCAATTCAGACTCACACGAACTGGCACCTCGGATGATCGTGGTTTAGCATAGGTTATTCATCTATAAATAGGTTGTCTTGTATAGAGATTAGAACTTTCTGGTTAGATTCACTGTGTGATATCAGTGTGTTTTCTCTATGGTTAATAAAAATCCTTTGTATTTACTCTTTGAATTCACATTTTACATTCATTTCGATACGACCGAGTAGACGATCCACCGCTCACGCAATTTCAATTGGTATCAGAGCATTTGGTTCTATCTACTGGTCTAGAAATCACTGTTTTTCAGCTTTTCAAATAAAAAAGTTGGAGTTTTTGAAAAATCTTCTCATTTTTGCTTTCGTTTGATCAACTCAAGTGTGTATTTCGTGAAAAATCTTCTCCTACATCATTCCTTTTGAGTTATTCTGTATCACTGTTGAAAATCTCATCCAAAGAACACTGAAAATCGCGAAATTTGAGTCGAAAATGTTCTAGTTCGTATTCGGTTTGGGTGATATCTGAGTTTTCAAATTTGTAACCGCTCCGAACTCACTGTTCGAATCCAATTCGGCCAATTTTCAGACGAAGTGGTGGTTCGGAAGTGTTCGTCTGAGAGTTCGCTTCTGGTTAAGCTCTTTTTCGGCTACTTTTGTGTTCGGTTTGCAGTTTCCGTTCGGCTCCAGTTCGGCAGAGTTCGGATAAGTAATATTGAGTTCGGATTTAGTTCGGGTGAACCGTAACCAGTTTGTTCAAAATGTCGGATTTTCAAGTGTTTGCTGCAATTCAGAATACAATGCAAGCTACAATGCAAATGATGATGAACTATGATAATGAAATTGGAACAAGTCAGAAAGTTCCCAAATTGTTAAAATTGGAAGATTATCATAGTTAGATTAAACGATTTGAAGCTTATGTTGATACAAATGATGTTGATATGTAGTTATTGTTCAGTGAACAATACATTTATCCTAAGGATGAGTCTGGAAAGCTGGTTCTTCAAAGAAAACTCACTTCTGAACAAAAGAAAGCATATTAAGATGAGAAAAAGGCATATGGTACCTTGACAATGGCTTTGCCCAAAGAATTGCTACATCAATTTTCTTCTAACTATACATCGAAAAGTTTATGGGATGCTTTCGAAAAGAGATGTGAGGGTAATGACCAATACAGAAAAGCCGACAAAACGTCTTGAAAAAGGAATTTGATAGTTTCAAGCATTATCAGAATGAATCAATTCCAAATCTGATTGCAAGATTTGCACATTTAATGAGTGAGATTCGGTTGGTAAGTCTTAAAAAGGAAGAGACTAATTTGAAAGAAAAGATTTTGTAAGCATTACCCAAAAAATGGGAAAATTATGTGATGATGATTACTCTTGATAAAGAGTATTCGGGTTTGTCGTTCAACGAGCTGGTTCAATAAGTAACGCAAGGGATATGGAGTTAACGGTGAATAGGTTACTACCTGCACAAATCCAGAATCCTGCTATGTATCATGGAGAAAATGATTCGACTATGAATGTTGTGAAGTCAAATAATGTTAATTCCGCACCTCCGACAGCATTCATTACCGGTAAATCTGAAAACTCTAGTTATTCTTCTGGTTGTACTGTTTCAATTCCTAGTTCTTCAACTCATAATGCTTTATGTTCTCAAACAACCGATGATTAGTATCTTCATATTTTGGGGTTATTACTGGTTCAATAAGTAACGCAGAATTGACAAATGAAGATTACGATAAGATAGATTATGATCATTTGGAAGAAATGGATCTGAATTGGCAATATGCTATGTTAGTTTGAAGAACGATGAAATTTTTTAGTAGAACTAGAAAGAAAAGATTGAATCAGGATAGAAAGATTGGATTGGACAAATCGAAGGTTAAGTGTTACAAATGTTCCGTATATGGACAATTTGCACGTGAATGTCCAAGTTCAATTGATAATAAATTAAAGACTGGTCAACATGCTCATTTGGTGATTCAGTCCTCAAATCCAGATCAAAAAGCATCTGATTCCGTTGATAACAAAATGATGATAATATTTTGGCATCCAGATGCATTTGCCTGGAATGCGGATTCTGATGTTACAAAACTGTCACATGCTCCTGTTAAGGTTGCTTTAAGAGCTCATCGTTCATATGATAGTTTTCTAACTGATTCTGATTCTAATTCAAGCATGTCATTAGTAAAAGAGGTTTTTCCAAAGGTGAATGAAATTCCAAAAGTCAAAGAATCTAAATGTCTTGAATGTGTATGGTTAGGTAAAAAGAATGCAAGTGTAGTAAGAGATTCTCAATTATCATCTGAAAAATTTGTGGTGCTAAAGCAAGAATTGGAAGAATTTCAAATGAAATATTATGCTTTGGTTCATGTTCATGAAGATGTGGTAAAAGAGAAGAATGTTTTGGTTGAAGAGTGTGCAAAGGAAAAAGCTGACGCTAAAGAAGTCGCTGAAGATTTTGAAGCGTTATTCGAAAAGAGTTATCCAATTCAACAGAAGTATGAACAAGCCAATGCACTCATTGTTGAATCCGCTAATACAATTGAGAAACTTCAAGGAGAATTGTCTACACTTCAAGATTCAGATGTTCTTCTTCGAGATAAGAATGAAGTTTTAACAAAGGATATGGAAATATTCAAAAAGAAGTGGTAAAAAGTTACAGAAGAAGTTTTAGCTGAATGTGAAATCAGAAAGTTGCAAACTTATGAGTACAATGACCTCAATGAAATATTCATTAAATCACAAAAAGAGGTGTTTGCTGCTCAACAAAACGTTTCTGAATTAAAGCTGGAAATTCTGGACTTACTAAGGCAGGTCAATAATTGCAATTTATCACCTACTTTGCAAAACTTTTTGTATAAGAAGGATAGAAGTGAAGATAGTTAGAAAGAAGATGATATTCACAAGGTTCCTCGATCGGTGGATTTATCTGAATTTACTTCTGCTCCTCTTGACCCGAAGGATGAAATGCTTGATTATTCGAAATTTGCAACACCTGCTAAGAAGAAGAAAAATAAGTCAAAGAAGAAAGTTACTTTTGCTGAAGCTCCAAAGTTAATTTCAAGTTCATCATCTCTAAACGATGAAAATACTTTTGGTAAAGTTGATAAATCTTCAAGTTCTTCGTCTAAAGAAGAAGCTGCTAAATTTTTAGTGCGAGAGAACAAGCTTAAGGAAATTAAAGATCAATTTACTAGAGAAGCAAAAGGGAGAGATGCTTCTGGTTCTCAATCTGGATCTACAAGGGTTCCGGGTTTCAAGCACAAAGGTTTGGGCTTTGAAGTTAAAGAAGTACATGTGTCAGCTTCCTCATCAAAGAAGAATGAGAAAGTGTTGAAGGTTGAGAATCCAAGGAAATCACAATCTCAGACTAATCAAGTTTTTTATTCTTCCAGAGATTCTTCATCTGAATCGAAAAGGTCTTCGTGGAGTCCATCTCCGAGGTATGATTCTTATAATGATTTCTTTGGCAATTTTAATTCTAATCATTCTTCACATTCTCACAATGGACAAAATTGTTCAAATGTTTTTAAATTTCGTGAGAGACTTTGTTATGCATGTCGTCAACCTGGACACCTTGCTGCTGATTGTCCGACGACTGCATATATCCACAACACTGCTAAATATGTGGATAACAAACGCCAGATTTTTGATGAACCATGGTCTCCAAAAGTCAAATGAATTCGTAAGCCGTCTTGGTTCAAACCGGCTACGGCGGTTGATTCTGATTCTAGTTCTGAATGAAAATCCAAATATTTAAAAATATGAAAACAAAGATTGTTTCCAGGTCCAACAATGACTATGTGGAAGACACCGGGCGACCCGACCTTGTTGAATCGGGTCAGTTCCAAAGCATCTAATGTTTTATTTGGTGTCAGCAGGTATTTCACGAAGACCTATCGGTAATTGTAAAGGTTGCTGGTGGTGAAATATATGTGATAATTTAACATGAATTTATAAATCAATTTGTGTTTTCAAAATGCTAAAACGCAAGTATTCGTGTTGGTTGATCAATTTCTGGTTGTTTTTTACTCCATCTCATTTTGAGAGGGAGTTTGTGTTTGAAAAATACAATAATAGTGTGTTGTTTTTCAAATTGTAAAAATGACAAATCTAAAAATAGAGTTTTTCATTTTTAGGGGGAGAAAAATTGGAAAATATAAAAACATTGAAAAATACAAAAAGTCAAAAACATTGAAAAATGAGAAATTGTATCCGACGTGATTGGGAAATAATGGTACATTGGCTGACATTGTCTGACTCATGGATAAAGTAAGTAAAAAAGTCATAAGACCATTTTTCGATGTGCTAGGTAGGCTCGGCAAATCAGAAAGTATATGAATGTGATATACACTAAATCTAATGCCTGACCTAGTGGACAACATCTTGATGTGTATCTCATGATATATCAAGAAAAATATATGTGAAAATAAAATTGAGAAGTCACTGTGTATACATATGTTCATTTTGCAAAGATTTAAACTTTTTTGATTTTCTTTATTTTCTTAAATGGTCGGACTATCTCTGCGTGTTCACAAGACCGACCTGATAGTTGTCCATTTAAGGTTCTGCTTTATTTTCTTGGTGTTTCGTTTAACTCATCGGACTTTCTCTGCATGTTCACAAGACCGACCTGTTCGTTGTTGAATTATACAATTTCAACTTGTTTTTATTTTCTTATTCTGTTAAACCCGAGGCCTTATCTGCGTATCGAAATATCGACCTTAAGGTAGACGATTTAATGTTCTTATTTATTTTTGCATGGAACACAGTTGACTATATCATGCATTCAATCACCATGTGTTAAATTACAAGTGAAATCACAAAGTGTGATAAGCAAAGCATATCTGAGTATGTCTGATAGTGTGGGGTACACTGGTCAATACAAATCTAATCAATACCTTAACATATCCAGTTGTTATTGTTGATGCATAATGTGGCAAAATTCTGGATCAGGCAAAAGACTTAGAAGAAATCAAGAAAACCTAGTGTAGCCGAACCGCACCTGAACTCTGGGCGGACTGGCAGCCGAACTGCCAGTTCGGACAAAGCCCAGTTAGGGTGATCGGGCACTTATATATAGTTGTGTTAGGCTAGAATTATGTAACGTTTTGTCTAAACTGTGTGAAAGTCAAGGTGTTTTGCTCTGAGTCTTTGTACATCTGATCTTGAGTGTTTGAATTAAAGATTGATTGTATTTACCTTGTTCTTGTTCGTTTCGTTTACATATAATGACATGAGTTGACACGATCCACTGCTACACGCTCTTTCAAGTGGTATCAGAGCTTTCTGGTGCTACTCAGCTCTGTTTCAGTCATTTGTTGTTGATAAAAGAAGCGTTTTGGAGTTTTTCAGCTCTAAAACGTCCATTTTCGAAAATCTAATCGTTTCTCAGTATGTTTCATGTCCGAATGTTCATTTTCGAGTCTTTTTCCTTCGTTTGATCATTCCATTGCACGAAAAGTCCAATTTTTGAGAGTTCGAGAGGCTGTGAAATAACTGTAATCCGAACCGACAGTTCACCTGAGTAACTGCTCCGAACCACTAGTTTGTTTAAGTTCACTCACTAGTTCGTATCAAGTTCGTCAAAATTCATGTTCGGATCAAGTTCGGTTTGAGTTCGGATGGAGTTCGTCTGATGTTCGGATTAAGTTTGGATAGGGTTTGGATAACTTGAGACTAGTCAGTTCGGTTGTATTTCGGACAAGTTTAATTGTAGTTCGGACAAGTTCGGTTGAAATTTTAGTTCGGACGCAGTTCGTTTGATATTTGGAAGCTTTTGGTTCGCACTCTGTTCGGTTGCAGTTCGTTTGAATTGTGAGTTCGTCTCTAGTTTGGCACGAGTTCATGTTCAGTTCGGATAACCAGAATTCAAACTTTTTCAAAATGTCAGAATTACAAGCTTTTGCGGCGATCCAATCGCAGATTCAAACACTGTTGAATTACGATAACGAAATCGGAACAAGTCAAAAGGTTCCTAAGCTTTTCAAGCTTGAAGACTATCATAACTGGAAAAATCGATTTAAAGCATATGTTAGTACTACGGATTGTGATCTTTGGATCCCAATTGATGCGCCATATGTCTATCCGGTTGACAATAACAATGTACCTATCATGCAAAGGAACCTGAATTTGATTCAGAAAACTGATTACACACGAGAACAAAAAGCTTACGGAATTCTTACTCAAGCTTTGCAAAAGGAACTGCTACCTCAATTTAAAATGTGCAAACATTTTCATGATTTATGGACGGCTTTTAAAGAACGATGTGAAGGCAATGATCAATATAAGAAAAGAAAAAAGAAGGTTCTAAAAAGGAATTTGATAATTTTAAACACTTTGATGGTGAGGGAGTACTAGAGTTGATTTTAAGGTTTTTCCATCTTCTGTCCGAAATAGATAATGTTCAAATCAAAAAGGAAGATGAAGAATTAAAAGAAAAGTTGCTCGAAGGGCTACCACCAAAGTGGGAAACATATGTCTTGATGCTTACAAATGATATGGAATACTTAACTTTGACTTTCTTGAAGATGTTGGGGAAATTGCAAACTCGGGGTTTAGAGATGAAAAATGTAAACAATAATCCTGTTGAGGCTCAGAATCCTGATGTATACTATGGTTCTAATGCTTACATGCAAATACTGCACCAACTGTTTTTGTGGCTGGTGTTGTCTCTCATTCTGCAAATGTATCAAGTTCTGAAAGTTATGAGTCACACGGTTTCAATGTTTCAATACCAACAAGCAACACTATGACTGCTAGTAAATTGGCTCTTTCTGTTACAACAACGGAAGACTATATGGCATTGGTGTCTCCATTGATTTCATCATATTATGGGGTCATTACGGGAAAAGTTAGTAACACTGAACCAACTGAAGAAGACTACGATCAAGTTCACCCGGATGATTTGGAGCTTATGGATATCAACTGGCAGTTTGCCATGTTAGCTCGATGGGTGAAGAGATTTCTCAAGAAAACTGGACAAAAGGATATAATTTCCGGTGGTCGCATTGGCTTTGATAAATCGAAAGTTAGGTGCTACAATTGCTCTAATTTTGGCCATTTTGCAAGGGAATGTTCTCAGCCCAAGAAACAAGACTATCAGAAATACACTCCCAAGACAACTGAATCTGCAAACAACAATGTTAAGTATAATCAATCAAGTTTAGGGAGTACTTCTAACTCTAATCCTAAATCTGAACATACTAAAGCTTTTGTCTCTCAAGAAGACAAGACCTACAATTGGGGAAATCAATTCGCTGATTCATCTGCATTGATTGTTAAACATGTGCAGGATTAAGATGCTATGACTGAATCTATTCTTGAAGGAGATGATACAAGTTACATCACAGAATCAATTCAAGATGTTCAAACGTTCTGAAAGAAAAAATTTCTTTCATGGAAAATACCATACCTGAGCATGATGATTCTGATGAAATTATGTTGTTAAAGAAGGAGGTAGAAGTGCTGATTAAAGAAAAGGAGGCTTTGATCAAAGACTGCGAAGCTCCGAAAGAAGCTATCCTTTGCAACAAAAGTATGAGAAAGCACACAAGAATGCCATGGATGCAGCTCACAAGATAATAGCTTTGCAAGAAGAATTGAGGAAACTATCTGATGAAAACAACAATCTCAAATCAGAGAATGGAGCTTTAAGATGAAACAATTTCAAATGATTTTGTTGTGGCTTTAATGGCTGATTTGTCGAAGGTAGTAAATTCTTCTTCTCAATGTTATTCCTGTGCTCAATTTGCAAAATCTAAGAGTGATCTCTTAGATGAGAAGTCCAAACTATTTGACCAAGTGTCTGTTACAAAAGCAGACATGGAGATTTATAAGACCCGTTGGGAGGAAACAACCAAGGAATTGATGTCGGTCCACGCGAAACTACGTATTCAAAAGTATGATTTTACTAAGCAGTCAGAAATGCTCGTGGCGGCTCAAAAGGAATTTGCTAATCACCAAAAGATTGTTTCTGACTTAAAAATTGAAAATTTTGAATTGACTAACAAGATTGAAGCTTTTAATATTCCTTTGTCATTCACAATTTTTTTTTACAATCTTGAAAAGGAAAATGAGTCGGAAAATCTTTGCGAAGATCCTACCGCAGTGGTCATTACAAACAGTCCATCTTGTGTTCTAATCAATGACAAATGTAATTATACTTCCAATAATAAGGATGTATCTGTCCCATCAGATTCAAACACCACTGATAAGCAATCAAAAGAAAAATATGCTCTTGATCTCGAAGTTGATGATCTATTTTACAATGTGTCAGATTTTGACAAAATTGATGATTTGATTTCTGATAACGAACATGAGTTGTTCAAAACTGTTTCAAATAACACTCATGATGAGCTTATTGGTAATTACAAATTCAGTGAAATCAATTCTGAACTTACAAAATTAAGTTCATATGAGCAGAAAAATATTGCTCGAGAAAAATCAGTTGGTGACAAGAAAACAAAGAATGGTGGTATTGGCTTTGATTCTTAAGCTAAAGCTTTTGAACAAGGTTCAAGTTCAAACCATCACAATCTCAGTCTGACAAATCAAATGTCATAAACAAGCCTGTTGTTTTTGATAAAATTGAGAAATGGACCACTTATCGCTTAAAAGGTTCCGATGTCATGTATAGCGGTAAGGAATTCCCATTAAAAATGGTGAATCCAGATCTGATCGATAAGGTCTTTACCGGTGGTTTTGGTCCAAAATATGATTTGAATGTTGTTAGTGTGCCCATTAGGAGGGGAAATGGGAATGTCATAATACCTGATGAGGATAGGTCAAGGCTGGACATGCAAATGGCTTAGCGGATACATTTCCGATGATAAAGACCTCAAGGGCAAGTGTCGTATAAAGAACAAAGCCGGAAGTGATGCAGTTGCGGATGGGCAAGACGCAAGTGCATCCAACCAGCTTATGAAGATGCGACTCCGGCAGTTCTATAAATAGCTCACTTATTCATCAGTTATGTAACTTTCAGTTCTAGAAAAGCCACACATTCACTGTATGTTTTTCCCCAATTGTACTCAAATATAGCAATTCCAATAAAACAATCAATTCATCTATTATTCTCCATTACATAGCTTGTTCCTAGTTGAATTATAATTTCATATCTACATATGGTGTGATTTTGTGGTTCATCAATTGGCGCCATCCGTATTCTCAGGGATTGGTAAAAAATGGAGAAGCAATTGGATGAATCAGTAAAGAAGAAGTCAATTTTTGATATAGGAGGATCAACGAAGAACATTCTTAGCTCGAAAGGATCAGCTGGAAAAATTGGTGAAAAAGTTTCGATGTTTCCATTACTAAATCGGTCCGATGATAATCCGTATTCAGATCATGATGATGCTGATGATAATGTTGATCCGAATGATGCTTTGGTTGCCTTACGAGGCTTTGATCGTGATTTTCTGTTGAGAAATTTGCAGGTTTGAAACAATTACAGGATAAGGAAAAAAGGGAGAAGTGGTTGTAGGAGGTTCGCGCAACTCTCAAATTTACTCCGGAAAAGGATTCTGGAAAAACCGATGCTCAAAAGGATCTAGATGATCTTCTAAATGAAGATCGTACAACTGCAAAATAGACAAAATCATCAGGTATTGATTTACAACTTTGAATACGTGATGAAATTCGTTTTTGAAAACATTGGATCGATATAAACATTTTGGTTTGATAAGGCTAACTTGGATTTGTTAATTCAATCACTAATGATCAATTGTTGATTTGATAATTTGGTGTATTTTGATCTCTATGATATGATAATGATTGAATGATTGCGTGAAATCCTTATGAATGGATAAACAATTGAGGATGGTTTGATGTAACACGAAATCTGGAAATCCATTGAATATCGGATGAAGATTTGAAGATTCAAAGAGGATTCTATGAAGATTGCCTATGAAATCTGGAAAACTACAAGAACAAAAATTAAGGCGGGAAAAAATTTCTTCAAATTTGAATCTTCGATACTTCAAATGCACACTTACGAGTTGAGTTGTAAAAAAATTAAAAAAAAAAGAGAAGAGGACATGGATATACACTTCCGAGTAAGACACACGTGCGTCGGAAGTGGTGTCGATATGATCTCTCAAAAGTGGATACTAAGTTGAAGACTTCCGAGTAAGACGTACACGCGTCGGAAGTAATTATGATAGTAAATAAAGACTTCCGAGTAAGACGTACGCGCATCGGAAGTGATTATAATGAGATCTATTGCAAAGTAGATGCTATGTGACACTTCCGAACAAATTACACTTGTGTTGGAAGTGTCACCCTGAAAGACCTCATATAAGAGGCAAATATGAGCAATTCTAAATAAAGCTGTATTTGCTATGATTGAATTGTAACATTAAGACCTTAATTCTCAAAAAAGGCATTGATCTTATTCTGACCTATGGATTTTATGATATCAGGAACGAAGGATGTATTTGTCCCTTATTTTCCTGCTTCAATGCAAGAGCATTCTAAGTTTCAAGATTGGATCACAAATGCTAAGTTCCCAACAAAGCTGAAAATGCCAACTTCCATAAAGAAGTATGGTGGACTAACAGATCCTGATGATCATATATTTGATTTTATCACTGCCGGGAGGCTTGAGCGATGGTCAGAAGAAACATGGTGCCACATGCTGGTACAAACCTTTACTGGACCCGCAAGAGTATGTTTCGATGCACTTCCAAATGCACAAATAAGTGGCTTCGAAGACCTAAGGACGAAATTCCTAAGGCAATTTAGCCAACAACGGAAGTGCACAAAGGAGGTGACGGAAGTGCATAACATCCAAAGAAGGAATGATGAACGCCTTGAAAGCTTCGTTATGCGCTTTAATAATGAAACTATGAAAATATCTGGTGCACAGGATCAATTACGCATATCTGGCTTTTGTCATGGTGTTCGACATACGCACCTGGTGGAAAATTACACGAGGATCTACCTCAGACAATGGAGGTGCTTATGGATCGTGTTAGGACCTATGTAAAGGGAAGAAGCGCCTCTGGAAACATTCAGGGTGTCAATACCCAGAAACCATCTCAAAAAAGTGGTAATTACCGGAATACAAATGCAAGTGTCTCCGCTGCACCAACAAAAAATCAATCCTGGAAAAAATTCAGATCTCAACCTTATGATCGAAAGGGGGAGAGTAATTACGGAGGATACAAAAAGGCATGGGAGCCTAGATCTAATGATTTCTCGTCACTTACGAAAACTCCAAGTGAAATCTTAACAACAGAGAATGTCCAATTTTCAAAACCCCAAAGGACTTATAATCCTTTGGGAAGTGACATGGGTAAATATTGTGACTATCATAAGGATCATGGTCATGATACAGATAATTGTAGACACTTGCGAGGCGAGATCGAAAAAGCCATCAAATATGGAAAATTATCGCATCTGGTTAAAAATATCAAGGAGGGACGTCCTCCAGCTGTTAAACAAACTGTGATCGCAATGATACGGAGAGGATCGAACACTTGGTATCGTAGTGTTAAAACAAAACTTGAAGAAGAAAAATGGAAAAGTCAAGAGATTACATTTCCACCGTTGATTGGAAAAGAATCAAGAGAAGATCCAGTAATTGTGGTTGTCGGTATTGCTAGGTTTTTAGTGAAACGAACCTATCTCGATACCGGAAGTGCATCAGAAATTATGTATGAGTCTTGCTTCCGGAAGATGGGATTGGACGTGCAACAAAGGCTAAAGCCTCATAATTCTACTCTCATTGGTTTTTCTGGAGAAGTGGTACATCCGATGGGAGAAATAACTCTTCTAGTGATTTTTGGTGACGATAAGCCTTTTCGAGAAGAGATGATGACTTTTATTGTGGTTGCAACTCCTTCTCCTCACAATGTTATTATTGGTCGCCCTGGGCTTAAAGTTTTGGGCGCTATAGTTTCAACAGCACATGGACTAGTTCGATTCCCAACTCCAAGAGGAATCGCAACTGTCAAAACAGATGCAGATCCACAAGTAGCCTTGGTTGAAAAGCCCTTGACACTAGAAGAAGGTTTGAAGAATATAAAAAATGATACTATGGAGAAAAACAAATGGATCATAAATGAGAAGTTTCCGGATCAAACGATAGAAATTGGATCACAACTACAAGGAGAAACAAGGAAGAAGTTGTTTCAACTATTAATCGACAATGTGGATATTTTTGCATGGGAACCGTCGGATATGACGGGGGTTCCTAGACATTTTGCTGAGCATAAACTAAACATTTATCCAGGTGTAAAGCCTATTCAGCAGAAGCGAAGAATTTATGATCAGGTTCGAAACAATGTGGTTAAAGAGGAAGTGGATAAACTTGTGGAAGCAGGGATCCTTCGAGAAGTACTTTATCAAACATGGGTCGCAAACCCTGTTTTAGTCCGAAAACCTGATAATTCCTGGCGAATGTGCATTGATTTTAAAGACCTTAATAAAGCATGTCCAAAGGACTGTTATCCAATTCCAGAAATTGACCTAAAAGTTGATTCTTTGGCGGGATATCAATGGAAGTGTTTCGTTGATGCATATAAAGGATATCATCAGATCTTTATGGCTGAAGGAGATGAGGACAAAACTGCGTTTATTACAAATGAAGGTTTATTCTGCTATAAAAAGATGCCATTTGGATTAAAAAACGCTGGTGTAACTTACCAGCGTCTCATGGATAAGACCTTTCAATCGCAAGTAGGCAGAAATCTTGAAGCCTATGTGGATGACGTAGTCATTAAAAGTTCTCGTGACGAAGATATGATCAAAGACATTGAAGAGACCTTTAAAAACTTGCGGGGTATCAATATGAAGTTAAACCCCAAGAAATGTTCATTTTCAATGGAGGAAGGCAAGTTTTTAGGGGTCCTAGTTAATAAAGATGGGATCCAGGCACATCCGAGGAAAGTCAAAGCGGTCATGGAAATGGAACTTCCTAAAACTCTTAAAGATATACAAACTCTAAATGGGCGTTTAGTGGCTTTGCATCGATTTTTATCAAAAGCAGCTGAAAGAGCTACACCCTTTATGAAATTTTTGAAAGAAAGTTTGAAAGGGAGCTTTGAATGGACTCCTAAGGCAAATCAAGCCTTTGAAGAGTTAAAAACAGCTCTAGCTACACTTCCAACTCTGACAGCACCAAGAGTTAGTGAAGAATTGATAATGTATTTGGCGGTAACTGATAATGCAGTAAGTGATGTGCTATTAGTTGAAAGGGATGATAAAGAACTTCCGATTTACTACATAAGCAAGATGTTAAAAGATTACGAGACCAGGTATCCCATGATCGAAAAGGTGGTCCTAGCACTTGTGCAAGCTACAAGAAGACTTCGCCGTTATTTTCAAGCTCATACTGTAAATGTTCTCACTTCGTATCCTATTCAAGGGATCTTTAGAAAACTGGAAATGTCTGGAAGATTGATCAAGTGGGCAATTGAAGTGAGACCATTTGACATACAATTTAAACCAAGAGTGTCGATAAAAGGGCAAGTAGTAGCTGATTTCCTGGCGGAAGTGTCAGTTGGCACAAGTGTAAATGTCATTGATATTCCTGAAGTCAAAGAACAAGTATGGATCTTACAAACTGATGGTTCTTCCAATTCTGATGGCTCAGGAGCAGGTTCGATCAATTATAAAATTATTTCTTCTTGAAACAGAGATCGAAATTCATAATATTGAAAATTTTATATATGCCAAATGCAGGCTTGATCTTGAAAAGCCCTGAAGGGGATGAGCTGACATATGCAATTCGCTTCAATTTCTCAACTTCTAATAATGAAGCAGAATATGAAGCATTATTAGCAGGTCTGAATACTCAAACTTTACGAGTTTTTGTGTTTTTTCCGATAAACAAAAAAAAAGGATAAATATATATAATCATATATATAGATATGAATGTTTATGATCTACATAATGAAGACCGAAAGTGTTGAATACACATGCATTTGCTCCACGAATGCATGTGTTATACATAAACAAAGTTCATATACACCTGCTCCATAAAAATATGGATAAGATAAAAGTCCTAAACATCGAAATCTATTTCAGGTATAAGGTTGGCAAAGAAGATGGGTGTAACGCAAGTAACTGCTTATGTAGATTCGTTGTTAGTCGCTAGTCAAATCGCTGGAACATACGAGGCCAAAGGCAAGTACATGGCATTGTACTTGGGACAAGTTCAAGAATTAATTAAAACCTTTAGCAAGTGTGAAGTCTTACATATTTCCAGGGCTCAAAATAGAAAAGCAGATGCGCTGAGCAAGCTAGCCTCTGTAGCATTTGAGCATCTGGCTAAAGAGATTCGAGTGGAATTGTTAGAAGCTCCAACCGTCAATATGAAAATGACTACGGATGTGCAAATGCAAGAAGACAGTTGGATGACCCCAATTATCCAATATTTAACCATGGGAAAACTTCCAAGTGATAAGGAACAGGCCCGCTAGATACGAGTAAATTCACTTCAGTATCAAATGCAAAACAATGTTTTGTATAGAAGAAGCTTTTTGGGACCTTTGTTGAGATGTTTAACTCCAAGTGAAGCCGAAAAGATCGTTAAGGAGGTACATGAAGGCATATGTGGCATGAATGCTAGTGTAAAGATGGTAGTTGTTAAAATCATGAGCCTTGGATATTTTTGGCCAGGTATGTACCAAAGCACTTGGGAAGAACTTCGCAAATGTCAAGCTTGTCAAGCACATGCTCCGGTAAGCATGCGAGCAAAAAATGAGTTGATCCCCGTTACGTCGGCGTGGCCCTTCCAGAAGTGGGGAATGGACATAGTTGGACCTTTTCCATCAGCAAGCGGAGGGGTAAAGTTTGTATTGGTAGCCATCGATTATTTTACAAAATGGATTGAAGCAAAACCACTTGCTTGTATTTCTGGTAAACAAGTTAAGAAGTTCGTATGGGAACATATCGTATGTCGATTTGGTTTACCTCTCTACATTATAACTGATAATGGGCAACAATTTGCTGGGAACCCATTTGTGGAATAGTGCGAGGAACTTCATATAAATCAGATCTTTACATCAGTTGCACATCCGCAGGCCAACGGCCAAGTAGAAAGAGCAAATCGAAGTCTTGTTGAAGGTATAAAAATGAGATTGGAAAAATATGGAGGTAGTTGGGTCGATGAATTGCCGCATGTCTTGTGGGCGCATCGAACCATGCCTAAAACTAGCAATGGTGAAACACCATTCAGTCTTCTATATGGAACTGAAGCTGTCATTCCGGCTGAAATCGGAATACCCAGTCATCGTTTGCAAGTACAAGTGACAAATAATGATGAAGAATTAAGAACCAATCTGGATCTTTTAGAAGAGCGAAGAGAAATGACGGCTATCCGTGAAAGCAAATACAAAAAAGAAATGGCAAAATATTATAACGCCAAAGTCAAGACCCAACAGTATAAGGAAGGAGAATATGTGCTAAGGAGCAATGAAGTGAACAGAGCACTTCCGCTTAGGAAGATGTCTCCCAAATGGGAGGGACCTTATATAATCAAAAAAGCGATTGGAAATGGGTCTTACATACTCCAGCAGCTTGATGGAACTGAACTAGTGCGAGCTTGGAATGGAGTTCATCTTCGCAAATGTTATATGTGAAGTTGCAAATGCAAAATTTTAGATGAAAAATTAGAAAATGTTGATCTTTATGTTCTTGTTTATGCATTTATGATCTTGTAACAAGTTTGATGAAGAATACGATACTTTTGCTTCTAGTACTTACAAAGATCAATGGAGATACTTATTTCATTTTATATGAAAAGATTATACAAATGCTTGATCATTCTTATGCAAAATATTAAGTATAAAATGTTTGTTTCAAAATGTTGTGCATATAAGCACATGCATATGCTACACAAGTGACCTCTCTAAACTGTAAGATATTCACATGCAATATGATTCACTTTCTATGATATGGTTCATGAGTCATTAGCGGGTGCATTTAAAAAGTATTACATACGAATACCTTAATGCAGTATCGCTGTTACTCCTTTATTTATAAAGGGTAACCCAAGATAAAGCAAAAACGCTTTTCTTGTCCCCAACTGTCTCATTGATAATTAGAGAGTGCATGTTAGGAAGAGGTGATCAGGCTAGACACCTTGTTAGTACAATGGTTGCTAACAAAAGCCCAAAAGAGAGATGGCCAAACTTAAGTGGAAAAAGGAATGCTATGATTATCAATAAAAAATCCAACTTAAGCTCTCCGAGGGTCGCAGGTGCTGCTGAATAATTAATATTATGAAGTGGTCTTGTGAGTTGATCATTCAAAGAAAAAAGATCAACTGAGCCTTACCAAAAAATGTAAGGACATTATATACCACAAGGAAAAGATTTGTATTCGAAATAATAAATACTTAACTTAAGAAGTGGTATTGACATCATGTTGTTTAAACCCTTTGAAGGTGGACGGATCTGATAGGGGAAACGCATGTGGCAGCCTTCTTTAAAAAGTTAATGATTTTATTAGAATCTTATCAAAGTACTTGTGAAGGAGAACTAATGAAGTTGCTCAAAAGCTTGTAAGAAAATATTTTGCAAATTCAAAAGGGAATTTGAAGAATCGGATGATAAAGTATACAAACGATTCATAACATAGAAGTGGTGCACAATCATTTTGCAACTACAAGTGCAAACAATAATACATTTCGTTCGCAAATGATGTATCACAAATATAATCAAATATGACTCATATCCTATGAACCATAAGATTATAAAGTATCCAAACTCAAGAAAGAAAGCAGATAAAGCAAACATGCATATGCATCATCATATATGCTAATATAATCGAAACTGCATACAGTTGCAGTTCTGATAACATCCATAGTTAAGAGTACTAGAAAGTATCAAGTGCAGGATCAAAAGTAAATTGTTTAATGCCACAGCATAAGTGGACTTTGGGAAACGATTAGATTGTTTAACAAAAGATCATGATGAATAAAAAGATCAATTACCGGTGGGATCAGAAGCATCTACCTTTGAAGACGAAGGAGCATCAGCCTTTGGGGGAGCAGGACCTTTCGGTAGCGAAATAGGTTTTAGCATGTCCCTCATTACTTCTATGTCATCTAGGCTCAACTTCGAAACTTCATCAATGGAATTGAACGTCATCGATTTTAAGGCATCTAATTGCTTCAACAGCTTCTCACTAGCTTTTTAAGACATGAAGTTGGCTTCACCCTTTACAGCATGTGCTAATCCACATTTGATCCCTTCATTATAGCCCATGGCATTGGCAGCAGAGTTAACTCTGAGGGTCATGGGAATCATTTCAGAATGCACACGCTTGGCTACCAAATTAAAACCTTCTTCAATCAACCACTTGCTTCTTTCCTGCACAGATGCTATTTCCTTCTGCATTTGCTCCCTTTCTTCGGTCAAAGCCTTAACAGTTTCAGCAAGGGCAACATTTTCTAAAGGATGAAAACGCAAATGTTAATAATGGTAAAAAGTGTGCAAGCACAAGTGGGAAGGTGCAAAAAATGAAAGGGATACAAGTTATACCTTTGTTGACAGATTCGATTTTTGCATCACATTGAGAGGTGATCTCTAGCATGGTGGTTGTTTGATCATCAAAAAATTTCTTATGATCCAGGAACTGGCTCTTGAAAGCCATTGCATCATCCTGTGCCTGCTTGAGATCCCTTTTCGCTTCTTGCTCAAGTGACATTAGCTTTCGATTCTTGATTGTAAGAAGCTCGATTTTCGTGTGCAAGTCATTGATCTTCACCTGGTCACTGATGGAACCAAAACAGGCCTTATGTGCCAACAGCTTCTTGGTTAATTCCTCCACTCTCGCTTCATCAATGATCCACCAGCCATACATATCCGCTACTAAGCTCTGCTGCTTTGCTTGTGCAAGCATGAATTCATTTGAAAAGGCCTCGTTAGGGATCTGCTGAAGACTGAAAATGTCAGTGGGAGTACTTCCGAGAAGAGTGATCTTCTTTGCAATTGGACTTTTGGTGCAAGTGTCACCATTTTTAACTTCCCATTGGGGGACAAAGGCTGCATTTACATCAATGGAATCGAAACTTCTACCGGTATTGCTTCTAAAAGTTATCAAATCTATCTCCTTCTTCAACCATTCAGAGGTGGGAATAGCAAAACTGGGAGCATCCTTCTACGAAGAAGAGGATGCATGAGCTAAATTGGCCAAAGTGATCAAAGAGGTGGTACCTTTCTGCAAAATACTTACGTCAGAAAAACCTGGATCTTGTGACACATCAGGTGAATTCAATAAATAATCATCAATATCAAAATCATTTGTAGGAGGAGGGGTTACCGCAGCATCAATTGTTGTCTGCACACCCTCTCCCAGTTGAGCATTAACTTCAACAATCTCCGTAGAATCGGAAGTGATCTCAGTAGTTTTGGAAGTGTTTACCTTGGAGTTATGGGGGGAAGATTGCAAATTCCAGCGAGGAGATTTTCTTTTCGTTACTGCAAGATCACTTGTTTCCTTTGTAACAACTGCTTTTGTGGATCTCTTGATCCTGCTTCCTCCCTTGGGTAGTAATGATGCTTTTGAAGTTACGTTAGCATGACCGTCAATGATCTCCTTGTTTTTACCCTTGGGGTAATCTCACCACTTCCACCAGCACCACTCTTGGTGATCTTCACAATATCAGCAGCATCACCACTCATAGACTCGGTTTCCTGTATTTTTTCAGAATCAGCAACTTCTGGTTGCACATCCATTTGCGAATCAACTTGGTCAACATGCGTTTCTTCAGGACGATAATCCAGGAAAGAGCTGGTAGTTTGCCGAAGAAACGGCATGGGCCCATCTTCCATAACTTCTGCACTTAGATCAATATCATTGAAACTCTTTAATTGCATCGCTTCAAAGAGATCCATTTCTCCAAAACAATGAAAAAGAGCTTGTCAGAAAACTGAAAAGATATTTTAAAATCAGGATCGCAAATGATGAGACGGTAATTCCTTACCCTTCCCATGATTCGTCAGAATCGGCCACAGTTCAGGAGTAAACCAAGCCCTACTCATTCTACAAAGAAGAAGAATGGCTTCTGGAAGTTCTCGAATAGGGCTTGCACAAGACACTAACTTATCAAAGGATTCCTGACTATAATCACCGTCGTTTGGATTTGGGTCATGAACCACATCCTCAACATCTCTCCATTCCATTTGAAGTGGAACACATCGATCATCGATATAAAAGAATTTGGATTTCCAAGAACGAGGGTTCGGTGGAAGATGAGTACTAATTCTCTTAAAGGATCTCCTACGTTCAAAGGTGTACCAATCACCAGCCATTGTGATTCTATAAAAAGCCCTAAAAAGAGTGACACTTGGTGATACATTGACAGCCCTACAAGTAGCATCAAAATGGCTTAAACGAGAAAACCCCTGAATATGCATCTGTGAAATGTGGATCTTAGAAAACATCAAAACTCTCATAAGAAACTTGGTAAAAGGGAGACGATAGTTCCCAAGCTTGAACATATCAACGTAAACCCCAATTTTACCACTAGGGAAAGGAGAAATTGGAGTTTTCGGCAACGGAAGGGTTGGATTCAGTGAAAGCGACACATTATAATGCTCAATAACTTCATCTAGGTCGCGAGGCGACATAGATGAAAACGAGATGTGCATATTGTGCTTACTCGAATCATCATCAACTCTAACTGATGGAGATGCCATGAAAAATGCAGTAAAAAGAAAAAAGGAAATCGACTGACCTTTAACTGAAATCTCGATAGAGAATTAGGGCTCGAAGGAGAATAAAGGAAGCGACGGAGATGAGGGAAGTAGAGAATGAAAAATTAGGGGAAAGTATATATTTATATGGGGCAAGAATTTTGGATCAAAATAACCGTTTGATTTTAAAAAATTCAAAACAAAAAACTGAAAACTGTCCCCTCAAATTAATCCCCAACCGACACGTGTACCGGCGGGTACAAAAAGTACTCGAGTACAATTCAACATGCAAGACACGCCTGACAAGTCAGTTATTATATACACTTGCAGGAGCGTTTCTTTACAATAAAACTTTTAAATACCCTTATGAGAATGTAACGATTACATTTGCAGAAGCGATCTGTTTTAAAGACAAGTGAAGTCTTATGATCCATTAGATATTGCTTCACAAGCATTTCCTATTATGATCTTTGTAACTTAGTCCTTAGTCATTTCTACAAAACAACATAAGGACTTCGGGGACTTGATGACCGGATCTATGAAATCGTTAGAAATGGAGGAAACTTTTTGATCTTTTTTATCTATGATTTGCGCAAAGAAGAGATGTGTGTTACACTCTTTTTTCCTTAGCATCGGTTTTTTCCCACAGGGTTTTTCCGAGCAAGGTTTTTAATGAGGTAACAAGTCTAAAACACATGGGGACCTAATGAAGATGATCGATAAAATCTTCCAAAATTATCGGAAGTGCAAAATACTTTTAAACCTCTAGTCCAATAATTATTGCTCGAATAATCAATGGACTAGGGGGACTTGATGAGGATAGGTCAAGGATGGACATGCAAATGGCTTAGCAGATACATTTCCGATGATAAAGACCTCAATGGAAAGTGTCGTATACATACATACATACATACATACATACATACATACATACATACATACATACATACATACATACATACATACATACATACATACATACATACATACATACATACATACATACATACATACATACATACATACATACATACATACATACATACATACATACATACATACATACATACATACATACATACATACATACATACATACATACATACATACATACATACATACATACATACATACATACATACATACATACATACATACATACATACATACATACATACATACATACATACATACATACATACATACATACATACATACATACATACATACATACATACATACATACATACATACATACATACATACATACATACATACATACATACATACATACATACATACATACATACATACATACATACATACATACATACATACATACATACATACATACATACATACATACATACATACATACATACATACATACATACATACATACATACATACATACATACATACATACATACATACATACATACATACATACATACATACATACATACATACATACATACATACATACATACATACATACATACATACATACATACATACATACATACATACATACATACATACATACATACATACATACATACATACATACATACATACATACATACATACATACATACATACATACATACATACATACATACATACATACATACATACATACATACATACATACATACATACATACATACATACATACATACATACATACATACATACATACATACATACATACATACATACATACATACATACATACATACATACATACATACATACATACATACATACATACATACATACATACATACATACATACATACATACATACATACATACATACATACATACATACATACATACATACATACATACATACATACATACATACATACATACATACATACATACATACATACATACATACATACATACATACATACATACATACATACATACATACATACATACATACATACATACATACATACATACATACATACATACATACATACATACATACATACATACATACATACATACATACATACATACATACATACATACATACATACATACATACATACATACATACATACATACATACATACATACATATATATATATATATGTAACACCCTAAAATTTCATAACTTGAAATATATACGTGTTAAGTAGCTAAAACGCATATTGATATGACTTATGGATTGATAAATGGGTAAAGGGTAATGATTTGCAAAATGCTATACGTATTTGTGTTGTAGCTACATATGATATATGTGTTAGATAGCAAAACGTGATAGAACGAATGAAAAATGCATGTTTACCCTTTAGCGGGTAATGAATTGATAGAGAACAACATTACACGTATGTTATACATAATGGGATAAGGAAATATGATAGATACGTATTTTATAACCATAATAAGTGATATATATGGTGTTAGCATTAAATACATGTTTTGAAGTTAATATGATAGAAATAGATGGTAACCGGAAGATAGTACATTTACATGATTGTATTATATTAGATATATGTGTGATTAAATACACATATATATATATATATATTTTAATGGCTTAAATGCATGTGAAATATTCATTTGATGAATACATACGTAGGAATACATATTAGAATAATTAAACGTGTGAAAAATAAATAAGAACGTATCCTTACGTTGAAATGATGGTTAAAATGAATAAATACATAACGTATACGAGTATTATACGATTTATATGAACCCGAGGCTTAGGAGTTAGTATAAATGTATCCTAAAGTGAATTGGAACATGAAATGATAAGTATGGGAAGTAGAAGGGCTAAAATGTAAATTGATAGAAAAAATATATATAAATATACGATCTGTATTAACCTTATCAAACGTATCCCAGGCCCTAAAACTATTAGAATTATGTCCCATAATGTTTTGGTACATTAAATGATAAAGAGATAAACGTATGAGGGGCCAAAGTGCGAAATAGTGAAATATATATATATCTATAATATCTTATTATGTATATAAGAGAGAGAAAGTGAAAAGCGTTGAAAGTTTAAGAGGTACAACAAGTGAAGCAATATGTACAATACTTTAATGCATGAAGTAACATCCTGATCTAACTGGTTCCCATGTCTCCACACGGATTACCCTTCAACAAAACACCACCATTGATTAAAACCACCATCAACGGTCGAAACAAGTCCATTCCTCCATCCCAACCCCCATTCTATTACCCTATATCTGCTTCCCCCTTTCTCTCTCTACGTTTTCCACATCTCTCATAAAAATGTCTCCCTCTGCCTCATACTTTCCAGCTGAGATTTATTACTCTCTCTCTCTCAAAAATTTTCTCTACTCTCTATCTCTCTCTAATAGATTTCTCTACTCTCTCATTGCTCCGGTTACCGGATGTTATGATCAGCCAATACTTTAGAACGCCACGGCTGCTACCATCGTTGTGTGTCGTTTAACGCCGTCATTTTTTGGGATCTGTAATGTTATTTTTTCCGGTTGAAGCATGGCTATGATTCATCCGACGGCGGCGGGGCGTTAATCGCAGCCGCTGTTCGGATCTGAGCCATTTAAAGACCTAGGCATCTCTGTTCTAACAATCTAGGGTTTATGGTTGCATGCGGCGATGATAATTTAGGGTTTGTGACCCTTTTGAGTCGTTAAATTCTTTGTATTCTATGGTTTGGTCTAAGCTATTTTTTAGATCTGAGCCTGAAAGTAGTTGTGTTTTCGTCTTGGATTTGAGTTATATAGATCTGAGACTGAAAATATGTTTGGGCATTTTGGTCTATGATGATCTTGTAAAAGTGTTCATAAGTATAGAAGATTTCCTTCGTTTATGGCGTGGTAATAAACTTTTGCAGCCAAACGACAGCTGATTTCTCGCTACTATATTAACTTCTGATCTGAGCTATTTTTTACCATTTAAAAATGTATAACATCTGATCTGAGCCGCGATTTTGTAGATATGTTTTTCCTGATATGAAGGCTACTAATTTACGTTTTATTTTTTCGCTATGATTTTCATCTACGGCTATGAAGATATTAATCTGAGCCACAATTTGTTTTTATTATGATTTGGATCTGGTCTCCCTCTTGATTCACGGCTGTGTACATATGACATCTGAGCCACGCTTGTGAAGATATGGATCTGAGTCATATTTTATTAAACATGAATTCAGAATTTGGTGTTTTTTGTTGTGCTTTTGTTGTAATAGTCATTTAATAAGATGTTTCACAACTCAGCAAGTCTTGATTTGTTCTGAAGGACAATTCTTCTTTAGAAACAAAGAAACATTTTGTTTTGTATAATGGGAGCAAATTTTGTAACATTTTTGCATGTGAAATTTTTTCAATGATGGTAGCAAAATTTTATAACATTTCTGCAGGTGAAAGATTCAAATGTTTTATTGACATTTCTCTTTAATAATTTCAAGTTCAAATAATTTGGAGTAAAAAACATTTTAGATTTAAAAAGTTGAGTTAATATAATTACTTACTTGCGTTACACTTCTGATTAAATTTATAAAATTAGAACTTCTCATATATTAACTCGAGTAAAAATGAAGTTTAAAAGGAGTGCTTTTGATTTAAAGGAAAAGTAAAAATAATTCTAAACAAGAGAGACAAATCTTTGGAACAGTTTAGAGTCAAGGTAAAATTATTTTCTTTATCTTTTCGGTACTCTATCTTTTCAGTGTGTAGATAATGCAAGAATATCTTTTTAGAGTCTTGATAAAAGAAACTTTACTGATAATCTCTGCAGAGTCTATATAATTAAAAAAATGACTTCTAGATATAATCTTTTCTGAGTCTTTAAAAAGTCACTTTAGCAACATGTAATGTTTTTAGAGGTTTGATACAAAATTGAATTTCTTTTCATATTCTTGATAAAATAAACAGAATATGCTTTTTGATATAGGATCTGTTTAAGCTATAATAGTTGCCTTTAAAAAGTGAGTAATCTAAGATTTTATCTTTACCATAAAACAATTTAGTTATCTATTATTTTATGATTAGAAAATAATTCATAGGTATTTATTAATGTGTATGCTCTACTTTTAGCTTTATACATACACGCCAATGAATTACTTTATTAGCTTTGTCTTTTAGCTTGACGTAGAGATGTCAATGTATTATTTTATTAGCCTTGTCTTTTAGTTGATGTATTATACGTTTTAACATCAATGGATTAATTTGTAGTTAGTTTATTTCAAACTTAATTGCATTTGCTGTAATATATTGGTGTTCCCGTTTATTTCTTATTATACTGATATTTTGTAATAAATCTAAGGTTCGTATTGGGGCAAAAAGATGTTAAGAAGGATAAAACTCAATTTACCGCAAGTACAATCAAATTTAAATAAACAGATATATATATATATATATATATATATATCAAACTTTAGATAAAATAAAATAAACAAAATATTTACATATTAAATTTCAAATAAATAATAAAAAACGTAATAAACATTATGGTTTATATTGTATAAATATAGCTTTTAAATTGTAAACTTAGCCCGTAGAAAAGGATCCCATATAGTAAAAACATTGATAAGAAGAGAGAGATGTATCTATGGCAATCAGAATTAGAATTCAAAATGAAATCCACTTATAATGAAAATGGGTTATCTGTGAATGCATTTAGGTCAAAATAGTTCATTTTAATAATTTATCGTGCTGGTGATTGTGGTGGATTTATTGAATGAAAAATCGGATAACAAATCCGGTTGTGGTGGGTTTGTTAATCAAATGATGCATATACCTGAAAATTTTAGTGTCACACCAAACAAAAAATCCAAAACAAGCTAAATACCATGTAAGTTTGTGCAAGATGGTTAGTTTTTTGTGTGTTACCGTACAAGTTTAATATGTGGTGTAATAGAATCCCCAAATTTATGTTTATATTGAATAAAAATTACAAAATATGGAATCTTGGTAACAAATAATAACTACCGCGTTGTAAATTGTCATGTCGTCGCATTGCGTAGATAGAAAAACAAGTACCGCGTTGTAAATTGTCATGCCGTCGCAATGTGTGGACAAAAGATAAATAACGCGCTATAAACTGTCGCCCGCCGCAAAGTGCGGGTTCACCACTAGTGTGTGTGTGTGTATATATATATATATATATATGTATACGTATATCATCGAGCGTGTCCCGAGCCTTAGAAACTTATATAAATATGCCCCCATAATGATTTATAGCATAAAATAATAGTTTGGTAGAAGTTTGGGGGCTAAATTGTAAGTATAAAGATGAGGGACCAAAACTGTCATTTGCTAAAAGTTCTCCGCATATCACGAAGCTACTAGGCCAGTCCGGCGTGATACGCGAGCCGTGTATCAGCACAGAAACGAGATCAAGTCGTGAAATGGCCACGTTTTCGAACTTGGGAAGCAAGATTCGGCCATCTACACGTCGTTTTGGTTAGATTAATCACTAGGGCACGTGTAGGGACCTTAAGCGCATCAGATTGACTATATATAGCCGTTTAATTTCTCCATTCAAACTCGCAAATCACCAATTCTTCATCTAAAAACCCTAGAACACGTCTGAATCTTCTTCTGCTAAATTTGATCGATCGGCTTGGAGTTAGGAGCTAAAAACCAGCAGTCCCACGTTTTTAGGTATGCTCTACAATAGACCCATGTTAATTTCAGTTGTTATAATGTCTAGATTAGAGATTTAAAACTATGAAAAACTTAGGGTTCTTGAGCTTGTTTTGCCAAAATCACGTGATCGGGTGGGAATTAGGGTCTGAATTTTTGTAGGTAATCCTAAAATAATGTTTTTTAAGAAAGCCTTAAGTTTATTTCACAATTGAAAAAGGTTTGGTAAAGGTTTTGTTAACGGGTCAAAATTAGGTCCCTTCACCTTATGTACCCTACGGCCACGTTACAATATCAGTGGCTGAAGCCACCTAGAAGCGTGGCTAAAGGATACCAATATTTGTTATTGTAATCAAACAATTCTTCCGAAAAGCGTGGCCAAAGGGTCCCAACGGTCACATGTGTTTGTTTAACGTGACCTTTGGTATTATATGGTCACGTATATTTGTGTTTTAGCCACATATGTTATAAAAAACGTGGCCAAATGGGTTGCTGAAATTATAATTTTTGTCCCAATACACGTGGCCAAAGGGTGGCAACCGCCACGTTAAAATATGAATAGCGTGGCCTTTGGTATTATATGGTCACGTATATTTGTGTTTTAGCCACATATGATATGAAAAAACGTGGCCAAATGGGTTGCTGAAATCATACATTTTGTCCCAATACGCGTTCACAAAGGGTGGCAACGGCCACATTAAAATATAAAAAGCGTGGCCTTTGCTATTATATGGTCACGTATATTTTTGTTTTAGCCACATATATTTGGAAAAAAAAGTGGCCAAAAGGTAGTTGAAATCAGATATTTTGTTCCAATACGCGTGGCCAAATGGTGGCAACGGCCACGTTAAAATATAAAAAGCGTGACCTTTGGTATTATATGGTCACGTATATTTGTGTTTTAGCCACATATATTTGGAAGAAAAAAAAAGTGGCTAAAGGGTAGTTGAAATCATATAATTTGTCCCATTACGCGTGGCCAAATGGTGGCAACGGCCACGTTTAAATATAAAAAGTGTGGCCTTTGGTATTATATGGTCATGTATATTTGTGTTTTAGCCACTTATATTTGGAAAAAGTAAGTGGCCAAAGGGTAGTTAAAATCAGATATTTTGTCCCAATACGCGTGGCCAAAGGGTGGAAACGACCACGTTAAAATATCAAAATTGTGGCCTTTGGTATTATATATTTTCTTAATTACAATTAATTAAACTACATATTAATTAATATAGAGAAACCTTAAAATCATATTATAATTAAAAATTAATGTACATACACTAATCAAATGTCGTTCAAAAAATAACATACACTAATCAAAGTTTAATTTGTATAATAATTAATTATAATTTCTTGTCCGTGCTCATCAACTGCTTCTGCTGGTTCCTTGTAATAAGTTTTCTGTTTATCAGATCTTGAGTCAGCTAGTTTGGAGTTAAGTACACTTTTGGCATCTTTTTCCGATCATTATTTACCTGGAAAATGACAAATAAAACCGATCAGATATATATATATATATATATATATATATATATATACATATATATATAGTTAATTAATTATAGCGGATACGATTAACTAATGTAGTAATTACCTATGGTTGTTCCAGCACTTTTTGAACCGTAGAATGATCAACCGGCTGTGATTTATCTGACTTGTTATTATAATGAAGGATCATTCGTTTCATCGGCCATGCAATAATATATTTATTTTCAACCTCAGAAAGCGTTGTTTTACCATCTACTGGGAATGGTAAAAATGTTGCACCCTTATTGACCTGATAAACTTTAATTCTACGATAACCATGAGGTAATGGACTTCCATGAATCTTCTCATCTTTTTGTTTTTGTAATAATTCAGCCATTCCCACGACATTCATTGGATCCCCCTCCATGTGCAACGTCGCAGTTTCGCACCGCTGATCAGAAGTGACATAATAATAATAATAATAATAATATTAATTATAGCATATATATTAACAATTAATTAATTAAAGTCAAAATATAGATAAAAAAATTGTGGTATATACTAATCTATATACCTCTTGGATTACTGGCTGATCGATAGGAGCTGCAATGCCATCATAATTATTTGGTTTTTCCAACCGATCACTGTTCTTAGGAGGTACTTTACGAGCTGCAGATTTTACTTGTTTTGCATGTCTCTTATTCTTTTCCAAAATTGACAACATGTAATTAACTGATTAGTAACATATAGATTAATTCACAATAACGTCAAAGCGATTTGTCAAATCCTTAATTATATATATATCACTTCCTGCTCTGATGCCCCAGCAGTACTGGCTGCAGGAGTTGCTGCTTCTGTTATTTTTCTCTTTTTCCCCTAATTAAGACAGCATCAGCATTTAATTAAATGATCATATAGCAATTAGATATAAGGGAAGTACACAACTGTGTAAATTAAAATAGTTACCCTTTCCTTTTGCGATGTTGTTGTAGATGTAGGAGTGTGTTGTGATAGAGTCGCAGAACAGACCTACAATTCAAGTAATTAATAAAATCATATCGATCATATCCGGCTAAACATTAGTTAACTATCCAGATAACCATTCAGATGAAGTACAAACTTATCATAGCCAGAACAGTTAATTATTAATTATATTCCGGAACAACTCTAACTATCCTGATGAACTTTAGCTATCCTGATGAACTTTACCTATACAGGTGAACTTTAACTATCCGGATGAACTATAACCAACACGGTGAACTATAACTAGAGACGCATGTTCATCCAGATGACCTAGAATCTTCCGGTTCAACTCTAACTATCCCGATGAACTCTAACTATCCTGATGAACTTTTTACTATCCTGATGAACCTTACCTATCCTGAGGAACTTTAACTATCTGGATGAACTCTAACTATCCGGATGAACTATAACTAGAGACGCATGTTCATCCAGATGAACTAGAATCTTCCAGATCAACTCAAATTCAGAACTGTTTCAAATCCGTACCTTATTGGCCGACCTTTGAGATGAGTTTGATGGAGTAGATTTTTTCCGCGATGTATTGTGCGCGGAATTGATCATGTCCTACGTACAATTAATTTAATTAGTTAATTAATTAATAAATATGCGCTCATGGGAGATTGATCATATCAGCAATAATATTTAATTACCGTTGTATTTACATTGGAATGCTGATCACAACTATTTTTAGATCGTATAGTTGTAGTAAGAGGCGCCTCCGCGGACTTTACCTACGAAATGATTTAATGATTTATAATTATTAATTGATAAAAAGTAAAGTATATATAATATAATTAATTATAGGTATATATATATATATATATATATATATATATATATATATAATTTGTCCCTTACAGAATTTACCGCTTTAACTTGTTTATCTTGAATCATGAGGTGCATAAACTCCGTAAGCTTATCAACTTTTTCATGTTGTGCTTTAACCATGTCAGTGAGGTGCTCAACCTCTTGATCATTTTTCTCACGTAGCTGTTTTTCATTTTTTAGTTCCGCCTCAAGTTTTTCGATCCGTTCTTTCGATCGCCCTTTTGGAGCACCCTACCAATATCCACGGGAAGTCACTCCATACCCAATACCTTTTAGGTATCCAGCCCTTTCCTTGCCAAGGAACAATTTCAGGGCATCCGTTCCCGGTTCTACATTCACGGATCCCGCATTTATTTTTGTTTCATTCTCGGCCTGTAGTAATTAATGTAGTTAATGTAGTGAGGTGCTGTTAATTTTTAACATGTGAATAATTAGGTATATATATAGCAATTAAACTTACTATATCATCTGCTACGCCCTTCACCACAGGCGTTTGTATTCCCCCTCTTTATTTACCCTTCCTTTCCTCCACATAAACGCTCGAGAGAGGCAATCATCAGCTGCAATTTCTTTGTTTTGTACCTTGTATTATAAATATTATTATATATCAGAATTGAAACATACATTGCACGTTCTTAACCATGATTGGGTGTAACACACTTAGCTTATTACCAGTTTTTCTTGCAGATAGACGTATCCTCCCCGTCCCATTGTATGATTATAAACATACTGTGCTCGAACCTCTTTTGCACTCTTTGACACAGCCTTTCCAACAGAACAGTAGGATATATAATTATAATCTCATTAATTAACACTTAGCCTAATTAATGAAATCTGCAGTTTGAATTGAATAAAAACCTTGAATTCGTCAGATTTTGTATATGCTACAAATCTATCCCAGTGTTCTTTTTTCACAATAGCACGATACATCTTTGGAACTTTCTCAAGCACGGTGGGTTTTGCTAGGTTGGGACGAACGTGTTTCTTGAACATGTTTCTTCTAAAACTCCTTAGCAACCCACCAAGCCGTACCATTATAGGACACCTTCGTGTTGAAACTTAAAATCTATGTGACTGACGCCATCAAATCTGTTTACCGAAGCATTCGACTGAAGAATCCATGTGAATTGATTCAGAGACGCGGGTTGTGATGCTCGAGCCTTGCGAGATTGGACCGAAGACCGTTTTCTGGAAAAGTCAACCGTTCGGGTCAACGGTCAACGTAAAAGTCAACGGAAGATCGGTTCGAGCGAGTCAAGCTTCGTATTAATTAAATCAACTTTGATTTAATTAATATTTATGTTTATTCATTTACTTGTAATTCTGTTCAGTTTCTATTTTTTTACTGTTGTTATTCACCCTCACTATATATATAGTGAGGGTGCCCCATTCATATAAAAGAGAGTCTTAGAGAGAGTCTCCAAAGATGGATGAAATCATTCTAGAGAGAGAGAGAGTCTTCCATTCTCTTAGAGTGTGAGTCTTCCATTCTAGAGAGAGAGAGTGAGTCATGGATTTCTAGAGAGAGAGTGTTGTCATGATTTCTTGATTGTAATCATTCGATTAATGAAATCATTCGACTTATTCATCATCTTTCTTATGTTTGATTATTCTTGATTCTTCTCCATCTTCATCCTCTTTTTGGGTTTTTGAATCCGACCCTTTGTTCTTGCTCAAGATCGATATTCTTGTAGTGAAAATCGGTCCTGAAAAATGGTATTAGAGCGGCAACCGATCAGATTCATCTCACCGTGAATCTGGTCACTCGAATATCTGATTTTGAGCTTGAATATGGTGAAGATGAGGAAACTCTTTTTTAGAGACTTTTTCTTCTATTTTTCTTGTTTCTGGATGGATTTTGATGATATGGATGCTTGATTCATGTTTGGGAGTTCATCTAGATGCATTTTTATGTTCAACTTCTTCAAATCAGTGAGAAAAATTGAAGATCCGAGTTGAAAAACGTAACTGTTGAGTTTTCCCGTTTTTGGGGTTTTTTGAAGATTTTTGGGCTTGATTCTCAGTTTTCTGGGCGATTCTTCATGTTTTCGGATGAAGCGAGATATGATTCTTAGTGGAAAACGCATTCCGGATCCATTAGAAGCATCCGTTTCGTCTGATTCTCAACAGTTTGGGCAGATCTGGAAAAACACACACTAGTATGTGTTTCATGGTGTTCTTCGTGTTCTTGAAGATTTCCAGAATTTTGGAGCTGATTTGATCCGAGTTGCTGCTGTTTATGTGTTGTTGGTGGCTACAACAATGTCGTGAATGGTTTATTATCACATCTCGTGCACAAATCGAGATTTCCGATTGATTCTGGGCAGTTTCAAGATCTCCAAGTAAGGATTCTTATTCTTCATCATTTTCCAGATTTCTCTAACTGTTTTTGAAGATATGAAGATTGCCTTAGCGGACTTGTATCAGTTCTTAGCAAACTTAACGGACGTTAGCGAACTTCTACAGCTCTTAGCTAACTTGAATCTGGTCTTAGCGAACTTCATTAGTTCTTAGCGAACTTGTTTGCTTTAGCGGACTTGTTTCATGCTTAGCGGACTTCTGGTGGCTTAGCGGACTTGTTTTTCGTTAGCGGACTTGTTTTTCGTTAGCGGACTTGTTTTTCGTTAGCGGACTTGTTTTATGGGACTTCGTTCAAGATCGTTTCAGGAGTTTTTGTTCGTCCATAGTTGTAGAGCATCGCATCACGAGTTCAGGGGTACAAAATTCATCAAAAATGGTTGAGTATTATGGGAGTTATGAAGCAAATACGCTTTTTCGGTGGGGTTCCTCACTATTCCGGCGATATTAGGGTTTTAAGGGGGTTGGACGACTTTTTGAGGATGATGATGATGTGTTATCACATGATTGGTCTGAAAATGGTCAACTAAACTCTCTCTCTCCTTTTCTGTCGCATGCTCCGAATATTGGTTAACCTTAATTTGATGTTGATCACTGATTGGTGGAGAATTGGTAGTGGGACCGGTTAAATGAGAAAGCCGTTAAATGAGCATGCGTTGCTGGCTTGTCATTGGTTGATGCCATACACATGGTCCCAACAGAGATAAAAAGATTACCGTTGAAGGGGCTAGCGCTGTCGAGCTATCATTGGCTGCCCTACCCTCATGTGGATTCTCCCTTCCCAGCCGTTGGATGCATCAGATCTCAGCCATAGATGATCTAGTGTGCTTCTTTCCCATTGGCTACCGTCCTTCTCACACAGATCGCAGATATAAGCCTTTGGATCTAATTTTTCCAGCCGTCGGATCCATTTTGAGAATGAAATCTAATTGGCTATCTTTATTTCACTTGGATCATGGTTTTCTTGGAGATTTAATTAGACTACTTAAATTTTCAGCAATATTTCGTCAAACGCGGGTGTTTTTCTTATCGGTTTTTAACGAGACTTACGAGTTAACGCCGCGACGGAATTTCAGAAAATTATTACTGGTCTCGGATTTATTCCGTTTTATTTATTGGGATTCTCGTTTATTGACGTCTCGCGTACGTTAGCTATCGACCACTGACGGGTTAGCTTCTATAGCCGGTTAATCATGAAGTTTTCTCGTTATGTCTCACGGTTTTTATTTTTAGTGGATGCAGCGCTGATGTCAGCTAATCGGATTAACTGGAATCTCAGTTAATATGGGAATTTATCCGTTAAATCTTTCGAGAAGTCGTTCCTTGATGAAAATTGACGGAATTTTTCAGATTGAGCCGTTATCACCAGAATTTCTCAGAATTCTTCGCGGAATATTTTTCCGAGCTCGTTTTTCTTCGCCCAAAATTACGAAGACTCCGGTTATGATTAATTTTCGCTCGGGATCTCAAGTTTTCTCCGATTTGACACTTATCTTTATTTTCGCATCCAACCCAGTCACGCGGAACACAAGATTTATTTATGGATCATTCATAACTGTCAGCATCCGTCTTTCGGTTTTTCGCGAGATTGTCCGATTTCAAGATTGTTTATCTGGTTTCTCTAGGCAACCGATCGCGATGGTTCGACTCTTCGCATCAGATTTTTATGCTTCCGACTTGATGTTTTTAGAGAGATTTAGTGAAATAGGAGGAATTATTATGGATTTGGATATCGGGTCGATTATCCGGAGTTAGAGCATTTTCAGTGTTTGATTGGTTTATCTGATTCAGTTTGTTGCGGTTATGACTCCGATGTTCAGCATTTTCTCAGTATTGTACCCGACCGTGTGAACCGAGTGAGGTGCGAAACACTTGGATCTCGAACTGGAGCAACAAGAACAGAAGAAGCTTATTCAGAGGGGGATTTCTACAACAGATTGTCTCCGGTTTATCAGTTTCTCATTGAAGATGTACGACAGAGCGATCCTTCAGCATTTGAACAGATTTGAAAGCATCAGTCAAAGGGAAATTGTTGGAACTTAAAATCTATGTGACTGACGCCATCAAATCTGTTTACCGAAGCATTCGACTGAAGAATCCATGTGAATTGATTCAGAGATGCGGGTTGTGATGCTCGAGGCTTGCGAGATTGGACCGAAGACCATTTCTGGAAAAGTCAACCATTCGGGTCAACGGTCAACGTAAAAGTCAACGGAAGATCGGTTCGAGCAAGTCAAGCTTCGTATTAATTAAATCAACTTTGATTTAATTAATATTTATGTTTATTCATTTACTTGTAATTATGTTCAGTTTCTATGTTTTTACTGTTGTTAGTCACCCTCACTATATATATAGTGAGGGTGCCCCATTCATATAAAAGAGAGTCTTAGAGAGAGTCTCCAAAGATGGATGAAATCATTCTAGAGAGAGAGAGTCTTCCATTCTCTTAGAGTGTGAGTCTTCCATTCTAGAGAGAGAGAGTGAGTCATGGATTTCTAGAGAGAGAGTGTTGTCATGATTTCTTGATTGTAATCATTTGATTAATGAAATCATTCGACTTATTCATCATCTTTCTTATGTTTGATTATCATTGATTCTTCTCTTCTTCATCTACATCATCCTTTATGGGTTTTTGAATCTGAACCTCGTTCTTGCTCAAGATCAGGATTCTTGATGTGAAAATCGGTCCTGACACTTTGACAGTCATCAATTTTGAATAATTGCTTAAAAAATAACATATGACAGGATGTTTTAGTCACATGTATGGAATTCAATAACTTAACAAACTTAATATGAGAAAATGTTTAATCTGTTTCATAACCTGAATCCCTGCCCACATCTTGTTCTTGTCCTCTTTTGGCACCTTCTTCCATTTTAGATACCTCAATCCAACCTCTGACCTTGCAATGTCTCCCAAAAAACTCGAAAATTTTGGTCTATGCTCCCCGCCAACCCTTCCCAGCGCATCAAATGTTAGTGACCATTTTTCCACATCATTTTTCTCAAATTTGGCACGCCACTTTGCCAATCGCGTCAACTCCCTCTTGTTTCCTTGGGCATCATTGTCGAGTTGGGCATCATTGTCGAGTTGGTCATCATTGTCGAGTTGGGCATCAATATTGTCGACTTGGGCATCATTGTCGACATGGGCATCATTTTTATCCATTTCATCTTCTTGATCACTCGAATAATGATCATCATTGTTATCAATTTCATCTTCTTCACCCATTTGTGAAGAATCATCATTGTATTCGCCTTCACTGTTATAATAAAGATCATTCAGTGTATCACCTACTTCATGATCCATTGTTAAATGAGCTAGATGAATCTTGAAATGAAATAAATAGAGAATGAAATAAATGCGATGGAATAATAATTAATTAGATGAAATAATTGAGATGAAAAAAATGATCTCTTGAAGATGACAGTGAAATTAATACTGACAGTAATTAGGTAGTGATCTCCTGAAGATGATAGTGTGATGAATCCTGTAGAGGAATTTTTAGTGGTAGGGAAGAAGAGAGTGATGAATTGTTTTGGTGATAAAATTTTGGTGAGAGGGAATAGGAACAGATCAATGAATTTGGGTTAGTGAATTTATTTTGGGGAAACTTGAAAAAAATGGTGGGAAGTAATTTGGGGATTAATCCGGGTGTAAATATCTCAGCCAATAAGACGTTAGCATTTCTCGGATTTAAAAACTCAATTAATTCAAAACATCGATAATTGTATTTTAAACATACCTTTAAAATGATCTTTAAATGAAAAATGGAATGTTAAGCAATAAATTTAATGATAATTGTATCCTAATGAATTTGTATACCTAACGTGAAAAAAAAGATGTCGAGTACTAAAGACACACCACACAAACACACACACACACACATACATATATATATATATATATATATATATATCTTTCAATGTGTTGTAATATATACATTATCGGTTATATATATATATATATATATATATGTATATATATAGGGTGAGATTCATTGTAGACACTTTCGCATGTGAAATAGCTATTTTTCATATGTGTTCACATGTGAAATTTTCTGAATAATGAGAAAAAAGAAAATTAATCACACCTTATTGGGACTCATTGGTCCTAGAGACAACTTATTGGTTACATACACACACCTTATTGGGCCATCATTGGTCCTAAACACAACTTAGTGGTTACATACACACCTTATTGGGACTCATTGGTCCCAACTGACCCTCGTTTCCCCTAAACACACCTTATTGGGCCATCATTGATCCTAAACACAACTTATTGGTTACATACACACCTTATTGGGCCATCATTGGTCCTAAACATGCTTATTGGTTAAATTACACACCTTATTGGGACTCATTGGTCCCAACTGACCTTCGTTTCTCCTAAACACACCTTATTGGGACATCATTGGTCCTAAACACAACTTATTGGTTACATACACACCTTATTGGGCCATCATTGGTCCTAAACATGCTTATTGGTTACATACACACCTTATTGGGACTCATTGGTCCCAACTGAGCCTCGTTTCCCCTAAACACACCTTATTGGGTCTCATTGGTCCTAAACACAACTTATTGGTTACATACACACCTTATTGGGCCATCATTGGTCCTAAACATGCTTATTGGTTACATACACACCTTATTGGGACTTATTGGTCCCAACTGACCCTCGTTTCCCCTAAACACACCTTATTGGGACATCATTGGTCCTAAACACAACTTATTGGTTACATACACACCTTATTGGGCCATCATTGGTCCTAAACATGCTTATTGGTTACATACACACCTTATTGGGACTCATTGGTCCCAACTGACCCTCGTTTCCCCTAAACATACCTTATTGGGTCTCATTGGTCCTAAACACAACTTATTGGTTACATACACACCTTATTGGGCCATCATTGATCCTAAACATGCTTATTGGTTACATACACACCTTATTGGGACTCATTGGTCCCAACTGACCCTCGTTTCCCTTAAACACACCTTATTGGGACATCATTGGTCCTAAACACAACTTATTGGTTACATACACACCTTATTGGGCCATCATTGGTCCTAAACATGCTTATTGGTTATGAAAACCTTTTTATTGGAAGTTTATTATTAACCTTTTTGAACAAACGTGCTATATGTATCACACACCATTTGAGGAGCTGAAATCTCATCAACCAGACTTGTGACACCCTGTTGGGGGACAATGCATGATCCTTCGGGTGACTCGCGCCCCATGCTACATGATACATTCGGGGTCCTTATGTCTATGCAAGCAAACCCGGATGACCACGCATGTGTGGGCTGAAAGTATTTGGTTGGGAACGGGGGTTAGTAATATTTCTCACCTCACAGAAGCCGTAAGGTACATGTTGGTGGACTTGGCTCTGATTACGACTAACACACATGCGCGAGAGCGCTTTGTGGAAGAGATGGGTCTTAGTCCCCTAAAAGATCATTTCCATAATAAAATAATTTGGGTTCCCGTGCTGGTTAATGACGGCTTGTCGAGTGTTACGGTTGCCTGACCAAGGAGCCCTACAACTAAATGGCATTACACCACTACATTTGTTTGCTAACAGCACACTTCCTCGGGGTTCCTACCTTGCATGGACGATCTCCCGGGAGAGTAGTGATACTAGATTTAAGGCTAAGAGGCGGTCTAGTTGCCTATTTGTAGATAATCTTGAGCAAGCTTATAAATAATCGCTTCACCTTCTTTAACCACTGGTACGTTCTTCCAAATAACACTAACTTCAATTTGCTTCCTATAAAAAACCCATCTTATTAGTAATTAAATTTCTTTTATTTTCCTTTCTTTAGAATTGATTTATCCAATAAAACTTTAGATCTGCTTAGATGATAATAGTGGACTGAGTATCATGAGACCTCACTTTCCATTGTGTCCTTGAACAATCCTGATTCAACTTACCACTACTATACTACTCCACGGTGGGTGCACTTGCCCGTGTTATGTGGTGAAATGTTAGTCATCAAGTAAATCATGCTTGTAAATTTAAAAGCTTAAATTACTGAAAATGTATTAATAGTATTGCCAAGTTTTATACACACCATAGCACACACCAAGCTTTTTGGTGCCATTGTCGAGGAAACAAACGAGGATTTTGAGAAAAGTCCAAGTTAGCAGCCTAGCCATATATTTTTGTTTTACTTTTCTTTATTTTTATTTTACATCTTTTACCTTTTTCTTCTAAAAACATCTATCTTTCTCTGAGAAGTATTTCAAGCATGGATAATAATCCGGAGGAATATTTCGGTTTTAATGATGGATACCTCAATCCGTGTGGTGCAGAATCTGCGGTGGTCCCCATTACTCATGGGACTGGTACATATTAGCAAGAACACTTGCGTTCTTGCGAGTGGATG